>CP139507.1:16164656-17364656 GCA_021014915.2 Artemisia tridentata subsp. tridentata | reverse complement strand
TAACACTATCATTCCACCAAGAGCGGCAACCTCTACCCCTATCCCTCTTGCTCAGCTCACCACTGAACAGGTCCAACAACAAGAATCTAATGAACTGGCAATGTCTTATATACTTCATGGGATTCCAAATCCTATCTTTCGCAGCATTGATGCGCAAAAGACAGCCAAGGACATGTGGGAACATATACATCTTCTTATGGAAGGCACTACCTTAAATCAAGAGGACATGGAGTCTAAACTATACATGGAGTATACCAAATTTATGATTGAACAAGGGGAATCGTTGGAATCATACTACCACAGGTTTACAAATATTGTCAACGACTTGGACCGTCACAACATCAAACTACCAAAGATTGCCGTTAACTCCAAGTTTCTGGGATGTCTCGGACCAGATTGGCAGAAGTACGTGACATTCGTCCGTCAAGCTAAAAGGATAAACGACGTGTCTTATGGATTGCTGTATGATTTCCTTAAACAGCACCAATCTGAAGTTGACAAGGATAGAGCAGCACGTGGAGGTTTTTCACCAGCACCCATTCCAAACTCACTCGCATTGATGGCTCAGTCACAGTTTATACTACAACCACCACAGAGTTTTGTCCAACCACCACCTGGTCAAAGTTTACCCCAACCACAACATCCGACAAATCCAACCTCACAAACCACATCTAATCAACTCGTTCCATACGGAGGGTCATCACAACAAATGGTTCCATATGAAAATACCGAGGCTAACAGTGATGACGACGACGCGTTCAAATCATTGAACGAAGGATTTGTTTTGATTGCCAAAGCTTTCAGCAAATTCTCAAACAAATCCAACAACCGTCTGAGGTCTTCTTCTAACACTAGAAATCAGGCAGTTGTTCAGGATGGCCGAGTTGAGATACAAAACCGAGCTTCAGGGAGATCTGGATCGAGTAGCTACATGGGTAATACAGGTGGACAGAGGTCCAATTCCACTAGAAGTAACAGGGCACAAGTTGTTGAGACTGGAAGTTCTGGGATTGGTAACACAGGGATTAAGTGCTAGAACTACAGGGGAAAAGGTCACGTAGCCAATGCATGCCCCAAGCCAAGAACTAGGGGAGCAGCATATCACAAGGAAGCTCTTCTTCTGGCCCTCAAAGATGAACGTGGAAGCACTCTCACTGAAAAGGAGCAAAGCTTCATGGCGAATGCTTATTCAGATGATGACATGGAGGACCTGGAAGCAGCTGTTATGTTGATGGCTAATATGCAGGAAGTGAACATGGGTGAAACAGGCCCGGTCTATGATACCGATGGCTTGTCTCAGGTACCAAATTCAAAATGTCTAATTGATGAAATTGTGTCACCCTTTGAATCTGCATCAGCCGAAGACAATCTTGGACAAATTGTTTCATCCTTTATCCTCTGAAGTCGATGATCAAATAAACGCCGTTGTTACATTTGATGATGATCAAATTAACCCCGTTGTTTCATTTGATGATCCTCTGTCCGATGATGATAATGACCAATTTGAACAAGAAAGTCTTTTGCCTGACTCAGAGCTCATGACCTTACTGTTGACCACCAAGACTCAGTTAGATGCCCATAAATCCCATATTGATAAATGTAATGAAATAAACAGTAATCTAAAAGCAAAAGTCGCATTGTTAACTAAGGATAATGAGTGCTACAAGCTACAACTTTCAAACTATGAAAACCAAGCAAAACGTGAGAAAAGCTTTGAGTCTGCATTCCAAGATTCATATGTGCAAGTACAAAATTTAGAACATCAAGTTCGTGAATTGACCGCTTCCAAGAATGAGATAATATTTCACAAAGAACAAGAAAAATTAGACTTTCAAAAACAAGTTGACATTCTTCACTCTGAACTTAATCAAACAAAAACAGAGCTGTCCACTTGTCAAAATAATTTTTCTGAACATCGTGAAAAATCAAGGAAACGAATCGATTCATATGTTAAGGAAATTCTTGACTTGGAATCCAAACTTAAAGAATTTCAGAACGTTGTGTATAAAACTGGCAAATCAATAACCACCATTCAAAAGCTAACGGTAAAACCAAATCCAAAAGGATATGTGATATAAGCACCACCTGGTAATCGGATCAAATAGAGTTTGACAGCGATACAAACGGTTACAGACGCACCTTCCGATTATAATCGCCGGGCTACAGTGCTCTTTTCCGGTTACAGTTACACCACCGGTACAGAGTACTGGTTCCTTTGTTCACCTCTTGAATAGCCGATCAAGATAGCTAGGACTCAATTTTAAGACTCAATTTTGAGACTCAATTTATTTTCTAAATTCACTGCCCTTTCTTTCATTCCAACTTGCTATTTTAAAGGAAATTACATGCAAAGGAAAAATAACTACCCATACCTCCACTACTAGTATGGCTTAAAATAAGGAAACACTTTGACAAGTTCCTAATTAACTGAAACAAATAAAAACAAACGATAAAATTGAAATGCAGAAAATAAACTTAAACTTGGGCTGGAGCACGTTGGGCTTGCATGGCTGCTTCACGTCACATGGTTATGGGCCCGGGCCCGGGCCTGGATCTCGAGACTCAACCCAATTCAGCAGCTGACCGTTGGAACGACCCGGGTTCACAAAACTCGAACTACTTTCCCCGTAATCCATATCATCCTCCCCTGGTTGGACAAAGTTTGTCCTCAAACTTGGCAATTCATCATATTCGTCATAGTATGGACGCAGATCGGAAACATTAAACGTGGCTGATACATCGTATTCACCTGGAAGATCTACTTTGTAGGCATTGTCATTGACCTTCTCAATTATTTCAAAAGGACCATCAGACCGTGGGCTGAGCTTAGAACGTCTTTTCTGAGGAAATCGTTCCTTCCTGAAATGTATCCAAACTAAATCACCGGGTTCAAACTTGACAAATCTCCGATGCCGATCAACCCGCTGCTTTACTTTATTATTCATAGCTTCAATCCTGACACGAACGGACTCATGTAGTTGTTGAATAGTTGAAGCTCGGTCAACGCCTTCCTGACTAAATTTCGACCCAGTGTCTAACACAGCAAGATCAATAGGTGTTATAGGATTAGCACCATATACTACCTCGAACGGACTGAGTTTAGTAGTGGAATTCGGCACCCGATTGTAAGCGAACTCAGCCTGAGGAAGCATGTCTTCCCAGCTACGAAGATGCTTTTTAATTAGAACCTGTAGTAGAGTTCCCAATGTATGATTCATTACTTCAGTTTGCCCGTCAGTTTGCGGGTGGCTAGAAGTACTAAACTGCAACTTTGTTCCCAGTTTCTTCCATAGAGTGATCCAAAAGTGACTAAGGAATTTTGTGTCTCGGTCGCTCACCATAGATTTCGGAACACCGTGTAGTCGTACGATTTCCTTAAAGTAGAGATTAGCAATCTGAACGGCATCATGGGTAGTGTTACAAGCAATGAAGTGAGCCATCTTCGAAAACCGATCCACGACAACCATGATAGAATCAGATTTACGTTGTGTACGCGGTAAACCGGTAATGAAGTCGAGACTAATATCTTCCCATGGGGCTTGTGGAACTGGTAAGGGCAGACGTAAACCGTAGGGCAATACGTGGCTCTTGGCTTGCTGGCAAACAAGGCACCTCTTAATAATGTGCTCAACATCTCTTTTTAAACGTGGCCAATACGCGTAACTATGCAAAATTCCCACCGTCTTTTCGATACCAAAGTGCCCAGCCATACCCCCTTCATGAACTTCTTTAATTAGCGTCTCCCTCACAGAATGCTTAGGAATGCAAAGACGCATTCCCTTGAAAAGATACCCCTCAGAAATGTAGAAATCATCAAAAGCATGTTTGGAACATCGGTCAAATAGATCCCCAAAATCCGCATCACCCAAATAATATTCCTTAAACAATTCGAATCCCACAACTTTTGGGCAGAAGGCCTGAATAAGAAGATGTCGTCGAGAAAGAGCATCGGCTCCTTTGTTCATAACGCCCGATTTATGCTTAATAGTGAAGGTAAATGCTTGAATATATTCGACCCATTTGGCATGTCGCGGCTGTAACTTATGCTACCCTTGGATGTACTTAAGCGCTTCGTGATCGGAATGCAAAACAAACTCTTTTGCTATCAAGTAATGGTGCCAATGATCTAGCGCTCGAATTATAGCATAAAATTCCTTATCATAGGTCGAGTACCGACGTTTCGCGTCATTCAGTTTCTCACTAAAGTAAGCTACCGGACGACCCAGTTGAGTCAAAACGGCACCAATTCCCACACCGGATGCGTCACATTCGACTTCGAACACCTCATCAAAGTTTGGTAAAGCAAGCACTGGAGTAGTAGTCAAGCGTTTCTTAATTTCATCAAAAGATACTTGTGCTTGCTCAGTCCAATTAAAAGTTTTCTGCTTCAATAAATCAGTTAAAGGTGATACAATGGTACTGAAATCTTTAACGAACCTGCGATAAAACGAAGCGAGACCGTGGAAACTACGAACGTGCTGTAGTGTGGACGGAGTGGGCCATTCTCTCACAGCCTGTACCTTTCTGTCATCTACTGCAATGCCCTCAGTTGAAACAATATACCCCAAAAACACCACTTTTGGAGAAAAAAATTGGCACTTAGCTCGATTCCCATAAAGTTTCTCATCATTCAATACTCTAAATACTTGTTGGAGGTGTTCACCATGTTCTTCTTCATTCTTGCTGTAGATTAAAATGATATCAAAGTACACTACAACAAAACGCCCCAGAAAAGGTCGCATGGTCTGATTCATCAGCCTCATAAACGTACTCGGCGCATTGGATAGGCCAAACGGCATGACCAGCTATTCATATAACCCCTCCTTCGTTTTAAATGCCGTCTTCCACTCGTCGCCTTCATAAATATGAATTTGGTGATAACCACTCCGTAAATCGATCTTGGAAAACACAGCAGCCCTGTACAGTTCATCTAAGAGGTCGTTTAAACGTGGTATCGGAAATCGATACTTAATCGTAATTTTGTTGATGGCCCGGCTATCGACACACATTCGCCATTCACCATTCTTCTTTGGTACAAGTAGAGTCGGTACAGCACAAGGGCTGAGAGATTCGCGGATCAACCCTTTAGCCAATAATTCCTCAACCTGTTTGCGAATCTCAGCGGATTCCTGTGGGTTAGCCCTGTAGGCTGGGTTGTATTGTAGTCGGTTCAGGTTCTGCTTCAATTCCCATTAAAATGAATTCTTTCACAGCCTTATACTCTCGTAATTCAGCCTTAAGGAGAACCCCCAGAGACACAGTAGCAAGTGATGGATCAGGGATTAATGGTAATAAAGTGATTTGTTTGTCATCTTTGGTAAAAGAATAAGTGTTTTTGAACCCATCATGCACCACTTTTCTATCAAACTGCCATGGTCTACCAAGTAGGATGTGACAAGCATCCATAGGAATGATATCACACAAAACATCGTCATGATATCGTTTACCAATACTAAAAGAAATAAGAACCTGATGAGTTACTTGAATGCCTTTCCCATGGTTGAGCCATTGTATGTTGTAAGGCGATGGGTGAGGAGTAGTGGTGAGATGAAGCTTTGTGACCATGGCCTGAGAAGCAGCATTAGTACAACTGCCGCCATCAACTATGAGGGAACACACTTTGTTTGAGACGGTACAGCGGGTATGGAATATAGACTCACGTTGAGAACTTATCTTCTGAGCAGCAGAACTATTAAGGGCGCGTCTAATGACCAAGCACTCACCCTCATCAGGGTGAAGTTCAATTACTCCATTTGTACTATCGCCTTCATTCTCGACAGGCTCGTCATCATAATGAGGAGGGTTGGCCGTTTCAAGTTCGGCTAGGGTAACAGCCCGGTTGTTTGGACACTCAGACGCATAATGCCCTATGCCATGGCATCGAAAACATCTACGAGGTGCTCGGCTTTGAGGTGGGGTAGTTTCGGTTCTGGGTTGGGGTTTGGAGGGGGTAGAAGCGGAGGTTTTGGAAGGGGGAGTGTAGGTTTGAGAAGGGGTGGGTTTGGAGGTTGTGGTTCGTTGGGGTTCATACTTGTTTCGGGTCTTTTGCTGAACTTCAACCCGATGAGACAGGATGGTTAATTCAGCTAGAGAGGAGTAGGGTTGTAATTCAACAATCTGGGCAATACGGGGTTCAAGACCACCAAGGTACCAGACTAAGGTTTGGGGGTCGTCTTCATCTAGTCCACACTTCATCAGGAGATATTCAAACTCCTGTGAATATTCCTCCGTCGACTTATTTCCCTGCTTCAACACATGTAACTGAGAGAAATTGTCTTGAAGGTAATACGTGGGCATGAATTTCTCTTTCAACAACTTCTTCATCTTTTGCCATGTTCGAACTTTGTCTTTGCCTTGTCGTTCTCGTTTTGCACAAACATTCGCCCACCACGTTGAGGCGTATTTTCTCAGTTTTAGGGCCACGACCTTAACTTTCTTCTATTCAGTAGTTTGCTTGTAATCGAAAATCCATTCAACTGTTCTAAGCCAATCAACGAACACATCGGGATCTAGCTTTCCATCAAATTCGGGGATATCAACCTTGATGTCATTATAGTATTGCCTTCCAAACGGATTATCACCTTCGTGCTCATGATCCGATTCCTCTTCATGGTACTCATTATCGGGTCGAAATCGGGGCGGCGTACGGGTGGTTCGCCGGCGATGATTAATGGCTAGGGTCAAGTTTTGCAGTTGTTCCTGCATTGCTTGAACTTGTTGTTCGAGGGTTCGATATTCATCTCCCATCTTGTCGATCTGCAAGATTACGTGAATATGAGCGGAAACGGAATTAGGCTTTGATACCAGATGATATAAGCACCACCTGGTAATCGGATCAAATAGAGTTTGACAGCGATACAAACGGTTACAGACACACCTTCCGATTATAATCGCCGGGCTACAGTGCTCTTTTCCGGTTACAGTTACACCACCGGTAAAGAATACTGGTTCCTTTGTTCACCTCTTGAATTGCCGATCAAGATAGCTAGGACTCAATTTTAAGACTCAATTTTGAGACTCAATTTATTTTCTAAATTCACTGCCCTTTCTTTCATTCCAACTTGCTCTTTTAAAGGAAATTACATGCAAAGGAAAATAACTACCCATACCTCCACTACTAGTATGGCTTAAAATAAGGAAACACTTTGACAAGTTCCTAATTAACTGAAACAAATAAAAACAAACGATAAAATTGAAATGCAGAAAATAAACATAAACTTGGGCTGGAGCACGTTGGGCTTGCATGGCTGCTTCACGTCACATGGTTATGGGCCCGGGCCCGGGCCTGGGTCTCGAGACTCAACCCAATTCAGCAACTGACCGTTGGAGCGACCCGGGTTCACAGAACTCGAACTACTTGCCCCGTAATCCATATCAATATGGGTTTGCTATTGGCAGTGATAAACCAAGTTTTCTACATAAAGCACTCAAAGAAGATCCAAAGTTATATAGTGCTGATCATTTGTTTGATGATTCTGTTGTGCGTGTTGTTGTTTATACTAGTGAGGAGGAAATTGAACAGGCGAAGGAAACTTTATCTAAAATGAGACAAAACCCTTATCATAAACCATATGATTATTTTCAAGTACCTCATATTAGTGAAACCTTCGTCCCACAAAAATCACAACCATCATGGTTTATTGAACCAGATACATTTCCTGAAGTAGTCCCTGTAACCAATGAGGCACAAATAAATAAATCTTCACAAAATCCAGGTGTCATTTCTTCTACGCCAAAACCACATCGTGTCCTCCGATATTTTCAAACCTTTTTGGAGGACATAAAATTTTTAGAAGATGCAATTGAACGAAACTCAGAAATAACAGTCTCTACTTTTCTTTCTCCTCTTGAAAAGGAAAAGAGAGAGGTTTTTCAACAACAATTTTTACCACACGTTCACCACCTGAGACTTTGTGCCACGCATTGGGAACAGAAACTGCAATCGGATATTGTATCAATGATGAGCATTTTCAAAGCAAAAGACGATAAAATCTTGAAACAAAAATTTCAAAAGAAAAATTTGGAAAAAGAAGTTGATCGACTTTTGGAAAATGTTCTATGTTATGATGTTGTTTCTGTGATTATGAATTCTATTTATGTGGATTGTAATGATATGATTGTTGATGCTCATTCTGATGATATTAAGTTGTTGAGATTAGAGATAGATAATTTGAGACATGAAAATGAGAGACTCAAACAACTCAATGATGATATGAAAAATGATTTTTCAAAAGAAGTTCACAAATTCAACAAGAGGTTGCATTGGTTTCAAACTCAGAGCCTCGCCTTTGAGTTAAAATTTCAACACCAAAACACATCGTTGTCTTTACAAAACAGTCATGCTTCTGATAATTTGACTGAGAAAGAAAATATTGTTTTAAAACAGGAAATTTCAAAATATGAAAAGGACATCGATGAAGTTTGTGAAAACCGAAATAACCTTCTTCGATTAAATCGTGAATTGGATTCTAAAATTCAACAACAGAAACACATCATCATTGAATTGCGAGAGAAAGTTAATGTACGTGAAAAAGGGAAAATGGGAAACAAGAATGTGATTAAGCCAGGCATGTATAAAGTAGACAAGATACCTAAGAAAGCATCTAACCAGACCACTAATGTGAATACTTCCACTTCTACAGGACTAGGTACCTCTAAGGTTAGCAGATCCAAGGCTCCCGTGAAGAATAGTGTTTGGAAACCTAAGAGCAGCTCCCCTAAGGACCAAGAAGTAGAAGTTCACACTAGGACTTTGAATAAAAAGAAAGTTATATCTAGAGTAGAATCAAGTTCTAAAACATGTAATTCTAATTCTGATGTAATGAATGCTGATACTTTGGATGTTTTGAATAATGGTCGTATTGATGCTTATTGTGTGTTTTGTCGTATGAGTGTTTTGTCTGGTAATCATAAACGTTGTGTTGAAAAAACCCTTTTGTCTCGTAAGAAGAAACGTACTACTGGCATTCCCTCTAGGCCCCCTACCGCTGCCAAGTCAATCTTAGGGAAACCGCCAAAAGTAGTTTCTAAGAATCCCGTAGACAAGTCCAAGACCATAGGCCCTAAAAGAAACATCCAAACACCTAGTGCGTTTACTAGGAAGAAAGCGGAATCTAGTTGGAATTGGCAACGTTGGCTTAAGAATAAACCTAGTTTTAATTGGTTACCCAAGAAGCTTAATTCTAGTACTACTAACCCAACGGGTTCTACCGTTACTGTCTCTCCATCTGCATTGTTTTCTTGTAATGCAGGTGATACAAATTGTACTATGGATTGTTGATAGCGGGTGTTCCCGACATATGACAGGCAACTTAAATCTTCTAGTAAACTTTTGTTGAAAAGTTCATAGGAACTGTTAGATTCGGGAATGATCAGTTTGCCGCTATTATGGGCTATGGGGATTACGTCAGCGGGAACATCGAAATCAGTCGTGTGTACTACGTTGAAGGCCTTGGTCATAACCTTTTCTCCGTTGGCCAATTTTGTGATGGTGACTTGGAAGTCGCATTTAGGGAGAAAACATGCTTTGTTCGAGATCTACACGGACATGATCTCATGAAAGGAAAACGCGGAATGAATCTGTACACCATTTCATTATCAGATATGACCGCCTCTTCTCGAATATGCTTACTCTCTAAGGCACTACCCACAAAAGCATGGTTATGGCATAAGCGTATGTCTCACTTGAATTTCAAAACAATGACGGAACTTGCACGTCATAAGTTAGTCGACGGTCTTCCTAGATTTCGGTATGCCAAAGATCACCTTTTTCCGGCATGTGAACAAGGCAAAAGCACTCGTGCTCATTTTCCTCCAAAAACTGAGCACAATACAGATCATGTACTCCAACTTCTTCATATGGATTTGTGTGGTCCAATGAGAGTGCAAACCATCAACGGTAAACGTTACATTCTGGTAATCGTAGATGACTTCTCTCGATGGACTTGGGTCTACTTTCTTCGTAGCAAAGATCAAGCTCCTTCGATGATCATCACCTTTCTCACAAAAATTCAGGTTCAGATCCGCAACACAGTTCGCAAAGTCAGAACAGACAACGGAACCGAATTCAAGAACCACACTCTCTGAGAGTACTTTGAGAAAGTCGGTATTGAACAACAAACATCTATTCCTCGCAGCCCTGAACAGAATGGAGTGGTCGAAAGACGTAACAGAACGTTAGTCGAGGCTGCAAGGACGATGTTGATCAACGCTCAACTACCTGATTACCTTTGGGCTGAAGCTGTCTCCATTGCATGCTACACCAAAAACCGTTGTATGATCACCAAAAGACACAACAAAACCCTGTATGAACTCGTCTACAAACGAAAACCAAACATAAATTACTTTCATGTGTTTGGGGCCCTCTGTTACCCAAATAATGATCTTGATGACCTTGGTAAGTTAAAAGCCAAAGCGGACATTGGAATTTTTGTTGGCTACTGTGAGAATTCTAAGGTATTTCGCATCTGGAACCGTCGAACTCGACAAATTCAAGAAACGATACACGCTCATTTCGACGAACTCACGGATCTGGCTTCTGAGCAAAACAGCTTAGGACCCAATTTAATCCGGTCATGACACGCAAGAAACTCCAAACGGACGGTGAACACTGCATCTATGCACTCACCGTTTGTCAAACCAAACCGAAAAACATTAAGGAAGCTGATGTGCTGCGTGTGTCGTTGCGGTTTAGCAGTTTTAATGCCTAATCAAGTTTTAAATTTATATTTAGCCGACTTATCAATAACACACACACCTAACGAGCAGTGTACCCGGTCAGTATGAATATAATGGTAAGTAGAGTGTCGATCACTAAGAGTGGAACGTATTATCTAGTTATTCTAATCAGTATTTTAATATATTAAGTTAGCTATACAATCTAATCTAACGCAAGGGGGTTCAGCCTGAGAGACTGGCACGATTAGGTTGCAATTAAATAATAAACTAAACCAATAGGCACGAATCAGCAAGTAGCACACACGTACACAGATAAATACTCGAGACAATAAGAGGGTTGTCCTTATGATAAGTAGTTTGTCACTTGTTTTATTGCTAGTGTTATATGAAGTGTATAGTTCGATGCAACGCACCGAGATTAAGTCCTTTCTCGTTGGTTCTAATCTTATCGGCGAGTAAACCCTTAATGATTACTTATGACTATCCCGTTTATCTTTCTCCTACTTTTCTACAGACCATAGAATACATAGGCATCTAATAAACAGGCGAGGGCAGAGGCATGGCGACCCGATCAACGCTCAGCTAGCCACAGAGGTTATCAATGCACTAATAAAAGTCACCAAAGACACAAACATATAAACTTTAATTGATGAGAAAGCAGTTTTAAGGGAGTGCAACCTTTCCGTTGTCACATTACACAAGCCACCAATCTTGATGAATTAAAGTTTACTAACACAATAAAACAAAACTACTTAATGAATTAAACATATGCAGCACCTTCTTACAGCTCTTGTATCTTTGATTTGGGTGTGTCTTGTGCTGCTACCTTGACTGAATTCGTCCTAGGTTTCTGGTCTTCGGTCCTCTGTTCGGAACTAAAGGCTTTTTTTTTTCGTCTGGTCTTTGGGGTATTTATAGTTACCGTCTGAGGGTAAGATGCGGCGCATCTAGTAAGTAGATGCGGCGCATGTACTTAACTTTGCGTGGGGTCCAAGATTATAATATTCAGGAATATTCGTACACCGCCAGGAGATGCGGCGTATCTTCATCATTGGATGCGGCGCATGTCCTCTTGTATCTTGGATCGTATCTGGTGAGATCTTGATAGTGATGCGGCGCATGTAATGAGCAAGATGCGGCGCATCTGGAGCAGATTAGTCTTGATCTTGTCCATTTCAGTAGACTCTTCACTTTATGCATGTTTTGCTCCATAATTAGTCCAAAATCGCCAAGTTTCACCAAATGCTTGTTTTCAACTGAGAATTACAAAAGTAAACGATTAAGTATCAATCCTCATACATAATATAGTAAAACAAGTCAAATTAATAGGATAAATGATAGTAATAAAATGTACTTATTTGAGTTCATCAGAAGCTCTCACTTACGACAATTGGATTGAGTCAATGCAAGAAGAACTCGATCAGTTCAAGCGTCTAGAAGTGTGGGAATTGGTAGAAAGACCAGATGGAGTTTATGTTGTCGGCCTGAAATGGATCTGGAAGAACAAGTTGGATGCGGATGGGACAGTTATTCGTAATAAATCTCGCCTGGTAGCTAAAGGATACAGCCAAGAAGAGGGAATCGACTTCGAGGAATCTTTCGCACCAGTGGCAAGAATTGAAGCCGTTCGTATGTTTCTGGCATATGCAGCTCACAAGAACATTACTGTATATCAAATGGATGTGAAGACGGCGTTTCTGAATGGACAGCTCCGGGAAGAAGTGTACGTCACACAACCAGACGGCTTTGTCGACCCAGAACATCCGAAACATGTTTACAGGCTCAAGAAAGCCCTCTATGGCCTTAAACAAGCCCCGAGGGCATGGTACGATAAACTGTCAGCATTCTTAATTGCTAATCATTTCACTAAAGGTTCTGTTGATCCAACGCTGTTTATACAAAAACACGGGGAGGACATCTTAATTGTTCAAATCTATGTGGACGATATCATTTTTGGTTCTACACATAAGAAATACTCAAATGCTTTCGCAAAATTAATGAAACATAACTTTGAGATGTCCATGATGGGTGAACTAAAGTTCTTCTTAGGACTGCAAGTTCATCAATCACCCCGTGGTATTTTTCTAAACCAGGCCAAATATGCACAAGAAATTTTGAAAAAGCATGGCATGTCAAGTAATGATACCTATAATACACCGATGTCCTCATCATCCCCCAAGCTGGATGCTGATTTACATGGGACACCAACTGACCCTACCAAATACCATAGTATAATTGGGTCACTCATGTATCTAACAACCAGCAGACTAGACATAGTCTTTGCCACATATTTATGCTCCCGCTATCAGTCTAGACCAACTGAACGACACCTCTCTGAGGTTAAACGAATCATTCGATACATAAAGGGAACCATTAACTTGGGGATCTGGTATCCGAAGGATTCTTGCTTTGAACTAGTTGCTTTTTCAGACGCTGATCATGCAGGATGCTTAGATACAAGGAAAAGTACTTCAGGGGGAGTGCAATTTTTAGGTGACAAACTCGTATCTTGGCAGTCAAAGAAACAGGATTGTACATCATTGTCGTCAACAGAATCCGAATACGTAGCCATTTTGGCATGCTGTGCTCAGGTCATCTGGATGCGGTCACAGCTGATGGATTACGGATACGTGTTCAACAAGATTCCGTTATATTGCGACTCCAAGATTGCCATTGCTATTTCGTGCAACACCGTGCAACATAACAAGTCCAAGCATATCGCTCTTCGTTATCACTTCATCAAAGAGCATGTGGAACGTGGTACCGTTGAGCTTTACTTTGTGGGTACTGAATACCAACTGGCTGACTTATTCACCAAAGCCGTGCCTCATGCAAGATTTGTTGGATTGGTTCATCAGATTGGTATGCGATGTTTGACTCCGGAAGATTTGGACAACTTTCTCAAACAAAGTTAAATGAGTCACACATCCTGGCTACTATGTAAATATTTTTTGTATAAAGTTTATCAAAAAAAAAAAAAAAAAAAAAAAAAAAAAAAAAAAAGTTTTTCTCATCACTTAGGTTAAATGTGTTCACCCTTCATAACACAAGGGCTTAGTGTGTCAAGTTTGCTAATTGTTTTTTTCACCTTCAACTAGGGTAAAAAGTTAAAGGGTTAAAAGTGACACACGTGCAAACATCTTAGCCTATATAAGCCCATGACTTAATTTTTTTTTTTACTTTTTCACAAACCTCACAGTTAACACACACATATAAACACAACTCCCGCCAAAATCCTATCTGTTCATACGCACGTTTTTTTTTTTTTTTTGATTTTCAGGAAAACAAATTTGTAAGTGTTAATCATGATTAATTATGCATTGTAATCACTATGTTGAAATCTCCTCGCATCTCTATGGTTCAATTGGCTAGTTCACGAATTAGGGTTCTTAGCCGCCATTTGGGGATTTCTTCTTGGTTATGATTCAGTTTAATTGGTTGTTTCCCTGATCATAACAATACGTTTAGGAGTGATCTTTCAATGTTTAACTACATTAGATGCATATTGAGATTATGTGGCTTAAATAGGTCGATTACATGGCTAGGTACCTATGTGTTCGTATTATTGTGAGATTATTGGTGAGATATGTATGTTTGTGTATTGTAAGCATGCGCTAAGAAGTTCATAACATGAATTGATCGTATGTTATAAGTCGATTAATTATTGGCCATATATGTGCTGTGGAATGTTTGTTTTATGGTTTGTTATGAGTTTCTGGGTATCTGTTTGTGTTTTGGATTGTGTTTAAGATGTTTGTAATTAGTTACTTGTTGATAAACATGTCCTGTATGAATATGTGCATTCCTTGCATGTTTCCGAGTAAAGTCTGTATGTTTGCCGAGCAAATCATAATTCCTCCGAGTTAGGAGAGTGACTTTGGTTCTTGGAAATTGTTTATAAACCTTTCCGAGTAAGCTTCTTTATCTCCGAGCAAGGAGCTTAATCTGAGATACTTAGAATCTCCAAGCATCTCACTTTGTCTCTGAGTAAAATGTTAAATAAGCTTTCCGAGTAAGGTTTATTCACTTTCTCCGAGTAACTAATGTTATTCAGACTTTCCGAGTAAATGTTTCATCTTAACCTTTCCGAGTAAATACGTAAACCATGTTTCCGAGTAAACCACACTCCGAGTTAGGAGGATTTTGGAAAGTTTCCGAGTAAGGAAACTTGTAGTCTCCTACTTAGACCGGATATTTCCAGTTTTTGAAAAAATCCTCCGAGCAAGGTTCTTTTCTCCGAGTAAATGGTTACGTTTCCGAGTAACTTATATCTTGCATACTTTCTGTGCTTAAGTCTGTTTGCTGCTATTTGATGATATGTACTGCTCAGTGCTGATCATTGTCTGTTTATGTCATGTATGTGTATATGTGATTGATATTTTCTACCTTAAACATCATTTTGGCCGTATTGAGAAAATGACATAAATCACTAACACTAACATTATTCAACACCCTCTGCTGTGTGGTTGTTTGTGTTTGTGCTTACAGGACAGTCATGTCTCAAGCTTCCATTGAAAGGTCGGTTATGATACCAGAAGACGATGAGCGCGAGATCAGCAAGTCTAACTCCAGAGCAGATTTCGATGTCCTGAAATACCACAAGTCTTGTCAGATAATATTTGAAATACTGAAGCGCCATTTCGTCAGCCCTGTCCTGACCAAGACGGTGAGTGTACCAAAGGTCTACATGCATCAGTTCTGGCACAAGCTGTTCGTAAGCAACGATAAGAAATCTATGGCAATTACCATTAATGACAAGCGAATCAGGTTCGATGTCGGTACTCTCAGGACTATCCTGGATCTTCCTCAACCAGAGTCCACTCCCACTGGAGTTTTCCGCAAAGATCCCACTTTCCCGCAGATTGTTGATAACCTGAACGCTATTGGCTATGATGACGACATTGAGGACCTCACCTCCAGTTCTAAAGTCGACCGCAAGTATATTTCACAACCATGGTTGACACTCTTCACAATCTTAAGTCATTGCATCACTGGGAAGGAAACAGGTTTAGAACACCCCAGACTTGAACACCTCAAGTTCTTTCACGGTGTAATTAACCTGCATCATGTGGACTTTGCTCAATATATCTGGACCGACATGATATATCAGTACGAACAGTTTGCTAAGAAGCCGAAATACAAAGTTCCGTTTCCTCGCTTCACCAAGTTAATCATCGCCTACTTCATGGCACAACATCCTGAAATTGATAGCCGCCCAAGTGAAGAGTACCACATGGAAAGCATGGATCACGTTCTCTCAACTCTCAGGATCCATGCTTCCAACACAACCAAATGCGGGGCAAGGATTCCTCCCAAACTATTGTCTTACCCGGTCAAGGCAACTGAAGCATTTGACTGGTACGATGATTCTGAGAAAGCTGGCATGGTTGGTGTTACACCTAAGAGGTCTAAGGCGACAAGAGGCAGAGGTCGTGGACTGGGTAAAACTGTTATCTCTTCCACTTCACGCACCAAAAAGATTACCCGTGAAACAAAGAAGAAAGTGACACTTCGCGATGAATCTTCGGAAGAGCAAGAAGGAGAAGAAACCATAGATCTAAGGGAGGAACGTCGAAAATCGATCATCAAGCTCAAATCCGCCCTGGCTAAAGGTGATAAAAATTTGGGAGCAGGAAAGGGTAAAAACATTAAGATCACTGACACATCATATGAGCATATTGAACCACCATCAACTAGAGACGAGGAAGAAGAACAGTTAAGAAAGGCCAAGGAAGAGAGTATTGCCAAGTATAAAGCAGATAAGAAGAAACACAGAGGAAAGGAACTGGGTGAAGGATCAGCTTCACACCCAAGGGATGAATCGGATTCAGAAGAGGACTCAGAGTCTACACATAGTCAGACTGTTGGTAGTTCGGATACAGAGTCTGAAGATGAGTCTCACTCTGACCACGGCAATGAAAATGCTTTAGACTCGGAAACAGAAAGTGACAAGGATAAGAATGATGAAGATGAAGGGCACAATGAGACTGAAAAAGACGATGAGAATGTATCAGATGATGAAATGGTTGAAGATGAAAGTCAGACTGAGAAAGCTAAGGATACAGATAATGCTGAGAGTAGTGAAGCGTCTGATGCGGAGAATGATGAATCAAATGATGATGAAACGGATAATAGGGGTGACGAACGTATACCTACCCCACCTGTGAACCTAGAGGGTGAAACCTCTAAAACAAGAACACCATCACCAGTTAATCAAACCACACCTACCGCACCATTACCCGCAAATACTAACAAGCTGAAAGAGTTAGAGGCAAAGCTTGCAACCCAACAACAACAGTTAGAAGCACTTCAACGAGACATGAATGAGTTTAAAAGGTACAATATTGAGACAGCATGTGATCACTACATCAGTAACACGCTGCCTCAACAGATCACTGATGAGCTTACTGACGTTATTCCCGGTCTCATGAAAGAGTATGTGAAGAAGAAGCTAGATCGTGTTGTAGCTCATTGTCTTAAAACCACGCCAGTAACCCTACACACTCTACCGGCCGATACACCACTTTCATACTACAAGGAAAAGTTGCTTGAAGGTGTCGCCGATGATCCAGCTGAAAAGGAACTTCGTCGTGCTCTGATCAATTCAATTAAGAGAGATGAGAAGAAGAAAGACAAAGAGGGCTGCAAGCAAGACAAACCCAGAAAACGTCATCGCGATGATAGGGACAAGGACGACCAAGCCAAGGGAAAAGGGAAAAGACAGAGAAAGGAGGGTACTTCTGGTGCTCAACCTACTACCACTCCTCACTCCGCTGGCTCTGAGGGGTTTGTTCCACAAGATTCGGGTGCTTTCGATGACCTTGAACCACATCACGATATCCCATTGGAGCAGCATCATACTGACATTGCTCCTCCCAGGTTCACCTTTGTTACAGCACCACCGCCGGATGCAGCTTTGTTACCTGCACCGGAATGGGTCAACCCAGATGCACAGAAGCAAACATGGTTTGAACAGATGGTAGATGCGAACCCTGATTCCCCTGATGATGTTCCTACTACCGAATCTGTTGTGGATTTCACGAAACGTCTCAAGAAGGTTATGCGGGTTCAGCAATTAGAACTTTCCGACATTGTCAAGGTTCGAGAAGCTGGATACACTAAATTTAAGACGGTCACAACCTCCCATTTAGAGTTCGAATATAATTTGGAACAGGTTGCAAGGGCAATGACCGAGAACGTGACTTGGGATCCTCATGACTCTTTAAATCTTCGTGACTATTCGAAACCACTACCTCTCATCGGACCCCCTCACAACCTTCAGATACCCAATATGTTTTTCTTCAATCGAGACTTGGAGTATCTACTTTATGGTAATACCGATCCAGAAAAGCGTTATGCTACATCCCTGACAAAGTGTCCGGCAGCTTCCTACGTGATAGATGGATTTGAGGAACAAATTGACGAATTATTCCTCAAAGTGGTAGAAGAATACAACGACGATACACTTCTAGGTATCTATCACTGGCCTGATATGCGTAAATGGTTCTACAAGTGGAAGCTAGCAAAACCGACTAAAACTCCTGTGTATCACCACAGTCGGATACTTTCCATCGTCAGCGCTGAAACCGAATTCAACTATGGGTATAACTTCCTGACGAAGATCACTGTTCGCAGACAGGATGGAAAGGAATACCGCTTCAAGGAATCTGATTATCCGTACTTGAATCTGAACGACATTGAAGATATGTATCTTCTTAAGATTCAAGGCAAGTTGGAGCATTTACCGGGTCGTCTTCAGTATGACATCATCAATTCTTTTCTGATTTTCATCCGCAGTATTGTAATCAGACAGCGAGTTGAGGATGTTCATCTTGGGTTGGAAAGCTACCAAAAGCAGTTGAACTTGGTCAAGCCGGATTTCCAACCATCGGGGGTCAGCGAATGGACACCTTATACGTTCCGGGATAGACCATTTGGGTTGGTATATGTACGGGATTAAAAGAGAACAAGGTTCATGGGTTTTCAAGATATTCCTAAGTTCGGTGACGAAACATTGATTCGGGTCAAAGGTGAACTTGAAGAGATTATGCAGAATCATCAACAAGGTTTGGAAGTCGGATGGTTGCGGCATATGTGGTGGTCTAGAAGAGATGTGAGACAAGCAAGGAAGTTCATCGACCGCATCGATCGAAAGCTCAAGTTTCATGAGCAGATGAGGAGACTCGAGAGTTATGTGGGTGGACGTCCAAAGATGCCGAACATTCTTACATTCCGACGACCTGCATAAACTACTGGTATCCTTGGCTTACATTCATTTGAATTATTCATCATTTGTTTAGATTTGGCTATGGCTTGTGTACACATCACAGTGCACAACCCGTACTTGTATAGAAAGGACCCTGAGGTACGCTTCAGTGCCTCAATCCTAAAATAAGGAGTGAAAGCTTCTTACTTATGAGTAGAATTAAAACCAGAATCTTTTCTAAGTTTTTCAAAAATTCTGCTCATAAGGACAAGTATTCCCTCGTTAAGGGGGAGTATTTGAAACTAAATCTTTGTTCTGAAACTTTAAGTTCTTGAAATTCTTCCCGTAAATCTCAAAAAGAGCATATTTTAATCAAATGTTTTACAAAAACAACATGAGTATGCTATTTTTGAGGGGGAGAATAAGTGATGATTAAAATATGGAAAATGAAATGTTGTAATCTCACAAGAGCTCGACTCAGAATTGACCCTCGAATTGACGATAGCTAAAGTCAGTAGTCGAAAGGACATGTCCGGGACGGGTAATAATTTCAAGCCAGTTTATCTGGTGATGTAAGCGTGTCTCGCAAAGGACGTGTCTGAGTAGAATGTACCGATTTCGAGGGATTTTCCTTGAATCTGATCTGGACGGGTAATAATTTCAAGCTAGTCTAACTAGTGATGTAAGCGTGTCTCGCAACGATCAGGTTCATTGAAAATCAATCAATTCAAAAGTGCTAACTCTACCCGACATGTGCAAATTTCCTTTAAACACTTATGAGCAAATGTTAAGGGGGAGTATTTCTGAAAATATCAAAACTCTCAAAGTGTTAACACAATATGTTTTCACAAACACTTTGAGAGATTTTTCAAATGGTTTTGGTCTATGGCAATAATAGGTTAGTCATGGTGTAATAAGGTGACTAAGGTTAGGAATAACCGTCCTATGATCCGCCAGAACCGGAGGGATCTACCCAAGGACAATCCCAATAGTTTAGAACTAGAAAGTCCTAGGTATTAAGAAAAAAGGAATAATGAAATGAAAGGAGAAAGAAGGGGTTGAAGAATTAAAAAGAAAAGTAAAGAAAAGGGTGAAAATAAATAGCCCTCCAAATTGTTCAACCTTAGGGCAGAAACCGGGTTCAATACATATGCTACTGGTTGTTACTACGGTAACTCCGGTATTGAAGATTAAGACGTCATGGACCCAGTGACGCACTGCACTAAACCTTCCAGCCACTCAGGTGTCTCTCAAAAGACATTTGTTTCATTTCACACGGAGATCCCTACATAATCTATCAACCTCTCACTCCGAGATGTGTTGGTATTGAAAAGGAGGCACTCTGCTCCACGCCTCCGACGACCAAACAAATAAGCACCAATCGAGTATAGAGCCACGAGATACATCAAAAGATCTCATAGGAACACTTAGCATTACACTGGTCGTTCTACATTAATGGGCGCCAGTTGTAAAATTAGGAAGTGTCCTACGCAGATCTTAGCAATCCGCCGAGAACATTCTTGAGAGAATTCACAATTGTGATTCTCAGTGATTGAATGGAAATCCTGACAGGGTCAACATCAAACAGCCCTGACAGCAGGTCACTTCGGTAATCCCTTGTGGGTTACGCTTAGTGTTAGCTCCAAAACGGTCTACAGTCGTGGGGTGATCTCCAGTGACTCACTGAATCGTGGGTGCACTTAGGTGTGTCCGTGTAAGCCCTTTCGAGGGTATCCGGTTCAGAACGGCCTGGGTTTGGATTAGAGAAAGTCTTCACACTATGCTGTTGATGATCTCGAATTCCAAATATGTAAATGTCGGATGGTTCGTGCTGTACCTGCGGAGGAACATGAAGACCTGGAGTTCCACCACCATCAAGACTCCATCATGCTTATATCCTGAAGATAAGTTTTCACTATAACCTTTCACAAGTCTAAAGGAATGAGAAAAAGTTGAAGAACGAAAAGTCCAAAGACATATGAGCATGGTGGAAAAGACGAGAAGACGTTGGAGTCAGGCAGATCGTTACCATACCACATCACTTTGTCAAGAAAGCAGAACAAAGATACTGATGACGTCAGAAGCCAATGAAGCAAATACGACGTCAAGCAACCTTGATGATCAATACTTAGGGGTGATTGTTGGGAACACGTCTCAGATTATTGAAGTATCGACCATGTTTTGTATTAGGTTGCTTTGGTCTTTATGTTAGTTTTAGTTTACAGCCTGTGTAGAAGGCCCATGGGCTGTATGCTTTTATTTAATTATTAATTGGGCTGCGCCCTAATGTTTATTAGTTGTTTTGTTCATGGGCTGCATCCCATTACTTTTCATTTCCATTTAGGGCTTGGCCCATTTCATCTCCATGTACTATAAATACTCTTCCTATTGTAAGGGAAGAGTTGTTGGTTAATTGAGTAATTAAAAGTTTATCATTCTTGTGTTTAACCTACAATTCTTTCTCTCTAAATCCTCCTAGTAACTTGTGAAATCGAGACCTAACATTACCACAAAAGTGGCGCGTGGAATTAAGGTCAATTCACCCTTAAGATGATTTTGTACAAAAAAATAGCATTACTTGATAGCTCCAATTAGACGCACAAAGGAGTGGAGAGACAAACGTCCGCCCGGAGGCTAATTAAAAACGCGTCTCTTTCGGATGACAATTTAATGTCAAGCCCCCTTATACCCCTCTTATAGTTTGTCTAAACTGGGTGAGCCGTTCACACTATTAGTACAAAAACTCATCACTCAATTAAAAGTTTATGATTCTAAGTCTTAAAAAATATGTTATAAACTATAATATTGCTAGTCTCGCCTGGGAGCAAATTACCGTGCGAAGCGAACCACTGTCGGCACATAAGATTTTGCAATATATAATTTATCACATCAAGTTTCATAGTTATTAGGTCAATTTATTTTCTATTCGAAAAATTGCCCTCTTTTTGTTTACAATTCGACGTATAATTTAAACAAAAAAACAAGTAATTTAATAAAAATAAATAACCACATAATAACATATATAATCTTAACAATTAAATCATATAGCCACATGCAAACTTTTTGATAAAATCATATTAATAATCTATCTATGGTTTTATTATGCATATATTTAACTAAGACTCCCATTTGTTTTCGAGCTAATGGTACCAATGGACCACATACACCAAATAATTTGGTTGCGTAAGTCTAGCAAATATATACCAAGTAGCACATAAATAGATTCATTAATTTAATTATTGAGGTCTTCCCCAATTTTAAATATATCTTATTACATGTAGCAAACAACTTAACAATTAATTATAAACCCTTAATCCATGATAAACTTGCATGATTTATCATGGATTAATTACAAGTCAAGGAATGTAACCCTTTACACACATACACATGTTCCTAATTTAGGGTTACAAAACTAATTACACCTATAGTCCTTCCTTTATTCACTAACGGTCGTTAGTCAATTCCCGTTAATTACTTAACGTCCGTTAGTCGTTATTTTTTGTTCAAATAATTAAATATATAACGGTTTATATATATTAATTATTATACATTAATCCTTCATACGTAATGTGTGCAATCCCATGGTCCCGAGTTCGAATCTAGTCATACACGTTTATTATTTTTCCATAAACTTAACACACTGTGTCCTCCATAGTCGATACTAGCTATCGCCCTTCAACAATGGACATAGTGGCTGTATTTATAGAACACATGTTTGGGGATTCCTGTCCAATGCTGCTCCCGGATAGCCTTTGTAAAGTAAATAATGGCTCTTTTGGCTCTGGAAGATCAATTTCACTGCATAGCATAGAAACTACTTCTGTCATCGTTGGCCTATCCTTAGCCAGGTCCTGAACACAAAGAAGTCCCACATGTATGCATCGCAGGCCCTCTGATATACATGACGACTCTGTCAAAGCTTGATCCATGAACTGTTCTCCTCTACCTTCATTCCATGACTTCCATGCCTGAAATATATGTCTAATTTGTATGAAACCAGCAAAAGCATGCATGCAAACAGAATGAAGTCATGTTATGTAGTACGGTATGCTAAGTTAAATGAAACACTTACGTGTGCAAGAGGATAAACTTGTTCTTGATTTATAAATTCAGTATTCCTCTTACCACTCATAATCTCTAATAGCATTACCCCGTAACTAAATACATCTGATTTCTCTGAAATTACTCCTCCCATAGCATATTCAGGAGACATATAGCCACTGAATTTCATCATTAAACGCTTATAGTTAGCATTTGCCTAAAATATATCAATTTGCCATCAGATAGAAGAAAATGTTTATTGAATAGCTTGCTCACTAATAGTACAGTTATTCGTGCTCTGAAGATTGGGAGAAGGATAGTTGTAAGTGAAGGGATTAAAATATAAATTTTTATGATATGGTGTGCTCAAGAAAGTCAGAGTCCTAATATATTATACTATCCATTTTAACGTGACTTCCGTTTTAAGTTACAGTACTTTGTCAGTTTGTTGTTATGAGTTCAAGACTGATATTAAGACGTCATCAGTGCGTTGAAAATATGATATATAGAATCACAATTTGAAGTTGAAAATATGATATATAGAATCACAATTTTAAGAGGAAATAAAAATTCTCACTATGTTCCAACAATCCGGCGAGTATTAGCCAGCTCCTGTGTTATTAGAAAGTTTCGTGCCAATCCAAAGTCTGATACCTTGGGATTCATTTTCTCATCTAGTAATATATTACTACACTTCAAATCTCTGTGTATGATTCTTAAACAAGAGTCACGATGGAGATAAATGAGTGCTCGACCAATGCCCTGAATAATGTTGAAGCGAGTTGGCCAATCAAGTTGCCAACGTTTCTTTGGATCTGGGCACAAAAATATTAAACTATGAGCAAGGTATATTAGAAACAATACTATCTGACTATCTGTGATATTTTAAGAGATGACAACACAGAGAAGTCAAGTTAAACTGACCAAAGAGAAAAGTGTCTAAACTTTTGTTTGTCATGTACTCATAAATCAATAGTCTCTCTTTTCCTTCAATGCAGCAACCTAAAAGTTTAACCAGATTCCTGTGTTGGAGCTTGGAGATCAACGCTATTTCATTCTTAAACTCTTCAATTCCTTGTCCAGAGTCACCTGACAGCCTCTTAACTGCTATTTGCTCCCCATCATCTAGCATTCCCTATTTTTAGTTAATTTGTTAAGGAGTGGTTAGTGCGTTACTATAAAAACAAGTTTTATTTATTTATTATTATTTTTTTTAATTTTTTTTAATTTTTGTGGGTAAAAACTATAAAATCAAGTTTGTAATACAAGTGTATTATTACCTTATAAACTGGGCCGAATCCTCCTTCACCAAGTTTATTTCTGTAGCTGAAGTTGTCAGTGGCAGTTATTATTTGTTTGAACTCATATATAGGCAATTCCAAAGACTCCCGCGGAAGAACTTCTTCTTGTAGTGTATCCGTTGAAACAATTTCGTCATCTGAACTGAAGTGATTTAACTTGGTGTTCCTTACTAGAAAGAGAATTTTCGACACATCTGGATAGCTTATCCATGTTAAGATAATTGAGATATGTACAGGTAAGCTCATCTAAAGAGAATTCGTTTTAATGATATGAAACATACTTTTGGTCCTATTCTAGAGTAAGAGCATCAACCATGTGAGAAACTATATCTTTCCTCATATTACATAAGAGTCTTTGAATTATTATGGAATTTTACCTTTTTTATATGTTTTCCACTTGTATAAACAAAATACGAAGCCACCTAAGAGGAGCACACCACCTACGGTTGCGAGACTTGTGATAAGTGCTGCTTGATTTGGTTTTTCACCTGTAAAAATCGTGTTAGGGTCGTATTGATAATTTTTTTTGCAGAAACATGAAGAACTGAACGTTAGACCTCAATAAGAACATGCATTTACCTGATTCAGAATGAGAAAGGCGCAAGTAAAGATCCTCCCCACCAAATGAGAACTGCTCGATATCTATTAGGTCTTCTGTCCAGGCCATACAGTAAATGCCGGTCACAAAGGCATATGCCTTACAAGAGCAGTTATCCATGCACCAATTTTTGCATCCATCGGGATCGTTGTATGGAAAATAGAGATAGTGATCTGGGAGCTTGACCCCTCTTATAACCTGGAAATTATCAGGCTTAGTCTTCCCAGAAGCTAAACTACTTTCATTCTTCTCACACAAAAGTTCACTTCGCCTAACACAACCCCTTGTCCAGTTACTTTTGCCCCATTCATCGTTTGACTCTGGTACAAATCCTTTCAAGCAGTCACATCTTGGAGACTTGTTGCTTGTACAAATTGCAAAAGCACCACAAACTCCATAAACATCACAAGGATTCTTTGGTGCTTCCCAGCCTATCTTATTATCATCTTCCGAGTATATCATCTGAAACACACCATCAGGCTTTAAGTAAAACCATCGGAAATCAGATGAGTCGAAAACGTTTATGGTGAGATATCCTCCTCCTTGTGAATTCTCTGGCACGAGGTTTATTAGTTCAGAGTACCCAGGATCCTGCTCCGGTATTCCTATGAACTTTCCTCCATCCCAGGGCCCACCTCTCCAGTGCGGCTTTGACCCATTCCATGTGAAAACTTGTGGCGGCCGCTCTGCAGAAAGTCCAACCACAAAATTTCCCGGAGTTGGATCTTCGTCACTTTTCCATGATGTCATTAAATGTTTCCCCTGTGTTTTACCATTCGTCCCAAGCTTCATGCCTGGTAATAGACGGTTACTAGGATAATCGAAACTCTCCCACAAAATCATTCCTGAGATGGTATCATTTAGACAGAAGTCTCCTGTGTCTGTAAGCTTTGCAGTTGTTTTGTTGGACTGGAGCCTTATGTTTGTTGACCAGACAGTGTTGCGCTGACCATCTAGGATTCCCAGATTCCCATCATCGACAATAGTTAGGCTAGAACTTGTGTCAGAAACGGAGAGCGGACTTTCTCTGTTTGCGACCCATATAATTTTCCTTATAGTGATGTTTCTGAACCATATGCCAAGATATTGCTTAGCGGAATTTTCTGGACTGAAGAAGCCTAGTTCAAAAACTTGATTGACGGAGACAAGAGTTTTTCCTATGTAGATTGGATTATCTTTAGTCAATGCATCAGTTGCCCTGCAGTGTTGTAATGAAATAATCAGAATATACCAGCATGCCATGCACAAGCGGTTTACTGCAGTACCTCTACCAGTAGCCATTTGGAATCTTTATACGGATCCTTCAGTTTCCTTCAGTTCAGCATGATATTCAAAATTATAATATGACCAAGTCGTTTGTCGCCAGTACAATTTAGAAAATGAACTCCGTTCCCATGGTGCTCATTCAGTATTGTGGTTGTTACTTTGACTTTTCGGATCCAGTTTCTACTTTCTAGTATTTACAAAGAATAATAT
Source organism: Artemisia tridentata subsp. tridentata (assembly GCA_021014915.2). Lineage (NCBI taxonomy): Eukaryota > Viridiplantae > Streptophyta > Magnoliopsida > Asterales > Asteraceae > Artemisia > Artemisia tridentata. The sequence goes on along the minus strand of CP139507.1, from coordinate 17,338,357 downwards.
CATATCTTTATTAAAGAATTCTCAAATCTAACCCCCCCGATAGCTAAAGTTTCTCTACTTTGATGTTAACCACAACTTAAAAAAATATGATTTTGGTCATACTACCGTATAGTAGGTACATTTACTTATAGATCCAGTCAAAACCACATAAGTCAACATGATGAAAGTAAAAGTATGTGAAGTTTCATTAGGGAATTGTAGATTAATCACCATGTTAGGTTTCCTATAAGTTTTTTATTTATAAAAAGATGGTGCAACTTCCTCGAAATTATGATTAAGAACCAGTTAAACAAGGGTTCGACTAAATGCCCGTTGCTTACGTAACAAAAACAAATAAACTTAGGCGTCTTATGGTTTATGTTTTAAACTTTTGAGTCTTGTGTTCAGTATTCATACTTCAGTAAAATTTAATACTAGTAACATTTTGCTTATCTTATCCGTGCTACTAATCAAAAGTTATTAGATCAAAACTTTTTCATGATGGAAGGTACTAAATCCAATAATAATGTAGGTTTTTTATTAATTTATGTAATCAGGCTGCTCATCTTCGACTTTGTACAATCGACATGGAGCTTATACTCTCAACAGATGGTATGAAGTTTTTACCATCAGTCCATGCTGGTTGAGTCAAAACAGAACTTCGATGATAATCCCACAAGGCACATTGCTGATCATTGGTAGTTACTGATGAGGTAAATCGCCTTATATTAAAAATCTATAACTGTTATTATCTTAGTTTAAAACTACAAAAAGTAAAACAGATTTTCATAAATTTGTGAATCTAAAGAGCATACTTTTGTTTGCAAATTGCATTATCATCATAGTAGGGCATAAATATTTAGCTACCAACAGCTTTAGACATTGTGACACCATTTGAACACTCATTGTTAGTTTTTTTTTAATGTTTTGCATCTATCAAGCTCCTCGTCAAAGTAAGAGTTGTTTTGGCATCAGTGAAGTCACACTTTCATGTTTAAAATAGCACCAGATTTGGCATGCTTGGTCTAGCACTTGCATTGTCTTGCACCCACTATATAGAAAAATGATTTGGACCGTACTTAGGGTTACTGACTTACTGGTACAATTAATTTTTGATCTAGTCAAAACCACATAAAGTCAACATAATGAAATTAGAAGTGTGCAAGCTTCATTACGAAATTAAAGATTGAATCGCAGCATTTGGTTTCATACAACGTTTTCATTGACATAAGAAAGGCGCAACTTCCTTAGAGTTCTAATTAGAAACCATTTAATTAAGGTTTTGACTGCCCTGCAGTGTTGTAATGAAATAATCACAATATACGAGTATGTTTACAGAAGTATCTCCTCCGACAACCGAACCCATTAGTTTCTATAGACCCTTCTGCAGATTAAGGTGTTAGAATTTACAAGATTCACATTCTTCGGTAGTATGATTTACAAAATGAATTTATAAACTACACAAAATAATAAAAACTCCACTTTTCTGATCAAATTTTCAAGAACTTACACATAGTGATATACTGATATCATCTCATTTTTAAACCCTGACCCTGATAGGTATACTTTCTTTACTATAATGTATATAAAGGTTGTGTCAAGGGTTAGTTATACAGTTATTTTGGATGAGTCAGAATTAGATTAAGTCAACTTGATAAAAATTGATGACAATATTAAGCTTCTTAAAAAGATTTTATGGACCAAAACATGGCCCTACTTCGTCGAAATTCTAATCCACTAATACTCGTTTCTTATTCATTAGGTGACTTGTAGCTTATGTCTAAACTTTTATATCTCGTATGTTCGTTGAATTAAATTATTAATAATGTCTTGTTCACCCTCTCCCTACCTATCAGTCTGCATTCTTTAGTTAAAAATCTAAAGCCATGTTTTAAGATGTTGCATAGTGAAAAACACTTGGTTACTTATTTATGTATGTCATACCGTGGCAGGGTACTATTCTACCACTAGACCACTGGTGCCAGATGTTTATTGCTTCCCCATATATATTTATAACATATTATTTATGCCATACCTATACTACCACATATGAGTTTCCTTTTGCTTATTCAGGTTGCACGTCACATAGTAATATTATCTGCAATGCTGGTTGAGATTCATCACAGATTAGTTTCTACATCCAAAACAGAACTTCGATATATGATTCCACAGGGGCGTTTGATAAGGTAATGGTCTTATATTCAAAGCGTAATACTATCTTTTCCTTGATTTTGTGCATAAGACTGAGTGTGGACCATCATAGCAAAACCTTGTGCAAACCAAACTGTATTGTCATCATACGCTAGCATAACAATTTCTCTTTCAACAACTGAAGACATTGTTAGCTTGCTTAAAGTACACTCATCGTTACTATCATTTCAAAGCGTCCATCATTTATACCATATTTCACATTCAAACCTTTCTGCTGATTATACTGTTAATGATGTAGATTACTATCTCATGCTAAAATCATATGTAAACGCTGTCATGCAATGCAGTAATCAATGTTGGGGTTTATAAATGCATTTGGATGTACGGGAATAGTTATCATTCTTGTTGTTTGACAAATAATCTGTAATGTTCCTCATTGTATATAGATCATACTAGCTTCATAATCCGCCCAATGGGCGGGTTAGCTTTATAATATTGTTTGACAAACATATATGGACGTAAAGTATGTTAAAAAAAAGTTTTGATACAAAAATATAATGCTCATTATTGTATGTAACAATAAAAATCATAGGTATTAGAACAAATCAATTACATGATGGTTATTCATAAATGAAATAAAACTTCTTTGTACACAACGTTTGATGTGCAGTTGGTGTATTCTCCATCCTTGTCACAACAAAGAACCTTCAAACCTTTCTTCATCTTTACCCTTGAAACAGCCACATAAAGTTGTCCATGCGTGAATACCGGCTTTTGTAAAAATAGTCCAACTTTCGATAATGTTTGACCTTGACTTTTATTAATTGTCATAGCAAAACAAACTTGAACCGGGAAATGCAATTCAGTTTGAATGGCATCTTGTATACGCCATCTTTTTCACAACAAAAGACCTACAAACCATTCTTCGTCTTTACCCTTGAAACAACCACATACAGTTGTCCGTGTGTTAACAATGGCTTTTGTAGAAATAGGCCAACTTTCGAAAATATTTGACCTTGACTTTTATTAATTGTCATAGCAAAACAAACTTGAACAGGAAACTGTCTGCCATTCAATTTGAAATGACATCTTGTTGTCTGTAGGGCTGATGGCCATTCTAGATATTGCACATATACTACCATGTCTCCCGGCAAATGGGCGGGTTCGCTTCATAATATTGCTTGACACAAATGGGCGAGCCACCTTTATGGTATTATTTGTTAGTATTATTAAAACTAATATTCTTGTGTGGAATAAAAATAATTAACATTCAGATTTTATGATAATAGTTGGCTCACAAATGTCATGAATATGTATTTCAAAAAATAAAGTAAAATAATAGTTCATATATAGCTAGCTGACAACACCTGTTTAGCTTAATTATAATGAGCAGTAGCAAATCATTTAAAAAAAAAAAAAAAAAAAAAAGGAAGGCAGTAGCAAATTATAGTGATATATGAAAATTAAGTTGTTTGTTGAAAAAAAGCATATACCGACCTTTAGTTTCTTTGAAGCCTAAGAAAATCTTTGCAAACTTTTCCTTCGATATATTATATTCTAGACATCGTTTAACTAAATGGTTCTATTTGGAACTTGGTACTACATGCATGGAAAGTAGGAAATGAGTAAGAAAAAAATATATATTTATATGAGATGTGAAGAGGATGCTAACAATTGTATGTATGAATTAGATATAGAGTAGCATACTCAGAAATGTAGATTAAACACATTTTCACCTTTATAACCATCTCATGTAAGATTCGAAGGCAGCCACTCATTAATTGTCAAAAGCATCATCCCCAAGCTGCAAAAGTCAAATGTAATATACAGATGTTCCAACATATGAAATTTCACATAATTTAATTTTAAGCTTTCGATTTAAATAACTATCGACATAAGACAGCTAAACCTCTTTTATGATTTGATAAATTATAGTTAGTTTGGTTTAACTCTAAGGGACAGCTAGTACCAGATAAATGAACAACCTACTTTATATATATGTTTTTTTCCTGAATAAATAGGTCCAATGATAATATAAATGTTCCATGAGCATCAGCATGATCTTGATTCAAAATGCTTAAAAACGAATCAATATCCATACTCATATAATTTTTACCCTTATACTAACTCCACAAATAGTTTCATGGTTTGGCACACATTGAAGGAAAATGTATTGGATTATATCAACACAAATACTGAAGTTATATTTGTGGGTGACCCTAACCCAGACCAACCCGTTTGACCCACATTAAAGAACAAAATAGCTTTTTCAGATGGGCGGGTTCGCTTCATGATTAAACTTGAAAAATAATGAGTATGTTAACAACCTTGAATAATACCAACATATTATTACTAAAAAAAAAAAAAAAAAAAAAAAAAAAAAAAAAAAAAAAAAAAACCCTTAAATATTAACGTGATACATGAAAAGAATGAATTAAGATATCAAAAGAACAAAATAAAAGGTGCTCATTCAAATCCAAAATAGAACTTCTTTGTAAACCCGTTGGCAGTGCACTTTGTGTAGTTTTCGTCTTTGTTGCAACATAGAAGTTTCAATCATTTCTTGATTTTCACTCTTGAAACGACTACATATAGTTGTCCTTGCAAGAAAACTGGTTGTTGGAGAAACAACTCAACTTGTGATAAAAGTTTGGCCTTTACAGAAACTGACTCCGATTTAGCTTGACAGAGAGTGCAAACACATTGTCAGATGCATTACTTGGAAATCAAATAAATAAGGTAGTAATTTTTAAAGCACGGTATAGTGATTGAGATAAGAACACTTCACCTCAGCTCTAATGAGTCGCGACAAAATTAGCGAGCGTTATTCTTGTAGCGTTGACATCAGGTCCAAAGAATGCAATAGCCAGCGCCCACAGAAGAACAATGTCGGTCCTATTACATAAAAAAAGAAGCAAAATGCCACGTTTATTATACAAATACAAAAAAATAATAAATAAAAAATCATGGAAGGACGTGCAATACCTTTCAAAATTAGACAATAAACATAGTTTATGTTTGTGGTCATTGTTTTGTTAAAACTCAATTTGATCAAGTCATAATGAGATTATAATAAGACACACAGTTTAGTTCAAACATGTCATAAAAATATACAAAATACATTTGCTCTAGCCCAAATTAGTAAGCTGAAATCACAATCAGTTTTAAATTCAAGTCCAAATACCCCTTAAACATTTTTACCGCTATATATCATAGTTGGGAAATAATTGGTGATGTTGAGAGAGTTAGAGATACCTGTATAACATTTTTATAAACCAAGTCCTCTGGAATGTCAGATTTCTTGTGGGTTAATAGATGGCGAGACCGTCCACGTATATTATATAACTTATCCCTTAGCTCTTTGAGAATTACATGCTTCGGTTCTGTGAAACATGTACTATGAAATAAACATGTACTATGAAATGGTTTAGGGTTTGGGTTTTAGAACGAGACCCACGCTGATATGATGTTTAATGATAAAGATCCCTGTAAGTGTCATGTCTTTATTGACAACTATCTATAGTGATAAATTACATAAAAACTCTAACAGATGAGCTCGGGGCTAATGAACGTAACATAATAAATATTATCTAACAAAATATGCTCGGAATTATTAGTTTTATTTATGTTGATAACTTGATCTTCTTAAATAGAGTTGGTATAACTTGCTAAACACATTCTCATTTTCAATTATAACATTTCTTTAGAATTGTTACTGTTTGTCATTGTGCGACTAAAAGGGTTGTCTCATAGGAGACAAGAAAAAGTTAAAAATACATTTGATCAAGCCAGGTACGCCGTGCAAAAAAGGATTAAACTATATAACTTATAGGGAAGAATGAGCATAAACAAAATGTTACAATCATATCTTATTGCCTTTCATTTGAAATTCAAAACTATGTGCTAAACATGTTTCTTTAAATCTTAATAAGGTCACTGATATTTATCACCCGTCGGCCTTGCGGCATTTCTTTAATTTAATTACAGAATTTGTTCTGTAATGTTTTCCTTTTGTGCTAATTTGTCTTTAAAAGCGACTATAATGTCTCTTGACATCAATTTAAATGATTGCTCCCTAAATGCATTTGTATGTGCAGTTCTCCTAATGTTTGAGCGTGACCACTATTATGTGAAATTAATCCAAATCGACCCATTTGAGCAGTAGTTTTGCATCAGCCTACACAAATGTTACCCATTTTGACCTAACCCGTTGTGACCCATTGCACAACTCCAGATTAGCTTATCACTTAAAAAGATCAATATATCTGGCTAGTTGCCCTTGTGTAATGCTAAAATAAGTTAAATACCGAACTTAATTTACCCATTACATATATCCAGCTTATCTACTCAACTCTTATTCATAACTAACACAAATAATCAGTTATGCTTGTACAATGCTACCATGATAGAATTTATACTTCAACCGTATACTAAACTTGAGAATGCAAAATGCAAAGAACTTAGCTTGTAGCAAGTATAAAACCGAGATTCTTAACAGCAAAATGGACGCATATATGCGGCAATATCGTTAACTAATAAATAATAATGAAATAGCTACTTAATACTCATATGAAGTTTCTCCCAAAACAGCGTATTTTCTTTTAATTTCTCATGATGCAGAAATTTCAGAAAGTTTTTATAAGAAAAAACAACTATAACAAAATCTATTTTAAGCAAACGATAAAAGACGCATATAACATTATTCGATCAACGTTGGTTAATATTTTCACATGTCGTATGCACTAAAATGGATAGATTTTTTAGATACCTTTGAGAAAACGCAGCTCGGTTTTTAACATGTCACCTGTATAAACAAATAAGTGTGATTAGAAACATGTACATATGCATAATAAGATTTATGCACATTCATGTGGCCATTACCGTAGTTGAAACTTCCGGTTAGAGGCATCCGTTGAGTTTCCGACATGTTTTCACTGCTAATCAAAGCAATCCAACTGTAGAACACCTCTACTTTGACTTTGTTAGCATTTATAAAAAGTGATGGTCATTTGTCATAATTATATTTTATGTAAATGTGTCGTTGTGTAATCAAGTTAGAATAGTCTATGGGCTTGTAATAATCTAATAGGTTATTTGTTAGAGAAAAGAAAGCCCAAGCCCATCTCATTAGAAAAACTATAAATACCATCCTTCCTCCCACTTGTAAAGGTTGGATGTGTGTGTGTGCTATTAGGGTTGTATCAAGAGTTAAGTGTGTGATTAATATATTCTCTCTCTAGTTTCTCTCACTAGATTTCAAGTTCCACTCTTCTCTCTTTGATCTTTATTGATTGAATGTGTGTATGATAGGATAGATCCAAGGGATAACAAGTGGAATCAAGAGCCATACAAAGATTTGGGAGTGATTTCTAGGGCTTGTTACTGTTCACGTTACTGTTCATCAGACAATTTTCCGAGTTTCTGTCCAATCCTCCAAGTTTGGAGTTATTGGATAAGTCTCTCCGAGTTTCTATTGAAGCTTCCGAGTTTTCTGGTGAAGTTTTCGAGTTTCTATTGATTCCGCCGAGTTTCTGTTGAACTTCCGAGTTTCTATTAAACTTCCAAGTTTCTATTAAACTTCCGAGTTTCTGTTAAACTTCCGAGTTTCTGTTGAACTTCCGAGTTTCTGTTGAACTTCCGAGTTTCTATTGAACTTCCGAGTTTCTATTGAATTTCTGAGTTTCTGTTAAACTTCCGAGTTTCTGTTAAACTTCTGAGTTTCTGTTGTATCTCCCGAGTTTCTCAAAAAAAATTCCGAGTTTGGAAAGTTGGTAGTTCCCGAGTTTCTCAAAAAAATTCCGAATTTGGAAAGTTGATAGTTCCCGAGTTTCTCAAAAAAATTTCCGAGTTTGGAAAGTTGGTAGTTCCCGAGTTTCTCAAAAATTTTCCGAGTTTGGAAAGTTGGTAGTTCCCGAGTTTCTCAAAAAAATTTCCGAGTTTGGAAAGTTGGTAGTTCCCGAGTTTGGAAAGTTGGTAGTTCCCGAGTTTCTCAAAAATTTTCCGAGTTTGGAAAGTTGGTAGTTCCCGAGTTTCTCAAAAAAATTTCCGAGTTTGGAAAGTTGGTAGTTCCCGAGTTTGGAAAGTTGGTAGTTCCAGAGTTTCTAAAAAATTTTCCGAGTTTGGAAAGTTGGTAGTTCCCGAGTTTCTCAAACAGTTTCCGAGGTTGGAAAGTTGGTAATACAAGGATTCTTCGACTTTGGATTTTTGAACATCGACTTAGGAACCGAGCAAGGATTATTAAAGACTCTTCAAGGACACCAACAAAGGACATAACTTAAACCGAACATAACTATTGAACCGTAACCAACATCAATCACTACTCCTATTTCTTTGAACGGATCCAACATCATCTTTATCATACAACTTCATCAATGGCTACTCAACAAGACATCCATGCAGCCGGTGCAGAAAACCGTCCTCCGATGCTTGAAAAAGGTGGATATCTTCCATGGACGAGCCGAATGCTTCGCTACATCAAAACTAAACCTGATGGTCTAGGTAAACTCCTGCTCAACTCCATCAAGAATGGACCATTCAAGCCTCGTCAAATTCTAGACCCTGGGGATCCAAATGGAACACCTCCCACACCACCGTTCTATCGTGATCAATTCGAACATGAATACACAGAAGAGGATAGGAAGCAAATTGCAGCTGCTGACTTAGCAATGCACTTAATTCAACTTGGTTTACCACGCGAAATATTTGCTGCTGTTGACAGTTGTGAAACTGCTTATGATATGTGGGAACGAGTTAGAAGGCTTTGTCATGGCACAGAAATTGGGCAACAAGATGTTGAAAACAAGCTTCTAACTGAATGGGAAAAGTTCACATCCACTCCAGCGGAACCCATTGAGTCTTACTACACCAGGTTTTGCACTTTGATGAACGAGCTAATCAGAAATAAGTTGACACCAAGACCAATTGTTCAAAACATCAAGTTTATCAACAATCTACCAGAAGAATGGGGATGATTTGTCATGATTGTTAACCAAACAAAGAACCTTCACGAGGTGAACTATGATCAGCTCTATGACTTTCTAAAGCAAAACTAGGCAGAGGCGAATGAAGTTAGGAAGGAAAAACTAGCAAAGCAACATGATCCTCTTGCATTACTTGCTCAATCACCAACACCTGCACCAGTGACTACACAACCATCTTCATCTTCCACTCAGAACTTCATGCAACAACAATACGTTCCACAAACTGCTGTCATACCACAACAACTATTCTACCTACAACAACAACAAGTCATTCCACAACAACATTACCCACAATACCCAGAACCAGAATAGAATAACAATGATGAGTCCACTGCTGCTTTGACTCAAGCATTTGCTTACCTAACAAAGGCATTCCAAGGACGCTACTCTACACCTACCAACAACAACCAAAGAATCTCATCGAACACTCGCAACAGGCAGATTGCACAGCCGAGTTTCAACATGGGTCAGCAAGGACAAATGGTTGAAGATTATGGGAATCAGCAGGGATATGCTCCTCAATATCAGATGGGTAATCAGAATGCAGGGCAGTATGTTGGAAATCAGATGGGTCAGTATGCAGGGAATCAGATGGGTCAAGTTGTTGGAAATCAAAGGGGTCAGAATGTTGGGAATCAGTTTTGGAATGTTGTTGCTCCAGTTGCTGGGAATATGAATCAGGGTAATCTGTTAAAGTGTTTCAACTGTCAGGGTATTGGTCACATGGCAAGGAACTGTCCCACCAAGCCAAAAAAGAAAGATCTTGAGTATCTACAGAAAGCAGTGCTTTTGGCACAGAAGGAAAAGGCAGGGTTTCAGTTGAATGCTGAGGAGAATGATTTCATGGCACTGATGGATGATATGGAAGACCTTGAGGACATCGATGCAAACTGCATATTTATGGCAAATCTTCAGGAGGCTAAGTATGACACGGATTCTGAAGCACCTCCTGATTATGATGTCAATGCAGTCTCTGAGGTACCACCATTCACTACATGTCACAAAAATGAAATATTTGATATGTCGCCTCAGAATGAACAGCATCCTGCGACTCCTGCGTCCACTTATGATACATATATGGACACGCCAAGTTGTAGCAATATTAATTTGGCAACTCCAGATATGGATCCTAATGGAGGCTTCGAGTCACAACATACAGAAAATGATGAGGAAACACGTGCGTTATTTGAATCATTATTGCAAAATTGTAGTATCGAAATTGAAAAGGTCAAAAAGGTCAATCGCGATGTTAAGGCCACGAATGTGAAATTGACCGCTGAGCTTGAGAGGTATAAGGAAAATGAAAAAGCTTTAGAATTTAATAAAACACGACAGTCAGAATTAGAAACTGGTTATCGAAATTCTGTTTCAAGAGAAAAACAATTGCAAGTCAAGTTTGGCACACTCGATGTGAATTTAAACATGAAAATTAAATCCTTGAACACGGAAGTTTCAGATTTGAAAAACCATCTTTCTAAACAAAAATCAACTTGTTCTGATCTTGAAAAAGAAAAGAAAAAGTTGAAAGCATATTTTTCAAAACGCGAAAATGATCTTCTTGATGAAATCATTGAGAAACAAGAAACAATTAAAAAGTTGAAATATTTGCTTGTAAAAATGGGTCATTCTGCACAAACAATTCATATGCTCATTAAAGATCCAAACCCGCTTTTACACACAATGAAAAAAATGGCTATCGGTTGTGAAAACCCTTATACATTCAAGAAAGCTCAGAAAGAACAGAATGTGTTGTATAATGGTAATGTGCTATTTGATAAACATGATCCTCTCGAGGTTCGGGATTCTGATGAAACGATTGAGCTTGCCGAAGAGAGTAGAATTAAAATGAGACAAATAAACCTAGAAATTAAACCAATTGATTATAATAAGCTTAACATACTTTCTGAGTAAATTTTGTTAAACAACAACAAATACCAAAGGTTTTCAAAAGACCAGTTGTTTCAACAAAACAAAAAGTTGTTTCCAAAAATCTTTCTAACATCGAACAAATGTCCTCTAGCAATCCTTTTAACACAAGTGAAGCTAGAAGATATTTGGATGATCTTAAAAAGAGGATGGAAAATTTTCAAAGTCTTGTTGCATCCAAAACAAATATCAGTATCAACAACTGGCATTCAAGTTTTCATGTAGAACAGAAAAAGATGTTTGACACAGAAATTATTCCTCCACTAAATGCCATTAGTGCGAGAGTTCTTAATGTTGAAAATGCTCTTTTAAAAGAATCAGCTGAATTTGCCAAGGACCACAAATCCCTGGTAAAGGAAGCAAATGAAAACATTGAATACATCAAAGTTTTGGAAAAACATAATGACACTCTCTTCAAAGTAGCTCTGTCAACTGATATTATGTCTATAATTTACCAAACATATTCTGTGGAAGACGATGAAAGACTTTGAGCTGAGACTTCGGCAATTGTTTTAAAATATGAAAATGCGCTTGCTAAGCTTGAAAAGGAAAATGTAACATATTTTAAACAACTTGATCGAAAAAAGGAAGAATGCAAGTATGACAAATTGTCGTATGAGCGTGCTTACAAAAACATGAAAGAGCAAAATGATCTTCTGAAGTCTCAGCTGGATAGTCAAAAAGGTAAGGGTGAGGAAACTAAGTTTGCAAAACCATCAACATCGGACAAACCGGTTGCAAAACCAAAAATGTCAATTTCTCAAAGTGTTCTAAAAGTTGATGTGATAATTGATTTGACAAAACCAGTCACTCCAACACCCTTGCCTAAAGAAAGTGTAAAAGCAAAATGTGCTGATAAAGGGAAAGGGGTTGTCGAAACATCGAATGTGATAGCACCTGGCCTTTATAGGATTAATCCCACTACTGCATCTGCCTCTACATCAAAAACATATAGGGCGATAGACAAGAGTGTAAAAGATAATCCTAAAGAGTCTAGGAATGCTGAAACAACTTCTCAGGACAATAAGATAAATCCTAATGTGTGTGCCTTACCTTTTACAGGAGTAGCAAGCACCTCTAGGAGCAGCATACCAAAGCCTAGGAGCAATACAAAGAACAATAGAGTCTCGCCTTCCTCTGAGAGTGAATGCAAGAATAAAAATGGAGAAGTAGAAGAACACCCTAGGAATTTATCGCTTTCGAATAAGAAGCATATGTCATCTGGATGTAATGTTAAAAGTACTGATTCTAGTGCATGTAATGACTCTGTTTGTTTAATGTGCAAGAAATCTTTGTCTAAAAATGTCTGTGATGATAATGTTTCTAATACTGTGAATGTGAATGCAATGCCTGAACAGAAAGATGTTCCTCCAGGAACTAGTGCTAGGTCTAGATATGTTAAAAGACTTATTGCAGCATCTAGGTCAACCACTAGTAGCTTATTGCCAAGGAACTATCTTAAGTTGTGTGTATGGATACCAACGGGTAGAGAATTCATACTAGAGAATGGTAAATTAAAGGCTCCAAAAGAACCAGTAAAAACCCTCTATGAATGTGATTCGTCTGTTACCCCTAACCCCATGGAACCAAATGATAAACGGTTTCCAAATTCACAATCTTCTGTTATTGGCAGGTTATCGAAATATGTCTTTGGATCATCGACTCGGGTTTCTCCAAGCACATGACCGGGAATCTAAAGCTGCTGATCAACTTTGTATGGAAGTTCATGGGAACTGTACGGTTTGGAAATGATCATGTAGCAGCTATTCTGGGTTATGGAGATCTTCAGTTTGGGAATTACTTAATCACTCGGGTTTACTATGTCGAAGGGTTGGGACACAATCTGTTTTCAGTCGGGCAGTATTGCGATGCAGATTTAGAGGTTGCATTTAGGAGAAACACTTGCTTCGTTAGAAATTTGATTGGAGATGATCTCTTAACCAAAAATCGTGGCACCAACTTATATGCTATCGACATCAACCAAATGGTCTCTTCATCACCAATTTGTCTCATGACAAGAGCTTGCGAAACAAAGTCCTGGTTATGGCACAGACGATTATCCCATCTCAACTTCGACACCTTAACCAAGCTTGCCAAAGACAACATCGTCACCGGTCTCCCTAAGTTCAAATACACCAAAGATCACTTATGTCCATCCTGTGAACAAGGCAAAAGCAAAAGGGTAACATATAAACCTAAAACCGTACCCAGTTCGGTAGACAAGTTACATCTGTTGCATATGGACTTATGTGGCCTGATGAGAGTTGAAAGTATCAATGGGAAGAAGTATATTCTTGTTATCGTCGATGACTATTCAAGATATACATGGGTAAAGTTTCTGAGGTCAAAAGACGAAGCACCAGGCATCATCATCACCTTTCTGAAGCGCATTCAAGTCTTACTTCAAGCTCCAGTAAGAATTGTAAGAACCGACAATGGCATAGAATTTACTAACCAGGAGTTAAGAACATATTTTGTTAGGAATATAAATATTCAAGTGAAATACTCGGTCACCCCGAGTATCTATTAGCATTAAGTAGCTCGTAGGATTATTAGTATTAGTTTAGTTATTATAGTATTCGTGGAGTTGGGTCGGGTCTTTACCCACTGTCAGCTCACTCCACAGCCCACACGGGGCGTCTAAGCTTGTAGTATAAATACCCCTTCCCACACATGGGAAGGGTTGGACCTTCTCATTTTCACCTAATCTAATATTCACACATTTTCTCAAGGTTTCATATTCTCTCTTCTCTTCTCACTAGATTCGGCCAAACCACAACTACCATACGTGTTGTGATTTCATATGTGTTACAATTGGTATCAAGAGCCATGGTTAGGTTCGTTTGATCGTATGTTCTCGGATTTCTTTGATTGGTTTTGTGGTTTTTTTGGTTCGAATTGAATAGGTAGAAAACATCTTCATTTGAGCTTTGTTCGTGGTATCTAGTGTTGTGAGCTGGTACTTTCATGTTTAGAAGAGTTATTGTAGCTTACTTTGGTCACTAGATTACTTATTTCATAAGTATTGTGGATGTTTGAGTCAATTCGAGAGTTGTTCTTTGTTGCGATTTGTGTTTTGTTGGGTAGTTGCGATTTGGTAGGTTTTGATTATGCGATTTGGCGTTTTACTTAAAAAGGGAAAGAAGACAAATCGCAAGAAAGTGACAGTTTTGTCCAGTTGTGAATTGCGATTTGATACTTGCGATTTGAGCCTGCGATTTGAGTGAGCCTGCGATTTGATCTTTGCGATTTGAGTCACTGCGATTTGACTAGTTGCGACTTGACTGATTGCGATTTGACCAGTTGCGATTTGACATTGCGAGTTAACACTTGCGATTTGACTTATTGCGATTTGGTTAATTGCGATTTGACTTGTTGCGATTTGACTAATTGTGATTTGACTTGTTGCGATTTGATCAGTTGCGACTTGACTTCTGTGACTTGATTTTTTAAGACCAGTATTGCAATTTACCTTTGGTTATTCATTGTGATCTGCAAACCTTATCATATCACACTCAAGTAATCAGTATCTTATGGTTTCTTTTGTTGATTATATAAAATCCCGCGAAAGATTCAATTTCTTGGTTTAAATCACAAAAGTTGTAAAATCCCGTGTAAGTTTACATCATGGCAAGCACTTCTTCTGATGACATTCAAGCTGCCGGGTCCAATACCCGCCCTCCTATGCTTGATAGGACGGATTATGAGTCATGGGCACAAAGAATTTGACTCTACTGCTTGGGAAAAGAGAATGGATTCAACATTCTTAAATCCATTGATGAAGGACCCTTTCAAATGGGCACCACTAGAGATGCTGTCACTACCGCTGAGGATGGAACTGTTACCTTTGGAATCGACAGGCCACGCACTTACAACAATCTTAATGAGGAGGAAAAGAAGCGTTATGATGCAGACATTAGAGCTTCTAACATCGTGATTCAAGGACTTCCCAAAGACGTTTGCAAGCTTATCAACTTCAACACTGAAGCCAAAGCTGTTTGGGACAATGTCAAAATGCTTCTGGCTGGATCTGAACTAACCAAAGAAGATCATGAATCACAGCTGTATGATGAGTTTGAGCACTTCAAGATGAATCCTGGGGAAAACATCACTGACTATTATGTAAGATTTCACAAGCTTGTGAATGACATGAGAATCATCAGGATGACAATGCCAAATATCCAACTCAATTCTAAGTTTGTGAACAACATGTCACCTGAGTGGGATAGATTTGTTACAGCCGTGAAGCTCAACAAAGGATGGAGACAGACCAACTATGAACAACTGTATGCTTACTTACAGCAACATGAAAAGCATGCTGTCTATGATCGTCAACTGAGGGAAAAACTCAATCCAACAACATCTAATGATTCTCTAGCATTTGTCTCAAATGTTCAGCCATTCAATCAATCCTCACTTGATCAAGTTTATCACCAGCCCTTTTCATCACAGAATCAGACTTCATTTGCCCAATCATCATTGCACCCACCATCTGCTGTGAACTCCCAACTAGATTCAGGATACTCTCATACTGACAAGATGATTGATAATCTCTCCAACCAAGTTTCCTTACTTGTGCAACAGTTCAGAGCAACACTCCCTCAAACCAACAACCAACTTCGAACTTCATCAAACCCACGTAATCAAGCAACTGTGGAGGATGGAAGGGTTGTGGTTCAGAATGTTCAAGGAAGGCAGAATGTGAATCAAAGGAACATTGGTCGAGGTAATATACTGAACAGAGTTGAGAATGCTAATCAGGGATAGGGAAGGCAACCCAAGTTGTAGGTCCACACAAATTATGGATCTGAGTAGCCTTGTATAAGACAATAGACAACTTGGATAAATCCAAATCAATCTATATGAGAAACTCTTAACTGTGTATTGACTGTTAATGCGGAGTCTTAACAAGGAATGAGTATGAAGAACACAATTAAGATAACTAACTTCGTATTACTATTAAACTTTCACTGATATCACTAAGCATACACGTACATAAACATAATGCCGTAGGCTCCTTTATACTCTTAGGAAACCCTAATGTTACAAAACATGTGAAAGGATAAACATATCTTCCAATAAGATATCTAATACGACTATATCCTTTCCTAATATATAGTTTAATTCTGCTATAGAACATAAACAGACTTAACTATTTCTAGTCACCAGACTTAACTATGTTCTGCCAGACTTAACTTTGTACTGGCAGACTTAACTAACTAACAGACTTAACGAATACATTAGCAGACTTAAGTCTGTTCTTCTAATAATTCCCAACAATCCTCCCCTAACTTGATCTTCATGCTTCATGAACTTCAAGTTTCTTTCTTGATAAGCTTTCTGAGGATGTTGAACTCTAACTCTTGGAATTATTGTGAACTCCAGTTCTTCAAATCATCAAATCTGAATCTTTGCAGCAACCATATATCAGCAATCTTGACACCATCTGATCTTCACAGCAACATTGACTATTTGTACATCAATTCTTAAAGTTTCATACTATTCTCATCACTTCCAGGTGTGTTAACTCCTGTGAGAGGTGAATCATTGAAAATTAATGGATTTGATGTCTCTTTACCAGTTAGCCATTAACTCTGGAGTAGCCAATGTTTGGTGTAAAACCATGGTACATTGATAACCATTTCAACTCTTTGTACATGAAACATGGTGAGTTGAAATACCATATGATTTTTAGCAAATCATCAGCTATCAACGGATTTGTTTTGTCTTTACCAAAAGCCGTTTGCTTTTGGACTAGCCAATTCTTTGGTGGATTACCATACAATTTTTGGCAAATTGTCAGCCATAAACGGATTTGAGGTATCTTTACCAGAGCCGTTTGCTCTTGGATTAGCCAGTCCTTATGTGGATTAGACATGGTGGACTGATAACCATTTGTTGTGTTAGTGCAAAGCACCTTCACCAAGTGAGAACTTCCATTAATCTCACTTATCAACTTGGAAAATTCTTTCAAACACCCCAAACAGCTTCCTTTTGGGATTGCATCTCAATTAACTCCAACAGCTGATTACATACCTCATCATCCTTATAACCTAACAGCTTCTTCTCAAGCATTTCCTTGCATACCCTTGGGTGTAAAGGATATTCAACTTCTGCCAACATATATATATATATATATAGGTGATGGTGGTTGTGGTATAGGTGATCTGGGTACCTCTGCATGCTCCTCAGTTTCATGATGTGGTTGAGAGTGTGCCTCAACTCCACATGATGTTCCTGTAATGTTAGTAGTAGCAGGCAACATAGCAAGCAATAAGGGTTTGTATGCCCCCTGAAATCCCCTTTTCATGTTGCTAAAAATTTTATCTTTAAAGGAGACACACAAGTAAGGCACTTTTTGTTCAGTTTCAACATTTAAAACCATTTGTAGAAAACGAGGGTACATTAAAAACTTATGTTTGGTTTTTACATTTGCTACCATGCCATCAAAGATTAGTTTTGAAAAATTAAAAGTCTTTCCAAGTGAAAGACAGACCAAAGCAGAAGCAATATTGCTTCCAAATTGATCCCATCCTCCACTCTTGGGACTCAAACAATGTAGCAAATGATGAATGAAAAATCTCCACTAAGGTGAAAAATGACTTTTCCAAAATGTGAATGTACCATCAGTGGGATATCCTACGTTTTGCATACCCTCTAAAATCATATTATTTGATAACATAGTTTCCCCAGAAGCATCATCTAGTTTAAGACTACTTCTAATGGATGCTTCTGAGATAGAAAATTCATGGCTATCAATGGTTGCCCTTAAATGTAGAGTCCCATCAGCAAGAGTTTCGGAGGTAGCAGTCCCCCAAAACTGTTTGACTAGGGAATCATAGATAGTTGGATTATGTGTTAAGGCATACCTGAGATGTGAGCCTTTCAAAAAATCAACTATCTGTTCGAAACCTTCACTCTTGTTTGGTTTCTTCAAGAAACCCACTTGTTTATGCTTATCACAATACTTTAGTTGCGCCATGGATGATTGGTAAGTGCTGGTTGACTGTTGACTTAGGGTTTATACTGGTTGCTAAAACAGAGTGATCTTGGCCGATAATAAAGATTTTAAAATTAGAAGTAAATAATGGATAAAGATGAAACAGTAATAAAATATCATCCATATATACTTCTTTTTCCCAAAAAAATATCAACGGTATTATTTAAATAGGAAAATCATTAAATGTACGACCAGACCTAACGGTAAAAAGATATTAATTACATTTTAACACTACTAGAATTAACTTTGGTCAACCAGACTTAACCAACAATCCACCAGATTTAACAAAAATATCAAACAAACACGAATAGAATTCACTAGCAAGGCTTCCAATCACCATCCATCCATGCTTTTCCTGGAAAAAATTAGTCTAAAACCAAGAAAATATACATATTGCAAGCAGAACTAACACTTACTAACTACCAGAATTAACTCTAAAGCTACCAGATTTAACTACTACCAGAATTAAATCTACTTAATACTTGTACTATTTTACAAACTGTACATTTAACCTCCCCTTAAATGTAACCTCCCCTTAAATGTAGCTATGGGTTTACCGTTCCAACATTAACCACTAAGAAATTGAACCTAGGTCCATCAAAAGCTTTGGTCAATAGGTCAGCTACATTAAAGTCTGTGTGTATCTTTTCCACCCTAATTAACTTCTTTTCAAAGCAATCCCTTATAAAGTGATGCCTTATTTCTATGTGTTTAGTCTTAGAGTGATACACTGGGTTCTTAACTATACAGATAGTACTTTCATTATCAATGTGAATTATAGTATTCATGAAATTCAAACCATAATCCAACATCTGATTCTGAATCCACAAGACTTGTCCACAGCAATTAGCAGCAGCGACATACTCAGCTTTAGTTGTTGATGTAGCCACAATGGTCTGCTTCTTGCATTGCCAGGAAATCAATCTTCTACCATGAAATTGACAACCTCCAGTTGTGGATTTTCTGTCAAGACTTGCTCTAGCATAGTCACTATCTGAATAGGCTTCCAGGTCAAAAGATGACTCTTTAGGATACCAAAGGCCCAAATTGGGTTTGCCCTTTAGATACCTAAAGATCCTCTTCACAGCATGAAGATGTGAAGTCTTGGGAGTAACCTGAAAACGAGAACAAGTACAAACTACATACATAATATCAGGCCTAGAGGCAGTTAGATACATAAGGGAACCTATCATGGATCTGTATAGCTGCACATCCACATCATCAGCATCATCATCTTTGGTTAATGGCACCTTGTTCTCCATTGGAGTGACTGCTGTCTTCACGTTTGCAAGATCAAACTTCTTCAGCATCTCAGCAACATACTTGTCTTGAGAAATGAAAAGTCCATCTTCCTTTTGCTTTACTTGCAGTCCAAGAAAGAATGTGAGCTCACCCATTGAACTCATCTGAAATCTTCCTTTCATCAATGCCTCAAATTCTTCACACCAAGACCTTTTTGTGGAACCAAAAATGATATCATCTACATAGACTTGTACTAGAATGATATCCTTCTTGTTTCTTTTGATGAACAATGTCTTGTCAATGACACCCCTCTTGTATCCATGCTCCTCTAGAAATGTGGAGAGTGTAGCATACCAAGCTCTAGGAGCTTGATGTAATCCATACAAAGCTTTGAGGAATTTGTACACCTTCTTGGGATGAGCAGGATCAACAAAACCAGGAGGCTGATGAACATACACTTCTTCTTCTATAGTGCCATACAGAAAGGCACTTTTGACATCCATTTGATAAACTATGAATCCCATGTAGGATGCAAAGGCCAAAAATAACCTGATAGCTTCAATTCTAGCCACAGGTGCAAAAACCTTATCATAGTCTATCCCTTCCTCTTGTCTGTATCCTTGGGCCACCAACCTTGCCTTATTTATGATCACTACTCCTCTTTCATCCTTCTTGTTTCTGAAGACCCACTTTGTGCCAATTACTTTTGCTCCACTGGGTAGATCTACAAGAACCCATACCTTTTGCAACTTAAACTGCAAGAGCTCTTCTTGCATTGCTTCCACCCAACTCTCATCTTCTAAAGCTTCAGAAACCTTGGTAGGTTCCTTTTGAGAAAGGAAACATGCAAACAGACAATGTTGTTGATCTTTGTGATTATTCCTTTGCTGCTTCTTGACAAAACTTAAAAGTGCATGAGCTTCTGATTGTTTCTGAACTTTGCTTCTAGTTTGAACAGCTGACTTAGGATTACCAAGTATTTGACTCTTTGGATGAGTGTTGTGAATCCTAAGTGTAGGAGTTGGACTTACATCCACTTCTGTGGGTAAGTTGTTAAAATCAGTAATCACTCCTTCATCATCATAAAAAGCATCATCAAAGATCCCTTCACTTGGCTTATCAAAGATTTCAAGCTCAGGCATATCAGAATCATCAAAAACATCAACTTGAGTAGGATCAGACTCAGCAGAATTAACTGAAGCACTACCATAATTAACTGAGTTAGTACTGGTAGCCTTCTTGCCAACTGGATCACTACCAGAATTAACTGAGTTAGTACTGGTAGCCTTCTTTCCAAGATGCTTGTCAGCCAATGCATTCAATTCATCTCTGAAAGATGGAATATCTTCTGAAACATTTGTAGGAGAAGCCTCTTTCCCATGTAGTTGAGTTTTGGTAACAGACTCCTTCTTCTTTGAAATTACAGAAGATTTCTTTGTGCCACCTTGAGCTGCATCAGACTTGACTAATGGTGTGGGAACAACAATGAGTTCCTCAGTTTCCTCTTCTTGCTCAGAAGCACTTGCATCAGAATCAACATGAGTACCTGCATTGTTAGTTACTTCTTGGGAACCTGCATCAGGGTTAGCTTGATTCTCCATAGAAACAGGAATATAGTTCATAGAATCAGTCAAATAATCAATATCAAACATCCATCTATAACCTATTCCTTTCACATTAGGTTTCTACTCAAGAAAGTCAACATGGAGAGTCTCTTCTACCCTTTTTGTCACTAAGTTGTATACCCTAAAGGCTTTACTGCTTAGTGAATATCCTACTAAGAACCCGTCATCAGATTTTTCTTCAAACTTGCCAAGCACACTAAGAGTATCTAGAATGGTAACATGGCACCCAAATGGTCTTATGTAACTAATAACTGGTTTATGGCCAAATAAAAGCTCATAAGGAGTTTTGTTCTGAGGTTTGGTCACTCTCACCCTATTAAATATGTAGCAAGCAGTATTAACTGCTTCAGCCCAAAAAGTGGTTGGTAAAAGTGAGTCTGCTAGCATAGTCCTAGCTGCCTCAATAAGGGTCATGTTCATTCTTTCAGCAACTCCATTTTGTTGTGGAGTTCTAGCACTACTATACTCTTGTTTTATTCCCTTATTCCCACAAAATTCAAGCATACTTCTATTCTTAAACTCTGTGCCATTGTCTGATCTAATAATCTTAACCCTATGATTAAGCTGGTTTTCTATCTGCCTAATGAAAGTTTGAAGCAAGCTAGTGGTTTCATCCTTTTTAGACATAAAGAATACCCAACAAAACCTAGTGCAATCATCAGTAATGACAAGGCAATAGCTAGCATGATTTATGCTCTGCACGGAAGTAGGGCCAAAATGATCCATATGCAAGGTGTGTAAAGGCTGAGTGATTGACCTTTCTAATTTAGCCTTACATGAAGCCCTATGCTGTTTACCCTTATGAAATGCAACACATGAATGGTCATTTTTGAAAACCTTTGAAGGTAACCCTCTAACAAGATTATTCTTCACAAGTTTGTTTAGATTCTTAAAGTTTATATGACCAAGCCTTCTGTGCTACAATTTAGATTCATCAATAGTGGCTTTTGCAATCAAACAGGCAAAACCTTTTGCAGGTTCAGGTGTTTTCATATCAAAGCTGTACATATTGTGTTGTCTAGGGACTTTTAGGAGTATCTGATTTTCATCAGGTATCTTAAAGTCAGAAGTCAACACAAAACATTTAGTTTCAGTAAAAAGCACCTAATGCTGCTTATCACAAATTTGTGATATTGAGAAAAGATTAAATTTCCCAAGTTCTTTTACAAAAGACACATTATCAAATTCTAAATTGTTAACAACTATTCTACCTTTACCAGTAATGTAGCCTTTGCTACCTCCAAAAGTAACAGAACCTCCTTTGAATTCTTCAAAATCCTTTAGGTGATCCTTGTTACCAGACATGTGCCCAGAGCACCCACTATCAAATATTCCTCTATCTCCCATGTTTTTGAGCGGATGATCTTGCACATAAAGAAGAGAAATTAGTTTCTCTTAAGGACCCAGGCCTGAGCAGGCTTAGGTCTGCCTTGTGGATCAGCATATTTGTAAGTCTTATATGAACATGATCCACTGTTGCTTTGGGATTTATAGGTAAGTTCATTCTGAAATGGATCCCAAGACCAACATGCTGAGGCCTTAACAGCAGACCCCCCATTTCCCTTTACAGCATAAGAATTTGACATTTTTGTTGTATTATTAACAATGGGTCTCCTCACAGGTGAGTGTGATTTAGCAAAATTGTTTCTTTGATTAAATTTGTTCACCTGTGGTCTATGTGTAACTGGTTGGCTGGGTCTAACAGCATTAACATACCCAGAATTAACTTTGGGCTTAACAGAATTAACTTTTTGCCCAGAATTAAAATTTTGCCTACCAGCATTAACATTTGGCCTACCAGAATTAACATATGACCTACCAGCATTAAATTGTACTGGTCTAGGAACAAATTGATTTGCATGGTTAACTCTGTTTACATTATTCCACACTGGTTTGGCTATTACATTGCCAGTATTAACACTTCTTTGTTTCTTAATCTCAGCCTCTCTAGCCATTCTCTTTTCATGAAAGTCACAATCTTTAATTAAATGACTAAGGCTACCACACACAAAACATCTTTTAGGGGAAAAAGAGTGACTTTTCCCTAATTCTCTTTTCTTTCTATCAACCTTGGGTGACTCTTGACTTTTAACATGTTGCCTAGGAGATTTTATGTGTGAGACACAACTAGGTTCAACTGTTTTAAGTTTTGGTGCAGACATCACTGGTTCACTATTCTTAACAGGTTTAGACTTTAAGACCTCCTTTGGTTCACTTTCTGTTTCTGATTCAGAATGCTCAGAGATATTTCCAATGGATCCTCCACTGTCATTAGATTGACAGGTAGAATACTCACTTGATTTATCATCTGAGTTACTTGTTTCAGGCTTTTGAGGTCCCTTCTTACCATAAACAAACAAAGAATCATCAAGATCATTCGATGGTTTAGGAGTGTAATCTCCATTTAATGGAGGTGGAACTCCTTTGAAATTGTCAGTTTTTGTGAATCTATTGTACACAGGTTTACCAACAAAGTCATCATCTCTACCAACGAACACAGTTCTTTCCATTTCTTCCTCATAACTTAAAATCTCACTATCTGATTTTATCTCATATCCTAGACCAATTTTACAAGTTGAGCTCATACCAGAATCTATTAATTTATTCAGGTTTTTAGAAGAACTTTTCCATGAGTCTATTCTTTTCTGCAATTCATCTCTATCTTTTACAGCTTTCATTCCAATTCTCCTATATCTTTTAAGCTTTTCATCTTTTTCATAGATTTCATTTGCTTGAAATGTAAGCTTTTCATTTAAGGCTGATTGCTGTTTTTGATAAGTGACAATTTGTGCTTCTAAAGTTTTAACAGCATTAGTATAAGCAAGTATTTTAGCTTCCTGATCACCTATCTATTGCAATTGTTCATCACACAATATTTTAAGACTATTATATGACTTAATGCAAGTTTTGGAACACAAGGATACCTCAGTACTAGAGCCAATAGCCATGAATGCATGATTTGGTTCTTCTTCTTCATCTGTGTGTTCTCCTCAGTTAACAGCACCAGCTTCCAAAGTCAACATGCCCATTTGATTCTTCTCCTGCTTGTCTTCTTCTTGAAAGTCTGAATCCTTCTTCTTCTTCTTATCAGTAGTCACCTTTGATGTGCACTCCCTAGCAAAGTGACCAGTTTTGTGACACCTATAGCATTCAACATTCTTCTTATTAAATCCAACTGCTGTCTTTCCATCAAATCTTATATTCCTTCCAGTTTGCTTGTAGAACTTCTTCACTCTGAGAGCAATCATTGCTATCTGCCACTTTATGTCCATCTCTTCAATGTCTACATCATTTATCTGTTCAAGATCTTCACTAATGAGGTCCTTCTCTTCTGACCATTTAGCAAAGAGTGAGTAGACGACTTCATCAGCAAAACCAGCAGGAACTTCTCTTTCTCTCGTATTACTTGAAGAAGTTTCATAGACACCAGAATTAAAGCCACCAGAATTAACCTTGCTAGTACTGCTCTTGCTTTGTGAGACAAAAGCAACATTAGCAGCATTTGAAGATGCCTTTGAAACACCTTTGATGTCATGTTCAAAGACCCTAAGGTTGTTGTACAAATCATCAACTGACAAAGTGTCAACATCATCTTTCATTCTCATGTTCATTGCCACATTTGACCATTCTTTTGGCAAAGATCTGAGAAACTTATGATTTGCATCTTCATTAGATACAGCAGCACCATGAGCTTCTAACTGTGAGAGGAGATGTTGGAACATGTCATACCCTTTCTCCAATCCTTCAGAACTAGTTACAGTGAATGTTTCAAACTCTTGATTGAGAACAGCTTTCTTCATCTTCTTTGAATTAGCATTTCCTCCAAACCTAGTTCTGATTGCTTCCCAAATTTCCTTAGCATCATCCATTCTATGAAATCTTCTTAAGTGCTCCTTGGGAAGTGCCATCAGCAAGAGGGTTTTAGCCTTCCTCTCCTTTTCCACAGCACGAATCTCTGCAGCAGAGACTGGTGGAAGCACCCTAACAACACCATCCTTACCAACAGAGATCCTTTTCTTTGAGTTTCCATTTTGAATCACCTTCCATACATCATTGTCAATGTACTCAAGGTAATGCTTCATCTCCATTGCCCAGATGTCATACTCCTCCTTTTTTAGAATAGGGAGTTTGATGTTTGAGATAGTGGTTGTTGCAGGGATGTTTTGTTGTTGTTGTTTTGGTCTGCTGGTGTCTGATGCATCATCTTCATGATCTGAAATATTGTCATCACTGAGATGATTTGAGTATTCATCACCAGCCTTTTGAGACATTATGCAGGATTGTTTTGAGTGAATGAGTGTTTATGGTTTGTGTTTCTTCTTACTCAGAGTCCCTCTATAGGCTCTGATACCACTTGTAGGTCCACATAAATTATGGATCTAAGTAGCCTTGTATAAGACAATAGACAACTTGGATAAATCCAAATCAATCTATATGAGAAACTCTTAACTGTGTATTGATTGTTAATGCGGAATCTTAACAAGCAATGAGTATGAATAACACAATTAAGATAACTAACTTCGTATTACTATTAAACTTTCACTGATATCACTAAGCATACACGTACATAAACATAATGCCGTAGGGTTCCTTTATACTCTTAGGAAACCCTAATGTTACAAAACGTGTGAAAGGATAAACATATCTTCCAATAAGATATCTAATACGAATATATCCTTTCCTAATATATAGTTAACTAATTCTGCTATAGAACATAAACAGACTTAACTATTTCTAGTCACCAGACTTAACTATGTTCTGCCAGACTTAACTTTGTACTGGCAGACTTAACTAACTAACAGACTTAACGAATACATTAGCAGACTTAAGTCTGCTCTTCTAATAATTCCCAACACAAGTGTTACAACTATGGTGGACTAGGACACATAGCAAGGAACTGCACTCAACCAAAGCGTCCACAGAACTCTGACTACTTCAAAGATAAGATGCTGTTGATGCAAGCTCAAGAGAATGGAGCAGCTTTGGACAAAGAAGAGTTATTGTTTCTTGCTGGTGATGGAGGGAATACGTTTGATGCTGATGTGGATGATCAACCAGTTCAGGACTTGGCACTAAATGATCCCAACATCTTCCAAGCTGATGACTGCGATGCTTTTGACTCAGATGTTGATGATGAACCCACTGCACAAACCATCTTCATGGCTAATCTGTCTTCTGTAGTCTCATCACCACAACAAGCTGGTCCTTCCAATACATCTATCATATCTGAGGTACTAAAGCTTTATGACACATATAACATGGTAGATGAATAGAAGATTCCCAACGAAGTACAACAGACAGACGTTGTTGAATCAGATACTGTTGATATGGGAAATAGTAATATTATTCCATATGAACAATATGTGAATCACAATGACGTGTCTGTTGTACCAAGTGGTGCATCTTCTGTTGTTGATAATGCTTGTAAGTTACATGAAAACACCATGTTTATCCCTGATGATTCACTGACCACTAGACTAAATATCTATAAAGATCAGGTGGCCATATATGAACAACGTGCAAAATTTGAGCTAACTGAACGTGAGCAGAAAATGGATAGTCAAATGCGTACATTCATAACAGAACGTAATTTTAGGGAAGAAACATTGAAAAAGGAGTTATATTCTTTACAAAAACAATTGGATCAGACTATTAAACAAAAACAGGAGATTCAAGAAAGTGTAAATACACTAAAACAAGATTTCAAAGTAAAAGAAACAAAACTCTTAAATGATTTTTCCAGACTTAATACGTTAAAGAATAAGATTGAAAACAAGTTGTACATACAAGACCAAACCAGACAAACTGCTCAAATGATTCAAAAGCATAAAAAGTTATGTGATGAAAATAGTGAAAAGGATGTTAGCTTTAAAGTTTTGTCATATGTGGGAATTGCAATAACATTTAAAGTTCAAGGACTAGTTTAGTCATATTGCTAAGTTAGACTTGTAGCTTTGTAATAAATACCCTCCTATGTCAACACTAGGAGGGTTGAGGATTCATTTGTAACATGAGGTGTGTGTGTTTTCTCTAGCTTCTCTCTCTAGAAAACATACACACCTCGACATCCAATAAACCGAATATTCAATGTTTAATCTTTAGTTCGAGTTTATGGTGTTTCCTCCACCTCCCAACGTGATTCTTGGTCATATCAATTGGTATCAAGAGCTAACCGGGTGGCTAACGTGGTGCTTTTTAAGGTAAAAATGTGATTTTTGGTGTGTATTATCTTGTTTGTGTTTGGATTTTGTTTCACAGCAACAAAAAGGTTGCGTTTTTGTCATAAAAACGTGAGTTTTTTTGTTTATCTTGAAATCGTACACATGTTGAAGATCAAAGGTTGTGTTTGTTTTTGAGGTTATTCGACTTGGTTCTGTCATTATCTTCAGTTTTACACTTAAAATCAGTTGGTGGATACTAGATTTTGGTTTGTTCTTCATTTTTGATCGTAGAAATCAAAACATTTCTTGTATAAGAATTGTTTTTGATTATTTTAAGTGATTGAAGTGCATTATTGAAGTGTGTAAAAGTAAGTAAAAGTTGGCAGAAACATGGTGTTGGTCCACGAATTGTATGTGGATCTCTAAGTAGTCTTAAATACTTAGTAGATGGTTGGGATAAATCCAAACCAGTCTAAGTGAGAAACCCTTAACAATTGTTAATGTTAATGCGGAAACTTAACAAGAACAATGAAGAACACACACAGAGATAACACTAACTTCGTATATTACTTTTAATCACAATAGTGAAACTCGTACAACTCTCTTTTCAAACTAACAATCTTAGGGATCCTTTTATAACACAAGGAAACCCTAATGCTAACCGACTAAGAAGATATTCACGAATCTTCTATAAAGATACTTACACGTTTTGTATCTTTTCCTAACATATCTCTAACAAACTTTCCTTATAACATGACCAGACTTAACATAATAAGTCAACCAGACTTAATACAGACTACCAGACTTAACTTCATATTACCAGACCTAATACGAAAACAGACCTAACTCTGATATATTACCAGACCTAAGTTTGTCTTCTCTTGAATCGTATCATAATTCCCAACAATCATCCCCTAACTTGATCTTCATGCTCCATGAACTTCAAGTTCTTCTGATTTAGCTTTCTGAGGATTGAATCTTGAACACTTTGAATTGTCTTTAGGTCTTGAACCTTTCTAGTAGCTTGAATCTTGATAAGCTCTTCTGATATGGTTTTTGCAGCAACATTGACTATATGTACATCAAATTCATTTAAGTTTCAGACTATTCTCATCACTTCTAGATGTGTTACCATCCGTGAGAGGTGAATCGTTGAAAATGTAATGTGTTAGGAATATGAATATTCAGCTGAAGACTCGGTCACCCCGAGTAATTATTAGTACATCATAGCTCATAGGATTATCAGTAATATTATTAGTAGCTTAGTTATTATTATTAGTATTGTGGAGTGGGTCGGGTCTTTACCCTCTGTCAGCTCACTCTACAGCCCGCTAGGGGCATAATATGTAGTAAGTATAAATACCCCTTCCCTAGCAAGGGAAGGGTTGGAACTCTCATTATTTCAATCTAATACACATAGTGTTTCTCTCACTACAAGTTCCCACTTTCTCTCTCTAGTTTTCTTTCATTCGATCCATATCTAAGCCTCAAACAAGTGTTTCTTGCATTGTGAATACCCTACAATTGGTATCAAGAGCCATGGTTAGGTCCATGAGAGTTGGTATTCACGGATTTGTGTAGTTTTTGAGGTTTTTTGGTTCGATTTGTTAAGTTACATTAATTTCATTTTGTGCTTTGTTTAGTGATTAAAAGTTGTTATACCTTGTACTTTCTAGCTTAGGAATAGTATAAGAGTAGTATTTGGTGCTTGGATTCACAGATTTAAGGTTTGTGTGGTATTTTTGGGTGATTCGAGTGGTTTTTATCCAAGTGTTCTTGGGTGCGGTTTGTGTACTTTGGACGTGTTCTTGAACGCGGTTTGTGTCCCATCGAGAACGCGGCTTGTCCTATTACTAGTTTAGGCAAAAGGACAAACAGCATTGAAAGCGACGTGTTTGGAAGTTTGTGCCAACGCGGTTTGTCTCTAAGGCGCATACGCGGTTTGTGTCTACGCGGTTTGTCTCTGCAGTGTGAACTCGGTTTGTGTCAACGCGGTTTGTCTCTGCAGTGTGAACTCGGTTTGTGTCAACGCGGTTTGTATCTCCAGCGTGAACTCGGTTTGTGTCAACGCGGTTTGTATCTCCAGCGTGAACTCGGTTTGTGTCTACATGGTTTGTCTCAGCAGCGTGAACTCGGTTTGTGTCTACGCGGTTTGTCTCTGACGTGTGTATGCGGTTTGTATCAACGCGGTTTGTCTCTCCAGCGTGAACTCGGTTTGTGTCTACGCGGTTTGTCTTTGCAGCTTGTACTCGGTTTGTATCAACGCGGTTTGTCTCTCCAGCGTGAACTCGGTTTGTGTCTACGCGGTTTGTCTCTGCAGTGTGAACTCGGTTTGTGTCTACGCGGTTTGTCTAGGCGGTTTGTATCCTCAAGAGTGCTATTTGTCTAGGCGGTTTGTGTCTTGGTGATTTTAGAAATTCCCGCGAAAGATTCGATTTCTCGGTTAAATCACAAGATCTGTAAAATCCCGTAGTTACTATGGCTACCACATCAAACACATCATCAGAAGATATTCAAGCAGCAGGATCTGACACTCGTCCACCTATGCTAGATAGGACGGATTATGAGTCTTGGGCACAACGGATAAGACTTTACTGCTTGGGAAAAGATAATGGAGTTAACATTCTTAAGTCAATTGACGATGGACCATATCAGATGGGTACCACCAGAGATGTTGTTACAACCGGTGAAGATGGGACTGTGACTTGGGGCATAGACAGACCTAGAAACTACAATGATCTTAATGAAGAAGAAAAGAAGAGGTATGATGCCGACATTAGAGCCTCAAACATAGTCATTCAAGGTCTTCCAAAGGATGTATACAAGCTCATCAATTTCAACACTGAAGCCAAAGCTGTGTGGGACAACGTTAAAATGTTGTTGGCAGGGTCAGAACTCACAAAGGAAGATCGTGAGTCACAGCTGTATGATGAGTTCGAGCATTTCAAAATGAAGCCAGGAGAGAAAATCACAGACTACTATGTGAGATTTCATAAGTTGGTGAATGATATGAGGATGATCAGAATGACTATGCCCAATATCCAACTAAACTCAAAGTTTGTGAACAACATGACTCCTGAATGGGACAGATTTGTTACTGCTGTCAAACTCAACAAAGGTTTAAGGGATACCAACTATGAGCAGCTGTATGCTTACCTGCAACAACATGAGAAGCATGCTGTCTATGATCGGGTGCTGAGAGAAAAGTTTAATCCTTCAACTACAAATGATCCACTGGCGTTCATGACAAATGTTCAACCGACAATCCAATCATCTTCCAACCCAAGCTATCATCAACTTTACTCACAAGTACCTGCTATGAGTTCTCAACTTGACTCAGGCTACTCTCAGACCGACAAAATGATTGACAACCTCACCAATCAAGTATCATTACTGGTTCAACAGTTTCAAGCATCACTCCCTCAGACCAACAATCAGTTAAGGAATTCATCCAACCCACGCAATCTAGCAATGGTGGAGGATGGGAAAATTGTGGTTCAGAATGTGCAAGGGAGAGCTGGTAGAAACATGGGTCGAGGTTATGTGCAGAATAGAGCAGGGAATGCCAATCAGGGTCAAGGGAAACAGATCAAGTGTTATAATTGTGGGGGGCTTGGACACATTGCTAGAAACTGCAATCAACCTAAACGTCCTCAGAACTCAGATTACTTCAAAGACAAGATGCTGTTAATGCAAGCTCAAGAGAATGGAGCTGTATTGGATGAGGAAGAGTTATTGTTCTTGGCAGGAGATGGAGGAAATACTTTTGATGAAGATGTGGATGAGAAACCTGTTCAGGATCTAGCACTTAATGATCCTAACATCTTCAAGGCAGATGACTGTGATGCATTTGACTCTGATGTAGATGATGAACCTACGGCTCAAACAATCTTCATGGCTAACTTGTCTTCCCTGGTCTCATCTCCCCGTCAAGCTGGTCCTTCTAATGCATCCGTGATATCTGAGGTACTAAAAATTTATGACACATATAATATAGTCGAGGGACAAAAGAATCCCGAAGAAGTACATCAGGCAGATGTTTCTGACTCAAGTAATGTTGACATGGAAAATAGCAATATTATTTCATATGAACAGTATTTGAATCACAACAACTCGCCTGATGTACCAAATGGTGAATCTTTTGTCAATAATGATGTTTGTGTTATAAGTAATGTATGTGCCTTAGATAATGCGTGTAATATAGATAATGCATGTGAGCACCATAAGAACCAATTGCCTGTCCCTGATGATAACTTGATCACTAGACTAAACATCTATAAAGAACAAGTGGCTATGTACGAACAGCGTGCTAAGTTTGAGCTTAATGAACGTGAGCAGAAATTAGAAGGTAAAATGAGTACACTTATTAAAGAGTCTAGAGTGAGAGAAGAAACATTAAAATTAGAGTTGAGTTCTTTGAAAAGTCAGCTAGAACAGTCTGACAAACAGAAACAGGAAGCACAAAAGTGTGTAACTACACTTAAGCAAGAATTCAAACAAAAAGAAACAACACTTTTAAATGATTTCTCTAGACTCAAGACATTAAAAAATAAGCTTGAAGATAAGTTGTACACACAAAATCAAACCATATAAACTGCTCAAATGATTCATAAGCACAGAAAGTTGAGTGATAAGCATAGTAAAATCATGATAGGTGAACCCAAGTCAACCATCCTTAGGGACATGAAAGTAGTTCAACCAGCCCTATATGATGGTAATGTGATGCTTATGCCTATTCATGACCCGCCTGAGCTTCTCTACACTAAAAAGGAGGAGGAGATGAGTGAGAGAACAAAGGAAAGAATGAATGAGAAAATGAGGGATCCCGAGTGCGTAGTCAGACGAATAATAATCAAACCCCATGACTATGGTGAGGAAAATCGTTTGACTGTGTTTGCTCCTCAAAAGAAGTTAACACCTGAACAGATTTTCTGGCAACAAGATAATGAAAGACTTAAGGTAGAAAAACTTAAGGCCAACACCCCCCTCATTAGAAAAGTTGCATCCATAACGGTGTATCCTCCCAATACACCTAGGAATTTGGTGCCTTTATCTCTTCCCACTGAATGTAAAACCTTTATTAGCTTATATGTGCTTTGGCAACTGTTTGCTGATTTCGATAAAACATGCAAGAAGAGAATCACACCCTCTGGTATTACTGAGGGGGAAAGGTGTTTTGAACATGCTAAAAGGTGTTACTTAACTGAGGTCATGCCATTCTTTAAACTACTTAAAGAACACTTTGAAGGGTTGCAAACTGCCCTTAAAGCCGAAATAAAAGAAATGGAAGTAGTGTTTAAAGATATGGAAAATGAGGTGAATGAATATGCAATAGAACTTAAGAGTCGAGAGATTGAAAGAAAAAACATACTCATTACTAACGACAACTTGATTGCTAAATGTATTGCACAAGATGTATTTTACACTGTCACTGATTCTGCATTGTCTGCTTGTCAATTTAATGAGTATGCTATTGCGTTAAATGTCACCCAGAATCGTGTTGTTGAGCTTGAGGGGGAGAATTTAAAATTGCTTGAAAAAATTCAAAATGATGACCATGATAATATGGTTAAACGTTTTTCAAAGTTAGAAGTTGAGTATCTTAATTTGCAATTGAAACATCAACATTTAAATGAAAAACATAAAATATCAAATGACAAGACATCCTTGGATGCTCCTGAATTTGATACTTATTTTGAATTAAGCAAACGAGATGAGACAATTCAAGCTCACACGAACACGATTCGACTGCTGAGGGCCCAAATTGCCCAATTGAAATCCAACAAGTGTGAAGTGTATGGCACCAATAAACCTTCGTCTTCAGATTCTCAGAATTTTCAATATCAAAACACCATAAATAAGTTACATTATGAAAATGAGTGTTATCGAGAAGAAAATTCAAAGGTTAAACAACATTTCAAAGAGTTATATGATTCTATTAAAGTTACAAGAAGCAATCACAATGATCAAATAACCTCTTTGACAAATGAAATTGAGAATCTTAAGGCTCGGGTGAAAGGTAAAATGCCATGCACCACTTGTAATTGTGATGCACCAAAGGCTACTGATAGTAAAAAGTATGATGTTGATGTTGGGCGTATTCCATTTAAGCTTAGAAATAACAGCTTTGCCCATCAAACATATCTCGATCATCTTCGAGAGGGCCTTGACACACTTCGTGAGGTAGTTGAAGAGGATAGGACTGATAAGCCACTTGATAGGGCAGTTGTCTATGCCTGCAAACTCACGAAAAGGATTCAGGAAAACTTAGAATATGCCATAGGCTCAATTCCTAAGTTTAGCAGCCATAGAGATAGATTTGTTGCATCATCATCTACTGTTGAGAACAAGCATGTAGCCTTTGATCTACCACCAAAAACATCAGAATCCAACACATCTTTATCAGGAAGGCATGTGACAGAAAAACAAACTAATGTTTCCTTCGATGCTTCTACAGGAGTAAAAAGTGACACCCAAGCTAGCGAGTCAAGGTCTAGAGAAAATGCAAGAAAGGATAGGACTGCGCCAGCTAAGAATGATCACTTGAAGAATGTAGAAGCCCAACCTAGGAACAATAAGTTTGCAATGAGTAGGATGAATCGTGTTGATTCTAGTATCAAAAGTACTGTAATTAATTCGAATTCTAATGCTATTTGTAAAACATGCGACAATTGTTTAATTTCAGCTAATCATGATGATTGTGTTGTGTCTTTCTTGATGTCTTCTGCATCACCCCATGTTAAGAATGGTAGGATAACTGAAGCATGCATGAAAGTTTGGAAAGCAAAAAGAAAAACATTTGCTAGCGTAGGCTATCAATGGAGACCCACTGGAAGGAAATTCAATTTAGGAAAACAGTGCACGTTACCTAAAATGAATAAGCATAAAATTGTGAAAGTTAAGGAATGGAGACCCACTGGAAGGAAATTCAATTTAGGAAAACAGAGACCATTACCTAAAATGAATATGCATAAAATTGTGAAGAATAAGGAATGGAGACCAACTGGTAGAATCCTGTCTTTAGTGTCACAATGCCTTCCATCTAGGTCTTGTCCTGCCTCTAGTTCTGTCTCCTCAGTAAAGACAGTAGCATCTGTGAAACCGGTGGTTCCAGAATATGTGTGTGCTGACCAAACGGACCCCAATTGCACTTGGGGATCCACATTTTTCAGTTATCCAATGTTGTCTGGTTTCAAATGCAGGTCGTACAAATCGTCCTGTGGTATTTGGACTCAGGCTGCTCAAAACATATGACTGGGGATCGCTCGCGGCTCAAGAACTTCGTGAAAAAGTTTATCGGGACAGTTAGATTTGGGAACGACCACTTTGGTGCTATTATGGGTTATGGAGATTATGTGTTTGGTGACAGTGTAATTTCAAGGGTATATTATGTGGAAGGACTAGGGCACAATCTGTTTTCTGTGGGTCAATTTTGTGATTCAGATCTGGAAGTGGCGTTCAGAAAGCATACATGTTTCGTCAGAGAATTGGATGGTATAGATCTCCTCAAGGGCAGTCGGGGCACCAATCTATACACCATATCGATTGAAGAAATGTTGAAGTCCTCTCCCATATGCTTGCTTTCTAAAGCCTCTAAAACAAAATCATGGCTATGGCATCGTCGTTTGAACCACTTGAACTTCGGTACCATAATTAATCTTTCCCGTAAAGATCTTGTTAGAGGGATGCCCAGACTGAAATATGAGAAAGATCATCTCTGCTCTGCATGCCAACTGGGTAAAAGCAAGAAACAAACCCACAAGCCTAAAACCATCAACACCAACTTGGAAGTTCTTCATACCCTCCACATGGACTTGTGCGGTCCAATGAGAATACAAACCATAAATGGAAAGAAGTACGTTCTGGTGATAGTAGATGATTATTCTCGGTTCACATGGGTAAAGTTTTTGAGAACCAAGGACGAAACTCCAGAGGTTATCATTAAACTGATAAAACAGCTGCAAGTAAGGCTCGATAAAACTGTCAGAATCATCCGCACTGATAATGGTACTGAGTTTGTTAACCAACAACTCCGTAATTTCTATGAAAGTATTGGCATCACGCATCAGAAAAGTATCCCTCGCACTCCTCAACAGAACGGAGTGGTTGAACGAAGGAACCGTACTCTGGTAGAAGCTGCAAGAACTATGCTTATATTTTCAAAGGCACCGATGTTTCTCTGGGCAGAGGCTATTGCAACAGCATGTTACACTCAAAAACGATCCCTAATTCATCCTGTTCATGAAAAGACTCCCTTCGAGTTAATTCATAACAAGAAACCAGATCTCTCTTTTCTCCGTGTGTTTGGTGCACTTTGCTATCCAACCAACGATAGTCAAGACTTGGGAAAGTTAAGAGCTAAAGCAGATGTAGGTATTTTTGTTGGATACGCACCAGACAGTAAAGGGTATTGAATCTACAATAAGAGAACCCGTAAAATCATGGAAACCATTCATGTTACGTTCGATGAGCTGAGTGAGCAACCTGCTTCAGGACAAATTAGTTCTGGACCCAATCTTAACCTTTTGTCACCTGGACCCATTAGTTCAGGACTTGTACAGAATTCCACGCCTGCAGATTCTTATGTGCCACCTACATGTGAGGAGTTGAAGAAGTTATTCGATCCTATGTTTGATGAATACTTTGAGCCAACGAATGGAACCATCCCGAGTGAACCTGCTATACTTCCTATGGCTGAGGTTCAAGCCCCACAAGGTTCAGAAGGCCCTACAGCTTCAGTATCAGTCAGTCACAATGCTCCAGCTGCCAGTCAATCGCCTTCGTCATCAAACGCTCTATCTTCTCCAGTAATGCAAGAATCTTCAGATAATCATTCTTTGGAAGGTAATCCTTTTGCTCCTGTTGATGAGGTTCCTTTTGAAAACATATTTGCTCCTGAACATTCATCAGACACATCCTTACTTGAAGAACACAGCACTGCTACGTCTGTTCATAACCCTCAACCTCACGACCATCTCAGGAAATGGACCAGTGATCATCCAATCGACAACATCATAGGCAATCCCTCACGTCCAGTATCCACACGTAATCAACTAGCCACTGATGCACTATGGTGCTTCTTCAATTCCGTACTGTCCAAAGTCAAACCAAAAGATGCCAAAGAAGCAATGACTAAAGATTGCTGGTTCCAGGCTATGCAGGATGAAATCCATGAATTTGATCGACTTGAAGTATGGGAATTAGTGCCTCCTCCAGAACTTGCAATGATCATTGCTTTAAAGTGGATCTTCAAAGTGAAGCTTGATGAGTATGGTGATGTCTTAAAGAACAAGGCACGGCTAGTTGCTAAAGGGTTTAGACAAGAAGAGGGCATTGATTTTGAAGAATCGTTTGCTCTGGTTGCTAGAATTGAAGCTATAAGAATCTTCCTGGCAAATGCTGCTAGTCGTAATATGATAGTCTACCAGATGGATGTCAAAACGGCATTCTTGAATGGTGACTTAAAGGAAGAAGTTTATGTGAGTCAACCAGAAGGATTCGTGGATGCTGAACACCCTACTCATGTTTACCGCTTGAAGAAGGCTCTTTATGGGTTAAAACAGGCGCCAAGGGCATGGTACGATACATTGTCCAAGTTCCTCCTAGTGAACGGATTCTCCAAGGGTGTTGTTGATCCCACACTATTCACCAGGAAGTCAAGAAACCATCTACTACTAGTTCAGATATATGTAGATGATATCATCTTTGCTTCAACAGATCCTAGTGAATGTGATAGTTTTTCAAAGGAGATGAATTCCAAGTTCCAAATGTCCATGATGGGACAAATGTCATTCTTCTTAGGATTACAAGTTTCTCAAAGTCCCGGAGGCATATTCATTAATCAATCCAAATACGCCAACGAGATCTTGAAAAAGTTTGGATTCTATTCAAGTGAACCTGTTGACACTCCCATGGTTGATAGAACGAAGCTGGATGAAGATCCTTCAGGGATTCCAGTAGATATAACAAAGTATCGAAGCATGATTGGATCTTTGATGTACATCACGGCTAGCAGACCAGATCTTCTGTTTGCTGTGTGTATGTGTGCTCGATATCAATCCAGACCAACCAAGAAGCATGTTGAAGCAGTGAAAAGGATCTTTCGATATCTTCAAGGCACGGTTCATATGGGTCTCTGGTATCCTAAGGACACTGCAATGGAGTTAACGGCTTACGCGGATGCTGATCATGCGGGATGTCAAGACACTCGTCGAAGTACTTCAGGAGGAGCTCAGTTTTTAGGAGAAAAGTTGGTTAGTTGGTCTTCTAAGAAGCAGATGAGTACTTCCATATCATCTACTGAAGCTGAGTACATTGCCATGTCTGCTTGTTGTGCACAAATCCTTTGGATGCGATCACAACTTTCGGACTATGGATTCTCATACAACAAAATTCCCCTATATTGTGACAACAAAAGCGCTATTGCTCTTTGTTGCAACAATGTTCAGCACTCCAGGTCAAAACACATCGACATCAGGCATCACTTCATCAGGGAACAGGTGGAAAAAGGAATTGTGGAACTATACTTCGTGAGGACAGAGTTTCAGTTAGCTGACATCTTCACCAAGGCCCTCCCAAGAGAAAGGTTTCAGTTTATTCTCCCACGCCTTGGCATGAAAAGCATGACTCCTGAAACCCTCAAGTGTCTTCAGGAAGAAAAGGAGGAGTAAAGGATTGTCTTCTTATATCCTTGTACATAGTTGTATATATCTTAAATCAAAAAGAAAAATACAAAAATATAAAACCTATAAAAACCATAAAAATCGAAAAATCAGAAAATACCAAAAATAGTCCTACATAGGCATGTCTTCTGTTTATCGATAACATTTACGGATCTAGAAATGTCATTCAACAATGGCACGGATTCTTAAATGAAGCTCGAGCAGAAGTTATACTAATCAGTTAAAACATGTCTTAATGGCTTGCAGTTACTTCATACTGCAACCCGCGCTGTACAATGGGGAAAGCATGTCGCCAAAAAGACAGCTGTTCCTCCAACCGGGTGATGTTCACCTGGGCATGGATTACTTTACATCCATGTTTCCCCGACTTGATGTACGTTTCAGTGCGTCTTATCGTGTATAAGAAGAGAAGTCTTCTTTTCATCAGACTCTTTATGCTGTTTGATTCTTCTAGAGAGTCTTAATGTTACACAAGGTGGTAAATTGAATTAAATTTTCACAAATACCCGTCGCTCAATTGAATGACTACAGCTCTTTTAATGGAAAACAGGTCATTAATTGAGGGGGAGCATATTTGTTCCAATTTCCGACACCTTGCCAAATTTGTGCAACATCAGCAGTGACACTCTCTCGTTGTTTCAAGGGAAGCATAGTATGCTTCAAAATCAGAATACATTTAAACCTGACCACATTTTCTCCCAAATTTTCTAAACTTATTTAAATCACTTGGGATCACAAATCTCAAATGGTTTGAAATTTTTGATCGGGGGAGAGAATGTGATTTAAATAGGAAATTCTGATAAAATGTGATGATTTGGAAGATAATGTAAGCTCTCCCGTATGTGCTAAACCATTTTGTATATCAAGGCACATATTGAGGGGGAGCAAAATGTTTTGGTCATAAAAGCAAGCTCTACCATATGTGCTAAAATCTTTTCGTATATCGATGCACATATTGAGGGGGAGCAAAGGATTTGGCATGCATCTTATGTGAGCAAGGCTCAGACTTCACCAATGAATTGACGAAACTTGAACTGTCATCAATCGAAAGGATACGTCTTGGCCGGGTAATAATTTCAAGCTGGTCTAACCAGTGATGTAAGCGTGTCTCGAAAAAGATGTATCTGAGTAGAGTGTACCACTTCGAGAAACTTTCTGTGGACTTGACCAGGCCGGGTAATAATTTCAAGCTAGTCTAACTAGTGATGTAAGCGTGTCTCGAATCGGTCATGTTCACTGAAAGTGGATCAATTCAAAAAGTGCGAGCTCTACCTAACATGTGCAAATTTATAAAACTATCACTCGAGCACATGTTGTGGGGGAGCATTTGAAAAATATAAAACTCTCAAGTGTTTGCAAAAATGTGTTTCGAAATCATGAACACTTTGAGAGATTTTTCAAAGATCTGGTTTGGCAATTGTGGAAGAACACCAAAGACCGACCATTGTATTTCATATAATGGAGTTATAAGGATGGTAAGGTTAGGTACAAGTTCCCACGATCCAGCCAGAGCCGGAGGGATCTACCCAGGGACAATCCACTAGCTAGTGTAGAAGTCCTTAGGTATGATTAAAAAGGAGAAAAGTGAATGAGGGAATAGTGCCGACTGAGATGGAGCTAACACTGGAACAAACCCAACAAGGTGTTAGTTATGAAGTCTCGGTAAGCACTGAAGGGGTTGAAGAATGAAAAAGAATTGTAAAGAGAAAGGGTGAAAAGAAATAGCCCTCCTTACAACTTAGGCAGAAACCGGGTCAATACATATGCTGTCAGAATCACTTAGTTGATTGCTGGCATTGAAGACAAAGTATCATGGACCCAGTGATACGCTCCACAACCCTCCCTAGCCACTCAAGGTCCCTCAAAGGACTCTTGTTTCAATTGTCACGGAGTTCAATACATTTCTATCGTCTCTCTCACTCCGAGTTAGATGATATTGAAAAGGTGGCAGTCCTCTCCAGCCTCCGCTCACTAAATCAAATTGCACTATCGAGTCTAGAGCCACGAGATGCATAATAAGATCTCATAGGGACACGAATTATTTCTACACTGGTTGTTCAACATTAAGGACACCAGTTGTAAACTCATGAGTCCTACGCAGATCTTAGCAATCTGCCAGAACATTTATGAGAGAATTTACAAATGTAATTCTCAATGATTGAATGGAAATTCCTGCCAGGGTCAACATCAAGCAGCCCTGAAAGAAGGTCACTTTGGTAATTCCTCGTGGATTACGCTTAGTGGTCGCGGCGGTTTCAACCGGTCTACAGTCATGGAGTGACCTCCAGCGACTCACCTAATCGTTGATTTACTACGGTAAAATCTTAAAAAACCCTCTGTGGGTTTTCGATTAGGAACGGTCATGGTAAGGATTAGAGAGAGTTTTCACACTATGCTGTTGACTATCTCGAAGTCCAAACTTGTAAGTACCGGTCGAATTATTGCTAACTGTCGTATGCAGGAATCTCTGGCGGTTGTAGCAGTGGAATGCTGTAGCTGGTTGCTGTTGTAGCTGGTTGCAGAAAAGATGCCAATCCATCACCACATGTTCACTCTACCACATCATCATCAAAGAATTCATGATCAACCAAAAGACCTTCAACACAGCTTCTGCTAACTCTGATGCTGAAGATCATGACCCTGATTAGTGTGAGCATGTCGGTTCTAAGTATATTTCATCACATGGAGACCTATTACTAAAAGATGACTTGGAGACTCAAGTGGGATGATACTTTCAAAGATTACTCAAAGTTCATCCAAGACAAAAGAGAAGTCATCTTCAGATCACTGATGTTTGCACAACAATCTATGACATTGAAGAATCAATGATTACGAGCTATGATGTCAAGATCCAAGGAAGAAGTGCTGAAATTCAGAACATTACTTCTGGGGTGACCTCCCTTAGGGGGAGATTGTTAGGAATATGAATATTCAGCTGAAGACTCGGTCACCCCGAGTAATTAATAGTACATCATAGCTCATAGGATTATCAGTAATATTATTAGTAGCTTAGTTATTATTATTAGTATTGTGGAGTGGGTCGGGTCTTTACCCTCTGTCAGCTCACTCTACAGCCCGCTAGGGGCATAATATGTAGTAAGTATAAATACCCCTTCCCTTTGCAAGGGAAGGGTTAGAACTCTCATTATTTCAAGCTAATACACATAGTGTTTCTCTCACTACAAGTTCCCACTTTCTCTCTCTAGTTTTCTTTCATTCGATCCATATCTAAGCCTCAAACAAGTGTTTCTTGCATTGTGAATACCCTACATAATGGATTTAAAATCTCTTTACCAATAGCCATTACCATTGGAGTAGCCAATGTTTTGGTGTGTCAGACCATGGTACATTAATAACCATATGATTTTTAGCAAATCATCAGCTTATCAACGGATTTGTTAAGTCTTTACCAAAAGCCGTTTGCTTCTGGACTAGTCAATTCTTTGATGGAAAAGCACCTCATCATGGTGAATTGATTACCATTTATGGTTTTCCACAACCTTTACCACAAGCCATAACCTTGTGGGCTAGCCAACTCTTTACTTATCTTAGATATGGTGAGTTGAATACCATACAATTTTTGGCAAATTGTCAGCCATAAACGGATTTGAGCAATCTTTACCTGTTAGCCGTTTGCTCAGGATTAGCCAGTCCTTGTGTTGATGAGACAAGGTGGACTGATAACCTTTTGTAGTGTTAGTGCAAGGCACCTCCACCAAGTGAGAAGTTCCAATATTCTCACTTAACAACTTGTGAAAATTCTTTCAAACATCCTCAAGCTACATCCCTTAATGACTGCAATTTTATTAAATCCAATATCTGCTCATATACATCATCCTTCTTCACAGGAGACAACTTTCTGTTTATCATATCTTTGCAAACACTTGATGACAGAGGATATTCCACTTCTGCAAGCATA
Source organism: Artemisia tridentata subsp. tridentata (assembly GCA_021014915.2). Classification (NCBI taxonomy): domain Eukaryota; kingdom Viridiplantae; phylum Streptophyta; class Magnoliopsida; order Asterales; family Asteraceae; genus Artemisia; species Artemisia tridentata. The sequence goes on along the minus strand of CP139507.1, from coordinate 17,296,692 downwards.
TAAATATCACCATCTTTTACAGATAAACAATGTACCTTGCAGTTATAGAAGTAGGTCCAGCTGGTAATCTTCTGCTATTCAGGGAGTTTCCACACTATATTTGACTCAGTTGGTGGTTCAAACATTACTTTCAAATTTCCCCAAAAGACTCTTGTAACATCATCTTCAGGTGGATTATCTCCAAATTTGATATTCACCACCTTGTATAGTTCCTTTAAATCCTCCCTGCTTATGTCATTTAAAATAGCAGCAAAATTCATATACATTGTGGGAAACTAGAAGGGGGGTTGAATAGTTTACCGGTTTAAAAACTTCTTTTAAAAATCTTGTTTTAAAAGTATGCTATTGGAAACTTTGATTCAAACTCTATATGTAATCAATCAACACCAATACGAACTACACACTAAGCTAAGTAATAATAACAAATAAAAGTAAAGAGTAGAGTTGGAAAGATCAAACCGAGACAGAGGATTTATAGTGGTTCGGCTACGAAGCTCTTCTTCGCCCTACTCCACTCCCCGAGTACCACACTCGAGAGTTTCAAGCACTATGTCAACAACCTCCCTTAAGGTGGAGAAAACCGTACACGTCGCTTATCCTATTACCGACACTAAGCTAGATGTCGAGTGCTAATCTTAGCTAGCACCAATCTACCAAGGTCCACGTGACCAAACACTCAAGCCCAGTGGCTTCAAGAGATCACCAAGATCTCAACACGATCACAATGATCAACACTCACTTCACTCTACTTGACTAACACTATACTAATGACCCTTGATCTTCTTGATCAATCACACAAGCCCAATGGCTTCAAGAGATGTTCACTATCTCTATAGATCACACTTGATCTTCACTCTCACTCACAAAAAGAAAATGAACTTGATGTATGCTAAGACACAACAAGGTTGTAACAAGTGTTACAAAAACCTATCAACTATAACTCTAGTATCTTCTTGATTACTTGAGTTCTTCTCTTGCTAATGAAGAGGGATGACAACACCTTGTATCAACTTAGATACTTGTGTTCTTCTCTTGCTAGTGAAGAGGTATGAAGAGGATCACTTGAAGGATGATTGGATCACTCTTGAAACAAAGAAAAACTAATCTAAATGACCCTAAGAAGTGAAAGGTGTGAGAGGATTTTACTAAGAGATTTTTCTGTGTGTGAAGGGTGCCTAAAACTATGAAAGAGGTGGGTATTTATAGGCAAAGAAAATCTGAACGTTACAATTCAAAATGGTACGGACGGCTCCATTAAATGACCCACGGCTCCGTTAAATTTAACGGTACCGTGGAGCCGTGGTAGACTAGGGCGCTCCAAATTTTGTCTTTTCTGGTGAAAACTTATTTGGGGAAGGTTGGAGCTGATTTTGGGGGGAAAAAATAGCTGTTGTGATTTTCAAACTTATTTTTCCATTAAAACATTTCTTAATATTTCAAAAATAATTTGTCATGTGTATTTTTGAAAAAATGTTTTGTCCCATTTAAAATGTGAATTTTCAAAACATGAATTCACTTCTTTGATCACTAGTTCAAGTTGTAACTTTGTTCAAGAGTGATTTGCGTAGAAATGGGATCTTCCGATTAAAAACTTGTTAACGTTAATTTTAACGTAACGTGAGTTCACATTTTTTCATCCTCAAAACGTGAAGTAATCGAAAGATATAAATAACGTTTTTAGAACATTATTTGCATCAACAATCTCCCCCTTTTTGATGATGACAAAATATAAACTCATTTTAGGTTAAAATTAGTTTTAACAAGTTTTTAATGAGTTTACTCCCATTTCTCCCCCTTTTTGTCAAATCAAAAAGGTGGTTAAGGCTCCCCCTTGATGTGTACTCCCCCTCATTTGGAGAACACAAAGGAATCGAGCAATGGATCGTGCTACAAAACAAAGTTAGACGACAAATATACAATATCTAACAAGTAGCACATTTGTGACAAATAACCAATCCCTTAAAAGGAAAACCTCCACATAAAAACATTCATTCATAAAACAAACAAGTGTCATAGTAAAGTATGACTACATAGAATGCACTAAGAAAGATAACAAGAAGCCTAAATTCCTAATGACTAGAGACAAGCTTCATTTCCAAGAGGGGTCCTAAGAGTTTATTGTGGAGGACTAAACAAGCAAGTGTTTAGTTGTTTTGGTTAGGAGGTGGTGGAGATTGGGGCCCCATTTGAGGTGGTGGAGGTGTCAAGAGATGTTCTATAAAGTAGAACATGAAATGAATCTCGTCTCTTAAGAAGTAGATGAGATTACGGTTATGGAGACAACATAGGCAATTAGCACTATGTAACTCAAAGGGGTATGGTTGGTTGGGTTGTGCCATGATAGGAGATGTTGATTGTGGTAGGGTTGTTGGAGGTGAAATTGGCATGGCATTGTCCAATGGGGTGAAGGGAGATGGTGTGTATTCCATTGATGATGTAGTGTAATAGGATGATGAAGATGTTGTGTAGGTAGATGATGTTTTAGATGGTGCATAAGGTGGTGATGGTGAGTATGGAGTGGCTTGGGAAGGTGGTGTCATAGCTTCATCATCTCTTGTGAGATCCACAAAGAGTGGTTTTGAGGGTGGTTTTACGGTTATCCTAGGTTTCTTGGAGATTTGAGAGGTTGAACCATGTGTGGAGGACATGGTGTTTGTGTGATGGGACGTTGAAGGTGAAGTGCAAGATAAGCTTGCAAGGGTGAGGCCTTAAATAGGCAAGTTGGGTGAAATTTGAATTAAAGTTGATCCTATGGTGTAGGAGGGGAATCCTAGGGTGAATGTGAGGGTGCAAGGTTTGCAGGTTTGAGGTTAGGGTGATAGGGAAGTAGGAGCATTAGGAAAAATCCGTTACACAGGGTCACGGCTCCGTTAAATACCCCACGGTACCGTTAAGTTTAATGGTGCCGTCCCTATTTAGTGGTGCCGTGACACTGTTGGCACGAAAATTTCTTTGCAGGCTAGTTTTGGGCAGCTAGGGGGATATTTTCTAGGGGAACTAATTCCTGGAAATGAGAGTGCCTCAACTCACTAGGTACTTATTTTCCTAATATATCCATACAATGCTACATCTAGCACATAAAGATGATCATGCATTATACTTAAAGAATCATAAGCATGCAAGCATAAAGAACAAGATAAGATATCATCCAAATATCAAATAGAACATTTATGTAAGCATGATAGATAATTTGAGCATTAATTCCTAATATTATCTATTAGTAATAAACCCTAGTGAGAGACATAAATCTCTTCCTAACTACTTATGACTTGAGCATTCCCCCTTCTTGTCACACTCTTGTCTTGAGTATTTGTCTCATTCTCATGAATAGGATCATCAAAGGGTGCATAGTGGGTGGTGAATTCGGAAGTGAGGATGGTTGAGACATATGACTCGGTTATGGGTTTCATAACAGGTGTGAACAGGGAGTATTGAGGACCATGAAGGTAAGGGTGAAAGGTCATGAAGTGATTATAGAGACGGGTTAGGAACATCCCATAAGGTATCAATTTATTCTTGTTACCATTGAGATGTACAATTCGCTTAGCGAAGAAGTAAGCAAGATTGTAAGGTTGTTGGGTTAAGAGACAGTAAATCATATGAGCACAACACGCCGGGAGTTGCTCACGATTTCCTGTGAGACTTAGAACATTTTCTCGCAGGATGACTGCCCAAGAAAGTAGTTCATGACGCACTTCTTTCAAACGAATTTTCGTTGGATGTGGGTGAGGGTGAGTACGGATGATTTTGGTTAGTTCGGTTGGAGAGGGTATGTACGAACAGTACGGACTATTCTCCTCACGATAGTGAAAGAGAGACTCAAGACACCAATCTTCAGTATAGGCACATTGCCCATGATTTGGTATTCTAAGGATTTGAGCAAATTGCTCAAGAGTCAGAACGTATTAGAAGTTTTTGACCCAAAACCAAAGTGACAAGGATTGATCCTCGTTACGTACGAGTTCAACTTGTCGGAAGAACTCCAACACAAAGCGAGGACAAATGTACTCATTAATGTGGAGTAGACAATCGAATCCTATAGCTCTAAAGGAAGTGTTGATGTCCCGGTGGTAAACTAGGGATGGATCAATGCTAGAGATCTAACTCTCTCGCCTTTTCCTTTGACTATGTTGGAGTCTTTCTTAATTATCATCTCGTGAACTTTCAAGTTTCCTATAAGTTCATCGAGTGACAATGCCGCCAAGTCCTTTGACTCTTCTATGGCGGTGACCTTTGCTCTCCATTTAGGATGTAGAGCTCTAAGAAACTTCCTAACATAGTTCTTACTAGAATAACCTTCATCAAGAGCTTTAAGACTAGTGATAATAGTATTCAATCTAGCAAAAGCATTATCTATTGACTCATCCTACGAAATGGAGAATTGTTCATATTGTTGAACAAGAAGATCTATCTTGTTCTCTTTGACTTGGTTATTACCTTGGTGAGTGACTAACAAAGTTTTCCAAATGTCTTTTGCCGTATTACACATAAAAATTCTTTCAAATTCCTTTTTAGGCAAAGCATTATAAATCATCATTTTAGCCTCATTATTTTTGGCTAATTTCCTTTTAAGTTCATCACTTTGTTTATCATAAGAAACTATTTCATCCTTTTTAGTTTCCGGATTCTTTTGAATAGGTTGAAAGTCACCCTCGGTAATAACATGTCAAAGATCAATGTCTTTTGATTTCACATACGTTTCGAATCTTGTTTTCCAATATATAAAGCAATCGGTTTCGAAAAGTGGTGGTCTTTGCATAGATTGCCCTTCTAGATATTTGTCGGAATCCATTGATCGGTTCAAGCTTTAAAATACAATATACTTTAAAAACTTGACTGACGTGGCTCCTAATACCAATTGTGGGAAACTAGAAGGGGGGGGGTTGAATAGTTTACCGGTTTAAAAACTTCTTTTAAAAATCTTGTTTTAAAAGTATGCTATTGGAAACTTTGATTCAAACTCTATGTGTAATCAATCAACACCAATATGAACTACACACTAAGCTAAGTAATAATAACAAATAAAAGTAAAGAGTAGAGTTGGAAAGATCAAACCGAGACAGAGGATTTATAGTGGTTCGGCTACGAAGCTCCTCTTCGCCCTACTCCACTCCCCGAGTACCACACTCGAGAGTTTCAAGCACTATGTCAACAACCTCCTTTAAGGCGGAGAAAACTGTACACGTCGCTTATCCTATTACCGACACTAAGCTAGATGTCGAGTGCTAATCTTAGCTAGCACCAATCTACCAAGGTCCACGTGACAAAACACTCCAGCCCAGTGGCTTCAAGAGATCACCAAGATCTCAACACGATCACAATGATCAACACTCACTTCACTCTACTTGACTAACACTATACTAATGACCCTTGATCTTCTTGATCAATCACACAAGCCCAATGGCTTCAAGAGATGTTCACTATCTCTATAGATCACACTTGATCTTCACTCTCACTCACAAAAACAAAGTGAACTTGATGTATGCTAAGACACAACAAGGTTGTAACAAGTGTTACAAAAACCTATCAACTATAACTCTAGTATCTTCTTGATTACTTGAGTTCTTCTCTTGCTAATGAAGAGGGATGACAACACCTTGTATCAACTTGGATACTTGTGTTCTTCTCTTGCTAGTGAAGAGGTATGAAGAGGATCACTTGAAGGATGATTAGATCACTCTTGAAACAAAGAAAAACTAATCTAAATGACCCTAAGAAGTGAAAGGTGTGAGAGGATTTTACTAAGGGATTTTTCTGTGTGTGAAGGGTGCCTAAAACTGTGAAAGAGGTGGGTATTTATAGGCAAAGAAAATCTGAACGTTACAATTCAAAATGGTACGGACGGCTCCATTAAATGACCCACGGCTCCGTTAAATTTAACGGTACCGTGGAGCCGTGGTAGACTAGGACGCTCCAAATTTTGTCTTTTCTGGTGAAAACTTATTTGGGGAAGGTTGGAGCTGATTTTGGGGGGAAAATAGCTGTTGTGATTTTCAAACTTATTTTTCCATTAAAACATTTCTTAATATTTCAAAAATAATTTGTCATGTGTATTTTTGAAAAAATGTTTTGTCCCATTTAAAATGTGAATTTTCAAAACATGAATTCACTTCTTTGATCACTAGTTCAAGTTGTAACTTTGTTCAAGAGTGATTTGCGTAGAAACGGGATCTTTCGATTAAAAACTTGTTAACGTTAATTTTAACGTAACGTGAGTTCACATTTTTTCATCCTCAAAACGTGAAGTAATCGAAAGATATAAATAACGTTTTTAGAACATTATTTGCATCAACATACATTACATTAGAGTAATCTTCCCTAATAATCATATATGAAGCTCTTTCTCCAGTTATAACAATTTTATAGTTTACTATCTTAGCAGGTTTCTTTGAGCTTTCAATTGTTCCCATAGTGGCTCCTTCAGATGAAGGTTCTTCCTTAGATTCCTCTTCTTCAATCACTTTCTTGTATTTACTTTTTCTTTCCAAACCTTTTCTTCTTTGAAACACAATTGGCTTTACTACTTCAGCGTGCACTTCTCCTGATGACTTCTCAAGTTCAGGTTGTATTTCAACCATTTTATCAGGTTCAATAACAAGTTTAGTCTCTTTAGCCTTCCTACCCTGAAAACAATATTTCTGCACATCATCATAATCAACAGCTTTATAACCTTGATCTCTCTCAAATGCTTTGAGATATGCAATTTGAATTTCCTCATATGACTTTCCTTTCATCATTTCCAAAGATAGATGCATTTGATTCTTTAGATACATCTTCATATCATGTTTCTTTTCTGCAATAGTCATCTTCTTGGGAATCTTTGATTTCTTCTGAAGCTTGAACTTTTCTAAGAATCCACCCAATGTATCATCATTGTCTCTTGCATTTATGAAGTCGGCTAACTGTTTGGCTCGTTCATCAGCAGTTAAACCTTCAACAGTTAGAAGCTCCTCATATTTTGCTCTCACTTCATCATCAACATTGAGCAGCTTTGTAAATTCATCAGATTCTTCAGCCAATTGTCTTGCATAAACTGCATCTAGCCTCTTTTGTCTTTCTTCTTCAGCAATATCTTGTGCCTTAATCCTCTCAATTTCAGCCTCAGATGTTAGTTCTTCTCTTATTTTTCTTTTAGACTTCTTTGGCTTTGAAGTTTCATCCACAACCTGCTTTCCTTCTCTTTATGCAGAATGTTGCTCTTCATTACCAGAATTAAGTTCATTACCAGACTCTAAAGAACCAGACTTTCCTTCACCAGAATTAAGTTCATTACCAGACTTTTCATCAGACACTGTGCCATACTTTGCAGTCTCTTCCTCAGCAGACAAAATTAACCTTCTTTTCTTCCTATCCTGTTTAATCTTGCCCATGGATTGAGCCAAAGTTTCTGCTACTTCCAGTGTCTCTGGACTGATGGTGGTGACAGGTTCTTGAACTGGAGGTTCTTGAACTGGTGTTTGAAGAATGTTTTCTTGTTCTTGTTCCAAATTTCTCCCCTGTTTGGAAGAATTTTCAGCTTCTCCCTCTTCATCATCAAAAGGAACACCCTTTTTCTTCATTGCCATTCCCATTTTCTTTACTTTTTGCACCAAGGTCACATAAGCTCTTCTGAGTGCCTCATTAGAATTCTCCAAAATAGCTATCTTCTTTTGCAGTTAAGGAACTAAAATGAGAAGAGTTTCCACAGTCATTGGTGCATGTTCCTCCTCCCTTGCAGGACTTGGAACATGTGGTTGTGAAGGTGAAGAATGTGGGGTAGGTGTAGGTATTCTTTCAGCAGATGGTAAGGGACCTGGTTGAGATGATGGAGTTGGAGTAGGTGTAGGTGTAGCAGACCTAAATGATGCTTAGGCTTGTTTCTCATCAGGTTGCACTTGTGCAGCTCCAGATGTACCTGCATTGTTAGTACCAAGCATAGCAGCAAGCAAAGGTCTATGAGCCCCTTGAAAACCCCTTTTTATATTTGCAAAAAGTTTTGGAGTATAGGCCACACTGATGTAAGGCACTTTATCCTTAGTTTCATAGTTTAAGACCATTTGCAAAAATCGTGGATACATTAAAAATTTAGGGTCCTTAGCATTTTTCACCATTCCTTCAAAAATTAGTTTTGAAAAATTAAATTTTCTTCCAAGTGATAAACAGACCAATGCAGAAGCAATTCTGCTTCCAAATTGATCTCATCCACCACTCTTGGGACTTAGGCTTTGAAGTAAATGATGTACTAAAAACCTCCACTGTGGTGTAAAATGACTTTTCCAAAAGGTAAAACTTCCATCTGTGGGGTACCCAATGTTATCCAATCCCTCCAAAATATCATTACCAGGCAAATCAAATTCTCCTAAAGCATCATCCAATTGGAGACTTCCCCTAATGGAGGCTTCAGTAATGGTAAAACCATTTTTGTCAATAGTTGCCCTTAAACATGGTGTCCCATCATCAAGAGTCTCAGAGGTAACCGACCCCCAGAACTGCTTAACAAGGGACTGATAAATAGTAGGATTATGAAGTAATGAATAACAAATGTAAGAACCTTTTAGGAAATCCACAATCTCCTCGAAACCTGCACTTTGATCTGGCTTCTTCAAGAAACCAACTTGATTATGCTTGTCAACAAACTTGAGGTTAGCCATGGATGAGTTAATGATTTAGGTCTGGTTGATTTGGAAGGGTATGGTTTGAAAATATTTGCGTATAAACAGAGTCGTGAGTCTAAAATAAAGATGATTTAAAATAGGAAGCAAATAAAGAATAAAAGGAGATAAAATATATCAAATTTTAGTCTTATATACTTCATAAATATCTCTTTTTACCGAAAATAGTGCAACGGTAATATTTTAGATAAATCTTTATTACTCTGACCAGATCTAACGGTCATAAATTTAACACTACCCGACTTAAATTAGTCAACCAGGCCGAATCATAAACTTACCAGACCTAACCAAAAGAGTGGACTTACACACTGATTTTAGCGAATGCAAGGCTTTACATCATCATCATTCCAATCTTTTCTGCCAAAATTAGTTCAACAACAAGAAAGGGAGACAAAAACCAATATTTGCAAGAAAAGGTCAACATACAAGCTTCCAGATTTAACACTTAAGGCTACCCGATTTAAAAACTTGTACATTTGCCTCCCCTTAAATGTACATTACCTCCCCTTAAGTGTAAACTCCTTTTTTTTTTTTTTTTTTTTTTTTTTTTTTTTTTTTTTTTTTTTTTAACACTAATCTTAAGCAAACGAGAAAAAAATAAACATGGTCAACTTTCCTTAAATTACAATTAATAACTCTTTGCCTACAAGTATTAACCCATACACCAACCGAGCATTTAATAGCATTAAACCTTGATTTTCCCTATAAAACCACCCATTGTATTATCACAAAACCATCACAAATCAAAAGAAAAACATTATCAGTATAATGGATCCTTCCCACTCAGAAATCATAGAGATTTCATCCGATTCTTCTTGGGATCCAAATGGCTCATCTTCTGATTCATCATCAGGAGGATGGGGTGGATATTTTCCACCAGGTTTCTCCTCAATAACAAAAGACAAAACAGCAAGGGAGACAATGCTGAAACATTGGTTAGCAGCATATGATCACACTGAGAAAGAGCCAGAGGACTCTTCTTCAGAGGATGAAACAGAGGAGACTTCAGAAGAGATAACTTCTTCAGAGGATTCTTCTATTGATTATGAACCAGAGACCTCCAAGACTGTGAAATCCAAGAGCACCAAGGTTGTGCCTCGTCCAACACCAAACAAGCAGGTTCTAGGACTCCTAAGTCCAAAGGTCAGAGACCTTATGGGAGAGAAGAAGACCAAGAATACCATGCCTGATGTGAAGGATAAAGGCAAAGGGAAGAAGAAGATGTAGGTGTTGGTGTTTGGCTTGCTAGGGTTTAGGCTTTTGTCTTTTGATGTGCTATGTTGGTGGTTGCCTTGTTTTGCTTTGTAAATTGCATCCTTGAATGCAATCTATTGTTTATAAATAAAAGCTCCATGGTTCTGTTGTTTTAATTTTCCACTTATGAATCACTTGTTTAATGAAGAGTTGACCACTGCAAAACAAAGTTAAGCACACACTACGAAGAAACAATTGTACTAGTAAAGTTGAAAACCATTAACTATTGAAAATAAGAATAACCATTTAGAACAGCAAGACTGAAAACAAACAAGTATACAAACTATACAAAGTTAAGAAAGAGAAATCAGTTTTTCTTAACAACCCAGGCCTGAGTGGGCTTGAGTCCCCTCTGTGAAGCAACATACTTAAAGGTTTTGTATGAACTTGCTCCAGTGAAACTATGTTTGGACTTATAGGTATACTCATTTTTAAATGGATTCCAAGCCCAGCATTCTGAGAGGTTATCAGCAGAACCCCCATTTGAATTTGTTTGATTTACAACTGGTCTTCTCACAGGTGAAGGTGATTTATAAAAATTATTTCTTTGAAAGTTTGCATTCACCTGTGGCTTTTGAAATGGTTGTCTGGGTCTCACAGAATTAACATAACCAGTATTCACATTAGGCCTCATAAAATTACCATTTTGCCTATTCACATTAAAGTTCCTAAAGCCAGACCTAAAATTTTGTCTACCAGTATTAACATAAGAGTTAGGTCGGGTAGAGTAAAACTGTTGGGCTGGTCTGGGATTAAACTGGTTGGCATGATTAATTCTACTAGCATTATTCCAAACTGGTTTATTTGAACCATGACCAATATTAGCATTCATTCTCTTTTGCTCAGCCTCTCTCTTCATTCTCTTTTCATGAAAATCACAGTCCCTAATCAAGTGACCTAGACTTCCACAAACAAAACATCTTTTAGGAGCATAAGTGTAACTACTCCTAGATTCTCTGTGAACACTATTGCTTCTAGGTGACTCATTCATTTTAACAGATTCCCTAGGAGTTTTTATGTGCTGGGCACAACTAGGTTTGACTGTCTCAGGCTTTGGTTTAGTCACTACAGGTTCAGTTACAACAGGTTCACACTTCTTAACAACCTTAGGTTCAGGATTCTCTTTTATTTCACTTTTTGACTCAGACTTAGAGTGATCAGAGGAACCATCAATAGATCCTTCAGAGTCATTGGATTGACAAGAAGAATACTTACTGGTTTTGTCCTCTGAGGTGATTGACTCAGGTGTTTGAGGACCTTTCTTACCATACACAAAAAGTGAATCATCCAACTCTTCTTTTTCAAGAGGAGTATAGTCATCACTCAATGGTGGTGGTATTCCCTTAAAGTCACCAGTTTTAACAAACCTATTATACAATGGTTTGCCTGCATAATCATCTTCTCTAGACTTAAGGATTGCCTTTTTCTCATCTTCCTCATATCCTAAGCCACATTTTTTATTTGACTTTATTTGAGAATCCCAACATTTGAACAGGTTATTATTTGAATTGTTCCACTGATCTACCCTTTTTCTCAACTCATCCCTCTCATTTTGAATTCTAAGGCCCATTTGTCTATACCTTTTAAGCTTTTCATCTTGTTCATATATTTTATTAGCTTGAAAGTATAGTTTTTCATTTAAAGCAGCATGTTGGTTTTGAAGGGTGACCTTTTGTGCCTCTAGTGTTTTTACAGCATTTTTATGTGCTAAAAGATTTACTTCTAGGTCACCTATTTGTCCTAACTGCTCATCACACAAAGCCTTAATATGATTATATGAATCAGTGCATAATTTAGAGCATAATGATACCTCATTACCAATGGCCATGAGAGCATGATCAGACTCCTCATTCACTCTTGGATGCTCACCCCAGTTGACTCCTCCAGCTTCCATTGTCAGCAAGCTCATCTGATTCTTTTCCATCTTCCCATCTTCATCTCTTTTCTCATCAGCAGGCTTCTTCTCTAGACAATCTCTTGAAAAATGTCCATGCTTGTGACAGTTGTAGCATTCAACTGTCCTCTTTGTATATCCCACTGGTGATTTGTTGTTGAAGTTAATGGTCCTTCCATAGTGCTTCTGAAATCGTTTGATCCTTAAAGCAACCATGGCAATGTGACACTTTATGTCCATCTCCTCAACTTCAGCATCATTAATCTGTTCTAAATCTTCACTAATAAAGCTTTCATCTTCCGTTTGGTTGGCAGAGAAAGAATGGATCACCTCATCAGTAAAGTTTGAAGCAAATCTTTCATTTGAAGGAGTTTCGTAGATACCAGACCTAACACTGCCAGGTTTAACCTTGTAAGTACTGCTTTTGTTTTGTGACACAAAAGCAACATTTGATGAACTGGTAGATGCCTGAGTGTTATTACTGATGTCCCTTTCAAACATCCTAAGATTATTGTAAAGGTCATCAGGTGTCATTGAATCTACTTCCTCCTTTATCCTCATCGCCACAGATACATTACCCCATTCTGATGGTAAAGATCTAAGGAACTTGTGGTTTGCATCCTCATTCGAAACTGCTGCACCATGAACTTCCAGTTGTGTTAACAGATGTTGAAATCTGTCATAGCCCTTCTCCAATCCTTCAGTTTTTGAAACACTGAATGTCTCAAATTGCTGTTTAAGAACAGCCTTTTGCATCTTCTTGGAGTTTGCATTCCCTCCAAATCGTTTCTTGATAGCCTCCCACATCTCTTTAGCATCAACCATGCCATGGAACCTTTGCAGATGCTCCTTAGGAATAGCCATAAGAAGCAAGGTTCTGGCCTTCTTTTCCTTCTCCACAGCCCTAATCTCCTCAGCAGATACTGGTGGCATTATTCTCAGCTGCCCATCAGTCCCTTGTGAAATTCTTTTCTTAGAGTTTCCTCTTTGAATAACCTTCCATACATCACTATCAATATACTCCAGATAATGTTCCATCTCCATGGCCCATATATCATATTCTTCTCTTTTCAGTAATGGAAGTTTTATGTTTGAGATTGTGGTTGTGGAAGGGATGGGTTGTTGTTGTGTTTGGGAGTTACTGGATTCAGGTTTTCCTTCATCTTCATGGTTTGAATTCTCATCCTCACTGTTATGGATTGAAAAGGTTTCAGTGTTGATAGGCTTATCGGTCTCAGACATTGTGTAGGGTGAATTGAGTGAGAGTAGGTTTTTGAGGTTAAGTGTTCTTCGAACTCAGAGTCTCTCGCCTTGCTCTGATACCACTTGTTGGTCCACGAATTGTATGTGGATCTCTAAGTAGTCTTGAATACTTAGTAGATGGTTGGGATAAATCCAAACCAGTCTAAGTGAGAAACCCTTAACAATTGTTAATGTTAATGCGGAAACTTAACAAGAACAATGAAGAACACACACAGAGATAACACTAACTTCGTATATTACTTTTAATCACAATAGTGAAACTTGTACAACTCTCTCATCAAACTAACAATCTTAGGGATCCTTTTATAACACAAGGAAACCCTAATGCTAACCGACTAAGAAGATATTCGCGAATCTTCTATAAAGATACTTACACGTTTTGTATCTTTTCCTAACATATCTCTAACAAACTTTCCTTATAACATGACCAGACTTAACATAATAAGTCAACCAGACTTAATACAGACTACCAGACTTAACTTTGTATTACCAGACCTAATACGAAAACAGACCTAACTCTGATATATTACCAGACCTAAGTTTGTCTTCTCTTAAATCGTATCATAATTCCCAACACATGACAGACAAGTATGGGAGTTGCATGGGTTAGTAGCTAAAGTACAAAAAGTGGGTGAAATTTGGTGGAAATCTGCGTTTTATCGCAATTGCATAAGCAGCCAGCGAGTTATCGCAATTCATCTTGTTTATCGCATTCTTGTAGGAGAATTGCGATAGTTATCGCATTTGGAGATTATCGCTATTTAGCACTTATCGCAATTCGAACACAGATTAGCATTATCGCATTTCAGCTATCGCATTTGACCTATCGCATTTGAGGTCTGATCATACTTATCGCAGTTCATACGTATCGCAGTTCTGTCTTCAGCTTTGTCCGATATCTTCTGCCAATTGCGATATCTAAAATGAGACAAAACCCTTATCATAAACCATATGATTATTTTCAAGTACCTCATATTAGTGAAACCTTCGTCCCACAAAAATCACAACCATCATGGTTTATTGAACCAGATACATTTCCTGAAGTAGTCCCTGTAACCAATGAGGCACAAATAAATAAATCTTCACAAAATCCAGGTGTCATTTCTTCTACGCCAAAACCACATCGTGTCCTCCGATATTTTCAAACCTTTTTGGAGGACATAAAATTTTTAGAAGATGCAATTGAACGAAACTCAGAAATAACAGTCTCTACTTTTCTTTCTCCTCTTGAAAAGGAAAAGAGAGAGGTTTTTCAACAACAATTTTTACCACACGTTTACCACCTGAGACTTTGTGCCACGCATTGGGAACAGGAACTGCAATCGGATATTGTATCAATGATGAGCATTTTCAAAGCAAAAGACGATAAAATCTTGAAACAAAAATTTCAAAAGAAAAATTTGGAAAAAGAAGTTGATCGACTTTTGGAAAATGTTCTATGTTATGATGTTGTTTCTGTGATTATGATTTCTATTTATGTGGATTGTAATGATATGATTGTTGATGCTCATTCTGATGATATTAAGTTGTTGAGATTAGAGATAGATAATTTGAGACATGAAAATGAGAGACTCAAACAACTCAATGATGATATGAAAAACGATTTTTCAAAAGAAGTTCACAAATTCAACAAGAGGTTGCATTGGTGTCTGACTCATAGGATATACCCATCTTGATTGTGTGGATCTATTCGGGTGGTCTTGGATCTTGAAAGATCAAGAAACCCATTTGAGTTAGTTTGTAGAGAGAAGTTTAGAGAGAGAGGGAACTATGTGAAAATCTGGAAAATTAGATTAATGTGTGAAGAGTTCCACCCTTCCCTTGTGTGGGAAGGGCTTTTATACTTCCTAATAATAGTGCCCCTAGTGGGCTGTGAAGTGAGCTGACAGTGGGGAAAGCCCCGACCCACTCCACAAATATAACTACGACTAATACTATTAATACTAATATGAATATTACTAAGCTAATATAAATAAGCCTACGAGCTATATAAATGCTAAGTAGATACTCGGGGTGACCGAGCCTTCATATGAATATTTATATTCCTAACAATCTCCCCCTAAGGGAGGTCACCCCGGAAATAATAACTTGAATTCTTGCATTTTGTCTTCTGATCATGTCTTCATAGCTCGTAGTCTTTGATTCTTCAATGTCTTGAAACTTTGTGCATTCAGCAGTAATCTTTTGATGACTGATCTGTAGTCTTGGATGATCTTTGAGAGTTCTTCGAGTTTATCATCCAACATTTGTCTTCAAGTCATCTTTCAGCAATATGTTTCTATGTGATGTGTAAATCTTTGAGCCAACATGCTCACACTATTTGGTGTCATGATCTTTATCATCAGAGTTTGCAGAAGCCGTGTTAAAGGTCTTTTAGGTTGATCATGACTTTGTTGAGTTACAATGATGATGTAGTGTGAGCACGTGGTGGTGGATTGGCATCTTGTCTGCAACCAGCTACAACTGCAACCAGCTACAGCATCCAACAGCTACAACCGCCAGAAGTTCCTGCATACGACAGTTAGCAATAAAACGTCCGGTACTTACAGGTTCGGACTTTGAGATTGTTAACAGCATAGTGTGAAAACTCTCTCAAATCCTTACCAAGACCGTTCCTAATCGAAAACCCACAGAGGGCTTTTTAAGATCGAACCGTAGCACATCACCGATTAGGTGAGTCGCTGGAGATCACTCCACGACTATAGACCGTTTGAAACCACCGTGACCACTAAGCGTAATCCATAAAGAATTACCAAAGTGACCTGCTTTCAGGGCTGCTTGATGTTGACCCTGGCAGGAATTTCCATTCAATCATTGAGAATTACATTAGTAGATTCTCTCATAAATGTTCTGGCAGATTGCTAAGATCTGTGTAGGACTCATAAGTTTACAACTGGTGTCCTTAATGTTGAACACCCAGTGTAGAAATAATTCGTGTTCCCATGAGATCTTTTTATGTATCTCGTGGCTCTAGACTCTATAGTGCGTTTTGATTTAATGAGCGGAGGCTGGAGAGGACTGCCACCTATTCAATATCATCTAACTCGGAGTGAGAGAGACGATAGGAATGTATTGAACTCCGTGACAATTGAAACAAGAATCCTTTGAGGGACCTTGAGTGGCTAGGGAGGGTTGTGCAGCGTATCACTGGGTCCATGATACTTTTTCTTCAATGCCAGCAATCAACTAAGTGATTCTGATAGCATATGTATTGACCCGGTTTCTGCCTAAGTTGTAAGGAGGGCTATTTCTTTTCACCCTTTATCTTTACAATTCTTTTTCATTCTTCAACCCCTTCAGTGCTTACCGAGACTTCATAACTAACACCTTGTTGGGTTTATTCCAGTGTTAGCTCCATCTCAGTCGGCACTCTTCCCTTATACACATTTCTCCTTTTTAATCATACCTAAGGACTTCTACACTAACTAGTGGATTGTCCCTGGGTAGATCCCTCCGGCTCTGGCGGGATCGTAGGAACTTGAACCTAACCTAACCATCCTTATAACTCCATGCGTTAATTAAAATGGCCGGTCTTTAGTATTCATCCACGATTGCCTAACCAAATCTTTGAAAAATCTCTCAAAGTGTTCATGATTCTGAAACACATTTTTTGCAAACACTTGAGAGTTTTATATTTTTCAAATGCTCCCCCTCAACATGTGCTCGGTTGATTGTTTTATAAATTTGCACATGTTAGGTAGAGCTCGCACTTTTTGAATTGATCAACTTTCAGTGAACATGACCGATTCGAGACACGCTTACATCACTAGTTAGACTAGCTTGAAATTATTACCCGGCCTGGTCAAGTCCACAGAAAGTTTCTCGAAACGGTACACTCTACTCAGACACATCCTTTTCGAGACACGCTTACATCACTGGTTAGACCAGCTTGAAATTATTACCCGCCAGGATATGTCCTTTCGATCAATGACAGTATAGGTTTCGTCAATTCATTGGTTAAGTCTGAGTCACGATCTCATGCTATGCCAAATTCTTTTTGTCCATTCGCTCCCCCTCTATATGTGCATCGATATACGAAAGAGTTTAGCACATATGGGAGAGCCTATCGTTTAAGTCCAAAACATCACATTTTCATCAGGTTTCATATTTAAATCACATTCTCTCCCCCGATCAAAAATTTCAAACCTTTTGAGATTTGTGATCCCAATTGATTTAAATAAGTTAGAAAATGTGGGAGAAAATGTGTCCGATTTAATATATTCTGATGATGAGAATATACTACGCTCCCCCTTAATCTAAGAGGGAGATTCACTGCTTATTTTGCACATTTGATTATTATGACACATATGAGTTTGACCTTTTTGCGCAGACGATATAATCACCCACTTTTCTGAGTGAGTCAGTGGTCAACATCAATCATCCATCCACCAAAAAATCTTCTCAAGTATTGTCGATCCCTTCTTGGTGAGATCCGAGTAAGTACTTCTTTGTTGAAATGATGGTGGTGGAGGTGAAGGTGTTGTTGTTGTTGTTGTTGTTACCGATGTTGTTGTCGTGGTGAATTCCGAGCCAATCAATAGAATTTGAACGTCTGATTAAATGGTTAGAATGGGAACTGGCACATTCATTTTGGCTATGGAATCTGCATAAGAATATCAACACAGATATACATGCATACAGATACACTATTCCTTAAAAGCTACCCTTCAGCAGCTAGCCACATTATAATACCAAGTTCATCTTATAATCAAACCCCAATCAGGAACTACGTCAAACCACTATCTAGCATGAAGAGCAATTAGCAATCATGAACATGGCAATTCACACAGATTTCAATATTTAATTCAGGATCTTAGGAACATGATTCTAACATAATAGCAATCTACCTAAGCGAATCCTGAGAACATATGCACAATATCAACAACAATTAAGCAGCAGAGACAAACAACACTTGAAACTCATTCACTTAGTTCATACAAATGTCAGTGGAGCATTCAAGAACATCAAACACATCGGGTTTTCTAACTTCTTTCAGATTTTGAGTTTTAGTGTATCTAGGGGATTAAACGAGGATTCCAAAGAGATACAAATGAACCTTCTAGTTATATGAAGCTAGGATACTACAAGCAAATTGCACATAATGTCCTAAACTTTCTAGCAACTAACACACTTGGTCATTTGATATATTTAAGCAGTATCCTCTTCAACTAATACCCCATTAACTGCAAAACCTTTTCTAAGAGTCATGAATTAATCAAGAAACCCGTTTGATGATATAAAATTTGAATTCACTCTCCCCCTCAATCAATGACCTGTATTCTAGTTGAGCCTCAACTAAAATCAAGCTTAACCCCACAACTCATCAAACAAGAACTGTCATGAGGTTTTGTAGTCGTTGATTGAGTGACAAATTTTATGCATAATCCAAGTATAAACAAATTTCATACAACACATATTGACCAAGTGTCTCACAAATAATTTTCAGAAGAATCATAGAATGAAAACTATTTGTTATACTAAGAAGATTTCTCTTCTTTTTCAAGAAATGATGCACTGAAACGTACATCAAATCAGGAAACATGGATGTGAAGTAATCCATGCCCAGGTGAACATCACCCAGTTGGAGGAACAGCCGTCTTTTTGGCGACCTGCTTTCCCCAATATGAAGCGCGGGTTGCTATCTAAAGTAATAGCAAGCCATTTAGACATGTTTTAACCATCCATTTTAACTTCTGCTCGAGCTTCATTTAAAGACCCGTGCCATTATTGAATGACATTTCTAAGTCCGTAAATGTTATCGATAAACAGAAGACATGCCTAGGTGAAACTATTTTTGGTATTTTCTAATTTTTTAATTTTTATGGTTTTTCTGGTTTTACGATTCTCTATTTACAAATGCAGGTTTTCTATATATCTATTTACAAGATGGTATAAAATATGAATAAGTATATATGTACAAGGATACGAACCAGAAACCATTACTCCTCAGCATTCTGAATCTTCACCGCATTCATCACTTGACTTGCTGAAGAGCAATGTGAGCACTTTCAATCAGGGAATGATTCTGGCTTTTCACTCTCCCCTAATTAGTGCTCTCCCCCAATCTGACAACCTCAGACGATCACCCAAAATAGGAAGAAGAAGAAGACTTTGGATGAACACCCATAATAAGAAGAAGTCTTTAGGTAACCAAATGCATGCCGTCTTTAGTCTTCTAACACATAGCGTCCTTAAGAAACGCCGACAAAAACCTTATGCATCTTTTCGGTAGTTTAAGTTGAGCCTCAACTGAAATCTAGCTTAACCCCACAACTCATCAAACAAGAACTGTCATGGGATTAAGTTAAATATCAAGTTGTAAGAAAAGAGCTCAACATTTTTGAATGTAGAGAAGACTGTAGACTCGACCTTCTTCAAGATTGCCCAATGTGGAGGAACAGAATACCAATCATCTTCATCTCACCAAATGCCTTCCAGTAACCTTACATGTAACCCATCAGCCCGCAGCATACACATGAGATGATAACACCCAACAGAGAATGTAGAGTAGACTGACGACTCGACCTTCTTCAGTCTTGAGTATAACACCAAAGTAACAAGTTGAACCACTGATCATCTATAGTATGTATCCATCCTTGGATATTAAGCCCCGATCACGTGTACCTGTTGTGCATCCTTGATGTACACATTCTCTCTCCCCTGATGGTTACGATTAATCAGCCCATGACGTAACAGTGAAACGTAAATACCAAGGTAACAAGTTGAACCACTGATCATCTCTGCGGTTATCAACACCGGAATAAATGATTAAGCCCGATCACGTGAACCTGCTGTGCGTCCTTGGTGTACACATTTCTCTCCCCCATGATGGTTACGATTAATCGGAATCATCATCATGATGTGTACATGTAGCCTAATGACGTGTACATGAAGCATTGACTAGAAACCCATTGTTGCTGATTGTACCAACCCGTGAGACTATGTCGATTAGCATTCCATGACCATGTTCTTCAACACCTTGAAAGACGAAGGAAGAAGTAGTGTTGGAGAACCATGGTTTGCACGACTCCTGAACTGACGTATTCAGGAGTCGTATGACCATTTCTCAATCATCAGCCAACATGTAGATTAATATTCACCCTTTCCCCCCCTCAAAAATTGCATATGCCTGGCAACTGCAATTTTTGATGATTGAACTTGTGAATATGAATACCATCAACGGTAAGTGGCTCCGCTTGACGGTTCTTGAAGACTAACACGTTGTTTATTCACCCTTTCCCCCCCTCAAAAATTGCATATGCCTGTCAACTGCAATTTTTGGTTGAATACGTGAATAAAAATATACTCCAATATGCGCCGATCCATTTGAAGACTGAATAAGCACGGAAAGAGCATGAATCTTGTTGATGAGAATGGCCATAAATAAGAAGATTCCTCTTCTTTTGAAGATAAAGTGCACTCAAGCGTACACTTTTCTTTTCTTTGATGAACGAGGCCTGAACTGATATGAACAGACGTCATTATGATGAAGAGCGAGGCCTGCACTGATGTGTACAGACGTCATTATGATGAAGAGCGAGGCCTGCACTGACTTGTACAGACGTCATTATGATGAAGAGCGAGGCCTGCACTGACTTGTACAGACGTCATCTGATGAAGAACGAGGCCTGCACTGAAGTGTACAGACGTCATTACTCTCTCTTTACTTCTTCTCTCATCTAACTCGTTACCAACCCCATTATCATTCTGTCGGCTTGATGTAGTGACCACTGATGGAGAAAACCCAATATGATGAACTTGATACTGAAGTAATATAACCCGAACTTGTGACTTAAACTTGTACTAATGCGTGACAAAGAGCGGTGTAGAGACTTCGTGTAACATCGAATCCCTAAGTACTCTATACTCTTCAACCAACCAACCATCAAGTATAAGACGTACATCACCTCTTGGATATCCACGACTTCGTGTGACACTGAGCACTACAACGTGACTCCTTAAAGTGATAGTTATTTTGTAATAGAGAGAAAGACAAAATAACTAGATATCCAAGTCCTCGTCATTGTATTGAAAGCTCGAACAAGGATCTCGAAGAATCTTCATCCAACCTCCCCGATATCTTCAGATACTAAGTCCACGCACCCATGAAATTTCACTTCAGCCTCAAATAAATAATAATGAATTAACGCCGTAGTCACGTCTTGTGGTTAATGCCCAAATCTAGCCCTTTATGATGTTTTAACTGAACTTTGATAATGGTTTTAACCCGATCATGGTTAAGAGCGCATAGTCCATCATCACGGGATTTTACAAATCTATGATTTAAACCGAGAAATAAGTTCTTTCTCGGGATTTTACAAAATCAAGAAGAAACCGTGAGGCAGTAACAGATTGAATGTGGCATGACTGATTTTGATTTTTGGTGAACATCAGTTTGGGTAAAGAATATCTTGTGAAGATTACAGATCACATCACAACTTTTAAAACCTTTGGCCAACTAACCAACCTTGTACATAGATTAGTGACCACTCGATGAAGAAAAACCCGATATACCAATACTAAAAACTGAAGTAGAAGTCCCCAAATTTGTTACTTAAGCTTGCACTAATGTTGGAAGAACGGTGTAGAGAATTAATGCTCCAAGCAAATCTCTAAGTGCTCAATACCCGACCAAAGTATGAGACATTAACACCTCTTGCGATTATCGACATCGTCATTGACGTGTGACACTGAGTACTCCAATAACTCTTAAGTGATAGTTACCCCGACTGCTGGTAACTAGATAACCCAAGTCTTCAACTTAAATTTTACGCACGAGCAAGTTATCATTGAAGGTCATGCATCCAACCAACCCCGACTTCAAGATAAAATAAGTAGACACCTTCGTGGAATTTAACTTCAATCACAAATAAAGAATACCTTATTAACTTCGTGATCATCTTGTGCTGTTGACTAGCCAAAAAGAGAAGAAACATGCGCTAATTCTTAGGAGTGCCCATGACTCATAGTCAGTCCTATCAAACAAAGCTGTCTGACCCAGCTACTTGGATGTGGAATAGTTGTCGTACTGTGTACAGGATTTTACAGTTCTTGAGATTTATCTGAGAAATAAATTCAAGAACTAACTGCACAACAGTAAGTATCAAACTGCTGTAGACTGAACCACTGAATCCTGAATCGCTACGATCTGACCCGCTGTAACCGAAACTGCTAAGATTCAAACCGCTGGAGACTGAACCGATACGATCTGACCCGCTGTAACCGGAACCGCTAAAATTCACATTGCTGGAGACGGAACTTCTAGGAAACTTGCGATAATTCTCCCCCTCAAAAAGGACATGAAATGACCTTTTTGCCAAAGCTGAGAGTCCGTGATGTTTGTGAATTTGTCAGGCACAAAACATGGAAAGAGACAAATTAAACTACTGCAACGAAGATGGTGATTAAGACTCTCTTGTAGTAACCCCTTGCTTTCCTTATCATCAATGGTTTAGTAGATTAACAATTCATTGAAGCTCGTAATATGCCAAAACCGCTTGATGAAATGCATATGACTTTAAAGTGAGTAAAAGGTTAAAACTTGTCTCCAAACAAATCACCTCTTGTCTTTAAGCCTGACTACCTTTTGAGAAGATCTTGAACAACAATCCCATTAGAAGCTTGAGAAACAACAATCACTTGATGAAGCTTGATAAAGAACAAGTCCGCGACTTAAACTTGCACTAAATTATGATTTAGAACCTATATTGAGCACAACAACGTAACTCCTTTAAATATAGGTAGTGATATATACCCAACCTTCCATCCTTAATTGTATATATCCACTTCGTGAACATCAAAGTCTAATCACCTTAAATTGCAATTGTGATTTAGAACCTATATTGAGCACAACAACGTAACTCCTTTAAATATAGGTAGTGATATATACCCAACCTTCCATCCTTTATTGTATATATCCACTTCTTGAACATCCAAGTCTAATCACCCTAAATATGCTCGAGCAAGGGTCATCAAACATCGTGCATCCATCCACCCCGAGATGTTTGTGACACTAAGTACACCAACCCGTGAATTAACAAACCAATCAAGTTACCATAACTTCCCAATTCCTGCCGATCTTGAAGCACAAACATATCCCCAAAAAGAAATAGTCAAACCCCGTAAGTTTTATTATGTCAAAATCCATGTCCATCCTACTTGTCCAAAATTAATTTCACGGGATTTTACAACTCTTGAGATTTAAACCGAGAAATTGAATCTTTCGCGGGATTTTCTAAAATCTACAAGAGAAACCGTGAAATCAACACGAGTAACCCAGAGTGAAGTGCAATATTAATATTCGAAATTCAAGTCACAGGAGTCAAATCACTACTTGATCAAATTGCAATAAATCAAGTTACAGATTGTCAATTTGCAACAAGTCAGATCGCAATCAACCAAATCACAATTAGTCAAATCGCAAGTGTCAACTCGCAACGTCATATCGCAACTGGTCAAATTGCAATCCGTCAAGTCGCAATAAGTCAAATAGTAACTTGTCAATTTGCAATTAACCAAATCGTAATTTGTCATCTGTAACTCAAATTGCAAGGATTAAATTGCATGCTTACTCAAAACGTGGCCACTAAGAGGACAATGCTACCAAATCCACAACTCTGAAATTACGTAGACCTTCATAAACCCAAATACTAGCTGTGACGTTTTACACGAATCCGATAATGGCATCCCGTAGTAATATTCAGAGAACCCGATTAATCCAATCCCAAGGTAATACCCAATCACAGATAACGAAGCATAATTGTTACCGCGGTCCAAAATTAGAGCTCAAAGTACTTTGCCAAACAATGCCCACACAATTCGTTCTTGGGATAACAAACCAACAATATTCACCAAAAGAAAATATTTACCCAGCAGAAATACGTCCTTGTGATAGTTACCAAATCCAATCATAGTCCACAACTGAGACACAAACTTGGTCCAAAATAAACTTAACTTGGCCCACAGACCAATCTGACAACCAAAAATGCTTAATCCAAGTCAACCAATTAAGCCCACTTAATATACTAAAAACACTTAAGCCTACTAAATCCAAGAAATGCAACCCTAAACTCACGGGTATATAACTAAGACTTATAACCCTAATCATCATTAACTTAAACTCACGCCCCCAATGTATCATTTTGAGCAGTTCAACACAAGAACACATCTACACTTTATCACTTCAACACGCCTTCACGAATCTCATCTCATCATTATCAATTAATCGAATACATCACTAAGTCATCTCAATCCGAATCAAATACAACCAACATACTGCCATTTTGGTTTCTTTTTGTCACGACCGGACACAAATAAGTACCTTCTTTCGTTCAATAAGGCATACAAGACAATGGTTTCAATATTTCTTTTGGAGGTCTCTGGTAGGTTACATCTTGTTCCTTTATTATTATTTGTTGAACGAACTAAGAAAAAGTAGATGACATAGTTGTTATTTTACTTTTCTTTTATTTTCGGATATTAGATCGATGATGAATCTCACTTTTCTTGTTTTGATCTTTAAAGATCTTGATGTAACTATCAATAACACGGAAAAGTGAGATGAGATCTTATGATGATGTATTTTGAGAACGAGCAAAGGAAAAAAGGAATGACAAACTTGTTATATTCTTTTTCCTGTTTTGAGTTCGGATATTGAATATACATTTAGTATACAGCCTGATCGATGATGATTTGTTTCTATTAGAGTGTTTAAGATCAACAAAGATCTTTTGACTGCTTTTGTAACACACGAGAAAACAAGAAACAAGCTGAGATCCTTTTGTCAACGTATACTGATTGGCTCGAAGTGTTTGAGATATAGGATGTGAGTGTTGTTGCGGATATTCACGAGTTGAGTTAGGATAGATGTTGGATCTGGTTATTTGTTGTTGGCAGTTGGAACAAAGGAATGGTTTGGATTTGTTTTGGTTATACTTGAGTCTCCTTCTTGATTATTCTTACTATTGTTTGTTGCTATTGTGTTGTGAAATGATTCTTTCTCTGTGATTGCTGCTTCTCGTTCTAATCTTTCATTTTGATAACTCGTTGACCAAATTTGACCATTTGACCGAGTGACAGACAAACCGCATCGATGAAATTGTAGACAAACCGAGTTCGTGAGCATATAGACAAACCGAGTTCGTGAGTAAATAGACAAACCGAGTTCATGATCATACATACAAACAGCATCCATAATCACACAGACAAACCGCGTTCATGATAAATAGACAAACAGCATGAACGATAAAACCAATATTATAGACACAAACCGCATCCTTGTAAGACCACAAACCGCATCTGTGCCAGACTGTATGTCACTATCACCAGTTTTGTCATATTTATCCATTTTTGGCAAATAGCCAAACTGCATCAAAAAATTACACACAAACCGCATTCAAGAACATATCATTTTTATACAAGCAGCAACCAAGAACACTTCCCCAAGAAGTAGTTCTAACACACCATCAATCCACAACCAAGAACACTTTGAGTTCGAACCAAGAGTGAATGGCTAAAATGCATTTAACGAACACAGTCTTGACCACACATAAGCCAAAAATAACAATTTGATATACCCAGATCTATCAGTTGGACACTTATGAAAAATTATTGTTGGACCAACGCAATTAAGTAAACCCAAATCAAACTGCCAAGATGATAAAAACAACCCAAAAACAATTCTAGCTGCTACCAAGAAGTGTTTGTGGATACGAACCACAAGTGAAAACAGACGCCCAAATGTACTATGGATGATACTGTTACAGCCCAAAGACACAAATCAACATTTGAACTCAAGTGGTATTCGAACCACAAAAATAGACATCACCAGTCAAAGATATTCTAACAAATAGAATAAAAAAATTGACAGCTAGTGACACTCTTGAAACTATGTTCGAACCACACAAAAAAAATAGAGACCACAAATCTAGACACACACAATCAATCGGACCTAACCATGGCTCTTGATACCAATTGTAGGATATACCCATCTTGATTGTGTGGATCTATTCGGGTGGTCTTGGATCTTGAAAGATCAAGAAACCCATTTGAGTTAGTTTGTAGAGAGAATTTTAGAGAGAGAGGGAACTATGTGAAAATCTGGAAAATTAGATTAATGTGTGAAGAGTTCCACCCTTCCCTTGTGTGGGAAGGGCTTTTATACTTCCTAATAATAGTGCCCCTAGTGGGCTGTGAAGTGAGCTGACAGTGGGGAAAGCCCCGACCCACTTCACAAATATAACTACGACTAATACTATTAATACTAATATGAATATTACTAAGCTAATATAAATAAGCCTACGAGCTATATAAATGCTAAGTAGATACTCGGGGTGACCGAGCCTTCATATGAATATTTATATTCCTAACAAGAGGTTGCATTGGTATCAAACTCAGAGCCTCGCCTTTGAGTTAAAATTTCAACACCAAAACACATCGTTGTCTTTTCAAAACAGTCATGCTTCTGATAATCTGACTGAGAAAGAAAATATTGTTTTAAAACAGGAAATTTCAAAATATGAAAAGGACATCGATGAAGTTTGTGAAAACCGAAATAACCTTCTTCGATTAAATCGTGAATTGGATTCTAAAATTCAACAACAGAAACACATCATCATTGAATTGCGAGAGAAAGTTAATGTACGTGAAAAAGGGAAAATGGTAAACAAGAATGTGATTAAGCCAGGCATGTATAAAGTAGACAAGATACCTAAGAAAGCATCTAACCAGACCACTAATGTGAATACTTCCACTTCTACAGGACTAGGCACCTCTAAGGTTAGCAGATCCAAGGCTCCCGTGAAGAATAGTGTTTGGAAACCTAAGAGCAGCTCCCCTAAGGACCAAGAAGTAGAAGTTCACACTAGGACTTTGAATAAAAAGCAAGTTATATCTAGAGTAGAATCAAGTTCTAAAACATGTAATTCTAATTCTGATGTAACGAATGCTGATACTTTGGATGTTTTGAATAATGGTCGTATTGATGCTTATTGTATGTAATACCCAAAAATCCTAAAACGTGTAAAAAGACCAAATTGCCCCTATCATTTTAAATTTTGATTAATAAGCACGATAAGTATCAAAATAATCCCAAACCTTTGGTAATGAGCTACATATGAAGTAAAATAATTTTGAGACAACATTTTAACATTTCTACATGTCCAAAATAATTATTGTGACACACAAAATATATTGTATAACCGAAATTATTATTTAAATTAATTATTTGTATATTTTAACTTTTAAAATTAAGATACTTACAATTTAAATATGGAAATAATTACAAATCATCAATCTTTGATTGTGTCAATTATTTAGTCCGGTTCTTTAGCCATTCCCCCCCCCCCCCCTCTATTCGGCCATCTTATTTAGTTTCCCTTCTCTCTCTTTTATTTGCAACCGAATATCAAACAAATCACACACAAAATCCTCCTTGTTTCATACGAATTTCTGGAAGACTTTGGGTATTTTTCTAGTGATAATCAAGGTCTAAGGAAGCTAGGAAAAATAGGCCTTGGTTGTGGTATTGCTTGGTTTGATCGTGGTATATTATTCTTGTGTCGAGTCCATCCGAGAGGTAAATAATTTCTACGCCTTTTTCACACGTTATAAAATTCGTTTGCTATTTTTCTCATGATCTTTACATCATATATGATTCGTATAAATTGGCTAAATCAACCCATGCAAGCTTGTTCGATCGTAAGAATTATTAATGCTTAAAACGTACAATAAATCCAAATGTGCTCATACGACTTTTCTAGGCCTTGTACATAATTTTTATGGATTCTATATTGATCTTATAACTCTATAAAAATGGCTATTCGATTTGTTGAAGCTTGTATAAATCGTGGTTAATTTTGTGTATATCGGAATTAGAAAAATAAAAGGAATAAAATAGAAAACCTTATTATACGAATTAGGGTTAGGGTTTTGTGGTTAGATCTGCGTAATTAATGCACTTTTAAGGTTGTTTGATGATTGGATTTGATTTGGTTAGGGTTTGATAATTTTAAAGTGATACCGATTGGAAATAAAAATTATAAGGGTGTGTTTTGTAATTTTTAAAACTCGTGGGATATTTTTTTAAGTCATCTTAGATCTGGGGTAATGTGAGAAAAATATTATATAAGGGTGTCATGTGTCAATTTTATAATTTAAAGGTTTAAATGGTAATTATATAAATTATTTATATTCGGTTTGTATATAATTAAAATAGAGGGACTAAAAGTGTAAATTCTGGAAACTTAAAGGTGATTCGTATAATATTTGATATAAAGGGATTAATGTGTATTTTTGGATATTTAGATGGCTTAATGAGTAATTATGAATAACTTGTGATTCGAATTATAAGTTTTAAATAATTAAGGGACTTGTTTTGTAAATTATGAAACTTGAAGGGGTATTTCGTACCATATCTAATATTGAAGGGTGATTCTGTATTTTGGTAAAATTAAAGGCTTGTTGTGTTAATATATAGATGTTAAGGATTAAATTGTAATTTAATTAATTATAAGGTTTAATTTGTAATTAAAGTAATTAAAGGGCTTAATTGGTGAAATTGTTGAAACTAAAGGATTAAAATGAATAACTTGTAATATTTGCATTTTGGACTTTAACTTTGGTGTATTTACAATTAAAACCCTAAATAAGGAAACTTTCTAAAAAATGGAAACTTACTAATTTTGGAAACCTGCTATAAATGGAAAGTTACTAAAAATGGAAAGCCGACCTAATAGTACGTTCAGAGACGAGGCTACCCTGAAGAGTGAAGACATTCCTTACAAGGTAGAAGTGTTGGCGACGCAGAGGATCTAGTCAAGATGGCGAACATGGAACTGATGAAGACGTACAGTCTCACTTCCCTATTCATCTTGGTTGTACTAAGATAAATTGAGAGCGGAAGCAGACTGGATGATGAAGGAATTTAAAGAGCATGCTAGGAATTCACATTACTCCATCACATTCCAAGAAGAACTGCAGGAGGCTCGACGAACCCGACACAAGTTCCCGATTTTGGTTTCACTTCCCGATTGATGGACAACGAAGACAGATTAATCGGACTTGAAGAGATTGGACGTGTTGAACGAACAAAAATTTGAAATAGGCCCTTTATGTTTGGAAGAATTGATTCTATGAAGGCCGAAGTTATTGGCGACTAACTTTCATTTCCGTTGACCCTCTTAAATTTCGTTAAATAGTAATAAGATCCTCTTATGATTTAAGTTTCCTAGAAGCATTTCAGTTCGTGTTCATTTTTCGTATGTTCGGTGATGGCTTTATTTGAGAGATTTTGGCGAGTTGTGGAAGATATGATGCTTATGACGGCGTGCCTCAATTCTGCTAGGCAATCTTGGATTTTGATACTCTTGCGAGTAGTTTTATTTTCCCTCTTGACTATGGTATTCGATTTCGGTTGACCTCTGAGACTGTAGAAGTACTAGGTGGAATAAGATAGGTGGTTTTGATTACAACTTGAGATAAAGTATGACCATCATGAGGGCATATTTATATGATGCCGGTATTATGACATCTGGCCAACGTGATAATACTTACATCATATAACGTGCACTTGTTGTGGGCATAGGATATTTCGGGGAGTGCCTAAGAAGTTTAGAATTTGATCTCCGTTGAATTATCCGTGATTAGTGAAACTTTAGGTTCGTTCTACCTATGCGTATACTTTACTTTCGTTCGTTAGATATCGGGATGACTTTGGACTCTCGTTTTGCATTCTGTTAACCTCAGTTATAAATCTTGAACTCTTTGTAGAGCTCTCTACTGTTGATACAGTTAATTTGATTTGAAATCTTGTTCGTATTCCATATGAGCTATTTGAAGATTCACCTATCGTCCATTTGATGTTGCATGGACCTTTTGTTTTGAATCAACCTGATTTTGTCTCCTTTTGAGAAATTTGAACTCACCTCGTTTTGATTTGAGTCATGAGAAACTATTTGGTCTGAAGACCTTTTTGGAAGGACCGCCCCGGACGTGAGAATATTTGTGACGATCTTTTGCGACTTGCTACGACTTCGTTTAGCTTTGCGACTTAAATTTTCGAGGACGAAAATTTTTTTTTAGAGGGGAAGAAGTTGTAATACCCAAAAATCCTAAAATGTGTAAAAAGACCAAATTGCCCCTATCATTTTAAAATTTGATTAATAAGCATGATAAGTATCAAAATAATCCCAAACCTTTGGTAATGAGCTACATATGAAGTAAAATAATTTTGAGACAACATTTTAACATTTCTACATGTCCAAAATAATTATTGTGACACACAAAATATATTGTATAACCGAAATTATTATTTAAATTAATTATTTGTATATTTTAACTTTTAAAATTAAGATAATTACAATTTAAATATGGAAATAATTACAAATCATCAATCTTTGATTTTGTCAATTATTTAGGTCGGTTCTTTAGCCATTCCCCCCCCCCCCCTCTATTTGGCCATCTTATTTAGTTTCCCTTCTCTCTCTTTTATTTGCAACCGAATATCAAACAAATCACACACAAAATCCTCCTTGTTTCATACGAATTTCTGGAAGACTTTGGGTATTTTTCTGGTGATAATCAAGGTCTAAGGAAGCTAGGAAAAATAGGCCTTGGTCGTGGTATTGCTTGGTTTGATCGTGGTATATTATTCTTGTGTCGAGTCCATCCGAGAGGTAAATAATTTCTACGCCTTTTTCACATGTTATAAAATTCGTTTGCTATTTTTCTCATGATCTTTACATCATATATGATTCGTATAAATTGGCTAAATCAAACCATGCAAGCTTGTTCGATCGTAAGAATTATTAATGCTTAAAACATACAATAAATCCAAATGTGTTCATACGACTTTTCTGGGCCTTGTACATAATTTTTATGGATTCTATATTGATCTTATAACTCTGGAAAAATGGCTATTCAATTTTTTGAAGCTTGTATAAATTGTGGTTAATTTTGTGCATATCGGAATTAGAAAAATAATAGGAATAAAATAGAAAACCTTATTATACGAATTAGGGTTAGGGTTTTGTGGTTAGATCTGAGTAATTAATGCACTTTTAAGGTTGTTTGATGATTGGATTTGATTTGGTTAGGGTTTGATAATTTTAAAGTGATACCGATTGGAAATAAAAATTATAAGGGTGTGTTTTGTAATTTTTAAAACTCGTGGGATATTTTTGTAAGTCATCTTAGATCTGGGGTAATGTGAGAAAAATATTATGTAAGGGTTTCATGTGTCAATTTTATAATTTAAAGGTTTAAATGGTAATTATATAAATTATTTATATTCGGTTTGTATATAATTAAAATAGAGGGACTAAAAGTGTAAATTCTGGAAACTTAAAGGTGATTCGTATAATATTTGATATAAAGGGGTTAATGTGTATTTTTGAATATTTAAATGGCTTAATGAGTAATTATGAATTACTTGTGATTCGAATTATAAGTTTTAAATAATTAAGGGACTTGTTTTGTAAATTATGAAACTTGAAGGGGTATTTCATACCATATCTAATATTGAACGGTGATTCTGTATTTTGGTAAAATTAAAGGCTTGTTGTGTTAATATAAAGATGTTAAGGATTAAATTGTAATTTAATTAATTATAAGGTTTAATTTGTAATTAAAGTAATTAAAGGGCTTAATTGGTGAAATTGTTGAAACTAAAGGATTAAAATGAATAACTTGTAATATTTGCATTTTGGACTTTAACTTTGGTGTATTTACAATTAAAACCCTAAATAAGGAAACTTTCTAAAAAATGGAAACTTACTAATTTTGGAAACCTGCTATAAATGGAAAGTTACTAAAAATGGAAAGCCGACCTAAAAGAGAAATCTGATTTGAAGAAGATGTTAATAATAAGACGACCATGTATTCGTGTAGATTCGCTGAAGATGGAGTTGTTTCCGATCTTTGTATTTTTATATATGTTTGCACTTGCGGTATAAGGTACAGATATTCTACCCTTTTTCAGTAAGGGTGTTTTCCCTCTCAAGACTCATTGATCTTGATTCGTTTTTAAGATTCCCTAAGCCATTGCTATCTTCCCCTATACTTTGGTTCGTTTGTTTGATGCATTTTGACTTTGATGTTCGATATGACCCTTTTTGCTTTGAGCCTCTATAATGATCCGTTTGATATTCGTTCGTTACCTTGGGATATTAGTATTCGTATCACTTGATGCTTCGAAGGTTCATTTGATTTTGGTAACTAGATGTGAAAACCTTTTTAATTATATCATGGAAATGCTTTTAGGAAAACTTATTTTAAAATGATGTTTATGAAATATGCGATACCACTTTTATTTGGAATCTTACTAAACTTTTATGAAAATTACTTTTAAAGACTACTTTTGTGAAAATAGTTAATAAAGATCATTTTAGATGAAAACCATTTGATAAAGATTTCTTTAAATGAACCATTTGATTATGAACCTTTGATCGTTTCGTTTGGATTCGTTTGACTTTGATATTGGATATGAACCCCTTTGCCATGAACCTTTGATATTTGGACTTTGACTATGATTCGATGACTTAGACTATTTGAACCTTTGCTATGATTTGGACCTTTGACCTTTGACCCTTCAGTTTGATACCCGAGCCAAGTTCGTTTCCTAGCCATGAAGGTAACATGGCCGTGTCATTGATGCACCAATGGCATGACTCCAGTGTGTTCGAGTGATGTTACACACCGTCCCCATATTGTTCATTGCATGCACATTATATTTATTATGGCCTATATTATTGTTCGGGGGGCGTATGGATGCATCCTAGGTTCGTGTCCGTGTTCATGGACTTAACATGATTTGATATTATATATTGTTCGGTGACTGATGTTGGGTGCAATCCACGTCTTTCACAAGTTCGGGAGTTAGCTACTCCATTTGAAGAATGAGGACACCCCTCATACTATCTGATTATCTGAGAGGTCTCCCCTCTATATGATTATGAAGACATGGCTACTATATTTGATTTGTGTTCGGGCTCGTGGTGGATTACTGACCTTCCTTTTTCCCTTTCTGACTTTGTACCTTTGTCTATACCTTATGTTATTCCATTGCACTATACCATATATGTTCGTTTCCTTTTGTTTTCGTTTTCGTTTATATATATCTGTTCACTGAGCTTTTTAAGCTCAGCCGCATTTCTTTCCCAGCGGCAGGTTTTTAGTTGGAAGCTGGGTATGAGTGAAGATGCCTTTTGGACTTAGAAGACCTTGATAGTTATTCTGAAGTAGAGACTATTAGAAGGATTTGCATTTGCAGACTAGTATTTAGTTTTTGTTTCCTTTGTAGCCTTGTATATTCAGTATTTCATTTGTAACCTTTGAGATTCTTGTATTACTGTAAATGTATGCTTTGTTTTGATCTGATATGAAACCATTTTTGTGATATCTTTACCCTTGTCGGGTTGGGGTGTTACAATTATGGTATCAGAGAACAGGCTGCAATTCGTAATACATTTACCCTTGACCTGTGTAAGTTAGGACCACTAAGTTTTTCCTGTAGGCGCTCGTAAGACAACCTTTGAAAATTGCTTTAAGATTTCCCTATAGGAATGTAAGTTTTGACCAGTGAAGAATGGGTAGACTATAAGGCATTTGTTTAAGTATCATTGCTTCCGCATCACTCTGATTCGTGCCTTGCTTTTGGTTAGATCCTGTTGATGCCACTTTTGGAAAGTGAAAGCTTATGCTTTGCACCACCTAAGATTTGAACCTGATTAAATCTTGAAGGCATTGAAAAATTGCATAATGACTGCCTGACACTATTTGATCTTTATCGCAAGATTTTGACTCTGACCTCTGATCCTTTCGTTAATTATTTTGATGCCTCTTCGGTCAATTTGAGAACCTCCATGGCGATGACGTACTGAATATGTTTTGTTTATTGTCTTTTGCTTTTGATGAGTATCTATGAACCTTCCGACACTATTCGATTTCGTTGTCACCCATCTCTGTCCCTACGAGAAGTCCTGTGGTGTTTAACCATGAGTATAAGAAGTTTCCCTCTCACTTTTGAACGATAAGATTTGCTATGCTGATCTGTCTTTCTTCGGATAGTTAACTTCGATTTCATTCCTGCAAGGAATTGGTTAATTGAGCACTCTAATACTGACAACTACCCTTCTATGCCTCACCTTTGGCGTTTGAAACAATTTTGAACTCCCTACTACGATTACCAATTGTCAAACCCTTTGCTATCACTATGACTCTGGAGACTCGTGTGTTGCTTTCGCGGTTATGAAGTTTTCCTAGAAACCATTTCGTACGCTAATGAATGAATCTTACCTTGAGAATTATTTGACACCCTGAGTTTTCTGAATATGATTCGTGGCTGAACCACATATTTTTCCATCGGAGCGTGAAGTAGGATTTGACATGAAACCGAGAGATTGTCGAGTCTCTAAGCGAAGATGTCTTTCGGATCATACCAATTGATGTGAGCGACCGGGAAGAGCAGCAACCGAAGACCAGGAAGTGAGTTTAATTAAGTGTATTTTCTGGGCGTGTTTTAGTTTCATTCGCGATAAAGAAGGATGGTGACTGGAGATATGTATGGATTACAGGAAGCTGAACCGTATTACCGTTAGGAGCCATCATCCACCCTGAAACGACCATGTGTTTGTTTAATTTCAAAGCGCGAAGTTCCTTCTGATAAATTGATTCTATTCTTGGAATCGACCCCCTTATTCGTAAACGACTGCTATGACGGTTAGTGACGCTAATAGTATTAGCTAAAGCTCTGACTGTTTTGTGAATTTGATAAATGATGTTTTCTCGTGAGTACTTTGGAAAATGGTCATTGTATGACTTAATAGTACGTTCGGAGACGAGGAAGAGCATGAAAATCATCTTTACACTTTGTTAGTAAATTCGCCGATCATTCGTGCATTCTGAGAGATTGATATTTGTAGAGATAACGATGTTCCTAATTGAGGATACCTCCTTAAATCCCGCAAGTTTTGAAAACTATCACCATGTGGTCAAGAACGATAACGGAATGGAGGAATGAAAGTTTTTGAACTTTGCAGAAGAATTCTGGAAGATATTTCCAACTGATGATACCATGGAGAAATTTCGTGAACAGAGAGAAACAGCTTAGTTTGATTGAGAATGGAGTTTTGGAAAAGCTGAAATAGAGACTAGCTTCCATATCTTCGGGCGGAACGAATTTTGGGGCATTCTAGAAAGAGACTCGATTATACTCCCTTACAGCACAGAAGGTTTTGCGTATGCATCAAGACAACTAGAAGCGCGTCAGAAGAAGTATTTCACTGCCTGACCTGGAGTTGACAACAATGGCGGCTACCCTGAAGAGTGAAGACATTCCTTACAAGGTAGAAGTGTTGGCGACGCAGAGGATCTAGTCAAGATGGCGAACATGGAACTGATGAAGACGTACAGTCTCACTTCCCTATTCATCTTGGTTGTACTAAGATGAATTGAGAGCGGAAGCAGACTGGATGATGAAGGAATTTAAAGAGCATGCTAGGAATTCACATTACTCCATCACATTCCAAGAAGAACTGCAGGAGGCTCGACGAACCCGACACAAGTTCCCGATTTTGGTTTCACTTCCCGATTGATGGACAACGAAGACAGATTAACCGGACTTGAAGAGATTGGACGTGTTGAACGAACGAAAATTTGAAACAGGCCCTTTATGTTTGGAAGAATTGATTCTATGAAGGCCGAAGTTATTGGCGACTAACTTTCATTTCCGTTGACCCTCTTAAATTTCGTTAAATAGTAATAAGATCCTCTTATGATTTAAGTTTCCTAGAAGCATTTTAGTTCGTGTTCATTTTTCGTATGTTCGGTGATGGCTTTGTTTGAGAGATTTTGGCGAGTTGTGGAAGATATGATGCTTATGACGGCGTGCCTCAATTCTGCTAGGCAATCTTGGATTTTGATACTCTTGCGAGTAGTTTTGTTTTCCCTCTTGACTATGGTATTCGATTTTGGTTGACCTCTGAGACTGTAGAAGTACTAGGTGGATTAAGATAGGTGGTTTTGATTACGACTTGAGATAAAGTATGACCATCATGAGGGCATATTTATATGATGCCGGTATTATGACGTCTGGCCAAGGTGATAATACTTACATCATATAACGTGCACTTGTTGTGGGCATAGGATATTTCGGGGAGTGCCTAAGAAGTTTAGAATTTGATCTCCGTTGAATTATCCGTGATTAGTGAAACTTTAGGTTCGTTCTACCTATGCGTATACTTTACTTTCGTTCGTTAGATATCGGGATGACTTTGGACTCTCGTTTTGCATTCTGTTGACCTCAGTTATAAATCTTGAACTCTTTGTTGAGCTCTCTACTGTTGATACAGTTAATTTGATTTGAAATCTTGTTCGTATTCCATATGAGCTATCTGAAGATTCACCTATCATCCATTTGATGTTGCATGGACCTTTTGTTCTGAATCAACCTGATTTTGTCTCCTTTTGAGAAATTTGAACCCACCTCGTTTTGATTTGAGTCATGAGAAACTATTTGGTCTGAAGACCTTTTTGGAAGGACTGCCCCGGACGTGAGAATATTTGTGACGATCTTTTGCGACTTGCTACGACTTCGTTTAGCTTTGCGACTTCAATTTTTGAGGACGAAAATTTTTTTTAGAGGGGAAGAAGTTGTAATACCCAAAAATCCTAAAACGTGTAAAAAGACCAAATTGCCCCTATCATTTTAAAATTTGATTAATAAGCACGATAAGTATCAAAATAATCCCAAACCTTTGGTAATGAGTTACATATGAAGTAAAATAATTTTGAGACAACATTTTAACGTTTCTACATGTCCAAAATAATTATTGTGACACACAAAATATATTGTATAACCGAAATTATTATTTAAATTAATTATTTGTATATTTTAACTTTTAAACTTAAGATAATTACAATTTAAATATGGAAATAATTACAAATCATCAATCTTTGATTGTGTCAATTATTTAGGCCGGTTCTTTAGCCATTCCCCCCCCCCTCTATTCGGCCATCTTATTTAGTTTCCCTTCTCTCTCTTTTATTTGCAACCGAATATCAAACAAATCACACACAAAATCCTCCTTGTTTCATACAAATTTCTGGAAGACTTTGGGTATTTTTCTGGTGATAATCAAGGTCTAAGGAAGCTAGGAAAAATAGGCCTTGGTCGTAGTATTGCTTGGTTTGATCGTGGTATATTATTCTTGTGTCGAGTCCATCCGAGAGGTAAATAATTTCTACGCCTTTTTCACACGTTATAAAAAAAATTTCTATTTTTCTCATGATCTTTACATCATATATGATTCGTATAAATTGGCTAAATCAACCCATGCAAGCTTGTTCGATCGTAAGAATTATTAATGCTTAAAACGTACAATAAATCCAAATGTGTTCATACGACTTTTCTGGGCCTTGTACATAATTTTTATGGATTCTATATTGATCTTATAACTCTGGAAAAATGGCTATTCGATTTGTTGAAGCTTGTATAAATCGTGGTTAATTTTGTGTATATCGGAATTAGAAAAATAAAAGGAATAAAATAGAAAACCTTATTATACGAATTAGGGTTAGGGTTTTGTGGTTAGATCTGAGTAATTAATGCACTTTTAAGGTTGTTTGATGATTGGATTTGATTTGGTTAGGGTTTGATAATTTTAAAGTGATACCGATTGGAAATAAAAATTATAAGGGTGTGTTTTGTAATTTTTAAAACTCGTGGGATATTTTTGTAAGTCATCTTAGATCTGGGGTAATGTGAGAAAAATATTATATAAGGGTGTCATGTGTCAATTTTATAATTTAAAGGTTTAAATAGTAATTATATAAATTATTTATATTCGGTTTGTATATAATTAAAATAGAGGGACTAAAAGTGTAAATTCTGGAAAATTAAAGGTGATTCGTATAATATTTGATATAAAGGGATTAATGTGTATTTTTGTATATTTAAATGGCTTAATGAGTAATTATGAATAACTTGTGATTCGAATTATAAGTTTTAAATAATTAAGGGACTTGTTTTGTAAATTATGAAACTTGAAGGGGTATTTCGTACCATATCTAATATTGAAGGGTGATTCTGTATTTTGGTAAAATTAAAGGCTTGTTGTGTTAATATAAAGATGTTAAGGATTAAATTGTAATTTAATTAATTATAAGGTTTAATTTGTAATTAAAGTAATTAAAGGGTTTAATTGGTGAAATTGTTGAAACTAAAGGATTAAAATGAATAACTTGTAATATTTGCATTTTGGACTTTAACTTTCGTGTATTTACAATTAAAACCCTAAATAAGGAAACTTTCTAAAAAATAGAAACTTACTAATTTTGGAAACCTGCTATAAATAGAAATTTACTAAAAATGGAAAGCCGACCTAAAAGAGAAATCTGATTTGAAGAAGATGTTAATAATAAGACGAACATGTATTCGTGTAGATTCGCTGAAGATGGAGTTGTTTCCGATCTTTGTATTTTTAGATATGTTTGCACTTGCAGTATAAGGTACAGATATTCTACCCTTTTTCAGTAAGGGTGTTTTCCCTCTCATGACTCATTGATCTTGATTTGTTTTTAAGATTCCCTAAGCCATTGCTATGTTCCCCTATACTTTGGTTCGTTTGTTTGATTCATTTTGACTTTGATGTTCGATATGACCCTTTTTGCTTTGAGCCTCTACAATGATCCGTTTGATATTCGTTCGTTACCTTGGGATATTAGTATTCGTATCACTTGATGCTTCGAAGGTTCATTTGATTTTGGTAACTAGATGTGAAAACCTTTTTAATTATATCATGGAAATGCTTTTAGGAAAACTTATTTTAAAATGATGTTTATGAAATATGCGATACCACTTTTATTTGGAATCTTACTAAACTTTTATGAAAATTACTTTTAAAGACTACTTTTGTGAAAATAGTTAATAAAGTCTTAGATTAAAACCATTTGATAAAGATTTCTTTAAATGAACCATTTGATTATGAACCTTTGATCGGTTCGTTTGGATTCGTTTGACTTTGATATTGGATATGAACCCCTTTGCCATGAACCTTTGATATTTGGACTTTGACTATGATTCGATGACTTAGACTATTTGAACCTTTGCTATGATTTGGACCTTTGACCTTTGACCCTTCAGTTTGATACCCGAGCCAAGTTCGTTTCCTAGCCATGAAGGTAACATGGCCGTGTCATTGATGCACCAATGGCATGACTCCAGTGTGTTCGAGTGATGTTACACACCGTCCCCATATTGTTCGTTGCATGCACATTATATTTATTATGGCCTATATTATTGTTCGGGGGGCGTATGGATGCATCCTAGGTTCGTGTCCGTGTTCGTGGACTTAACATGATTTGATATTATATATTGTTCGGTGACTGATGTTGGGTGCAATCCACGTCTTTCACAAGTTCGGGAGTTAGCTACTCCATTTGAAGAATGAGGACACCCCTCATATTATCTGATTATCTGAGAGGTCTCCCCTCTGTATGATTATAAAGACATGGTTACTATATTTGATTTGTGTTCGGGCTCGTGGTGGATTACTGACCTTCCCTTTTCCCTTTCTGACTTTGTACCTTTGTCTATACCTTATGTTATTCCATTGCACTATACCATATATGTTTGTTTCCTTTTGTTTTCGTTTCCGTTTATATATATCTGTTCACTGGGCTTTTTAAGCTCAGCCGCATTTCTTTCCCTGCGGCAGGTTTTTAGTTGGAAGCTGGGTATGAGTGAAGATGACTTTTGGACTTAGAAGACCTTGATAGTTATTCTGAAGTAGAGACTATTAGAAGGATTTGCATTTGCAGACTAGTATTTAGCTTTTGTTTCCTTTGTAGCCTTGTATATTCAGTATTTCATTTGTAACCTTTGAGATTCTTGTATTACTGTAAATGTATGCTTTGTTTTGATCTGATATGAAACCATTTTTGTGATATCTTTACCCTTGTCGGGTTGGGGTGTTACAATTATGGTATCAGAGAACAGGCTGCGATTCGTAATACATTTACCCTTGACCTGTGTAAGTTAGGACCACTAACTTTTCCCTGTAGGCGCTCGTAAGACAACCTTTGAAAATTGCTTTAAGATTTCCCTATAGGAACGTAAGTTTTGACCAGTGAGGAATGGGTAGACTATAAGGCATTTGTTTAAGTATCATTGCTTCCGCATCACTCTGATTCGTGCCTTGCTTTTGGTTAGATCCTGTTGATGCCAATTTTGGAAAGTGAAAGCTTATGCTTTGCACCACCTAAGATTTGAACCTGATTAAATCTTGAAGGCATTGAAAAATTGCATAATGACTGCCTGACACTATTTGATCCTTATCGCTAGATTTTGACTCTGACCTCTGATCCTTTCGTTAATTATTTTGATGCCTCTTCGGTCATTTTGAGAACCTACATGGCGATGACGTACTGAATATGTTTTGTTAATTGTCTTTTGCTTTTGATGAGTATCTATGAACCTTCCGACACTATTCGATTTCGTTGTCACCCATCTCTGTCCCTACGAGAAGTCCTGTGCTGTTTAACCATGAGTATAAGAAGTTTCCCTCTTACTTTTGAACGATAAGTTTTGCTATGCTGATCTGTCTTTCTTCGGATAATTAACTTCGATTTCATTCCTGCAAGGAATTGGTTAATTGAGCACTCTAATACTGACAACTACCCTTCTATGCCTCACCTTTGACGTTTGTAACAATTTTGAACTCCCTACTATGATTACCAATTATCAAACCCTTTGCTATCACTATGACTCTGGAGACTCGTGTGTTGCTTTCGCGGTTATGAAGTTTT
Organism: Artemisia tridentata subsp. tridentata; assembly: GCA_021014915.2. Taxonomy (NCBI): domain Eukaryota; kingdom Viridiplantae; phylum Streptophyta; class Magnoliopsida; order Asterales; family Asteraceae; genus Artemisia; species Artemisia tridentata. The sequence goes on along the minus strand of CP139507.1, from coordinate 17,255,829 downwards.
CCTAGAAACCATTTCGTACGCTAATGAATGAATCTTACCTTGAGAGTTATTTGGCACCCTGAGTTTTCTGAATATGATTCGTGGCTGAACCACATATTTTTCCATCAGAGCGTGAAGTAGGATTTGACATGAAACCGAGAGATTGTCGAGTCTCTAAGCGAAGATGTCTTTCGGATCATACCAATTGATGTGAGCGACCGGGAAGAGCAGCATCCGAAGACCAGGAAGTGAGTTTAATTAAGTGTATTTTCTGGGCGTGTTTTAGTTTCGTTCGCGATAAAGAAGGATGGTGACTGGAGATATGTATGGATTCCAGGAAGCTGAACCGTATTACCGTTAGGAGCCATCATCCACCCTGAAACGACCATGTGTTTGTTTAATTTCAGAGCGCGAAGTTCCTTCTGATAAATTGATTCTATTCTTGGAATCGACCCCTATATTCGTAAACGACTGCTATGACGGTTAGTGACGCTAATAGTATTAGCTAAAGCTGTGACTGTTTCGTGAATTTGATAAATAGTGTTTTCTCGTGAGTACTTGGGCAAATGGTCATTGTATGACTTAATAGTATGTTCGGAAACGAGGAAGAGCATGAAAATCATCTTTGCACTTTGCTAGGAAATTCGTCGATCGTTTGTGCATTCTGAGAGATTGATATTTGTAAAGACAACGATGTCCTTATTTGAGGAATTTCGTGAACAGAGAGAAACAGCTTAGTTTGATTGAGAATGGAGTTTTGGAAAAGCTGAAATAGAGATTAGCTTCCATATCTTCGGGCGGAATGAACTTTGGGGCATTCCAGAAAGAGACTCGATTATACTCCCTTACAGCACAGAAGGTTTTGCGTATGCATCAAGACAACTAGAAGCGCGTCAGAAGAAGTATTTCACTGCCTGACCTGGAGTTGACAACAATGGCGGCTACCCTGAAGAGTGAAGACATTCCTTACAAGGTAGAAGTGTTGGCGACGCAGAGGATCTAGTCAAGATGGCGAACATGGAACTGATGAAGACGTACAGTCTCACTTCCCTATTCATCTTGGTTGTACTAAGATGAATTGAGAGCGGAAGCAGACTAGATGATGAAGGAATTTAAAGAGCATGCTAGGAATTCACATTACTCCATCACATTCCAAGAAGAACTGCAGGAGGCTCGACGAACCCGACACAAGTTCCCGATTTTGGTTTCACTTCCCGATTTATGGACAACGAAGACAGATTAACCGGACTTGAAGAGATTGGACGTGTTGAACGAACGAAAATTTGAAACAGGCCCTTTATGTTTGGAAGAATTGATTCTATGAAGTCCGAAGTTATTGGCGACTAACTTTCATTTCCGTTGACCCTCTTAAATTTCGTTAAATAGTAATAAGATCCTCTTATGATTTAAGTTTCCTAGAAGCATTTCAGTTCGTGTTCATTTTTCGTATGTTCAGTGATGGCTTTATTTGAGAGATTTTGGCGAGTTGTGGAAGATATGATGCTTATGACGGCGTGCCTCAATTCTGCTAGGCAATCTTGGATTTTGATACTCTTGCGAATAGTTTTGTTTTCCCTCTTGACTATGGTATTCGATTTTGGTTGACCTCTGAGACTGTAGAAGTACTAGGTGGATTAAGATAGGTGGTTTTGATTACGACTTGAGATAAAGTATGACCATCATGAGGGCATATTTATATGATGCCGGTATTATGACGTCTGGCCAACGTGATAATACTTACATCATATAACGTGCACTTGTTGTGGGCATAGGATATTTCGGGGAGTGCCTAAGAAGTTTAGAATTTGATCTCCGTTGAATTATCCGTGATTAGTGAAACTTGAGGTTCGTTCTACCTATGCGTATACTTTACTTTCGTTCGTTAGATATCGGGATGACTTTGGACTCTCGTTTTGCATTCTGTTGACCTCAGTTATAAATCTTGAACTCTTTGTAGAGCTCTCTACTGTTGATACAGTTAATTTGATTTGAAATCTTGTTCGTATCCCATATGAGCTATCTGAAGATTCACCTATCGTCCATTTGATGTTGCATGGACCTTTTGTTCTGAATCAACCTGATTTTGTCTCCTTTTGAGAAATTTAAACCCACCTCGTTTTGATTTGAGTCATGAGAAACTATTTGGTCTGAAGACCTTTTTGGAAGGACCGCCCCGGACGTGAGAATATTTGTGACGATCTTTTGCGACTTGCTACGACTTCGTTTAGCTTTGCGACTTCAATTTTCGAGGACGAAATTTTTTTTAGAGGGGAAGAAGTTGTAATACCCAAAAATCCTAAAACATGTAAAAAGACCAAATTGCCCCTATCATTTTAAAATTTGATTAAGAAGCACGATAAGTATCAAAATAATCCCAAACCTCTGGTAATGAGCTACATATGAAGTAAAATAATTTTGAGACAACATTTTAACATTTTTACATGTCCAAAATAATTATTGTGACACACAAAATATATTGTATAACCGAAATTATTATTTAAATTAATTATTTGTATATTTTAACTTTTAAAATTAAGATAATTACAATTTAAATATGGAAATAATTACAAATCATCAATCTTTGATTGTCTTAATTATTTAGGCCGGTTCTTTAGCCATTACCCCCCCCCCCCTCTATTCAGCCATCTTATTTGGTTTCCCTTCTCTCTCTTTTATTTGCAACCGAATATCAAACAAATCACACACAAAATCCTCCTTGTTTCATACGAATTTCTGGAAGACTTTGGATATTTTTCTGGGGATAATCAAGGTCTAAGGAAGCTAGGAAAAATAGGCCTTGGTCGTGGTATTGCTTGGTTTGATCGTGGTATATTATTCTTTTGTCGAGTCCATCCGAGAGGTAAATAATTTCTACGCCTTTTTCACACGTTATAAAATTCTTTTGCTATTTTTCTCATGATCTTTACATCATATATGATTCGTATAAATTGGCTAAATCAACCCATGCAAGCTTGTTCGATCGTAAGAATTATTAATGCTTAAAACGTACAATAAATCCAAATGTGTTCATACGACTTTTCTGGGCCTTTTACATAATTTTTATGGATTATATAATTATCTTATAACTCTAGAAAAATGGCTATTCAATTTGTTGAAGCTTGTATAAATCGTGGTTAATTTTGTGTATATCGGAATTAGAAAAATAAAAGGAATAAAATAGAAAACCTTAGTATACGAATTAGGGTTAAGGTTTTGTGGTTAGATCTGAGTAATTAATGCACTTTTAAGGTTGTTTGATGATTGGATTTGATTTGGTTAGGGTTTGATAATTTTAAAGTGATACCGATTGGAAATAAAAATTATAAGGGTGTGTTTTGTAATTTTTAAAACTCGTGGGATATTTTTGTAAGTCATATTAGATCTGGGGTAATGTGAGAAAAATATTATATAAGGGTGTCATGTGTCAATTTTATAATTTAAAGGTTTAAATGGTAATTATATAAATTATTTATATTCGGTTTGTATATAATTAAAATAGAGGGTCTAAAAGTGTAAATTCTGGAAACTTAAAGGTGATTCATATAATATTTGATATAAAGTGATTAATGTGTATTTTTGGATATTTAAATGGCTTAATGAGTAATTATGAATAACTTGTGATTCGAATTATAAGTTTTAAATAATTAAGGGACTTGTTTTGTAAATTATGAAACTTGAAGGGGTATTTCGTACCATATCTAATATTGAAGGGTGATTCTGTATTTTGGTAAAATTAAAGGCTTGTTGTGTTAATATAAAGATGTTAAGGATTAAATTGTAATTTAATTAATTATAAGGTTTAATTTGTAATTAAAGTAATTAAAGGGCTTAATTGGTGAAATTGTTGAAACTAAAGGATTAAAATGAATAACTTGTAATATTTGCATTTTGGACTTTAACTTTCGTGTATTTACAATTAAAACCCTAAATAAGGAAACTTTCTAAAAAATGGAAACTTACTAATTTTGGAAACCTGCTATAAATGGAAAGTTACTAAAAATGGAAAGCCGACCTAAAAGAGAAATTTGATTTGAATAAGATGTTAATAATAAGACGACCATGTATTCGTGTAGATTCGCTGAAGATGGAGTTGTTTCCGATCTTTGTATTTTTAGATATGTTTGCACTTGCGGTATAAGGTACAGATATTCTACCCTTTTTCAGTAAGGGTGTTTTCCATCTCAAGACTCATTGATCTTGATTCGTTTTTAAGATTCCCTAAGCCATTGCTATCTTCCCCTATACTTTGGTTCGTTTGTTTGATTCATTTTGACTTTGATGTTCGATATGACCCTTTTTGCTTTGAGCCTCTATAATGATCAGTTTGATATTCGTTCGTTACCTTGGGATATTAGTATTTGTATCACTTGATGCTTCGAAGGTTCATTTGATTTTGGTAACTAGATGTGAAAACCTTTTTAATTATATCATGGAAATGCTTTGAGGAAAACTTATTTTAAAATGATGTTTATGAAATATGCGATACCACTTTTATTTGGAATCTTACTAAACTTTTATGAAAATTACTTTTAAAGACTACTTTTGTGAAAATAGTTAATAAAGATCATTTTTGATGAAAACCATTTGATAAAGATTTCTTTAAATGAACCATTTGATTATGAACCTTTGATCGTTTCGTTTGGATTCGTTTGACTTTGATATTGGATATGAACCCCTTTGCCATGAACCTTTGATATTTGGACTTTGACTATGATTCGATGACTTAGACTATTTGAACCTTTGCTATGATTTTGACCTTTGACCTTTGACCCTTCAGTTTGATACCCGAGCCAAGTTCGTTTCCTAGCCATGAAGGTAACATGGCCGTGTCATTGATGCACCAATGGCATGACTCCAGTGTGTTCGAGTGATGTTACACACCGTCCCCATATTGTTCGTTGCATGCACATTATATTTATTATGGCCTATATTATTGTTCGGGGGGCATATGGATGCATCCTAGGTTCGTGTCCGTGTTCGTGGACTTAACATGATTTGATATTATATATTGTTCGGTGACTGATGCTGGGTGCAATCCACGTCTTTCACAAGTTCGGGAGTTAGCTACTCCATTTGAAGAATGAGGACACCCCTCATATTATCTGATTATCTGAGAGGTCTCCCCTCTATATGATTATGAAGACATGGTTACTATATTTGATTTGTGTTCGGGCTCGTGGTGGATTACTGACCTTCCCTTTTCCCTTTCTGACTTTGTACCTTTGTCTATACCTTATGTTATTCCATTGCACTATACCATATATGTTCGTTTCCTTTTGTTTTCGTTTCCGTTTATATATATCTGTTCACTGAGCTTTTTAAGCTCAGCCGCATTTCTTTCCCTGCGGCAGGTTTTTAGTTGGAAGCTGGGTATGAGTGAAGATGACTTTTGGACTTAGAAGACCTTGATAGTTATTCTGAAGTAGAGACTATTAGAAGGATTTGCATTTGCAGACTAGTATTTAGTTTTTGTTTCCTTTGTAGCCATGTATATTCAGTATTTCATTTGTAACCTTTGAGATTCTTGTATTACTGTAAATGTATGCTTTGTTTTGATCTGGTATGAAACCATTTTTGTGATATCTTTACCCTTGTCGGGTTGGGGTGTTACAGTATTGATGCTTATTGTGTGTTTTGTCGTATGAGTGTTTTGTCTGGTAATCATAAACGTTGTGTTTCAAAAACCCTTTTTTCTCGTATGAAGAAACGTACTACTGGCATTCCCTCTAGGCCCCCTACCGCTGCCAAGTCAATCTTAGGGAAACCGCCAAAAGTAGTTTCTAAGAATCCCGTAGACAAGTCCAAGACCATAGGCCCTAAAAGAAAAATCCAAACACCTAGTGCGTTTACTAGGAAGAAAGCGGAATCTAGTTGGAATTGGCAACGTTGGCTTCAGAATAAACCTAGTTTTAATTGGTTACCCAAGAAGCTTAATTCTAGTACTACTAACCCAACGGGTTCTACCGTTATTGTCTCTCCATCTGCATTGTTTTCTTGTAATGCAGGTGATACAAATCGTACTATGGATTGTTGATAGCGGGTGTTCCCGACATATGACAGGCAACTTAAATCTTCTAGTAAACTTTGTTGAAAAGTTCTTAGGAACTGTTAGATTCGGGAATGACCAGTTTGCCGCTATTATGGGCTATGGGGATTACGTCAGCGGGAACATCGAAATCAGTCGTGTGTACTACGTTGAAGGCCTTGGTCATAACCTCTTCTCCGTTGGCCAATTTTGTGATGGTGACTTGGAAGTCGCTTTCAGGGAGAAAACATGCTTTGTTCGAGATCTACACGGACATGGTCTCATGAAAGGAAAACGCGGAATGAATCTGTACACCATTTCATTATCAGATATGACCGCCTCTTCTCGAATATGCTTACTCTCTAAGGCACTACCCACAAAAGCATGGTTATGGCATAAGCGTATGTCTCACTTGAATTTCAAAACAATGACGGAACTTGCACGTCATAAGTTAGTCGACGGTCTTCCTAGATTTCGGTATGCCAAAGATCACCTTTTTCCGACATGTGAACAATGCAAAAGCACTCGTGCTCGTTTTCCTCCAAAAACTTAGCACAGTACAGATCATGTACTCCAATTTCTTCATATGGATTTGTGTGGTCCAATGAGAGTGCAAACCATCAACGGTAAACGTTACATTATGGTAATCGTAGATGACTTCTCTCGATGGACTTGGGTCTACTTTCTTCGCAGCAAAGATCAAGCTCCTTCGATGATCATCACCTTTCTCACAAAAATTCAGGTTCAGATCCGCAACACAGTTCGCAAAGTCAGAACAGACAACGGAACCAAATTCAAGAACCACACTCTCCGAGAGTACTTTGAGAAAGTCGGTATTGAACAACAAACATCTTTTCCTCGCAGCCCTGAATAGAATGGAGTGGTCGAAAGACGTAACAGAACGTTAGTCGAGGCTGCAAGGACGATGTTGATCAACGCTCAACTACCTGATTACCTTTGGGCTGAAGCTGTCTCCACTGCATGTTACACCCAAAACCGTTGTATGATCACCAAAAGACACAACAAAACCCTGTATGAACTCGTCTACAAACGAAAACCGAACATAAATTACTTTCATGTGTTTGGGGCCCTCTGTTACCCAAATAATGATCGTGATGACCTTGGTAAGTTAAAAGCCAAAGCGGACATTGGAATTTTTGTTGGCTACTGTGAGAATTCTAAGGGATTTCTCATCTGGAACCGTCGAACTCGACAAATTCAAGAAACGATACATGCTCATTTCGATGAACTCACGGATCTGGCTTTTGAGCAAAACAGCTTAGGACCCGATTCTAACCGTCTAAACTTTCCTTATCATTCAGCTGCACCACTGTCCTTTAACCGTAAGGACTTAAAAGATCTGTTTGCTCCACTGTTTGATGATTCGTTCATTAGTCGTGCTCCTACCAATACCATCAGTTCCGCTGCAATACCTGTTCAAGTACTGGCACCTGTTACACCAGTAACATCTACCATAGTTACTGACGATGCACCACCTACGGAACCATCATCATCAGTCGATCAATCAGCCTCTACTACCAAGACTGCCGCTGAAGATCCAACCTCACCTTCTGTAGTACCCACACCACCAGACTTTGACGGAGACGCACTGTTTAATCCATTTGCTCCGGCTCCCACCATTCCAGAGACTGCCGAGTCATCAACGAGCAATTTGGATCCGTCAAACATGCACCAAAACTTTCAACACTACCCTTCTACCCACAAGTGGACGAAGGATCATCCGTTAGTGAATGTGATTGGTAATCCAGATAATCCGGTCATGACACGCAAGAAACTCCAAACGGACGGTGAACACTGCATCTATGCACTCACCGTTTGTCAAACCGAACCGAAAAACATTAAGGAAGCTCTCACTTACGACAATTGGATTGAGTCAATGCAAGAAGAACTCGATCAGTTCAAGCGTCTAGAAGTGTGGGAATTGGTAGAAAGACCAGATGGAGTTTATGTTGTCGGCCTGAAATGGATCTGGAAGAACAAGTTGGATGCGGATGGGACAGTTATTCGTAATAAATCTCGCCTGGTAGCTAAAGGATACAGCCAAGAAGAGGGAATCGACTTCGAGGAATCTTTCGCACCAGTGGCAAGAATTGAAGCCGTTCGTATGTTTCTGGCATATGCAGCTCACAAGAACATTACTGTATATCAAATGGATGTGAAGACGGCGTTTCTGAATGGACAGCTCCGGGAAGAAGTGTACGTCACACAACCAGACGGCTTTGTCGACCCAGAACATCCGAAACATGTTTACAGGCTCAAGAAAGCCCTCTATGGCCTTAAACAAGCCCCGAGGGCATGGTACGATAAACTGTCAGCATTCTTGATTGCTAATCATTTCACTAAAGGTTCTGTTGATCCAACGCTGTTTATACAAAAACACGGGGAGGACATCTTAATTGTTCAAATCTATGTGGACGATATCATTTTTGGTTCTACACATAAGAAATACTCAAATGCTTTCGCAAAATTAATGAAACATAACTTTGAGATGTCCATGATGGGTGAACTAAAGTTCTTCTTAGGACTGCAAGTTCATCAATCACCCTGTGGTATTTTTCTAAACCAGGCCAAATATGCACAAGAAATTTTGAAAAAGCATGGCATGTCAAGTAGTGATACCTATAATACACCGATGTCCTCATCATCCCCCAAGCTGGATGCTGATTTACATGGGACACCAACTGACCCTACCAAATACCGTAGTATAATTGGGTCACTCATGTATCTAACAGCCAGCAGACCAGACATAGTCTTTGCCACATATTTATGCTCCCGCTATCAGTCTAGACCAACTGAACGACACCTCTCTGAGGTTAAACGAATCATTCGATACATAAAGGGAACCATTAACTTGGGGATCTGGTATCCGAAGGATTCTGGCTTTGAACTAGTTGCTTTTTCAGACGCTGATCATGCAGGATGCTTAGATACAAGGAAAAGTACTTCAGGGGGAGTGCAATATTTAGGTGACAAACTCGTATCTTGGCAGTCGAAGAAACAGGATTGTACATCACTGTCGTCAACAGAATCCGAATACGTAGCCATGTCGGCATGCTGTGCTCAGGTCATCTGGATGCGGTCACAGCTGATGGATTACGGATACGTGTTCAACAAGATTTCGTTATATTACGACTCCAAGAGTGCCATTGCTATTTCGTGCAACACCGTGCAACATAACAAGTCCAAGCATATCGCTCTTCGTTATCACTTCATCAAAGAGCATGTGGAACAGGGTACCGTTGAGCTTTACTTTGTGGGTACTGAATACGAACTGGCTGACTTATTCACCAAAGCCTTGCCTCATGCAAGATTTGTTGGATTGGTTCATCAGATTGGTATGCGATGTTTGACTCCGGAAGATTTAGACAACTTTCTCAAACAAAGTTAAATGAGTCACACATCCTGGCTACTATGTAAATATTTTTTGTATAAAGTTTATCAAAAAAAAAAAAAAAAAAAAAAAAAAAAAAAGTGTTTCTCATCACTTAGGTTAAATGTGTTCACCCTTCATAACACAAGGGCTTAGTGTGTCAAGTTTGCTAATTGTTTTTTTCACCTTCAACTAAGGTAAAAAGTTAAAGGGTTAAAAGTGACACACGTGCAAACATCTTAGCCTATATAAGCCCATGACTTATTTTTTTTTACTTTTTCACAAACCTCACAGTTAACACACACATATAACACAACTCCCGCCAAAATCCTATCTGTTCATACGCACGATTTTTTGTTTTTCAGGAAAACAAATTTGTAAGTGTTAATCATGATTAATTATGCATTGTAATCACTATGTTGAAATCTCCTCGCATCTCTATGGTTCAATTGGCTAGTTCACGAATTAGGGTTCTTAGCCGCCATTTGGGGATTTCTTCTTGGTTATGATTCAGTTTAATTGGTTGTTTCCCTGATCATAACAATACGTTTAGGAGTGATCTTTCAATGTTTAACTACATTAGATGCGTATTGAGATTATGTGGCTTAAATAGGTCGATTACGTGGCTAGGTACCTATGTGTTCGTATTATTGTGAGATTATTGGTGGGATATGTATGTTTGTGTATTGTGAGCATGCGCTAAGAAGTTCATAACATGAATTGATCGTATGTTATAAGTCGATTAATTATTGGCCATATATGTGCTGTGGAATGTTTGTTTTATGGTTTGTTATGAGTTTCTGGGTATCTGTTTGTGTTTTGGATTGTGTTTAAGATGTTTGTAATTAGTTACTTGTTGATAAACATGTCCTGTATGAATATGTGCATTCCTTGCATGTTTCCGAGTAAAGTCTGTATGTTTGCCGAGCAAATCATACTTCCTCCGAGTTAGGAGAGTGACTTTGGTTCTTGGAAATTGTTTATAAACCTTTCCGAGTAAGCTTCTTTATCTCCGAGCAAGGAGCTTAATCTGAGATAATTAGAATCTCCAAGCATCTCACTTTGTCTCCGAGTAAAATGTTAAATAAGCTTTCCGAGTAAGGTTTATTCACTTTCTTCGAGTAACTAATGTTATTCAGACTTTCCGAGTAAATGTTTCATCTTAACCTTTCCGAGTAAATACGTAAACCATGTTTCCGAGTAAACCACACTCCGAGTTAGGAGGATTTTGGAAAGTTTCCGAGTAAGGAAACTTGTAGTCTCCTACTTAGACCGGATATTTCCAATTTTTGACAAAATCCTCCGAGCAAGGTTCTTTTCTCCGAGTAAATGGTTACGTTTCCGAGTAACTTATATCTTGCATACTTTCTGTGCTTAAGTCTGTTTGCTGCTATTTGCTGATATGTGCTGCTCAGTGCTGATCATTGTCTGTTTATGTCATGTATGTGTATATGTGATTGATATTTTCTACCTTAAACATCATTTTGGCCGTATTGAGAAAATGACATAAATCACTAACACTAACATTATTCAACACCATCTGCTGTGTGGTTGTTTGTGTTTGTGCTTACAGGACAGTCATGTCTCAAGCTTCCATTGAAAGGTCGGTTATGATACCAGAAGACGATGAGCGCGAGATCAGCAAGTCTAACTCCAGAGCAGATTTCGATGTCCTGAAATGCCACTAGTCTTGTCAGATAATGGTTGAAATACTGAAGCGCCATTTCGTCAGCCCTGTCCTGACTAAGACGGCGAGTGTACCAGAGGTCTACATGCATCAGTTCTGGCACAAGCTGTTCGTAAGCAACGATAAGAAATCTATGGAAATTACCATTAATGACAAGCGAATCAGGTTCGATGTCGGTACTCTCAGGACTATCCTGGATCTTCCTCAACCAGAGTCCACTCCCACTGGAGTTTTCCGCAAAGATCCCACTTTCCCGCAGATTGTTGATAACCTGAACGCTATTGGCTATGATGACGACATTGAGGACCTCACCTCCAGTTCTAAAGTCAACCGCAAGTATATTTCACAACCATGGTTGACACTCTTCACAATCTTAAGTCATTGCATCACTGGGAAGGAAACAGGTTTAGAACACCCCAGACTTGAACACCTCAAGTTCTTTCACGGTGTAATTAACCTGCATCATGTGGACATTGGTCAATATATCTGGACTGACATGATATATCAGTACGAACAGTTTGCTAAGAAGCCGAAATACAAAGTTCCGTTTCCTCGCTTCACCAAGTTAATCATCGCCTACTTCATGGCACAACATCCTGAAATTGATAGCCGCCCAAGTGAAGAGTACCACATGGAAAGCATGGATCACGTTCTCTCAACTCTCAGGATCCATGCTTCCAACACAACCAAATGCGGGGCAAGGGTTCCTCCCAAACTATTGTCTTACCCGGTCAAGGCAACTGAAGCATTTGACTGGTACGATGATTCTGAGAAAGCTGGCATGGTTGGTGTTACACCTAAGAGGTCTAAGGCGACAAGAGGCAGAGGTCGCGGACTGGGTAAAACTGTTATCTCTTCCACTTCACGCACCAAAAAGATTACCCGTGAAACAAAGAAGAAAGTGACACTTCGTGATGAATCTTCGGAAGAGCAAGAAGCAGAAGAAACCATAGATCTAAGGGATGAAAGTCGAAAATCGATCATCAAGCTCAAATCCTCCCTGGCTAAAGGTGATAAAAATTTGGGAGCAGGAAAGGGTAAAAACATTAAGATCACTGACACGCAAGACAAACCCAGCAAACGTCGTCGCAATGATAGGGACAAGGACGACCAAGCCAAGGGAAAAGGGAAAAGACAGAGAAAGGAGGGTACTTCTGGTGCTCAACCTACTACCACTCCTCACTCCGCTGGCTCTGAGGGGTTTGTTCCTCAAGATTCGGGTGCTTTCGATGACCCTGAACCACATCACGATATCCCATTGGAGCAGCATCATACTGACATTGCTCCTCCCATGTTCACCTTTGTTACAGCACCACCGCCGGATGCAGCTTTGTTACCTGCACCGGAATGGGTCAACCCAGATGCACAGAAGCAAACATGGTTTGAACAGATGGTAGATGCGAATCCTGATTCCCCTGATGATGTTCCTACTACCGACTCTGTTGTGAATTTCACGAAGCGTCTCAAGAAGGTTATGCGGGTTCAGCAATTAGAACTTTCCGACATTGTCAAGGTTCGAGAAGCTGGATACACTAAATTTAAGACGGTCACAACCTCCCATTTAGAGTTCGAATATAATTTGGAACAGGTTGCAAGGGCAATGACCGAGAACGTGACTTGGGATCCTCATGACTCTTTAAATCTTCGTGACTATTCGAAACCACTACCTCTCATCGGACCCCCTCACAACCTTCAGATACCCAAGATGTTTTTCTTCAATCGAGACTTGGAGTATCTACTCTATGGTAATACTGATCCGGAAAAGCGTTATGCTACATCCCTGACAAAGTGTCCGGCAGCTTCCTACGTGATTGATGGATTTGAGGAACAAATTGACGAATTATTCCTCAAAGAGGTAGAAGAATACAACGACGATGCACTTCTAGGTATCTATCACTGGCCTGATATGCGTAAATGGTTCTACAAGTGGAAGCTAGCAAAACCGACTAAAACTCCTGTGTATCACCACAGTCGGATACTTTCCATCGTCAGCGCTGAAACCGAATTCAACTATGGGTATAACTTCCTGACGAAGATCACTGTTCGCAGACAGGATGGAAAGGAATACAGCTTCAAGGAATCTGATTATCCGTACTTGAATCTGAACGACATTGAAGATATGTATCTTCTTAAGATTCAAGGCAAGTTGGAGCATTTACCGGGTCGTCTTCAGTATGACATCATCAATTCTTTTCTGATTTTCATCCGTAGTATTGTAATCAGACAGCGAGTTGAGGATGTTCATCTTGGGTTGGAAAGCTACCAAAAGCAGTTGAACTTGGTCAAGCCGGATTTCCAACCACCGGGGGTCAGCGAATGGACACCTTATACGTTCCGGGATAGACCATTTGGGTTGGTATATGTACGGGATCAAAAGAGAACAAGGTTCATGGGTTTTCAAGATATTCCTAAGTTCGGTGACAAAACATTGATTCGGGTCAAAGGTGAACTTGAAGAGATTATGCAGAATCATCAACAAGGTTTGGAAGTCGGATGGTTGCGGCATATGTGGTGGTCTAGAAGAGATGTGGGACAAGCAAGGAAGTTCATCGACCGCATCGATCGAAAGCTCAAGTTTCATGAGCAGATGAGGAGACTCGAGATTTATGTGGGTGGACGTCCAAAGATGCCGAACATTCTTACATTCCAACGACCTGCATAAACTACTGGTATCCTTGGCTTACATTCATTTGAATTATTCATCATTTGTTTAGATTTGGCTATGGCTTGTGTACACATCACAGTGCACAACCCGTTCTTGTATAGAAAGGACCATGAGGTACGCTTCAGTGCCTCAATCCTAAAATAAGGAGCGAAAGCTTCTTACTTATGAGTAGAATTAAAACCAGAATCTTTTCTAAGTTTTTCAAAAATTCTGCTCATAAGTACAAGTATTCCCTCGTTAAGGGGGAGTATTTGAAACTAAATCTTTGTTCTGAAACTTTAAGTTCTTGAAATTCTTCCCTTAAATCTCAAAAAGAGCATATTTTAATCAAATGTTTTTACAAAAACAACATGAGTATGCTATTTTTGAGGGGGAGAATAAGTGATGATTAAAATATGAAAAATGAAATGTTGTAATCTCACAAGAGCTCGACTCAAAATTGACCCTCGAATTGACGATAGCTAAAGTCAGTAGTCGAAAGGACATGTCCGGGACGGGTAATAATTTCAAGCCAGTTTATCTGGTGATGTAAGCGTGTCTCGCAAAGGACGTGTCTGAGTAGAATGTACCGATTTCGAGCGATTTTCCTTGAATCTGATTTGGACGGGTAATAATTTCAAGCTAGTCTAACTAGTGATGTAAGCGTGTCTCGCAACGATCAGGTTCATTGAAAATCAATCAATTCAAAAGTGCTAACTCTACCCGACATGTGCAAATTTCCTTTAAACACTTATGAGCAAATGTTAAGGGGGAGTATTTCTGAAAATATCAAAACTCTCAAAGTGTTAACACAATATGTTTTCACAAACACTTTGAGAGATTTTTCAAATGGTTTTGGTCTATGGCGATAATAGGTTAGTCATGGTGTAATAAGGTGACTAAGGTTAGGAATAACCGTCCTATGATCCGCCAGAACCGGAGGGATCTACCCAAGGACAATCCCAATAGTTTAGAACTAGAAAGTCCTAGGTATTAAGAAAAAAGGAATAATGAAATGAAAGGAGAAAGAAGGGGTTGAAGAATTAAAAAGAAAAGTAAAGAAAAGGGTGAAAAGAAATAGCCCTCCAAATTGTTCAACCTTAGGGCAGAAACCGGGTTCAATACATATGCTACTGGTTGTTACTACGGTAACTCCGGTATTAAAGATTAAGACGTCATGGACCCAGTGACGCACTGCACTAAACCTTCCAGCCACTCAGGTGTCTCTCAAAAGACATTTGTTTCATTTCACACGGAGATCCCTACATAATCTATCAACCTCTCACTCCGAGATGTGTTGGTATTGAAAAGGAGGCACTCTGCTCCACGCCTCCGATGACTAAACAAATAAGCACCAATCGAGTCTAGAGCCACGAGATACATCAAAAGATCTCATAGGAACACTTAGCATTACACTGGTCGTTCTACATTAATGGACGCCAGTTGTAAAATTAGGAAGTGTCCTACGCAGATCTTAGCAATCTGCCGAGAACATTCTTGAGAGAATTCACAATTGTGATTCTCAGTGATTGAATGGAAATCCTGCCAGGGTCAACATCAAACAGCCCTGACAGCAGGTCACTTCGGTAATCCCTTGTGGGTTACGCTTAGTGTTAGCTCCAAAACGGTCTACAGTCGTGGGGTGATCTCCAGCGACTCACTGAATCGTGGGTGCACTTAGGTGTGTCCGTGTAAGCCCTTTCGAGGGTATCCGGTTCAGAACGGCCTGGGTTTGGATTAGAGAAAGTCTTCACACTATGCTGTTGATGATCTCGAAGTCCAAATCTGTAAATGCCGGATGGTTCGTGCTGTACCTGCGGAGGAACATGAAGACCTGGAGTTCCACCACCATCAAGACTCCATCATGCTCATATCCTGAAGATAAGTTTTCACTATAACCTTTCACAAGTCTAAAGGAATGAGAAAAAGTTGAAGAACGAAAAGTCCAAAGACATATGAGCATGGTGGAAAAGACGAGAAGACGTTGGAGTTAGGCAGATCGTTACCATATCACATCACTTTGTCAAGAAAGCAAAACAAAGATACTGATGATGTCAGAAGCCAATGAAGCAAATACGACGTCAAGCAACCTTGATGATCAATACTTAGGGGGAGATTGTTGGGAACACGTCTTAGATTATTGAAGTATCGATCATGTTTTGTATTAGGTTGCTTTGGTCTTTATGTTAGTTTTAGTTTACAGCCTGTGTAGAAGGCCCATGGGCTGTATGCTTTTATTTAATTATTAATTGGGCTGCGCCCCAATGTTTATTAGTTGTTTTGTTCATGGGTTGCGTCCCATTACTTTTCATTTCCATTTAGGGCTTGGCCCATTTCATCTCCATGTACTATAAATACTCTTCCTATTGTAAGGGAAGAGTTGTTGGTTAATTGAGTAATTAAAAGTTTATCATTCTTGTGTTTAACCTACAATTCTTTCTCTCTAAATCCTCCTAGTAACTTGTGAAATCGAGACCTAACATTACCACAAAAGTGGCGCGTGAAATTGAAGTCAATTCACCCTTAAGATGATTTTGTACAAAAAAATAGCATTACTTGATAGCTCCAATTAGACGCACAAAGGAGTGGAGAGACAAACGTCCGCCCGAAGGCTAATTAAAAACGCGTCTATTTCGGATGACAATTTAATGTCAAGCCCCCTTATACCCCTCTTATAGTTTGTCTAAACTGGGTGAGCCGTTCACACTATTGGTACAAAAACTCATCACTCAATTAAAAGTTTATGATTCTAAGTCTTAAAAAATATGTTATAAACTATAATATTGCTAGTCTCGCCTGGGAGCAAATTACCGTGCGAAGCGAACCACTGTCGGCACATAAGATTTTGCAATATATAATTTATCACATCAAGTTTCATAGTTATTAGGTCAATTTATTTTTTATTCGAAAAATTGCCCTCTTTTTGTTTACAATTCGACATATAATTTAAACAAAAAAACAAGTAATTTAATAAAAATAAATAACCACATAATAACATATATAATCTTAACAATTAAATCATATAGCCACATGCAAACTTTTTGATAAAATCATATTAATAATCTATCTATGGTTTTATTATGCATATATTTAACTAAGACTCCTATTTGTTTTCGAGCTAATGGTACCAATGGACCACATACACCAAACAATTTGGTTCCGTAAGTCTAGCAAATATATACCAAGTAGCACATAAATAGATTCATTAATTTAATTATTGATGTCTTCCCCAATTTTAAATATATCTTATTACATGTAGCAAACAACTTAACAATTAATTATAAACCCTTAATCCATGATAAACTTGCATGATTTATCATGGATTAATTACAAGTCAAGGAATGTAACCCTTTACACACATACACATGTTCCTAATTTAGGGTTACAAAACTAATTACACCTATAGTCCTTCCTTTATTCACTAACGGTCGTTAGTCAATTCCCGTTAATTACTTAACGTCCGTTAGTCGTTATTTTTTGTTCAAATAATTAAATATATAACGGTTTATATATATTAATTATTATACATTAATCCTTCATACGTAATGTGTGCAATCCCATGGTCCCGAGTTCGAATCTAGTCATACACGTTTATTATTTTTCCATAAACTTAACACACTGTGGCCTCCATAGTCGATACTAGCTATCGCCCTTCAACAATGGACATAGTGGCTGTATTTATAGAACACATGTTTGGGGATTCCTGTCCAATGCTGCTCCCGGATAGCCTTTGTAAAGTAAATAATGGCTCTTTTGGCTCTGGAAGATCAATTTCACTGCATAGCATAGAAACTACTTCTGTCATCGTTGGCCTATCCTTAGCCAGGTCCTGAACACAAAGAAGTCCCACATGTATGCATCGCAGGCCCTCTGATATACATGACGACTCTGTCAAAGCTTGATCCATGAACTGTTCTCCTCTACCTTCATTCCATGACTTCCATGCCTGAAATATATGTCTAATTTGTATGAAACCAGCAAAAGCATGCATGCAAACAGAATGAAGTCATGTTATGTAGTATGGTATGTTAAGTTAAATGAAACACTTACGTGTGCAAGAGGATAAACTTGTTCTTGATCTATAAATTCAGTATTCCTCTTACCACTCATAATCTCTAATAGCATTACCCCGTAACTAAATACATCTGATTTCTCTGAAATTACTCCTCCCATAGCATATTCAGGAGACATATAGCCACTGAATTTCATCATTAAACGCTTATAGTTAGCATTTGCCTAAAATATATCAATTTGCCATCAGATAGAAGAAAATGTTTATTGAATAGCTTGCTCACTAATAGTACAGTTATTCGTGCTCTGAAGATTGGGAGAAGGATAGTTGTAAGTGAAGGGATTAAAATATAAATTTTTATGATATGGTGTGCTCAAGAAAGTCAGAGTCCTAATATATTATACTATCCATTTTAACGTGACTTCCGTTTTAAGTTACAGTACTTTGTCAGTTTGTTGTTATGAGTTCAAGACTGATATTAAGACGTCTTCAGTGCGTTGAAAATATGATATATAGAATCACAATTTGAAGTTGAAAATATGATATATAGAATCACAATTTTAAGAGGAAATAAAAATTCTCACTATGTTCCAACAATCCGGCGAGTATTAGCCAGCTCCTGTGTTATTAGAAAGTTTCGTGCCAATCCAAAGTCTGATATCTTGGGATTCATTTTCTCATCTAGTAATATATTACTACACTTCAAATCTCTGTGTATGATTCTTAAACAAGAGTCACGATGGAGATAAATGAGTGCTCGACCAATGCCCTGAATAATGTTGAAGCGAGTTGGCCAATCAAGTTGCCAACGTTTCTTTGGATCTGGGCACAAAAATATTAAACTATGAGCAAGGTATATTAGAAACAATACTATCTGACTATCTGTGATATTTTAAGAGATGACAACACAGAGAAGTCAAGTTAAACTGACCAAAGAGAAAAGTGTCTAAACTTTTGTTTGTCATGTACTCATAAATCAATAGTCTCTCTTTTCCTTCAATGCAGCAACCTAAAAGTTTAACCAGATTCCTGTGTTGGAGCTTGGAGATCAACGCTATTTCATTCTTAAACTCTTCAATTCCTTGTCCAGAGTCACCTGACAGCCTCTTAACTGCTATTTGCTCCCCATCATCTAGCATTCCCTATTTTTAGTTAATTTGTTAAGGAGTGGTTAGTGCG
The DNA here is from genome assembly GCA_021014915.2 of Artemisia tridentata subsp. tridentata. Classification (NCBI taxonomy): domain Eukaryota; kingdom Viridiplantae; phylum Streptophyta; class Magnoliopsida; order Asterales; family Asteraceae; genus Artemisia; species Artemisia tridentata. The sequence goes on along the minus strand of CP139507.1, from coordinate 17,236,912 downwards.
TTACTATAAAAACAAGTTTTATTTATTTATTATTATTTTTTTTAATTTTTTTTAATTTTTGTGGGTAAAAACTATAAAATCAAGTTTGTAATACAAGTGTATTATTACCTTATAAACTGGGCCGAATCCTCCTTCACCAAGTTTATTTCTGTAGCTGAAGTTGTCAGTGGCAGTTATTATTTGTTTGAACTCATATATAGGCAATTCCAAAGACTCCCGCGGAAGAACTTCTTCTTGTAGTGTATCCGTTGAAACAATTTCGTCATCTGAACTGAAGTGATTTAACTTGGTGTTCCTTACTAGAAAGAGAATTTTCGACACATCTGGATAGCTTATCCATGTTAAGATAATTGAGATATGTACAGGTAAGCTCATCTAAAGAGAATTCGTTTTAATGATATGAAACATACTTTTGGTCCTATTCTAGAGTAAGAGCATCAACCATGTGAGAAACTATATCTTTCCTCATACTACATAAGAGTCTTTGAATTATTATGGAATTTTACCTTTTTTATATGTTTTCCACTTGTATAAACAAAATACGAAGCCACCTAAGAGGAGCACACCACCTACGGTTGCGAGACTTGTGATAAGTGCTGCTTGATTTGGTTTTTCACCTGTAAAAATCGTGTTAGGGTCGTATTGATAATTTTTTTTGCAGAAACATGAAGAACTGAACGTTAGACCTCAATAAGAACATGCATTTACCTGATTCAGAATGAGAAAGGCGCAAGTAAAGATCCTCCCCACCAAATGAAACTGCTCGATATCTATTAGGTCTTCTGTCCAGGCCATACAGTAAATGCCGGTCACAAAGGCATATGCCTTACAAGAGCAGTTATCCATGCACCAATTTTTGCATCCATCGGGATCGTTGTATGGAAAATAGAGATAGTGATCTGGGAGCTTGACCCCTCTTATAACCTGGAAATTATCAGGCTTAGTCTTCCCAGAAGCTAAACTACTTTCATTCTTCTCACACAAAAGTTCACTTCGCCTAACACAACCCCTTGTCCAGTTACTTTTGCCCCATTCATCGTTTGACTCTGGTACAAATCCTTTCAAGCAGTCACATCTTGGAGACTTGTTGCTTGTACAAATTGCAAAAGCACCACAAACTCCATAAACATCACAAGGATTCTTTGGTGCTTCCCAGCCTATCTTATTATCATCTTCCGAGTATATCATCTGAAACACACCATCAGGCTTTAAGTAAAGCCATCGGAAATCAGATGAGTCGAAAACGTTTATGGTGAGATATCCTCCTCCTTGTGAATTCTCTGGCACGAGGTTTATTAGTTCAGAGTACCCAGGATCCTGCTCCGGTATTCCTATGAACTTTCCTCCATCCCAGGGCCCACCTCTCCAGTGCGGCTTTGACCCATTCCATGTGAAAACTTGTGGCGGCCGCTCTGCAGAAAGTCCAACCACAAAATTTCCCGGAGTTGGATCTTCATCACTTTTCCATGATGTCATTAAATGTTTCCCCTGTGTTTTACCATTCGTCCCAAGCTTCATGCCTGGTAATAGACGGTTACTAGGATAATCGAAACTCTCCCACAAAATCATTCCTGAGATGGTATCATTTAGACAGAAGTCTCCTGTGTCTGTAAGCTTTGCAGTTGTTTTGTTGGACTGGAGCCTTATGTTTGTTGACCAGACAGTGTTGCGCTGACCATCTAGGATTCCCAGATTCCCATCATCGACAATAGTTAGGCTAGAACTTGTGTCAGAAACGGAGAGCGAACTTTCTCTGTTTGCGACCCATATAATTTTCCTTATAGTGATGTTTCTGAACCATATGCCAAGATATTGCTTAGCGGAATTTTCTGGACTGAAGAAGCCTAGTTCAAAAACTTGATTGGCGGAGACAAGAGTTTTTCCTATGTAGATTGGATTATCTTTAGTCAATGTATCAGTTGCCCTGCAGTGTTGTAATGAAATAATCAGAATATACCAGCATGTCATGCACAAGCGGTTTACTGCAGTACCTCTACCAGTAGCCATTTGGAATCTTTATACGGATCCTTCAGTTTCCTTCAGTTCAGCATGATATTCAAAATTATAATATGACCAAGTCGTTTGTCGCCAGTACAATTTAGAAAATGAACTCCGTTCCCATGGTGCTCATTCAGTATTGTGGTTGTTACTTTGACTTTTCGGATCCAGTTTCTACTTTCTAGTATTTACAAAGAATAATATCATATCTTTATTAAAGAATTCTCAAATCTAACCCCCCCGATAGCTAAAGTTTCTCTACTTTGATGTTAACCACAACTTAAAAAAATATGATTTTGGTCATGCTACCGTATAGAAGGTACATTTACTTATAGATCCAGTCAAAACCACATAAGTCAACATGATGAAAGTAAAAGTATGTGAAGTTTCATTAGGGAATTGTAGATTAATCACCATGTTAGGTTTCCTATAATTATAAAAAGATGGTGCAACTTCCTCGAAATTATGATTAGGAACCAGTTAAACAAGGGTTCGACTAAATGCCCGTTGCTTACGTAACAAAAACAAATAAACTTAGGTGTCTTATGGTTTATGTTTTAAACTTTTGAGTCTTGTGTTCAGTATTCATACTTCAGTAAAATTTAATACTAGTAACATTTTGCTTATCTTATCCGTGCTACTAATCAAAAGTTATTAGATCAAAACTTTTTCATGATGGAAGGTACTAAATCCAATAATAATGTAGGTTTTTTATTAATTTATGTAATCAGGCTGCTCATCTTCGACTTTGTACAATCGACATGGAGCTTATACTCTCAACAGATGGTATGAAGTTTTTACCATCAGTCCATGCTGGTTGAGTCAAAACAGAACTCCGATGATAATCCCACAAGGCACATTGCTGATCATTGGTAGTTACTGATGAGGTAAATCGCCTTATATTAAAAATCTATAACTGTTATTATCTTAGTTTAAAACTACAAAAAGTAAAACAGATTTTCATAAATTTGTGAATCTAAAGAGCATACTTTTGTTTGCAAATTGCATTATCATCATAGTAGGGCATAAAAATTCAGCTACCAACAGCTTTAGACATCGTGACACCATTTGAACACTCATTGTTAGTTTTTTTAATGTTTTGCATCTATCAAGCTCCTCGTCAAAGTAAGAGTTGTTTTGGCATCAGTGAAGTCACACTTTCATGTTTAAAATAGCACCAGATTTGGCATGCTTGGTCTAGCACTTGCATTGTCTTGCACCCACTATATAGAAAAATGATTTGGACCGTACTTAGGGTTACTGACTTACTGGTACAATTAATTTTTGATCTAGTCAAAACAACATAAAGTCAACATCATGAAATTAGAAGTGTGCAAGCTTCATTACGAAATTAAAGATTGAATCACAGCATTTGGTTTCATACAACGTTTTCATTGACATAAGAAAGGCGCAACTTCCTTAGAATTCTAATTAGAAACCATTTAATTAAGGTTTTGACTGCCCTGCAGTGTTGTAATGAAATAATCACCATATACGAGTATGTTTACAGAAGTATCTCCTCCGACAACCGAACCCATTAGTTTCTATAGACCCTTCTGCAGATTAAGAAGTTAAGAAGTGCTGGACAATCCCAAACACCCCTTAAGACTGCAAAACAAATAACTAAACTGCAATATTCAAACAAACTATACAATACTGATATGACAAATTGATCTAGAATTCTTCTGCAGGCATATAGCTTGATCACCTTTAATTCACCATTTTCACCAAGCGCGCACCTTAGGATATACCACATACCATAAAACAACTTAACATCTGGCAAGTAATTGTATATCAAGATGGGCTTCTTAATACACAAGTCGATCTATGGGCTTCTTCTTCTTATGATTGTGACATTTACTACAACTCCTTTATTTACTATTGAGTTGCTCAAAAGCCGAGGTATTGATGTCGCGAAATCGCATGAATGGTTCATGTTTATTGTTTTATTATGTTTTAGTAGATGAATAATTGCTCAGAAGCGCTTTTTATTATTCGAAGAATCGAACTGTTTGTGATGACCCAACATCACATTGAGCGCTGATATCATCATAGCAATTTGAATTGCACCAGCCGGGAATCGAACCCGGGTCTGTACCGTGGCAGGGTACTATTCTACCACTAGACCACTGGTGCCAGATGTTTATCGCTTCCCTATATATATTTATAACATACCTATACTACCACATATGAGTTTCCTTTTGCTTATTCAGGTTGCATGTCACATGGTAATATTATCTGCAATGCTGGTTGAGATTCATCACAGATTAGTTTCTACATCCAAAACAGAACTTCGATATATGATTCCACAGGGGCGTTTGATAAGGTAATGGTCTTATATTCAAAGCGTAATACTATCTTTTCCTTGATTTTGTGCATAAGACTGAGTGTAGACCATCATAGCAAAACCTTGTGCAAACCAAACTGTATTGTCATCATACGCTAGCATAACAATTTCTCTTTCAACAACTAAAGACATTTTTAGCTTGCTTAAACACTCATCATTACTTTCATTTCAAAGTGTCCATTTATATCATATTTCTCATTTAAACCTTTTTGCTTAATATACTGTTTATGATGTAGATTACTATCTCATGCTAAAATCATACATAAACGCTGTCATGCAATGGAGTAATCAATGCTGGGGTTTATAAATGCGTTTGGATGTATGGGATTAGTTATCATTCTTGTTGATTGACAAATAATCTGTAATGTTCCCCATTGTATATAGATCATATAATTTAGATTTTTTTTTTTTTGAGATTATGCTAGTCATACTGTATTTTAGGGTCTTAGCTCCCATGTGGCAAGTAATTGTTAGGATTAGGCTGGGATATTCATGAGGCAAAAGACCAAACCAGCAGCAAAGATCAAAAGCAGAGGTTCTAAACATGAGCAAGAAGATGGGAGCACAAAAGCTAGTAGTTTATTTATGAAGTCAAAGTCTAATCCTATTACAAAGTTCTATATCTCTATGTTATATAGAGAACAAAACCGACATCCAAAACTTAGGTACAAAGAAAACTTATATCTTAAGATACAACCAAAATGACCAAAATGCCCTTATACTACTAGCTAAGTTATGTAGTACCAAAATTACCAAACTAGCCTTAGGAGGTGAAGACAAAATATCTAACAATCTCCACCTTGAGTTCAACTCCTAAGTAACACCATATCTCCAATTGTGAGCAAATCCAAAACAGTGGCGAAACTTGCTCTAAGGAACTGATGGTTGTAATGAACCTTTCCAACTTGCAACCGAATTTCCAATGGTGAAAACATAAGGATCTTCTAGCATCAAGATCCGCAACATAATCTAAATATGAGTAGCCGGCAACCAAATATTCACGTTCACCACCGTAAATGATGCCAACATCAGAGGTCCTGAGTTAAACTCCTCCACCTGCTTCAAATCAAATTCAAAGTTCCAAAGGCTAGAGATACTAGCCAATTTCGAATCAAACGATCGATTCCCAAAAGCTATCCGAAACAAAATCGATCCAAAACAAATGCCGATGACTTCAAAACGAACAATCAAATGTTAGCCGACAAATTCAAAAGGGCCAACCAAACAAACAAATCGGCTCAAACGATCTTCACCAGTGACAATCAAATTCAGGCAGGAAACTTCAAAAGCCCGACAAACGGTGATCCAAATTTCACTACTACACAAACTGGTTTTTCCCACGGTAGAATCCGTGGGAAACCCCGTGGGTAAGGGCCCTTTTCCACGGATTTCACACGGAATCATTCCGTGTGTAAAACCCTTGTGGGTAAATATTTTCCCACTGATTTTCCCACCGAGCGTTGACTATTTTCCCACAACTTTCTCACAAACATTTTCCCACAGATTTCCCACATTTTCTATCAACCAATTTCCACATACATCCGTCATTTTTTTACCACAGATTTCCCACAGTTATTTCCCACTGATTTCTCAGGAACATTTTCCCACATTTTCTATCAACAATTTTCCACAGAGTTCCCACAGTTATTTCCCACGGTTTTATCACAAATTTCCCACAGAAAGATATATTTTCCCCTAATAATTCTGTGGGAATTTTGGGATTAATCCGTGGGAAACCCCGTGGCTAAATTTCGTGGTATTCGTATTATAATTTGAGATTTTCCAGAATCCAGAATCTATAAATATGCAAAACTAATATTTGAAACGATAAAAACCATTAATAAATTGCCAAAACCATTAATAAATTGCCAAAATAAACAAATCCGGTACCCAAAATGCATAAATGTGTCGCCGATGGACATAAATCCTTAATCCAAAAGACATAGGGTAGCAACGTATAATCGGACGACGCAACATCGAAATTGTTTTCGACATACTACAACCCAATAGTTCTAACACAAAAACTAAAGCCTAATGCCAAATGAGACTAGACTAGCTAGGACCGGGATCCGATTCAGTAGCTCGGGGAGGATAATTCTTAGCAAAAGACTCCAACCTATCATTGAGTGTTTTATGCCAAGCCAGTTGGTCGGCTACTCTTTGAGCCTCTGCAGCTACCCTCTCATCTTCCATCTTTTTCTTTAGATCATCGTTTTGCTTTTTCACAATTTGTATCTCCTGTTACATCAATTACACATTGCTGTATTAGAATAACTCATCAGAATAACACCAAAGTTCTTACCAACTAACAACCCACATTATTGATCATTAATAACCGACATGCCCTAGGTTGCATAAAATTTCCCTGTATCATCAGGGGAAGCATTTCAGGGCCATTTTTTGGTGTTCGGGCGTGACACCAGATGTTTCCGCAGTTTCAACTTCAAGGCAACATTAGGGACAAAGCCCAACTATAAACATCGGCTCGTGAAGGCACTAGATTTTCAACCAAATAATAACACCCACATTATTTTGGTGTTGGGCTGGCAACAAGGTTTTCGAATCAGTTTCATCTATGAGGCAACATTCCAGACAAAAGCAAACTCCTTGCTAGCAACCCAATTTAACAAAATAGGTTATATTTAAAGTAATTACTGACCTTAGTCAAATGTAGCAAAGCCAACGGCTGCATCCCTTAGCCACCCTGCCGAAGAGATGCCAACACGCCCTGCTCCAAGAAACAGGAAGTTTAGTATTTATGCCAATAATCTAAATAAATACATTGATTTGACATGCTTTAACAATCACATGTTATGCTTAGACACAAACAGCCATTGCTTTATCAGTCACACAAACAACTGCTATTTTTCTTGACATAAAAAAGCAGTCATCTATAACATTTACCTTCAAAAGACCCGTTCAGTATAATAAAAACATACCTTCAAAAGACGCAACTCTTTCAGCAGCGTATCTTGTATCGGGAGTAGGTTAGAATTCTGCAAAAAAAAAAAAAAAAAAAAAAAAAAAAAAATCTTTGTCATTACTCCAACGAGGAATACGACTCCCCGCGTTGCGGGGGGCTATTCTCACATCTAACATTAACACACCTACAACCACGTTTCAAAACCTAAGAATGCCTAACATCCACTAACTTCATTCGAATGAAACAAAAAGTATGCAAACAAAATAAGATCAATAACGTAAATAGCTCTTTAACTTGAATTGTAGATATGTTTAATGACAATACAGAATATGAGATCTTGAAAATTGATGAGTGTATGTAACCTTTCGAGGGATCATCTATATAAGTATTCCAAATCAGGTGGCGTTTGGGATGATTTTAGGCGCGGCGTATTCCCTTTGGCTACACCATTATAAAAGGGAAATTTGAAGTTCGCCTGGTCTGCCGGGGCACACTTGTTGGCGTTACTGCTTGATGCCATATTTTGTGTGGTGGCCTGCAATGCTAATATACAAAGAACAATAAGAAAACAGTTAACATCTGAAAAAGCAAATTGTCAAATGATTGTCTGTATAAGTGGTCTGCATATACTACAGCTAGAAATGAAACCTGAAGCTCTGCTGGTTAGCGGGGGGACGTTTGTGGAGGTGCTGGCGTTACTGCCATATGGCATATTCTGTGCGCCGGCCTGCGATGCAAACATATACACAGCAATGGGACAACAGTTATTACAAATACCCAAGCGTGTTAAACGAACAAATGAAAGTGAATTGGAATGTGTTGTTTTATCCCATACCAATCGCCGTGTAGTAAAATCAGGCGCACCTATAGCGACACTACCATAAGCTATTTAATAACGGGGTCATCAACAACTTATCACAATTTTGAGGTAGGTGCGTGTTTCGACTACCTACCACCAATTCTCGGTTGACGACCTCGTATTTTGCGAACAGTGGACTCAGTGTGATGAGTAGCTGTTATTCAAAAAACGTCAGCAACAGGTAAGCATAAGGGCAACTGAATGAGAGATCGTAACAGCATTTGACCACAAAGGTTTGCATACCTGAGATCGAAGCAGAAGACGTACACATCAGCATCCAATGCAACTACAAAAAAACCCCAAAGTTTTTAAAACCCATTGAAAAAAAATTATAAAAATAAAAATAAAATGTAAATCAGGAATAGACCAATAGTGTAGATCTTTTAGGCCGACTGTAATGCAAGTTTATGCTCTATGTCAAGTATTTCAAGTACATTTAGGTTCTTTATCCAACCAAGGAGTGAATGTTATCAAGCAAATTTGATATGATTCCACTGCCATACCATAAGTCTATCCTCGGAAGTAAGAGTCTGAAGTATGTCCTCATCATTCTTCACTTGAAAATATACATCTGAAAGAAGGCACATAATAGAAAATAGCGTGAGTTTCCATCAAAACTTTACACAACAGAATCGTCTAACATGATAACTTACTTCCATGTTCATCGGTGACATAGGGCAAATCTGGCCAGAAAATATATTCTCGTGGATCCCGTCACCTACCAGGCCTGAAAACATAAGCATGGCTTTGCTGTTTACCTGACAAAAAGCAGCACGTTTGCAATCAACATCATTACGTGAATTGGATGATCAGTAATTTGCAGTTCAAATAATTCTGAATAAAGGCATAAAAGGAAAGGGAGATGCCACTAACTTGTGCGAGTTGCTGTTAGTATGGCCAATGGGACTTCGCCTCTTGTTGAGGAGTGGGTTTGTCTATCAACTGTATCTGTAACAGAAAATAATTTATAAGGTAGGAACCAAGGTACACCATAAAGCGCACAATGATTGTGCATTAGTATTGTAAAATACACCCAACCATTTGACTGAACACCCTTTTGCGCAGAGCATATGTATGGCAGCCACCGGCTGTTGTCCGTATGTTGCAGTCAACATGTCATTACAGATGTCAGCCTACTAAAAGTGACGGAAGTTGTCAATTGCTAAAGACATAATACCTGAATAGGAAGTTCTATGTGTCTGCGTGTTGCTGCAAGGAGTATGACCAGAATTCAGAACGCCAATGACTGCCATCAGAATGCAAATGTTAAAAGCATGGACAGACGACAGCCAAGACTGTATACTAATATGGATACATGGAATATCTTACCTTCTGGGAATAGTCGTTGCTGTATTATTGCTTGTTCTTTTGTATGGCCGCGACTGCAATTAGTGACATTCAAATTTCTCACGCCTCTCGTGCAAACATGACTGCCATTTTTTATTATCTTTTTAGTACATGAATGGTCAACACAACTTATCTGAAAAAAAAAAAACACGAAACCCATAATCAAAATCAACCCATTTAACAAAATTATTAGGAAGTCTGATTTTTTTAACGCACGGAATTAAACAGAAACCCATGAACAAATTTGTCATATTAGATACCAGCAAATTTGTCAAACTTTTAAATTACCTAACCTTGTAAAATCAACAATTAAAAAAATCTAAGACTAAAAAACTTAACATTGAAAGAATACAAGAGACTACCTTGTAATTGGCTTCAATTGCAGCATCCAAGCTCACATAGATTGGGGCTTTCATGAACCCTAATTTCTAAAATCACCCAAACAAATTGATGATTATTCAAGGATATAACACATAAAGCACCTGATTTGTGAATATATAGACTTCATTTCAGGAGTCGCGATGGTGAATCGCCGGGTGAGGATGCACCCGACGACCAACAAGGATCGATGGTGATGGTGATGGTGGTTATGGCAGCTAGGGCTCTGTGGTTGTTTGGTAAATTGATAGTGTGGTTGTAACACCCCAACCCGGCAAGGGTAGAAGTATCACACTAATGGCTCCATATCAGATCAAACAAAGCATACAATCAATAGTAATACAATGGTTCTCAAAGGTTACAAATGAAATCTTGCAATACAAAGGGTTACAAAGGAAAATAAAAGCTGCCTATCAAATCCATAAGTACATCTCTTCTAATGGCTTCTACTCAAAGTCTTTTAAGTCCAAAGCCTCTTCACTCTTACCCAGCTTCCAACTAAAACCTGCCGCGGGAAAAGAAACGCGGCTGAGCTACTAGAGCTCAGTGAACAGATATAACGTAACAAGCAGTAGTATAATGTATAATTTACTTGAGTAAAAGAGTGTAGAAGCATGAATACATGGCATCAAGATGAAAGGTAAGAGTACATGGTATCATAAGGAAAGGTAAAAGGGTACATGGTAAAGTAAGTCAGAAATCCACTACGAGCCCATAACATAACATGAATCATAATCATAATCATAATCGTAAACATGCAGAGGGGAGACCTCTTAGTATCCTGTGAATATGAGGGGTGTCCTCAATCATGGGTATCCTGTAAATATGAGGGGTGTCCTCAATCATGGGTTGGAGTAGCTAGCTCCCGGAGTGTGAAAGACGTGTATCGCACACACCATCAGTCACCATGAATAACATAACATAACATGAACATGAACAAATCTAGGATGCATCCATACGCCCCCGGTGGCCATAATCTGCCTCTACATAAACATGAATCATAAACATAAACGTGCAGGGACGGGACAGGTCATCACTTTCCTGCCCTAGAGTCATGCCATCGGTGCATCGACTGACATGGACATGAAACCCTCATGCCTAGTGAGTGGCTCGTAGTATCAAACTGAGGGTAAAGGTCAAGTATCATGAATCATGTTTTAAGTTTACTTGCATAGGTCAATATCATGTTTCATAAGTTCATAATCATGGTTCATAATCATGGTTCATAAGCATGGTTCATAAGTAAAGGTTCATAAGCAAAGGTTCATAAGCAAAGGTTCATAAGCAAAGGTTCATGAATGAAAGGTTCATAATCATAAAAGGTTCAATATCATGATGGTTCAATAATCGAAGTTCATGAATGAAGGGAAACATAGCAATGGTATAGGGAAACCCTAACATGAGTCATAATCAGAGAACGAAGGCCTCTTAATAAAGAAGCAGAATATCTGTACCTTAGCCGAGTCAAAACAAATCGAGGCCAAACGAAAGGAGAACGGTCATTCCCGCTTCACCAACCTAGAAGAGAGTGGATTCGAATTAAGAAGAGTTCAAATTACTTAAGTTACCTCTTTTAGTTATCTTTCCATTTTTAGTAACTTCCCATAATTAGCAGATTTCCAAAATTAACAAGTTTCCACATTTTAACATATTCATATAGGTTAGTTTTCTCATTTTAACAAATTTCCACGTTCTTATATGTCAAGGATTTCATATTATATAAGTTTTGCGAAATTAGGGTTTCGAAGTGTCACTTAATATAATTTAGGGTTCAAAGTGTCAATAAATCAAGTTAAGGGTCACAGATGATAATATACTTATTATAACACATAAATATAAGTCACATAAGCCAAAAATGCCAAATTTACACTTTACACCATTTAGTTTCAAAAGTTTCATATTAATCCTTTAATTTATCCAATTTCCATATTTAAACCATTAACTAATATAATTAACACATAAGTCACACATCTTGCATAATTGACATAAACAGCCCCTACATCTTATTCCAGCCAAAACATGCATACCTTCATCATATTTACATTATTAGTCCCTCTAGTTATCATATTTACAATATAAACCTTCTAATTATCAATTATCTCTTATGTTTCAGAATTTCAGCTTTTAAACACAATCAGGTCACCAAAATACGAATTTTTATTCCATATTAGAACTCAGAAATAAAATTCACAAATATTCACAGAGATGATTCAATGTCTTTAGAACACACACAAATTTTTCCAGAATTTATTAGTTAGTGTAACCCCACATTAAAAATACCCAAACTCAGACTACTCAGAAAACCGACCTGCAGCAGTACTCAAAAAGTATTCACTTGAGAGACCTACCAACACATCCAGGAAAAATTCACAAAAATTCATGGTATTACCTAACATATAGAAGTTCAACACTGCAAAGTTTTATGGCCCAATTCTTTATAGTTTGAAAATGAAAAATCGACAAAGTGGACTGATTTTCAGACTCCCGAATTCAGCTTCAGCACTTAATCCCACAAAAAGTAAAAATACGACTAAATCAACTTGAAATCACTCCAAACCAATTGGAAAACTTTACTAAGACATCAAACTGAGTTTACAAACAAAAATCATGAATTTAACCTTTACCAAACTCGACCCACAACAGTTACAAATTCGACCATCGTTTCAGTCCCAAATCAACCAATATCATATTTCATCCAAAGATCATAACAACCACATAATCATATCACCAATCATCATTTTAATCCATAAAAACAATAAGTACGCTCATTTAACAATAAAACCATTCGAACCATATAAACATATCAAACCATTTACCTTTTTAATTCAACAATCTACCAACTAATTACATAATCATTATCATAACATCATCGTAAACATGTTATCATCATCAAACATCAAAAACCATCAAGAATCCATATAAATACATATAAGTCAAACCACCATAATATTCCAAATTCAATTTGTATCAATTTTAATTAATCAAATTAGTTACATGTTATACCAAAACAATCCAAATATCAAATTAAGCATACATATCAATAACCACTCATCAAATTCATCATAAAAATTCATCTAGGAATTTATCATGGATCGACCAAATTAAAACCATGAAGAAGAAACAATTTTGATTTAAACAATTTTGTTACAAATGTTATCACCAACATGTTTTTATCATCATTTCATCAAAATAATCAAAGTTTATCAATTCTCTCATTTTCCAATTATATTCTATCCATATATAATTATGTATTTCAATTTGTATCTTTTATTTCTTACATATCATGATGTTCATAACAAAAGGAAATTAAGGAGATGATCAAGGATGAAATTGAAAAATACCAAACCCTTCCAAAATGTTATATGAATCGAATGGGGAAGAAAACCAAGAGCAAGGCCTCCAAAAGCTACCAAATAAATTCCAATATGTACCAAACCTTCTCACGAACACGTAGGAATTATCACCAAGGATCAAGAAACAATATTTTGATGATGGAGGTGATGGTGGTGGCGTAAAAAAGAAGAGAGGAAGAGAGGAGATGTTTTAAATTTTTAGGTTATGATAAAATAGGAATTAAGTGTGCTTTTAATGAGATAATAATGGGAATTGCCAAAATTTAAGGGATTACCATCCCACCCTTAAGTAAATTCGGCCAAGGGATGAAAATGGGGTCAAATTATCATCAATTGGTGCAAAATTTAACTTAGGTTATGTTATATTATTTATTTCTTAAGTTATGTACTAGTTTTAAAGTTTTTTTTTCGGGCCCGTTAGGTCACGTAACGTGCAATATTTAGTTCTTCAACCAAATTTCATATTCTTGAGTTCTTATAACATTGTAGTAGCTCAAATGAAGTTTACTTGAAGTTACATGTTCATGTTTGTGATCGTACGATAATCGTTTTCGATTTAGGGCTTGTTTGGCAACCGCACACAAATCCTCAAAATTTCAAATTGGAGGGCATTTTGGTAATTTAAACGAGTTATGAAAATGTGGGTTTTACAACTATCTCCCCCTCAAAAGAATTTTCGTCCTCGAAAATGAAAAAAGGTAGGGTGGCGAAACAAAACGAAGGTACACCAAACTACTAACAGCAAAAGGAGTAGTTCGACACGCAATAACTCAGACTTTAAGAATTTCAACAAACAGAATAATCTTGTTTCCCAAGACTTGATCTTATCGATTCAAAGGTGGTTTCGGTTTCCCCAGAGAAGGCACATCACATAGAATTCCAATCAAAAGGATCACATATCAAACGTGACAAATGACAATCGTATCCTCTTCAAAGATATTCAAAGGATGAGATAGGATTGGGTGGGTAAAAAGAGCTGATCAGATATCGAATGATAGCATCACGAAGATGACATATATAAGTCTAACTCTTCAGATTTACAAACCGTTTCGTCATCAAACAACCTTCCAAAAGTATTTTCGTAGACCGACAGATCTTGATTTCTCAGAATTCAAAACTTCATATCTTAACTCATAACAGATCATCCTGAAACGGATTTACTGAATAAGAAACGTAAACATAGCAAGGCATAGGTGTAGCTCTTCATGGTAACTAATCAAATCCATATAGACGAAAATAAGTTGATCGATAACATCAAATGGCAGGAAGCTCTACAACGGAACTTAGGATTTATCAAGACTTAGAAGTCAAACAATCGCGTGACGCGTAACCAAACATATCAAAACGTACGGCGATAAGGTAGATCAAACATACAGATCAAAATAATCCTAAAGTCTCACTATTCGCAGATCGTCGCAAACGAAAACAGAAATCTAAGTCTCCACTAAGGCACTTCTCAAGACATCCTATGAACACAACAAGTGCACGTTATATGATGTAAGTATTATCACGTTGGCCAGACGTCATAATACTAGCATCATATAAGTATGCCCTCATGATGGTCATACTTTGTCTCAATCAGTGAAACAAATCTACAAATCCACCTAACAGTCCGACTAACTCCTGGGTTAGACCTATTCAAAAATAATGAAACGATGTCGAACAAAACAACGAAGCTCGGAGAGACGTAACAAAATCAAACAATCATCATCAAAAGAAACATGTCGCTAAGGCCTCAATTTCTTCATCACAAGGTTCGTTTTCAAAATTCGTCTCTTCAAAATCTTCTTATGCCCGAGTAGTCAGTCTTCGTTCATCTTCCAATCTGAGAGCGAAACGAAATCACTAACTTGAGTTTGGTTCCTCAAGCCTTCTGCAGTTTCTTCTTGGAAAGTGACTGAGTAACGTGAATCTCTGGTGCGATCTTCAATCTCCTCATCATCCAGTCTGTTTCCACTCTCAATTCATCTTAGTACGACTAAGATGAATAGGGAAGTGAGACTGAACGTCTTCATCAGCTCCAGGTTCGCCATCTTGACTAGAATTTCTTCTTCTGCATCACCAACACTTCTGCCTTGAAAGGAATGTCTTCACTCTTCGGGGTAGCCTCCATTGTCGTCAACTCCAGGTCAGGCAAAGAACACCGTTCTCTTAACAAATGTACATCTCCCAGTATGCACAAATGATGTCAAATTTCTACAAGGTGCAAAAATGATTTTCATGCTCTTCCTCGTCTTCGAAGGTACCATTAAGTCATACAATGACCATTTGCCCAAGTACTTACGAGAAAACATCATTTATCAAATTCACGAAACAGTCAGAGCTTTAGCTAATACCATTAGCGTCACTAACCGTCAATAGTAGTCGATTACAAATATGGGGGTCGATTCCAAGAATAAACTCAATTTATCAGAAGGAGACTTCGCGCTCTGAAATTTAACAGACACACCGTCATTTCAGGGTGGAGGAATATTGGTTCCTAACAGTATTACGATTCAGCTTCCAGAAATCAATACATATCTCCTGTCATCATTCTTCTTTATCGCGAACAAACTAAAACATGCCCAGAAGATACACTTAAGTAACTCACTTCCTGGTCTTCGGTTGCTGCTCTTCCCGGTTACTCCAGTCAATTGGGATGATCCGAAAGACATCTTCGTTTAGTGACTAGAATCTCTCGGTATCATGTCAAATCTTACTTCATACTCCGGTGGAAAAACTTGACGTCCAACAGGGATTATGTTCAAGAAGTTCAGGGTGCCAAATAACGTTCAATACAAGGTTCATGTTCAGAAAACTCAAGGTGCCAAAAGGCTTCTACGATGAGGTTCATTTATTGGTGTACGCAATGGTTTCTAAGAAAACTTTATAACCGCAAACGTAACACACGAGTCTCCAGAGTAATAGTGATAGCAAAGGGTTTATCAATCAGAAATCGTAGTAGGGAGTTCAAAATTGTTGCAAACGTTAAAGGTGAGACATAGAAGGGTAGTTGTCAATATTTGACTGATCATTCCACAATTTCCTTGTCAGAATAAAAATCGAAGTTAACTATTCAAAGAAAGACGGTTCGCAAATCAAAACTATATCATTAGAAGTGAGGAAGAAAACATTCTTATACTCATGGTTATATACCACAAGACTTCTCATAAGGACAGAGATGGGTAAAACGAAATCAATAGTGTCGGAAACTTCATAGATACTTATCAAATAGCAAAACATATCCAGTACGTCATCGCCATAGAGGTTCTCGGAATGCCTAAAGAGGCGTCAAAGTGATTAACAAAAGAATCAGAGTGAAATG
Organism: Artemisia tridentata subsp. tridentata; assembly: GCA_021014915.2. Lineage (NCBI taxonomy): Eukaryota > Viridiplantae > Streptophyta > Magnoliopsida > Asterales > Asteraceae > Artemisia > Artemisia tridentata. Next base: position 17,220,403 of record CP139507.1, on the reverse strand, counting down.
CGGGTCATTATCAAAATGATTAACAAAAGGGATTTGAAGATAAGGATCAAATAGTGTCAGGCCATTATTATGAAATTCTCAATGCCTTCCAGATTTAATCAGGTTTAAAACTTAGGTGGTGTAAAGCATAAGCTTTCACTTTCCAGAAGTGGTATCAACAGGATCTAACCAAAAGCAAGGCACGAATCAGAGTGATACGGAAGCAATGATGCTTAAACAAATGCCTTATAGTCTACCCATTCCTCACCGGTCAAAACTTAGGTTCCTATGGGAAATCCTAAAGCAATTTTCAAAGGTTGACTTACGAGCGCTTACAGGGAAAGCTTAGTGGTCCTAACTTACACAGGTCAAGGGTAAATGTATTACGAGTCGCAGCCTGTCTCTCTGATACCATAATTGTAACACCCCAACCCGGCAAGGGTAGAAGTATCACACTAATGGCTCCATATCAGATCAAACAAAGCATACAATCAATAGTAATACAATGGTTCTCAAAGGTTACAAATGAAATCTTGCAATACAAAGGGTTACAAAGGAAAATAAAAGCTGCCTATCAAATCCATAAGTACATCTCTTCTAATGGCTTCTACTCAAAGTCTTCTAAGTCCAAAGCCTCTTCACTCTTACCCAGCTTCCAACTAAAACCTGCCGCGGGAAAAGAAACGCGGCTGAGCTACTAGAGCTCAGTGAACAGATATAACGTAACAAGCAGTAGTATAATGTATAATTTACTTGAGTAAAAGAGTGTAGAAGCATGAATACATGGCATCAAGATGAAAGGTAAGAGTACATGGTATCATAAGGAAAGGTAAAAGGGTACATGGTAAAGTAAGTCAGAAATCCACTACGAGCCCATAACATAACATGAATCATAATCATAATCATAATCGTAAACATGCAGAGGGGAGACCTCTTAGTATCCTGTGAATATGAGGGGTGTCCTCAATCATGGGTATCCTGTAAATATGAGGGGTGTCCTCAATCATGGGTTGGAGTAGCTAGCTCCCGGAGTGTGAAAGACGTGTATCGCACACACCATCAGTCACCATGAATAACATAACATAACATGAACATGAACAAATCTAGGATGCATCCATACGCCCCCGGTGGCCATAATCTGCCTCTACATAAACATGAATCATAAACATAAACGTGCAGGGACGGGACAGGTCATCACTCTCCTGCCCTAGAGTCATGCCATCGGTGCATCGACTGACATGGACATGAAACCCTCATGCCTAGTGAGTGGCTCGTAGTATCAAACTGAGGGTAAAGGTCAAGTATCATGAATCATGTTTTAAGTTTACTTGCATAGGTCAATATCATGTTTCATAAGTTCATAATCATGGTTCATAATCATGGTTCATAAGCATGGTTCATAAGTAAAGGTTCATAAGCAAAGGTTCATAAGCAAAGGTTCATGAATGAAAGGTTCATAATCATAAAAGGTTCAATATCATGATGGTTCAATAATCGAAGTTCATGAATGAAGGGAAACATAGCAATGGTATAGGGAAACCCTAACATGAGTCATAATCAGAGAACGAAGGCCTCTTAATAAAGAAGCAGAATATCTGTACCTTAGCCGAGTCAAAACAAATCGAGGCCAAACGAAAGGAGAACGGTCATTCCCGCTTCACCAACCTAGAAGAGAGTGGATTCGAATTAAGAAGAGTTCAAATTACTTAAGTTACCTCTTTTAGTTATCTTTCCATTTTTAGTAACTTCCCATAATTAGCAGATTTCCAAAATTAACAAGTTTCCACATTTTAACATATTCATATAGGTTAGTTTTCTCATTTTAACAAATTTCCACGTTCTTATATGTCAAGGATTTCATATTATATAAGTTTTGCGAAATTAGGGTTTCGAAGTGTCACTTAATATAATTTAGGGTTCAAAGTGTCAATAAATCAAGTTAAGGGTCACAGATGATAATATACTTATTATAACACATAAATATAAGTCACATAAGCCAAAAATGCCAAATTTACACTTTACACCATTTAGTTTCAAAAGTTTCATATTAATCCTTTAATTTATCCAATTTCCATATTTAAACCATTAACTAATATAATTAACACATAAGTCACACATCTTGCATAATTGACATAAACAGCCCCTACATCTTATTCCAGCCAAAACATGCATACCTTCATCATATTTACATTATTAGTCCCTCTAGTTATCATATTTACAATATAACCCTTCTAATTATCAATTATCTCTTATGTTTCAGAATTTCAGCTTTTAAACACAATCAGGTCACCAAAATACGAATTTTTATTCCATATTAGAACTCAGAAATAAAATTCACAAATATTCACAGAGATGATTCAATGTCTTTAGAACACACACAAATTTTTCCAGAATTTATTAGTTAGTGTAACCCCACATTAAAAATACCCAAACTCAGACTACTCAGAAAACCGACCTGCAGCAGTACTCAAAAAGTATTCACTTGAGAGACCTACCAACACATCCAGGAAAAATTCACAAAAATTCATGGTATTACCTAACATATAGAAGTTCAACACTGCAAAGTTTTATGGCCCAATTCTTTATAGTTTGAAAATGAAAAATCGACAAAGTGGACTGATTTTCAGACTCCCGAATTCAGCTTCAGCACTTAATCCCACAAAAAGTAAAAATACGACTAAATCAACTTGAAATCACTCCAAACCAATTGGAAAACTTTACTAAGACATCAAACTGAGTTTACAAACAAAAATCATGAATTTAACCTTTACCAAACTCGACCCACAACAGTTACAAATTCGACCATCGTTTCAGTCCCAAATCAACCAATATCATATTTCATCCAAAGATCATAACAACCACATAATCATATCACCAATCATCATTTTAATCCATAAAAACAATAAGTACGCTCATTTAACAATAAAACCATTCGAACCATATAAACATATCAAACCATTTACCTTTTTAATTCAACAATCTACCAACTAATTACATAATCATTATCATAACATCATCGTAAACATGTTATCATCATCAAACATCAAAAACCATCAAGAATCCATATAAATACATATAAGTCAAACCACCATAATATTCCAAATTCAATTTGTATCAATTTTAATTAATCAAATTAGTTACATGTTATACCAAAACAATCCAAATATCAAATTAAGCATACATATCAATAACCACTCATCAAATTCATCATAAAAATTCATCTAGGAATTTATCATGGATCGACCAAATTAAAACCATGAAGAAGAAACAATTTTGATTTAAACAATTTTGTTACAAATGTTATCACCAACATGTTTTTATCATCATTTCATCAAAATAATCAAAGTTTATCAATTCTCTCATTTTCCAATTATATTCTATCCATATATAATTATGTATTTCAATTTGTATCTTTTATTTCTTACATATCATGATGTTCATAACAAAAGGAAATTAAGGAGATGATCAAGGATGAAATTGAAAAATACCAAACCCTTCCAAAATGTTATATGAATCGAATGGGGAAGAAAACCAAGAGCAAGGCCTCCAAAAGCTACCAAATAAATTCCAATATGTACCAAACCTTCTCACGAACACGTAGGAATTATCACCAAGGATCAAGAAACAATATTTTGATGATGGAGGTGATGGTGGTGGCGTAAAAAAAGAAGAGAGGAAGAGAGGAGATGTTTTAAATTTTTAGCTTATGATAAAATGGGAATTAAGTGTGCTTTTAATGAGATAATAATGGGAATTGCCAAAATTTAAGGGATTACCATCCCACCCTTAAGTAAATTCGGCCAAGGGATGAAAATGGGGTCAAATTATCATCAATTGGTGCAAAATTTAACTTAGGTTATGTTATATTATTTATTTCTTAAGTTATGTACTAGTTTTAAAGTTTTTTTTTTCGGGCCCGTTAGGTCACGTAACGTGCAATATTTAGTTCTTCAACCAAATTTCATATTCTTGAGTTCTTATAACATTGTAGTAGCTCAAATGAAGTTTACTTGAAGTTACATGTTCATGTTTGTGATCGTACGATAATCGTTTTCGATTTAGGGCTTGTTTGGCAACTGCACACAAATCCTCAAAATTTCAAATTGGAGGGCATTTTGGTAATTTAAACGAGTTATGAAAATGTGGGTTTTACAGTGGTGATGGTAAGGTGTTTGATGAATTTGGTGAGGTGGTGTGTGACTTAGGGTTTGCCAGAGAAGAAGTGAGTGAATTGTAGTTTGAAATTTTGTGAAATGAAGGGCGGGTAGAAAGGAGCGGGTGGGTTTAATTTCATTTTTGGGGAAGTTTTATGTGATGTTTATATTTTTATTTATATACATGTATAAAAATTACAAGATGTATACTAGTAGGGATGAAACTATCTAAGCCGTTTGTTAAAAACTCGAGATCAGATAAGTAAAAGCTTAAACGACAAGTTTAAGAGAGCTCGAGCCTAAGTTGAGGCTAACTGATAATCGAGCTTTATATATAAAGATCATCTAGGCCCGCGAGTCTAAACGAGCCTTATAAATATGTACGTATATATAGTGTGTATACGTATAACTATGTATAGTTGTATAAACGAGCTTTAGTCTGATGGGCTTAACAAGTCGAGTTTGATTTGCGCTTTATTTCCTTAAACGCGACATAAAAAAGAGTTTAGCCCGAGCTTATGAAATATGTCAAAGCCGAGCTCGAGCTACAAATATAAGGCTCGAGCCTTATAATTATAAATAAGTCGAGCTCGAGCTTTATCAAAATCGAAACTCCGCTCGACTCGTTCACACCCATGTATACGAGTACTTTTTACCGAATTAATTATGAGGAAAATTATGGTAATAGTGAAAATATTTGTTTCTATTCGTTTATCTTCGTTTATTTATTAAATAAACGAACATGAACAATATTTTACGTTTGTTTAGTTAAATGAATGAACATGAACAAAAGTCGCGTCCATTCATTTATGTTTGTGGACGTCTAATTATGCGTTTATTAACATTCTTTTATGTTAACTTATTTGTTTATGTTCGTATATCATATCTTTTAATCAAATGCTTTTAGAATTGGTTTGTTTAAACAAATCAATACTTATAAAGAAACAATACGCTGGTTCATCTAAAGCAACACTTAAACAAAGCAAATTGGTTTGGTTTGCATTATCTTATTTTTAAATATAGAAGTACACAAGATGTTATTGATTTACAAGACGTACATATAGAAGTTAATATGTATATGATGGTTCATCTAGCAGATGTCTACAAATACGTTGTACGTAAGTGATGCGCGGGTGGCAAAGCATGCCTTACAACCTCCTATGCAGTGTACCTAACCGTTGTAGTGCAGTATAGGCAATCATACTATTATGTCCGTTTATATATTGTTCACGTGTATACACGTCCGTATACCTACATACAAAACATATATATACACAAAGAAGGTGATAAACGGGCATTATGAACATATACGTGTAGATATCCAATGATTTGTTACACATAAATGTTATACCTAAACCTACACATACACTTGTGATACTCGCATAAATAGTTACATTAGTAAACAAACACATATAATATGAAACTACAAACACATATGAAGACATACTAAGTAATGTGGGAATATGTAAGCATACACAAACATAAAAACTATATTCTTTGTGGGAAATCCGTGGGTATTTACACACAAATTTCCCACGGATTTATCACATTCGTGGATAATCGGTGGGAAATTACCGACAACTTTCCCACGGGCATAATCATTTTCTTTTACTTTTTAATATAGGTACACGTATACACGTCTGTATACCTACATACAAAACATCTAAAGATACAATGAAGGTCGTAAACGGACATACGAAACATACATGTGTAGATATTCATACATGTGCAATGGTTTGTTACATAAATAAGTGATACTCACATAAATAGTTACATTAATAAATAGACACATATAATATGAAACTACAAATACATATGAAGACATACTAACTAATGTGAGAATGTGTAAGCGCACACAAACATAAAAATGATATTTTGTGGGAAATCTGTAGGTATTTACACGCATATTTCTCATGGATTTATCACATTGGTATTTACACACATAGACCGTGTGAAATCCGTGAGTAATGTAGCTAAAACTTGCCACGGACTTTTGGCCGTGGCTAATATGTGTGAAATCTGCGACAAGTTTCCCACTGAAGTTTAATCAACACAAATAGTGTGAATATTGTCGCAAATCTGTGGGAAATTTGCGACGGATTTGCCACAAAAACTTGGTCAACAATTTAGTGTGTAAATAGTGGGAAATCCGTGGGAAAATTACGACATATTTCCCACGGAAATTTGGTCAATAATTTATTGTGTAATTTGTGTGTATTCCGTGTGAAATTTCCCACAAATTTTTTTCCGTGTGTAAAGTTTGTGGGTAAAACCAGTTTGTGTAGTAGTGTTTCCAAACTGACAAATTCCAAACGATCGAACAAAATTCAAACGACCTGATTATAACCAAGTCTTCAAACACCAAATCGATCTTCAAATGCAAATGCCAAATTCAAATTCTCATGACCCACTTATATCTTAAGGATTACGGTCAAACATTCAAAGCTATTATCCGAGTATCATACAAATTGAAGTTAATGAATAACTTGACGAACATGATAATTCAAATGCCCCAAATATGATACGGATAATACCAATGACCCACTTATGTGATAAGAATTACAGTCCAAATTCGAATACCAAATACAAATACCTAAATAACCTAATTGTAGGTTACTTTCGAAACGAACAGTCGCTCAAAAAAAAAAAAAAAAAAAAAAAAAAAAAAAAAAAAAAAAAAAAACAAGCAAACCAATGCCAAATCTGTTCCAAACGAAGTTTGTATATAACAAGACTGATTCAAAATTCAGTCACCAACTACCAAACGAAATCAAAGAACTAACAAATATTGGCACAATTCCAAAATCCCATATTTAGATTCAAAGCCCACTTAGTCAAAGCCCCCATATTCAAACCCAATAACTAATCGATCCAAAAGAAACAGATAATCTCTACACAAACCGATCAATTCAACACAAGTTCTAACTATCTCTAATCCCAATTGACAAACACCTTCAACTTATCAAACGAGCAGAGGCTAAAATCGATTGAACAAAAGGAAAAATCCCAAGTAACAAACCTGATATCTTCAACTTATTAAATCAGCCAGCCGCCAAACACAAAATGAATTCAATTGATGTCAAGAAATTGATTCTTGAAATCAACCAGAAGCTGAAGTCGATTCACAAACCACGAATTGATATTTGATCAGGTAACCCAAAACGAATCCAGAACCTCAAACAATTTCAACTTGCTTCAAAACAATCGATCGAATGGCTCTTGATACCAATTTGTTAAGATTTAAGAGGGATATTCATGGGGCAAAAGACCAAACCAGCAGCAGAAGATCAAAAGTAGAGGTTCTAAACATGAGCAAGAAGATGGGAGCACAAAAGCTAGTAGTTTATTTATGAAGTCAAAGTCTAATCCTATTACAAAGTTCTATATCTCTATGTTATATAGAGAACAAAACCGACATCCAAAACTTAGGTACAAAGAAAACTTATATCTTAAGATACAACCAAAATGACCAAAATGACCAAAATGCCCTTATACTACTAGCTAAGTTATGTAGTACCAAAATTACCAAACTAGCCTTAGGAGGTGAAGACAAAATATCTAACAATCTCCACCTTGAGTTCAACTCCTAAGTAACACCATATCTCCAATTGTGAGCAAATCCAAAACAGTGGCGAAACTTGCTCAAAGGAACTGATGGTTGTAATGAAGCTTTCCGACTTGCAACCGAATTTCCAATGGTGAAAACATAAGGATCTTCTAGCATCAAGATCCGCAACATAATCCAAATCTGAGTAGTCGGCAACCAAATATTCACGTTCACCACCGTAAATGATGCCAACATCAGAGGTCCTGAGTTAAACTCCTCCACCTGCTTCAAATCAAATTCAAAGTTCCAAAGGCTAGAGATACTAGCCAATTTCAAATCAAACGATCGATTCCCAAAAGCTATCCGAAACAAAATCGATCCAAAACAAATGCCGATGACTTCAAAACGAACAATCAAATGTTAGCCGACAAATTCAAAACGGCCAACCAAACAAACAAATCGGCTCAAACGATCTTCACCAGTGACAATCAAATTCAGGCAGCAAACTTCAAAAGCCCGACAAACGAAGATCCAAATTTCCAAACTGACAAATTCCAAACGATCGATCAAAATTCAAACGACCTGATTATAACCAAGTCTTCAAACACCAAATCGATCTTCAAATGAAAATGCCAAATTCAAATTCTCATGACCCACTTATATCTTAAGGATTACGATCAAACATTCAAAGCTATTATCCGAGTATCATACAAATTAAAGTTAATGAATAACTTGACGAACATGATAATTCAAATGCCCCAAATATGATACGGATAATACCAATGACCCACTTATGTGATAAGAATTACAGTCCAAATTCGAATACCAAATACAAATACCTAAATAACCTAATTGTAGGTTACTTTCGAAACGAACAGTCGCTCAAAAAAAAAAAAAAAAAAAAAAAAAAAAAAACTAAGCAAACCAATGCCAAATCTGTTCCAAACGAAGTTTGTATATAACAAGACTGATTCAAAATTCAGTCACCAACTACCAAACGAAATCAAAGAACTAACAAATATTGGCACAATTCCAAAATCCCATATTTAGATTCAAAGCCCCCATATTCAAACCCCATAACTAATCGATCCAAAAGAAACAGATAATCTCTACACAAACCGATCAATTCAACACAAGTTCTAACTATCTCTAATCCCAATTGACAAACACCTTCAACTTATCAAACGAGCAGAGGCTAAAATCGATTGAACAAAAGGAAAAATCCCAAGTAACAAACCTGATATCTTCAACTTATTAAATCAGCCAGCCGCCAAACACAAAATGAATTCAATTGATGTCAAGAAATTGATTCTTGAAATCAACCAGAAGCTGAAGTCGATTCACAAACCACGAATTGATATTTGATCAGGTAACCCAAAACGAATCCAGAACCTCAAACAATTTCAACTTGCTTCAAAACAATCGATTGAATGGCTCTTGATACCAATTTGTTAGGATTTAAGAGGGATATTCATGGGGCAAAAGACCAAACCAGCAGCAGAAGATCAAAAGTAGAGGTTCTAAACATGAGCAAGAAGATGGGAGCACAAAAGCTAGTAGTTTATTTATGAAGTCAAAGTCTAATCCTATTACAAAGTTCTATATCTCTATGTTATATAGAGAACAAGGGTATGTTTGGCAAAATTAGTTGTAAGCTGTATGCTGTACGCTATAAACTGTAGGCTGTAAGCTGTAAGCTGCAAAGCTGTTAATATGAGCTACAAACTGTATCTTTTTTTTAATAAAAGTGTTTGGTAAGTTAGCTGTTAAATGTAATTAGAAGATGTAAAATGACATAAATGGACATATCTATAATTGTAAACAAATATTTGGAGGGTATATCAGTAATTTAAAGTTTTAACAGCTCCAAGATGTTTAAAAAGCTTCATGAATCAGCTTTTCATTTAGGAGCTATTTGTTTGAAATAAAAGCTTGAAGTTAATGTATCCAAACGGACCTACTTAGTTTAGATGAGATTATTTTGTAACAAAAAGCTAACAGCTCCCCCAAAAAGCCCCTACCAAACAGAGAACAAAACCGACATCCAAAACTTAGGTACAAAGAAAACTTATATCTTAAGATACAACCAAAATGACCAAAATGACCAAAATGCCCTTATACTACTAGCTAAGTTATGTAGTACCAAAATTACCAAACTAGCCTTAGGAGGTGAAGACAAAATATCTAACAGTAATTATACATCAAAGATGGCCTCTTAATACACATGTCTATGTGTTCCCCAAATGTTGAAAGAAACTTTAACAAAAATCAAAACATATAGTATTAGCTTTACGCATGTCTGCAAGTTTTTGGGCACTTTTGGGATTAGACAAACGTATGTCTTATCACAGTTTGCGGATTCCTGTCCAACGCTTCCTCCGTAAAGGCTATCTCCCTTCCACCATGGATATAGTGACCACATTGTTAGAACACATGTTTGCGGATTCCTGTCCAATGCTGTTGCCGGATAGCCTTTGTAAAGTAAATAATGGCTCTTTTGGCTGTGGAAGATCAATTTCACTGCATAACATAGAAACTACTTCTGTCATCGTTGGCCTATCCTTAGCCAGGTCCTGAACACAAAGAAGTCCCACGTGTATGCATCGCAAACCCTCTGGTAGACATGATGGCTTTGCCAATGCTTGATCAATGAATTCGTCTCCTCTGCCTTCCTTCCATGACTTCCATGCCTGAGATATGTTATATTTTGTAAGAAGCCATCAAAAGCTGGCATGTAAACGGAATGAAGTTTTGTGGTATGGTATTTGAGTGGAATGTTATACTTACGTGTGCAAGAGGATAAACTTGTTCTTGATGTATAAATGCAGTATTCCTCTTTCCACTCACAATCTCTAATAGCATTACCCCGTAACTAAATACATCTGATTTCTCTGAAATCACTCCTCCCATGGCATATTCAGGAGACATATAGCCACTGAATTTCATTATTTGATTACCATTAGCCCAAGAATATAACAATTTGACATCATATTGACAAAAATGTGTAATGAATATCTTGTTCACTTTCTGAGTCATAGGAGAAGGTTAGTTGTAAATACAAGCATCACAAGTCATCTTTTTCTATGATATGATGTGCTATATATACTCATTTCAATGTGACTTCCATTTTAAGATTTGGTACTTTGTTTTTATGAGTTTAGACTGTAATAAAGACATCATGTGTGCGTTAAAAAGATGTTATTTGAAGAGTCACTATTCTAAAGAGGAAATATAAAGTTCTCACTATGTGCCAACAATCCGGTGAGTATTCGCCAGCTCTTGTGTCATTTGAAAATTTCTTGCCAGTCCAAAGTCCGATATTTTGGGATTCATTTTCTCATCTAGTAGAATATTGCCACATTTCAAATCCCTGTGTATGATCCTTAAACAAGAATCACGATGGAGATAAATAAGTCCACGACCAATGCCCTGAATAATGTTGAAACGAGTTGCCCAATCAAGCTGTGAACGTTTCTTTGGATCTAGGCATCAAAAAAGTAATCTATAAGCAATGCCCCGAATAATGAGAAATGGAAACATAGAGATTCAAGTTAAACTGACCAAAGAGAAAAGTGTCCAAGCTTTTGTTTGTCATGTACTCATATATCAACAATCTCTCTTTTCCTTCAATGCAGCAACCTAAAAGTTTAACCAGATTCCTGTGTTGGAGCTTGGAGATTAACAGTATTTCATTCTTAAACTCTTCAATTCCTTGTCCAGAGTCGCCTGACAGCCTCTTAACTGCTACTTGCTGCCCATGATCTAGTATTCCCTATATTAAGTTAATGTGTTAAGTATAGTTATCGAAGAAACAAGGTTTGAGAATACTAGTGCATTATTACCTTATAAACTGGGCCGAATCCTCCTTCACCAAGTTTATTTTTGTAGCTGAAGTTGTCAGTGGCAGTTACTATTTGTTTGAACTCGTATATAGGCAAATCAAAGGACTCCTGTTTATCTTCTTGTGGTTTGTCCCTTGAAACAATTTCAACATCTGAACTCAAACGATTTAACTTGGTTTTCCTTCCTCCAGAGAGAATTTCGACGTATGAATCATTTTATCAATATTAGGATAAATGATATGTAGAGTTAGAAAAATTGTCTTACTGACATAGAAACTCCTTTTGTCGTACTATAGAGTAAGAAACAAAATATATTTCTTCACATTACAAAAGAGTGTTTGGATAATTATATGTTTATATGCTATAGGATTATATGTTGTTACCTTTCTTATATGTTATCCACCTGTATAAACAAAACACGAAGCCACATAAGAGGAGTAAACCACCAATGGTTGCAAGGCTGATAATAAGTGCTGCTTGATCTTCCTTTTCACCTATAATATCGTGTTAGGCTGGTATAGATAAATAAAATCTCACAGAAACATCAAGAACTGGCTATTAGACCTCAATAAGTCTTGGCAATTACCTATTTCGGCATAAGAAAGGTGTAAGAAAAGATTCTCCCCGCCAAATGAGAACTGCTCGATATCAATGAGGTCTTCTGTCCAAGCCATACAGTAAATGCCGGTCACAAAGGCATAGGCCTTGCAAGAGCAGTTACCCATGCACCAGTGTCGGCATTCATCGGGATTTTTTTCTGGAAAATAGTGATAACGATCTGGGAGCTTTAGAACTCTGAGAACCAGGAACTTATCAGGCTTAGACTTCCCAGAAGCTAAACTACTTTGATTCTTCTCACACAAAAGCTCACTTCGCCTAACACAACCCCTTGTCCAGTTACTTTTGCTCCATTCCTCATTTGACACTGGGACAAACCCTTTTAAGCAGCCACAGTTAGGAGACTTGTTGGTACAAATTGCAAAAGCACCGCAGACTCCATAAACATCACAAGGATTCCCTGGTACTTCCCAACTAAAATTCCACATGTTTTCTTCACTGTCCCAGTATATCATTTGAATCACACCATTAGGTTTTATATAAAGCCGTGGGTAATAAGGTGAGGTTAAAAAGTTAATAAGGTGAGGTTAAAAAGTTAAAAGCGAGATAAGCCCCCTCTTGTAAGTTTGCTGGCGTGAGACTAAGTAGACCCGAGTATCCAGCCTCCTGTTCTGGTATACCTATAAACCTACCTCCATCCCATGGCCCACCTCTCAAGTACGGCCTGGAATTGTACCATATTAACACTTGCGGTGGCTGCTCTACTAAAAGCCCAACTACAAAATCTCCCGGCGCTGGATCATCATCACTTTTCCATGATTTCATTAGATGTTTATCTCGCGTTTTGCCATTTGTCCCAAGCTTCATGCCTGGCAATAGGCTGTTACCAGGATAATCAAAACTTTCCCACAAAATTGATCCTGAGGTGTTATCATTGAGACAAAAGTTTCCTGTGTCTGTTAGTTTTGCAATTGTTATATTGGACTGGAGCCTTATGTTTGTTAACCAGACAGTGTTGCGCTCACCATCTAGGATTCTCAGGCTCCCATCATCGACAATAGATAGGCTAGAACTTCTGTCAGAAACAGAGAGCGGGCTTTCTCTGTTTACGACCCATATAATTTTTCTTATAGTGATGATTTTGAACCATATGCCAAGATATTGCTTAGCAGAATTTTCTGGACTGAAGAAGCCTAGTTCAAAAACTTGATTGGCGGAGACAAGAGTTTTTCCTATGTAGTTTGGATTATCTTTAGTCAATGTATCAGTTGCCCTGCAGTGCTGTAATGAAATAATCAGAATATACCAGCATGTCATGCACAAGCAGTTTACTGCAGTACCTCTACAAGTAGCCATTTGGAATCTTTATACGGATCCTTCAGTTTCCTTCAATTCAGCATGATATTCAAAATTATAATATAACCAAGTTGTTTGTCGCCAGTACAATTTAGAAAATGAACTCCGTTTCCATGGTGCTCATTCAGTATTGTGGTTGTTACTTTGACTTTTCTGATCCAGTTTCTAGTATTTACAAAGAATAATATCATATCTTTATTAAAGAATTCTCAAATCTAACCCCCCTGATAGCTAAAGTTTATCTACTTTGATGTTAACCACAACTTAAAAAATATGATTTTGGTCATACTGCCGTATAGTAGGTACATTTGCTTATAGATCGAGTCAAAACCACATAAGTCAACATGATGAAAGTAAAAGTATGTGAAGTTTCATTAGGGAATTGTAGATTAATCACCATGTTAGGTTTCCTATAACTTTTTTATTTATAAAAAGATTGTGCAACTTCCTCGAAATTATGATTAGGATGGCGGAGCCAGAAATTTTTGGTCGAGGGGGCACACTTTGATAAATTTTAGAAACTACACTATAAATTGGTACTTGGGGGGGGGGGCAAATTACGAAAAAAAAGCCAAATATTTTCGAAAATTTACACTACAATTTTTTTTCGCTAGGGGGGCACCTGCCCCTTGTGCCCCCCCCCCCCCCCCCCCCCCTTTATCTCTGCCCATGATTAGGAACCAGTTAAACAAGGGTTCGACTAAATGCCCGTTGCTTTCGTAACAAAAACAAATAGACTTAGGTGTCTTATGGTTTATGTTTTAAACTTTTGAGTCTTGTGTTCAGTATTCATACTTCAGTAAAATTTAATAACATTTTGCTTATCTTATCCCTGCTACTGATCAAAAGTTATTAGATCAAAACTTTTTTCATGATGGAAGGTACTAAATCCAATAATAATGTAGGTTTTTTATTAATTTATGTAATCAGGCTGCTCATCTTCGACTTTGTACAATCGACATGGAGCTTATACTCTCAACAGATGGTATGAAGTTTTTACCATCAGTCCATGCTGGTTGAGTCAAAACAGAACTTCGATGATAATCCCACAAGGCACATTGCTGATCATTGTTAGTTTTTTTTTAATGATTTGGACCGTACTTAGGGTTACTGACTTACTGGTACAATTAATTTTTGATCTAGTCAAAACCACATAAAGTCAACATAATGAAATTAGAAGTGTGCAAGCTTCATTACGAAATTAAAGATTGAATCGCAGCATTTGGTTTCATACAACGTTTTCATTGACATAAGAAAGGCGCAACTTCCTTAGAGTTCTAATTAGAAACCATTTAATTAAGGTTTTGACTGCCCTGCAGTGTTGTAATGAAATAATCACAATATACGAGTATGTTTACAGAAGTATCTCCTCCGACAACCGAACCCATTAGTTTCTATAGACCCTTCTGCAGATTAAGGTGTTAGAATTTACAAGATTCACATTCTTCGGTAGTATGATTTACAAAATGAATTTATAAACTACACAAAATAATAAAAACTCCACTTTTCTGATCAAATTTTCAAGAACTTACACATAGTGATATCATCTCATTTTTAAACCCTGACCCTGATAGCTATACTTTCTTTACTATAATGTATATAAAGGTTGTGTCAAGGGTTAGTTATACAGTTATTTTGGATGAGTCAGAATTAGATTAAGTCAACTTGATAAAAATTGATGACAATATTAAGCTTCTTAAAAAGATTTTATCGACCAAAACATGGCCCTACCTATCAGTCTGCATTCTTTAGTTAAAAATCTAAAGCCATGTTTTAAGATGTTGCATAGTGAAAAACACTTGGTTACTTATTTATGTATGTCATTCCTTTGGATCCAAATACTAAAAAAAAAGAAGAAAAAAATAATTGATATAAGATCATTTGAGTACAAAACATTTTTTAGATACAAAGGGACCTATCCCTACCTTTCATTCATTTTAATCTAAAGGCTGAGATTAAAGTTATCATTTACACTACAGGGTATTTTTGTCCATATATAAGCTATATTTTTCTCATTCAAAACACACACAAACGGTGTGTTTTTTACCTCCTCTCTTTCCTCCTCTCTATTATAGCTTATTTCCCATCATCAGGTAACCCTAATTTCTACGTGATTTTCAATACTGAATTGATCATTAGATTCAGTTTTTCATTTCGCACACAATGATAGACTTGAATTTCATTATCATTTGGTTTTGAGATTTCCCCCAATTCACTCGATTTTGACTTTTGTCATTTTTTGATATAGTCATTTGGTTTCTTACTGATAATTATGCTTGTTACGAGACTTGATATTTATATGTATGTGTAGCTGATGACGTCATCTTATATTAGTTTGTTATCGAGCAGTTATAAGCTGATGACGTCATTAGAAATTTGTGAATCTGTTTGATGACGTCATCTTATATTAGTATATCAGTTGAGTATGATTGTTCTCGAATTACAAGGCCGAGTAATTGGCGATTACTCCTACAAGGTCAGTGACCAAGGCGAGTTGAGCCGAATCGGCCAAAACTCAGTTTGAGTATCGTAACTTGTTTCGTTGAATTCACAAAATGATCTTTTTATTTCACCCTTATACTCAAATAATGCTTATCTTCTGCTAGTTTGTGTATCGTAACTCACTAACTTGAATCGTTGATTATTGGCAACTTCCTTTTGGCTTTTGCAAAAGTCTGAAAAAATAGCATATTGTAGGAGCACTTCTTGCAGTTTTAGTGAGATGGAGTGGCTTATGGCTACTACTTACTCTATAAGATTAGGATCATAAGCATGGGATGCTAAAATTTGTATGTGTAATATGAATGAATGTACTTCATGTCATGTGATAAAATGGGAATATACTATAAGAACTCTATTTTTGTGTTATTCAGTTCATAAAGTGCCGCCAGGGTATGTGACTAGGTCCTTATATATTCTCATAGATTGCAGCCTCTCTGACTGGGAAATGATTACATTTATGTAGATGATAGTTGGAATGTTGGATGAGTAGAACGATCTTTGAAGCATTTATGTATAATTTACAGTTATGTATAGCTGGTATTATGTTCGCGGATGGATGTGTATGAGGCCATAAGGATATGTTTGGGAATTACAATCCTATATAGTAGCGAAAATGACTGACCATCACGTTGGGAATTACAATCCTATATAGTAGCTGAAGGTAGTTAACTTAAATACCTTGAACAATGTTATATGTGGATGGGATGAGGACTACGACCATAACACAATTGAATAAGCAATCTCAAAGTCTCAAACACCCATTAAAAGATAACAAAAGGTAGATGATGTTACGACTTTAAGGTTATGTAGGTATTAAGTATAGTTTAGGGGAAACAGGTTCATATACAGTTTTCTTTACTTTTCTTTGTAAAATGTTGTTATATATGTGGTGTTTGCATGATTATGTATCCTGTCACAAAGAAATTCAGTTTTGATTATAAGTAATGGTCTTAAGGCTGTTACTCCCTCCGTCCCACAATAATTGTCCACTTTGACTTTTTTGAGTCTTTTTTGTTTAACTTTGACCATTAATATTTTTATTTGTGTTATATATTACTTGATGAAAATTATAGCAATGAAAACACATTTAAAACCTAAACTATTCATATATTTTTCATCAAGTATTATATTACACAAATAAAAATATTTATGGTCAAAGTTGAATAAAAAAGACTCAAAAAAGTCAAAGTGGACAATTATTGTGGGACGGAGGTAGTATATTGCATGGTTCTAAGTGGGTTGTGTTGAAAGTGCAAGTTGCGCTAGCACATACAATTGGACATGTAGCAGCTACTATAAGTATGTCAAAAGTTGCAGTATCATTTACGCACATTATCAAAAGTGGTGAACCTGCTTTTAGTGTACTTGTTTCAAGGTTATTTCTTGGCGAGACATTCCCAATTGGGGTTTATTTGTCACTATTGCCAATCATCGGAGGTTGCGCTTTATCTGCTGTAACTGAGCTCAACTTCAATATGATAGGTTAGAAATCTTATCTCTTATAGTACTGGATAATGTTTGTTTTTTGGACTTCAGTTTCTTGGTTTGGACTCGAAAAGATGGGAACATTTGTTTCTATATATTCTCCCATTTGGGGTTAACGTATGAGGAATGAAAACTAGACACTGTTATTTACTATTAATATACGTCTTTGCTACCTCTAAACAAAAAAAAACTAGACACTGTTATTTACTATTAATATTTTGTTGTGTAGGTTGTGACTCGTGATGCAATATACTATGGTCCAACGAATAGCAATTCTAAAGTTTCATTAATAAACTCGGTTCTCCCATATGCTCAGCGTTACATTTATAGTGTCCATCCAAATGTATATGATGTACTTAAGTGTTCGTGGGGATTCAAGCACTTGCTAGTTGTTGAGGTGGAGAAGTTGGTCTACATAAATGTTATAAAGAAATATGGTATCAAATCCAATAAGCGGATAAAGTGCGGTTGTCTTCTACAGGACAGCATCTTCTGTACAACCAGTAAATCTGACACCCACTCGCTTTTTAGAGAGCTATCTCGTTTTCTACTTGCTGGATTTCCCGAATTACCCTTAGCAAATTTCCTCCAAATGATTATAGCAATGACACAATCAGGTTACCTAGTGGACGAGATGGAAATTTTTATTTCAGGTAGCCAAAAGCTATTGAACCTCCCATGTGAAGAATTACAATGGTCGTTAGCATATAGTTCTGCTCAAATGAGCCATGGTGTTACAGAACGATTAATCAAGGCTGATGGTGACTGGATCATTAAAGGAAACCCTGCATCAACCTCAACGATACCCCCTTCAGTGATATTGGAAGAAGATGAAGCTTCAAAAGAAGTATCAGATTCTGTAATTGATATGAATGTTGGTGTCAAAGGTCAATTAGACGACGGAAAGAGTATAAATTCACTTCCCCCGAATCATGCAATTACTGGGAGGACAGGAGAGAGGAGAGAAACTGGGAGGACAGAATAACTTGTGGCTTTCAGATACTTTTCTGCAAAACTTGGTGAGAATTGTGTGAAATTGGTTAATGAGGTTAAAGAATCTGGACTGCCGTATGATATTGTGATAGAAGGTAATGATAATAGCAAGGAATACATAGAAGTTAAATCAACCTCACATGCCTGGAAGGACTGGTTTCATATAAGTGTAAAAGAGCGGGACTTTGCTCGTGAAAAAGGTGATTCTTATTACGTTTCCCGTGTTGTCATATTAGATGGTAATTCTGCACAAGTTACTACTTATAGAAATCCAGCAAGGCTGTGCCAGTTAAAGCAACTTCACCTTCAGTTGGCTCTTCTGCCGCCAAAGCAGTAACAAGAGAGACCATCAAGACAGTCTTCCATAAGAACATCCACAATGTTGGTCCATGTCAAATCATTTCAAGAACTGCTCTCTATAGGCTGCAAGGAGGGTGGTCTATCACCAGTACGGATTGTTGAAGATAGTTTCTGGAAGTTGCTGATGTCGCTTGGCATGAGAGGTCGAAGAACCATTGGATAGGTTGATGACTTGATGCTCAAGTTGGGTGAAGATTACTTGATAATCAAGTTGAACCAAACCGGGCCTAATGATTCCCTTGGTGGAATGGCCGAAAACGACAAGATTTTCATTGTTTTCATGGTAGGTCTGAGGCTTGATCAATCTCTACCTCCACCTCCACCTCGGGCTCCAGCTTGCAAAAGTGTCGTGTAATGTCTCTGATTGTGTTGCTAATAGTGTTGTCGGCATGTAAAGGCAGTCAACAGAAGCCGTGAATAAGATGATTAAAAGCCCAAAACCAACTTCTTGATGAAGAAATTGTTTCATGTTATTGTTCTTTTGCCAAACTAGTACCCTTGACTTCATGGATTAAATATGTTGTAGTACTAATCATTTTCTACGATTCCACCATGCTGTGTAACTGTGTTTGTTGTTTATTATCTTTACTAGTTTATGTACCCATGAAATTCACCAGTTTTGTTACAAGGAATTTGTGGCTAATCTTATGCAGTATGTTGATAGTAATTTAACTGTTTATCGGGTACTTTTTAATCAACATGAGCTGTTTGTCGCGGGCTTATACTTATGTCAGAGACTGCATACTAGCTAGTGCATAAACCTTGTTTTTTGTACTATTTCATCTTTGTCATCTTTATTTCGGGCCAGTATTTTCACTTCATGTATGCTGCTAGTCTAGTGCCTATATATAGTGATGGCATATATGTGGAGAACTATGGATGTCATTGTACCGGATCTATTGTTGCTAAAAAGGTAGTTAAAAGATATAACAAAAAAGACCCAAGGCCAGAGATGGTTGTGGTGTGTTAAACTGGTTGAGGATGGTAGAGGTCTGGGGTTCGAGCCTAGGCTCACCCTGGGCTTCCCAACTTCACAGTTTTTGTTTTTGCAAAAAAAAATAATAATAATAAAAAATAAAAAAAAAAATAAAAAATAAAAAATAAAAAATAAAAAATCATGAAACTTATTAATAAGCTAAAAATGAACAACTTTTGTAAAAACAAATTTTTTATAATTTGAGAATTAAGGTGCAAAAGGCAAAATAAATAAATAGTTAACATATTAGGTATCACCTGTGATACATAATAACTTATTAGGTATCACCTGTGATACAAAATAAGATATTAGGTATCACCTGTGATACATACCAAATATTAGGTATCACCTGTGATACAAAATAAGATATTTAGTATCACCTGTGATACAAAATAAGATATTAGGCAAATAGACAACTTATTAATAAGCTAAAAATGAACAACTTTTGTGAAAATAAAATTTTTATAACTTGAGAATTAAGGTGGAAAAGGCAAAATAAACAAACAGTTAACATATTAGGTATCACCTGTGATACAAAATAACTTATTAGGTATCACCTGTGATACAAAATAAGATATTAGGTATCACCTGTGATACATATCAAATATTAGGTATCACATGTGATACAAAATAAGATATTAGGTATCACCTGTGATACAAAATAAGATATTAGGTATCACCTGTGATACAAAATAAGATATTAGGCAAATAGACAACTTATTAATAAGCTAAAAATGAACAACTTTTGTGAAAACAAAATTTTTATAAGTTGAGAATTAAAGTGGAAAAGGCAAAATAAACAAACAGTTAGGTATCACCTTTGATACAGAATAACTTATTAGGTATCACCTGTGATACAAAATAAGATATTAGGTATCACCTGTGATACATATCAAATATTAGGTATCACCTGTGATACAAAATAAGATATTAGGCAAATAGACCTACCATATGTTTTGAGCTACATTTGTGACACCAGCTATGGCGTCTTGTTTTGAGTCCACCATTCCTTATAGTAATACCTCATGTACAATATATTTCTAAATGCTCCAAGAAGATCCGCCGTATCTCATCACTTATGGTATATTCATTTTGCTTGATCATTTGATTAATGACATTTGATCACTAAAGCAAGTGTGAGCAAAAGATAGAAAACCAAAGGCTTACTTGTATCCTGTAATAATGAGTTCCATATCATACATTTTCATTTACATTTGCAATGATAAGAATGTGTTTGACAAAGAAAAAATTTCATATTTACTGTAAGAAGTAAAACAACAAAGGATTAACTTTCACATTTACTGATTTTCAGTTCCATATTAGTAAATCTGTAAAAACCTAATACATATAGTAAATGTGTTTCATATCAGTAAAATGGCATAATAAGAATATGTATGTGTGATCATTTTTATCTTGGCACCAATCTACCTGCCATAACTTGGCTTTAACTCATCCGACAAATGCAGCCCCTTCCTGTATCTCCCGTGAGCTAGCTTCCCTACGTGTCCATACATAGAATAGTACTGTAACACCCCAACCCGACAAGGGTAAAGATATCACAACAATGGTGGCATATCAGAAGTCACAGAACATTCAATAAATAAAACCTCATAAGTCTTAACATTAAATCCAAAATAAGTCAACATGACTTAAATCAAAATGCAAGACAAAATAGCTTAAGTACAAAAATCCAATATTTAAATGCCTAAACAATGGCATAATAAAATAAATAGAAGTTCAAATGGTAAAGCTAAATAACTAAGGTCGACTCCGAAATAGATCGCTCTCATCCCAAAGCTAAACCCAGCTCCTAGCTTAAGTACCTGCCGCAGGAAAAGAAATGCGGCTGAGCTTCAAAAGCCCAGTGAACAGATATATAGATAACGGGAACAAATAGCAGGTAGCAAATACAAAAGCAAATCAGGAATACGAAATCATACCGATACGAAATCAAAATGAAAGGAATGAGAAATGAATCATGAATGAAAGAAAAGAACAAAGTGAAATAAGATTTAAGAAAACGAAACAAAACAATTCATCACGAGCCCAGACTATTTACGATACCATAGCATACTAATATAATAAAACATACCTGTGTAGAGTGATCAGCTCTCAGACAAAAGTGAAAGACGTGTATCGCACACACAATCAGTCACCAGATATAATAACATATAACATATAACATATACAGATAACAGGTCAAATCTAGAGTGCACCCATACGCCCCACAGACAAATCAATAATCATAATTATAATGGCCATAACAAATAATAAATAAGGGACGGAACAGGTCATCACTCTCCTTCCCTAGAGTCATGTCAGAGGTGCGTCAATGACATGGACATGAAACCCTCATGTCTAGTGATTGGCTCGTAATATCAAACTGTAGAACAAAGGTCGGGCGTACTATCAATTAATCAAAATATTATCTTAAGGGTACATGGCAAAAGATTCAAATCAAAGATCACATCGAAAGTTCACAAACAAAAGGGAACATAGCAAAGGTATAGGGAATCCTAATAAGGAAATGAATTCTGAAAGAAAAAGAACTGAAAAGCCCTTACTGAAAGGACGGAATATCTGTACCTTATTAGCTCAACAGAAAGGAAACAAACACGAAGCTGAGATTAGGGTTTCTCCTTCTTCACACCTAAAGAAGTAGAAGACGGAATTATGAATTATTCAAACTCAGATTATTACATTTAGTTTACTTATCCATTTTGTAACTTTCCAGAATTAGTAATATGTTAATATTCCAGATTAGGTTAAGTCCTTATTTCAAGATCATTGTGGAAATTAAGTACCTTTTATCAAGTTACAAAAGTTCAGGGTTAGTTATGACCATTTTCATAATTTAGGGTTTTAATTGCAATTTCATTAACTTCAAAGGTTTAAAATGAAAATACTTTAAATTACTGATTTAATCCCTATGATACATATATTTACCAAACAAGTACTTTATTTTACAAATTTACAGAACTTCACCCCAGAATTATATGCAATACGAATTAGACCCTCAAATTTTAGTAATTACACAATTGGTCCCTTAACTTTACAAAACTTACAATTTAAATCATAATTTATTTATAATTACATATCAATCCCACAAATACTCAAATTTACCCATTACACCCTGAATGACATTATTTACTCAAAATAACTTCAAGTTTCCCAAATTTACACTTTTAGTCCTTCTATTTTAATTAATTGCAAATCGACCCTTATAAATATAGTTAATTCATTTTCTTGCACATTTACACTTAGGACCCTCAAGTTATATTTTTCTCACATTCCTACTGACTTATATGACATTAAAAAAATATCCCAGAAGTTTCAAAGTTGACAAAACAAGCCCTTATACTTTTAAAACAAACCGTATAGCCTTTTATTTTACCAAAACAAACCCTAGTTTTATCCAATCATTTTATTATCATTATACAATCATTAATTTTAGGGGTGAGCATGGGGCGGTTCGGTGCGGTTTTTGGCCAAAACCGCCCCGCTCCGCAAAATGCGGTTTTTAAAAAATTGAGGATCCGCACCGCGCGGTTTTTTGCGGTTTCGGTTTTGCGGTTTTGTGCGGTTTCGGGTTGGTTTTTGGGTCAAAACCGCCCCGCACCGCAAGATATATTTTTTTATTTTTGGTGCAGTTTTTGGTGCGGTTTTGCGGGTTTATGTGGTTTTTTGTGCGGTTTTAGTGTGTTATTCTAAAAAATAAAAAAATATATTAAAAAAAATATATCAAAAAAATAAAAAATATAAATTTTAGTGTGTTATTCTAAAAAATAAAAAAAATATATATTTAAAAAATTATAAATTGTAGAGTGGTGCGGTGCGGTTTTTGCGGTGCGGTTTTTCGGTGAAAACCGAAACCGCACCGCAAAATGCGGTTCGGTTTTTTGTGGGGCGGTTTTTTGTGGTTTTTGCGGTTTTGCGGTTTTTGTGGGGCGGTTTTTTGTGGTTTTTGCGGTTTTGCGGTTTGCGGTTCGGTTTTTGCTCACCCCTAATTAATTTCATTAATTACATCAGATCTATTCATATTAACCCTAACCCTAATGCATTCTAGGGTTTTCTTCTTATTTTCTTTATTTTTCGTATAAACCGATTATGAACAATAATTCACATCAATTATTTTGAGCTTCTATAAATCATGTGGTTATTTTTCTAAGCTTATATTATCAGTATAGGACATGTAAAAATTATAGTTACACCTCAGAAAAATCGTATGACATTATTTGGAATTCATGTGTATTTTAACTCTTACAAATTCGTACGCCTTGTTTAACTTGCATGATCCATGTTCGACATTTTTACTGAGTTATATACAATATATAGATCATTACAAAAATGCTAGATCAATTATAGAACGTAAGGATTAGGCGTGGGATTTTTATACCTATCGAGCGAGTGAAATCGAACAAACAAAAGCACCACAATCAAACGAAAGCTTCCACGACCCAACTCTTATTTTTCCTAGCTTGCTTACACCTTGATCAACTCCAGAAAATTGCTAGATCACGTCCAGAAGGTCGAATGGATTTTTGGTCGATTTTTGGTTTAGGCGATTTAGGGTTTCGGTATTTAGGGTTTTGTAAAATAGAATGGTTTAATTTTGTATATAATATTAGCCGACTAGGAGGGGGGATATACTCAGAATTTTTGGCCCAAATAGCTTGCTTAAAATCACACTTTGATTTGGTGTACAATTCCCATATTTATTTTGTAATTATCTAATTAAAATGATTTTGCAAAATATATATAAAGTTTATTTAATTAAATTTTCGGACCATGTATATGTATATATGTGATTTTGTATTTTTTGTACATTCAAAGTAATGTAATGTTATCCCAGAATTTTAATTACTTGATATGTAGTTCGTTTTCAGAAGTTTGGAATTAATTCAGAATTGTTATAAGTGATTTTATTAAGTGTTATGGCTTCAGGGGTAATTTGGTCATTTTATAGGTTATCTGAATTTCAGGTATTACAACTTCTTCCCCACTAACAAAAAAATTTCGTCCTCGAAATTTGCAGGAAGTAGAAAGAAAAAGAGAGCGGAAACAAAACAAAGGAGAACGGAAAACAAAACAAGGACATACCGGATTAAAACGAGAACTGCGGATAACTAGCTCGTATTGACTCTTCAGTTTCCCAGGTAGCTTCACGCTCCGGGTGATTCTTCCAAAGAATCTTTACGAATGGGATGACTTTGTTTCTCATGACTCGTTCCTGACGGTCCATAACCGCTTCCGGTTCTTCAGACAAAGACATATCAGGCCGGATCTGATCAAGTGGATAAGATACAACATGCAATGGATGATAATTGTATCCTCTCAGGAGAGATACATGGAAAACATTATGCACATGAGATAGTTGAGGAGGTAAAGCCAAACGATAAGAAACCTCCCCAATACGCTCCAGGATTTCGAACGGTCCGATAAATCGAGGACTCAACTTGCCCTTGATTCCAAAACGCCTGACACCACGAAAAGGAGATACTTTCAGGAATACCCGATCACCTACATTAAATTCTAGATCCCGACGGTGCTTATCAGCATAGCTTTTCTGGCGAGCACGCGACTCTTTCAGTTTCTCTCTAGCAACAGCTACCTTTTCATTTGTGATCTCAATCATCTCAGGTCCTTCAATCAGAAGTTCACCTACTTCGTTCCAACAAACAGGAGCCCTACATTTCCTACCATACAACATCTCGAAGGGAGCCATTCGAATACTCGCATGCCAACTGTTATTATACGCAAACTCTACCAAACACAAGTACTCATCCCAACTACCTGCCCATTCCAACGCACAAGCTCTTAACATGTCTTCTAAAGTCTGAATGGTTCTCTCAGACTGACCATCAGTTTGGGGATGAAATGCAGTACTAAACTTAAGGCGAGCGCCCCAAGCTTTATGAAGTCCCTTCCAAAAACGCAAAGTGAAACGAGGATCACGATCTGAAACAATAGACGAAGGCATACCGTGCAATCGAACAATCTCTTGCTGAAAAACTTCCGCCAACTTACTAACACTAAAGGTCATACGGATAGGTAAGAAATGAGCAGATTTAGTTAGCCGATCAACGACCACCCAAATCGCATCATGTCTTTTACGAGTAACAGGCAGACCACAAACGAAGTCCATGGAAATCTCATCCCATTTCCATGTAGGAATTTCCAAAGGTTGTAATAGACCACTAGCTCGCTGATGCTCAATCTTAACTTGCTGGCAGGTCATGCATCTAGCGACAAATAACGCCACATCTTGCTTCATACCATTCCACCATAAATGTTGCTTAAGATCCCGATACATCTTGGTAGAACCAGGATGGATAGCGAAAGGAGAACTGTGAGCTTCAGTCAACACAGCCTCACGCAATTCGGAATCATTAGGCACGCATAAACGATCCTCATACCAGACAACTCCATCGTCATCAACTCTAAACTCAGTTTGCTTACCCTCTTCAATATTCTGAACTATAGCCCAGAGTTCACCATCATCTTTCTGAGCCTCTTTAATACGCAACATCAGATTTGACTCAATCTTTAAACTAGCCCAGTAACCAACATCACGCCGAAAACATAACTCAACATCCAAACGCTCCAATTCCTTGAGGACATGCGGATCAATCTCCAAACTAGAAATCACTCCTGATTTCCGACTAAGTGCATCTGCAACCACATTAGCCTTACCTGGATGATATTGGATGTTTGTGTCGTAATCTTTCAGTAGCTCCAGCCACCGCCTCTGCCTCATGTTAAGCTCCTTCTGAGTAAAGATGTATTTGAGGCTCTTGTGATCAGTGAAGATATCACATGATTCACCATACAAGTAATGCCTCCAGATCTTCAATGCAAAAACCACAGCTGCCAATTCTAGATCATGAGTTGGATAATTTTCCTCATAGGGTTTCAGTTGCCTCGAAGCATAGGCAATCACCTTGCCGTGTTGCATAAGCACACAGCCCAAACCCTTCTTAGAAGCATCACTATAGATTTGGAAACCTCCAGAACCCGATGGTAAAGTTAGAATGGGTGCGGACACCAAACGCCGTTTCAACTCTTCAAAACTCTGCTCACGCTCATCAGTCCATACGAACCTTTCACCCTTCCGCATCAATTGAGTCAACGGCAAAGCCAACTTAGAAAATCCTTCCACAAAACGCCTATAGTAGCCAGCTAATCCTAGAAAACTCCTGACTTTCGTCACAGTGGTAGGTCTCGGCCACTTGGTGATAGCCTCAACTTTAGATGGATCCATGGTGATACCATCTGCAGACACAATGTGACCTAGGAAAGCTACTTGATTCAGCCAGAACTCACACTTAGAAAATTTTGCGAATAACTTCTGCTGCCTCAGGATACCTAAAACAATACGCAGGTGTTGCTCGTGCTCTTCGGACGATTTAGAATACACTAGAATATCGTCAATGAAAACGATGACGAATTTATCAAGAAATTCATGGAAAACCCGATTCATTAAATCCATAAACACAGCAGGAGCATTTGTTAAGCCAAAAGGCATAACCAGGAATTCATAGTGTCCATAACGGGTGCGGAAAGCAGTCTTAGGTACATCCTGCTCCTTAACTCGCAATTGGTGATAACCAGATCGCAAGTCGATTTTGGAGAAAACTTTAGCTCCTTGCAATTGATCAAACAAGTCGTCAATGCGAGGAAGCGGATAACGGTTTCGAATAGTAATGCGATTAAGCTCACGATAATCAATACACAAACGCATAGACCCATCCTTCTTTTTCACGAAAAGCACAGGAGCACCCCATGGCGAAACACTAGGTCGAATAAATCCACAGTCCAGCAACTCTTCCAGTTACTCCTTCAACTCTTTCAGATCAACAGGTGCCATCCGGTACGGAGCCTTAGAGATAGGTTCGGCACCGGGAATTAGCTCAATAGAAAATTCCACTTCTCTAGCCGGAGGAAGACCAGGAAGTACTTCAGGAAAAACGTCAGCAAAATCCCGAACAATGGGAACACTAGAAATATCCGGACTCTCAACAGTCGAATCCTTAACCGAGGCTAGAAAACCTTGGCAACCATGAGACATCAAGGTTCGAGCTTTCAAGGCGGAAATGATTTTAACAGTTTTAAGAGGGCGAGATTCATGGTAAATGAATTCAGGATTATTCAGATCACCGAAAATCACATTTCTGGCGTGGCAGTCAATGGTTGCTCGATGGAAAGCCAACCAATCCATACCCAGAATGACATCAAAGTCAATCATGTCTAGAGGAAGTAAATTTGCCGGAAGAATCCGATCATCGAAGCGTAACGGACAGTTCAAATATTCATGGTTGATAAGAATGTGGTTTTTCATGGGGGTTGATATAGCAATTGGGTTATTTAGTGGTGTTGCAGGTATGTTCAGTTTCTTAGCCAATTTCATAGATATGATAGAATGCGTTGCTCCAGTGTCAAATAACGCGAAAACAGTAAAATCACCAATATACAAAAAGCCGGTAATGGTACCTGTAGCCTTAGCCGCCTGATCCCGTGTAGTAGAAAACACACGCCCAGTATTCGGAGGTGGAGGAGGCGGAGGAAGAAGATAGTTCTTGGCAGATACAGGATTCTGCTTTGGGCAGTCCTTCACCCGATGCTCAGCAGACCCACATCGGAAACACGCACCAGATGCTCTACGACACTCTCCTGGATGACTTTTCCCACAAGTAGTACAGATAGGAGACGTAGGTAAGTTCCCAGATGAACCCTTCTGAGAACTCGATCCAGAACCACGAGACTGCTGCTGGAAACCTTTAGAAGGCTGATCCTTCCACTGCTTCTGACCATTATCCTGCCTAGAAATCGAACCAGCATCCTGACCTCTAGAATCTGGTCTCCGCTGATCATAGCTCCTACCTGACTGACCCTGATAATCACGATCACGATCTGACTGACCCCGCTGTTCAAAGCCCTTACCAGAAAACCCCTTGTTGTCCCGATTCTGACTCTGCGGCTGAATCCTGTCGCCATCACGGTTTCGCTTGTAGCCCACCTTCTCATGAAATATCTCGATGTTGCGAGCTGCATCGCAACATGCTGACGGATCATCAAACTCCTGATTAAGAAGACGATCTAAAACCCAACTCTTCAGTGCCCACTTATAATGCTTAGCTTGATGCTCAGCATCCCCAGCAACCGGGCCCACAAAGCTAACCAATCTCTGGAATCGCTCCAAAAATTCCCCTGCATTCTCAGACTCAAGCTGAGAGATAGTGTTGTACTCCCGAATAAATCTCTGCTGTTCGGACACAGGGAAGTACCGATTATAGAACGTAGCACGAAAATTAGCCCAAGTACAACCAAGAACATAAGCATCACCTCCCTTAGCTTCCTTGTGCGCCTTCCACCAGTTAAGCGCATCTCCTTCAAGCTTAAACGCAGCCAGACGAGTCTTAAACCCGTCTTCACAACCTAGTACCTCAAACAGCTTCTCCATGTGTGTTATCCAGTCCTCTGCAGCATGAGGAGTAGCAGCAGAACTGAACGACAACGGCTTAAGTTTATTGAAACTCTCAAGCCAACCATTAATGGTAGTGGGTCGGCCCCCACCACCAGTACCACCAGCACCACTAGAGGGACCAGCACCACCCGAGCCACCAGAGGGACCAGCTCCACTACGAAACTCATTGATCATCCGAGTGATCACCTCGTTAGCATTAAGTCCAGGTAACAAATTGTTGATAGCATTAGCCACCAACTCCTCCAAATTAGGGATCTCCTCCTCCCCATCAGAATAGTCACCACGACGAGTAACAACCATCTACAGGATTTTCAAACGATTAGAAAGATCAAACAGGAAATGATAGAGCAAAAGGAAAGCATGGCAGAGCAGGACAGGAAAAAGAGTGCGCGAAAGGAAAACCTAATGTCTACCCAAATCCTCACAGGTCGATAGCCTAAGCTCTAAGGTTTCATGAAAGCCTGCTCTCTGATACCATAAATTGTAACACCCCAACCCGACAAGGGTAAAGATATCACAACAATGGTGGCATATCAGAAGTCACAGAACATTCAATAAATAAAACCTCATAAGTCTTAACATTAAATCCAAAATAAGTCAACATGACTTGAATCAAAATGCAAGACAAAATAGCTTAAGTACAAAAATCCAATATTTAAATGCCTAAAAAATGGCATAATAAAATAAATAGAAGTTCAAATGGTAAAGCTAAATAACTAAGGTCGACTCCGAAATAGATCGCTCTCATCCCAAAGCTAAACCCAGCTCCTAGCTTAAGTACCTGCCGCAGGAAAAGAAATGCGGCTGAGCTTCAAAAGCCCAGTGAACAGATATATAGATAACGGGAACAAATAGCAGGTAGCAAATACAAAAGCAAATCAGGAATACGAAATCATACCGATACGAAATCAAAATGAAAGGAATGAGAAATGAATCATGAATGAAAGAAAAGAACAAAGTGAAATAAGATTTAAGAAAATGAAACACAACAATTCATCACGAGCCCAGACTATTTACGATACCATAGCATACTAATATAATAAAACATACCTGTGTAGAGTGATCAGCTCTCAGACAAAAGTGAAAGACGTGTATCGCACTCACAATCAGTCACCAGATATAATAACATATAACATATAACATATACAGATAATAAGTCAAATCTAGAGTGCACCCATACGCCCCACAGACAAATCAATAATCATAATTATAATGGCCATAACAAATAATAAATAAGGGACGGAACAGGTCATCACTCTCCTTCCCTAGAGTCATGTTAGAGGTGCGTCAATGACATGGACATGAAACCCTCATGTCTAGTGATTGGCTCGTAATATCAAACTGTAGAACAAAGGTCGGGCGTACTATCAATTAATCAAAATATTATCTTAAGGGTACATGGCAAAAGATTCAAATCAAAGATCACATCGAAAGTTCACAAACAAAAGGGAAAATAGCAAAGGTATAGGGAATCCTAATAAGGAAATGAATTCTGAAAGAAAAAGAACTGAAAAGCCCTTACTGAAAGGACGGAATATCTGTACCTTATTAGCTCAACAGAAAGGAAACAAACACGAAGCTGAGATTAGGGTTTCTCCTTCTTCACACCTAAAGAAGTAGAAGACGGAATTATGAATTATTCAAACTCAGATTATTACATTTAGTTTACTTATCCATTTTGTAACTTTCCAGAATTAGTAATATGTTAATATTCCAGATTAGGTTAAATCCTTATTTCAAGATCATTGTGGAAATTAAGTACCTTTTATCAAGTTACAAAAGTTCAGGGTTAGTTATGACCATTTTCATAATTTAGGGTTTTAATTGCAATTTCATTAACTTCAAAGGTTTAAAATGAAAATACTTTAAATTACTGATTTAATCCCTATGATACATATATTTACCAACAAGTACTTTATTTTACAAATTTACAGATCTTCACCCCAGAATTATATGCAATACGAATTAGACCCTCAAATTTTAGTAATTACACAATTGGTCCCTTAACTTTACAAAACTTACAATTTAAATCATAATTTATTTATAATTACATATCAATCCCACAAATACTCAAATTTACCCATTACACCCTGAATGACATTATTTACTCAAAATAACTTCAAGTTTCCCAAATTTACACTTTTAGTCCTTCTATTTTAATTAATTGCAAATCGACACTTATAAATATAGTTAATTCATTTTCTTGCACATTTACACTTAGGACCCTCAAGTTATATTTTTCTCACATTCCTATTGACTTATATGACATTACAAAAATATCCCAGAAGTTTCAAAGTTGACAAAACAAGCCCTTATACTTTTAAAACAAACCGTATAGCCTTTTATTTTACCAAAACAAACCCTAGTTTTATCCAATCATTATATTATCATTATACAATCATTAATTTCATTAATTACATCAGATCTATTCATATTAACCCTAACCCTAATGCATTCTAGGGTTTTCTTCTTATTTTCTTTATTTTTCGTATAAACCGATTATGAACAATAATTCACATCAATTATTTTGAGCTTCTATAAATCATGTGGTTATTTTTCTAAGCTTATATTATCAGTATAGGACATGTAAAAATTATAGTTATACCTCAGAAAAATCGTATGACCTTATTTGGAATTCATGTGTATTTTAACTCTTACAAATTCGTACGCCTTGTTTAACTTGCATGATCCATGTTCGACATTTTTACTGAGTTTTATACAATATATAGATAATTATAAAAATGCTAGATGAATTATAGAACGTAAGGATTAGGCGTGGGATTTTTATACCTATCGAGCGAGTGAAATCGAACAAACAAAAGCACCACAATCAAACGAAAGCTTCCACGACCCAACTCTTATTTTTCCTAGCTTGCTTACACCTTGATCAACTCCATAAAATTGCTAGATCACGTCCAGAAGGTCGAATGGATTTATGGTTGATTTTTGGTTTAGGCGATTTAGGGTTTCGGTATTTAGGGTTTTGTAAAATTGAATGGTTTAATTTTGTATATAATATTAGCCGACTAGGAGGGGGGATATACTCAGAATTTTCGGCCCAAATAGCTTGCTTAAAATCACACTTTGATTTGGTGTACAATTCCCATATTTATTTTGTAATTATCTAATTAAAATGATTTTGCAAAATATATATAAAGTTTATTTAATTAAATTTTCGGACCATGTATATGTATATATGTGATTTTGTAATTTTTGTACATTCAAAGTAATGTAATGTTATCCCAGAATTTTAATTACTTGATATGTAGTTCGTTTTCAGAAGTTTGGAATTAATTCAGAATTGTTATAAGTGATTTTATTAAGTGTTATGGCTTCAGGGGTAATTTGGTCATTTTATAGGTTATCTGAATTTCAGGTATTACAAGTACATGCAGCAACAAATGCAGCCCCTTCCTGTTCTTCCTTTTCTCTTTGTATCTCATATCCCTGGCTTCACGATCTAAACCAATTAATGTCGTTGGGTAAACATCTGTTGCTGACTGGTTGTGGTGGTAGAGGTAGTTGTTTGATGCATCTGCCATGGTAGCATTGTGGTCTGGGACAACGCCTATACTTCAAGTGAAGAGGATGATACCTGATCATAAGATGATCTCAAGATAGGAATATAATTTTACAATTTTCATAAGAATAGCCACGTAATAATCTTTTTACCAATGCTAGCAACATATTTCGACCTCTAACCAATATTATCATTTTAACTTTATCTGCTCAACTCAAGTAAGATCATGTGGACTAGTCGGGGTCACCAATTACTCGCTATTTATCAACCTTTCGCCATTAATTTGATCTCTTTACCAATCTCACCAACTTTCATCATTTAAGTAACCCATTTCATCATTTTAAAGTACTAAGCAACTTCCGTTAGCAACATAATTTCATCTAATTACTTCAACCCATTTCACCTATGTTAGCAACATATTTTCATCTTTAAACCAATAATAACAACAAATATTTATCACATGTGATATCACAGGTGATATCACAGGTGATATGTGATATATCAACTTATTCACCTTCTCAATGATATGCACAACATACATTTGAACCTTTTATTGCAAAATACTTGTAATATCTTACCAAAATATGCAATTTGTAACCATTCAATGCAACAAATTGTGTAAATGGTTACTATCTGACATTTAATGATTCAAAATAGTACTTTTCATAACGATTATTACATTACATTTTCCTGCAGTTTGGGAAATAGTTATGCCTAGACTGTATACTTTATTAGGTATCACCTGTGATACAAAATAACTTATTAGGTATCACCTGTGATATCACCGGTGATATCCCATGTGAAGAAGCTCAAACACCTGTGATACAAAATAATTTATTATGAGGTATCACCTGTGATACAAAATAATTTATTAGGTATCACCTGTGATACAAAATAACTTATTAGGTATCACCGGTGATATCCCATGTGAAGAAGCTCAAACACCTGTGATATCACATGTGATACAAAATAATTTATTATGAGGTATCACCTGTGATACAAAATAATTTATTAGGTATCACCTGTGATACAAAATAACTTATTAGGTATCACATGTGATATCACCGGTGATATCCCATGTGAAGAAGCTCAAACACCTGTGATATCACATGTGATATCACCGGTGATATCTATCACGATATCACATGTGATATCACAGTTGATATCACATGTGATATCACCTGTGATGTGATATCACAAATATACACTCCATAACTGTAATACATGTGATATCACCGGTGATATCCCATGTGAAGAAGCTCAAACACCTGTGATATCACATGTGATATGTGATATCACATGTGATATTTGATATCACATGTGACATGTGATATCACCTGTGATATCACATGTGATATGATATCACCTGGTGATATCACCCACGATATCACATGTGATATCACCAGTGATATCACGATATCACATATGCTGGTTTTAATGGCAAATATTTTGTACCATAAAAACGTTTCACAACATAAATTTTGTGCCACAGTAACAACAATTTTGTATTTCTAGCAAGGTTTATTCGAATAGCAAATTACTTTAAACAAAGAGAATTGATAAGAACAATTCTATTAACTCGAATAGAAGTAATACATTTATGTTCTTCAATATATACAAGATAGAAATATCTAAAAAAGTTCACAAGTCGAGTAACGTTATTCTTGGAACGTGTCCAATGCTGAACCTATATACCTAATAAGACATCTAAAGCTACCAAATATCCGCCAGTTTCATCCAAGGCTGAACCTATATCCTTATCCGTCGAATCCAACAAATCTGCTGGATGCGTCGACTCCGTCGTCGACGTCCTCGTCTCAAACGCACCATTATGCACACCACCACCATTCACCCCAACTCCTGACCCACTAACATTATGCCGAAAAGTTAATAACTTAATGATACAATCGACTTGGCGAATTTCTCAGCCACGATCTTTGGTGCCTCAGCCCTATTTCTCTTTTGCCTTTTCGTTAATTTATCCATTGATTGCAAGGTGATGCTACAAGTAGACTTATTGAGGCAACACAGAAGTAGACATTGACACTACCGCTGATTCCTTTGAATTAAAAGTGGTATCTTTCTTGTTCCCTTTAGAGAGACTTTTCACCCTGTTGTTCAATAATGATACAATCGTCATTCAGTCGAGGTGGCAGTTCAAGTTTTCAACCCACATATTCAGATTTTATAATAAAAGGGGTCAAATGGGTTGAAAGTCCAGATGTGTCATTTAAACATTTCAACCTTTAAAACAGACTTATTCTAACAAAATTACATATTATATCCATATGATGGTATTTGTGATCATATTTTGGTCCCCATTACATATTATACCTGCATTAATTCTACAGGTTGTCAGGTTTTGACCCATTACCCAACTTTAATGACCCAGCTATTTTCCACCTCTATTAGTTGGGGTTGAAGACGATTCAAATGAGTAAAGATTAAGTAAGGCTCAAATATTAAATCACAGTGATAAATTTTACCTTTCAGCGTATCGCAAGGTATTAAATGTATGCTCGCATGATCCAACATTTGGTGATCCAGCATGATCCAACAAACGAATCCCTTAAAACTTCTGTCAATTTACTGCCTCGAAAAGGAATATGACCCTGGTCATTATCAAGAGCTCTAATGCATTCTTTCAAAGCAAGCAAACTTTTATTAATCTCAGCACCTTCCATTCTGCAAAACATATGTCAATCTCACATTAAAAAATTAAATTTTCTGAATCCACAAGTATCAGATGTAATGTAAATTTACGTTTTTCGAAGTTACCTTGTCTGATTACAGAACTATAAAAACAAGTTTATGTGGTTTTTGGCTTATGTGACATGTGATATCACATGTGATATCACAGGTGATATGATATCACCGGTGATATCACGATATCACATGTGATATCACGATATCACATGTGATATCACATGTCACATAAGCCGAAAACCACATAAACTATAAGCTAAAATTCGGGTGTTGGTGTAATGAACCCGGAATTCCCAACAACTGGTTCGAGAATAACAGCAGCAATTTCACCTTTGTGGGTTTTGAAAAGCTCTTCAACAGCGGCGATATCGTTGTAGGGTGCTATTAGGGTATTTGAAGTGGCTGCTGAAGGAACACCAGGGGAATCGGGAAGTCCTAGGGTTGCGACTCCACTACCTGCTTTAACAAGATAAGCGTCTGCATGACCGTGGTAACATCCCTCGAATTTTATGAGTTTTGATTTTCCAGTGAAAGCACGAGCTAACCTAAGTATACCCATGCATGCTTCGGTTCCTGAGTTTACAAACCTGACCATTTCTATACTGGGAACAGCTGAGATGACCATTTCAGCGAGTACATTTTCTAGAAGACAAGGAGCACCAAAACTTGTTCCTTTCTTCATTGTTTCGGCTAAGGCTGCAAGTACCTGTAGAGCGGTTGTTATAGAAAAGTGGATTTACAAAAGCAAGAGACATGGAGGCAGAAAGTACATATATGAAATCAAGTATTTACATGTTTTTTTTTGGCAGTTTATAGAAGGCGTGGAAGAACTACCAAACTAGCTTTAACCACAGCTAAGGTGTTCCGATGTGCATTTGTGAATGAGATAATTGTGATGAAATGGATTTTAAAAAGTAGTGTTTGGGTGTGCTTCTGCTATATAAATTAGCAATAATCAGATGTTTGAGTGTTGAGCAAACTTTAGTTATCAAATAACAAAAATACATTGAGCGAAAAGAACATGTTTTCTGATAAAGGTGAATGCTTCTGGAATGAAAATAAAAGTCTTTCAAACCAGGTTTTAAAGAAGGGAAAATAATCAATTTTCTTGCAGCTAGTATGAAACTCGCTATTAATAAACAGATAATCAGAAGCAGTATTTGTTTATCAGATTATTGCGTCTTGGATAACTAATGTCAAAATGCACATCCAAACACTAAGAAGATTTTGATTGGATAAACAAATTGATAAAAAAACATATGGATGATTATGCGATTTATATGTAATGAGTCAATATATGACCACTAACTCCAAATATCACAGGTGATATCACCTGTGATATCACAGGTGATATGTGATATATCACCATGTGATATCATATGTGATATGTGATATCACATGTGATATCACCGGTGATATCACGATATCACATGTGATAGATGAATCCAAAGGTTACCAATATGCTTCTCCTGATCACGAAAGGCATAAGAATGGCTTCCGCCTGCATAATTAACCACAACTTGTATGTCATTCTCTGTTATTGAAATGCATTGAAAAACAAGTAAAATTCAATGTAAAACGTAGAGTAGGAGACTCTGTGCTTACTGAAAACTGAAGCACAAAGTTTGACCCATTTAAATGTCGCTACAGAGCAATCAGGGACCTGAAGATCACGTAAACAAGCAAACTTCCAAACACTATCATGCATTATAGTCTTAAGGAACCATTTGCTGGTTGCTGCTAGCATCACCAATGACTTCCCATCCAAATACTTAGCAATTTCTGTCCATATGTCCTCTTCATGCCTACATCACAGTATATCGTTAGAACCCATACACGCACAAACTAACACACTGGCGATACATTTGCATCCAGTTCGTAAATCGACATGTACTGAAACAATAGTTTCAAACAGAACCATGGGTAAGTTATCCGTACAATGTATATACACGACTGTAACGCATAGATCACACTCGCTCTGTTTTTTATTTTATTTTGTAAAAATCAATGTACAGTTATGCTTATACAAAATGATGTTTTGTTTTCTATAAACGCAAACCAAATCGAATCGACCCGTTCATACATAAATGGATTGAAATTCCTACCTCTAGTGTGAATATTAAAACACATAAGTATAATACAACTTTTTAAATAAATGCCAAAAATTAGAAAAGCTCCTCACCAGTTCATTGACTGTCCAGAGAGTAGCAACCTCAAGATAGAAAAGAAAATTGGGAGTATAACTGCAACGATGACCCCAATCACGTGAAATAAAATTCCTGCAATACCCAAAATGACATGATCCATAAATCAAACAATCATTTAGAATTTAAAAACTGACCATAAACAACTGTTTAAACTTCAGCAAGACTCGCTACCTTTTATGAAGTCAAATAAGGCAGCAAATGAGCATAGCAGGCCATAATTTGAAAAGTGCAGATAAAATGGAATAAGTAGAAATATGGCGATAGGTAGATAACTTCCGATGAATTGATGAATTTGATGAAATCGGATTGTTGATAGGGTTTTTTTTAGTAGTATGTGTTTTTAATGTGTGTTGGGTGAGAGAAATTATGAATGGAAGTGAGCAAGTAGGTGGGGTGTCTTTTGTTGTAATTTTACGAAATTGCCCCTATGCGTATTTTTTTAAGTGGCAAATGAATGATCTCAGCCATTGATCAAATCTAAATCAATGGATGGGAATTGTCCCTTGGTATGTAAGGTTTTTATTGTATGTAAAATAACTCCACTCAAAAATAATTGCTCAGAAGCGCTTTCTATTATTCGAAGAATCGAACTGTTTGTGATGACCCAACATCACATTGAGCGCTGATATCATCATAGCAATTTGAATTGCACCAGCCGGGAATCGAACCCGGGTCTGTACCGTGGCAGGGTACTATTCTACCACTAGGCCATACCTATGCTACCAATTCACAGATATGTATTTACGTATTCAGGTTGCACGTCACAAATAAATGGTATAATTATCTGCACTGCTGGTTGCGACCCATTTTTCTACATCCAAACAGAACTTCGATATATGATTCCACAGGGGTGTAATCTGTATTACAGTGCTGAAGGTACTTATTGATAAGGTATTGATCTTATTGACAAAGGGTCCTTTTATTTTATTTTTTTAAATTATGGTTGCACCGTAAAGGACATAATCTGAATCGAGAATTTGATAAACTGAATATGGTTTCCACTTCTCACAATTATATTGCAGATCATTGGTAGTTACTGATGAGGTAAATCGCTGATGCGCGTGATGTGTCGTTGCGGTTTAGCAGTTTTAATGCCTACTCAAGTTTTAAATTTATATTTAGCCGACTTATCAATAACACACACACTTAACGAGCAGTGTACCCGGTCAGTATGAATATAATGGTAAGTAGAGTGTCGATCACTAAGAGTGGAACGTATTATCTCGTTATTCTAATCAGTATTTTAATATCCTAACGCAAGGGGGTTTCAGCCTGAGAGACTGGCACGATTTGTTTGCAATTAAATAATAAAATAAACCAATAGGCACGAATCAGCAAGTAGCACACACGTACACAGATAAATACTCGAGACAATAAGAGGGCTGTCCTTATGATTAAGTAGATTGTCACTTGTTTTATTGATAGCTTTATATGAAGTGTATGTAGTTAACCCTTTCTCGGTGGTCCTATTCTTATCGGCGAGTAAACCCTTAATGATTACTTATGTCTAAAAGTTATTCCTAAGTGATCAATTTAGTAATAACCGTGGGAGCCACATTATTTTCCGCAGTCAAATGCCCGCAAGCCACTAATAAACACAGAGGTTATCAATGCACTAATAAGTAGTAACCAAAGACATCAACATATAAACTTTAATTGATGGGAAAGCAAGTATTAAAGGGAGTGCAATCTTTCGTTGTCACATTACACAAGCC
Organism: Artemisia tridentata subsp. tridentata; assembly: GCA_021014915.2. Classification (NCBI taxonomy): domain Eukaryota; kingdom Viridiplantae; phylum Streptophyta; class Magnoliopsida; order Asterales; family Asteraceae; genus Artemisia; species Artemisia tridentata. The sequence continues at coordinate 17,181,019 of CP139507.1, read as the reverse complement.
ACCAATCCTGATGAATTAAAGTTTGCTAACACAATAAAACAAAACTACTTAATGAATTAAACACATGCAGCACCTTCTTACAGCTCTTGTATCTTCGTTTGGTGTGTCTTGTGCTGCCTACTTGACTGAATTCGTCCTAGGGTTCTGCTGCTTCGGTCTTCGAATCTAATATATTATCCCCGAAATTCGTCTGGTCTTGGGGTATTTATAGTTTCTGTCTGAGGTGAGATGCAGCGCATCTAGTAAGTAGATGCGGCGCATTGACTTAACTTCGCATGGGGTCCAAGATTATAATATTCAGGAATATTCGTACACCGCCAGAAGATGCGGCGTAACTCCATGATTAGATGCGGCGCATGTCCTCTTGTATCTTGGATCGTATCTGGTGGAATCTTAATAGAGATGCGCCGTATGTAATGAGTGAGATGCGGCGCATCTGGAGCAGATTAGTCTTGATCTTCTTCATTTCAGTAGACTCTTAACTTCTTGCATGTTTTGCTCCATAATCAGTCCAAAATCGCTAAGTTTCACCAAATGCTTGTTTTTACCTGAGAATTACAAAAGTAAACGATTAAGTATCAATCCTCATACATAATATAGTAAAACAAGTCAAATTAATAGGATAAATGATAGTAATAAAATGTACTTATTTGAGTTCATCAAATATCCCCCCACTTGAACTTTACTTGTCCCCAAGTAAACCTTAGAATTTCTCTTATGAAAATGTATCCTAAAAGTTGTTAGGATTTATTTTTATATTTAAGCATGTATTCGTTTATTTCATAATCACACAACTAAACACTTAACGAATTAGAAGTAAAATAAAATAATCTGATAAAAGCAAATCTAATCGTTTAACTGTCCAGTCGTGACGAATATTCTATCATAAGCTTGGCAAGTATACACATCTCCTCCACTAAAGCTAAGGAATAACAAGTCTAAAGCGGTAAAAAGGGTTTTTAGGCTTAAGGGTTAATTATTCTTGATCACTATCGATCTCAAATTCCAGAAAAGGCGACAAAATCACAAATACATGATCGAATCCACGAACACGATACTTGCAATTGCTCAAATCCTTAACTCGAATAGGCTAAAGATAGGTCCAAACTTCACCAATAATAATATATCAAAAAGGGCGACAAAATCATAAATACAAAGCCGAATCCACGACTACGATACTTAAGATTGCTCAAATCCCTAATCTCAATAAATCAAAGGTTTGGTTGGATAAAGAATAATAAAGGGCATGGATAACATTTGGGATATAAATTGGTGTAAAATGAAAAATAAACAAAACAAATAAATTAAAATCCTAAGTGTGGTTAATCACTATCCCAACCATCCCATGAATAAGACTCATATCATTGAATAACTCACGCTTTAACACTTGAAACACACGCTTTAGGTAGACACGAATTATACTCAACAAGATCTTAATCAAAGAATAAACCTTAATTGGCGTTCCCATAACTGCCAATTCCCATTCAATCCATAGATATAGTACAACATTTAGTGGTGATATCGACCACTTAATACAAAACTTTACATAAGTTGGTTAAAACAAACATCCAACTCTTTTTCTTTTTCTTTTCTTATTTTTTCGATTTTTTTTTTTTTTTTTTTTTTCTTCAAACATAGACATATATGTGTAAAATTTCACCACATCACTATAATGATAATTCTGGATAATTTTTCATATTTTTCATAACTTCAGAAATAACGGTAATAGTGAAAGTAGTAAACACACGAAAAATAAACTCAAAGATATACAATATTTACTTTCACTCCAATTGCATTGTGCAATTTCCCGACCTAACCATAGATAATGAATTACGCACACGACACACAGGTAATGTAAGGAAACACACTTTGCCTATAGCAATTAACCAACCACGGATTCTAATCTACAGGGTAGGCTAAGGTGTAAGGGTGTAACGAAACATTTTAAACATAGGTGTAAGAAACGAAAGGAATGGCTCTGAGTGTTTTTCTAGGGGTATCTTACTCTAAAAATGAGAGTAACAAAAGGGTTTATACGGGGGTTAACTAACCAGTGTAGTTAGTTAATAACACATAACATATAATAGGCTATTTGGGTGTAATCCTAGAATTTTACCAATTTAGACAAGTCATTCCAATTATATAAATAATACTCATTATGGTGGTCTCGAATAGTATACAAGCCAAGTTCTAAAGTTTACAAGTCACCGGCACACTCATAGATTTGTGAATTTTGAAAAATCACAATTTTTGAAGATAACGTCATGTGTGCAGCTATGCAACTTAGATCTTAAACAAAAACATGCTAAAAATTTTTAAGTTTGATATATTAAGCACATTTTAAGCATAATTTTTGAAATAGTTTAGGACAAGTAATTGTTAAGTGTTCTAATTCTCCAATCCCCCCACTTAAGTTAAACAACGTCCTCGTTGTTTGTATAAAAGGTTAAAAACTGGAAAATAAAAGAATTAGAACAGGAAAACTCCCCTGAGATTTGCTCGGTATGATCCTCCATTTGTATTAGAGCAAAAATCATCTTTCTTGTGGATTAGAACGTTAAAGCTTCATACTTGATGTATCCACAGGAAATCCAGGAAACTATAATACCACCAATGCTTTAAAACACACCTAAGATAAGAAAGGTTCAAACTTGCATAATACATTAGTAGTTAGGAAAAATAAAACTTAAAAATTAAAACTGAAAATCATCAGGTCAGTCGATGCGCCGTATCTTATGGAAGAAGATACGCCGTATCGAGCCTGGAATTAATACGGATCAGAATAAAGATGCGCCGCATCCTTAACCAGGGATGCGCCGCATTAAAATAAACTGATAAATAGTTTTAAAGTCGAAAATAAAAATGCAGAAAAATAAAATAAGATATGACCATTGCAGGAGATGCGTCGCATCTCAGAATTGAGATGCGCCGTATCCTCATGCGGGCCTGACTGACTCGACACAGAAAACAGAATAATAAAAATTCTCCGGGTTGTCTCCCGGTAAGCACTTGTCTTTATTCCAGAGTCTTCAAGTTAGACTCACGTTCAGCTCTTCAATAAGTCCTTGTCACGGTCCATCCTTCTTCTAACTCAGATTCCGCATCATCCATGAATAGGTCATTGGAGTTCAATGTAGTCCCCATTGTAACGTTCGGGTGATTTTTCATGCATTAATACATCGTTCATAAAATTGGCTTCGAAGTCGAAGTCAATTAGTTCTCTGAATCCTTCCATTTTCCTTCTGAAATAATCACAAAAGCATCAGTAGGATCTGTTCGCTAAGAAGAAAAATTAATGAATTTAGAAATGGATAAATGAATACAAATAGCTGATATCTGCGGACGATGCGCCGTATCCAAAAAGTTGGATACGCCGTATCTTATAATCGTTAAAATTAGATCAGACTTTTATCCAGAAAATAGATACGCCGCTTAGAATTTATGAATGCGCCGTATCGAATTAATTAATCAAAAATCGATATTTATTTAAAATTAAATACGTCGTATTAACGAAAGTTAATGCGCCGTATTTTCGTTACGTTTAAAAATACGAGATTTTTGATTCAGAGGATACGCCGTATCGACAGAGATCGATGCGCCGTATCTGTTTAATAATTCGAAAACTGTTTTTAATTAAAATAAAAGATACGCCGTATCTGCTAAAGCAGATGCGTCGTATGGCGTTATCGTTTAGAAAAAATTTTTATCAAAAACAGATACGCCGAATCTTGGAGAAAAGATGCGTCGTATCGAATTAATTAAACGCGTTGTATTTAAAAAAAAATTAAACGCAATACGCCGTATCTGAGAGATCAGATGCGCCGTATCGTTTGATTTAGCACAGTACAACGATAGCAGAACAGAAAAAAATACGAAAAATAAAAACAAATAAAAAACACACAAACAAAAATAAACACAAAAACAAAAATAAAAGCAAACAAATAACACACAAAACAACAAATATGCAAAATAATACAATGATGCAATTAATCTAATAAAAAGAAAAACCTAATTAAAATACTAATCAAATTAACAGATAATAACAATTCACTCCCCGGCAGCGGCGCCAAAAACTTGATGCGCGTGATGTGTCGTTGCGGTTTAGCAGTTTTAATGCCTACTCAAGTTTTAAATTTATATTTAGCCGACTTATCAATAACACACACACTTAACGAGCAGTGTACCCGGTCAGTATGAATATAATGGTAAGTAGAGTGTCGATCACTAAGAGTGGAACGTATTATCTCGTTATTCTAATCAGTATTTTAATATCCTAACGCAAGGGGGTTTCAGCCTGAGAGACTGGCACGATTTGTTTGCAATTAAATAATAAAATAAACCAATAGGCACGAATCAGCAAGTAGCACACACGTACACAGATAAATACTCGAGACAATAAGAGGGCTGTCCTTATGATTAAGTAGATTGTCACTTGTTTTATTGATAGCTTTATATGAAGTGTATGTAGTTAACCCTTTCTCGGTGGTCCTATTCTTATCGGCGAGTAAACCCTTAATGATTACTTATGTCTAAAAGTTATTCCTAAGTGATCAATTTAGTAATAACCGTGGGAGCCACATTATTTTCCGCAGTCAAATGCCCGCAAGCCACTAATAAACACAGAGGTTATCAATGCACTAATAAGTAGTAACCAAAGACATCAACATATAAACTTTAATTGATGGGAAAGCAAGTATTAAAGGGAGTGCAATATTTCGTTGTCACATTACACAAGCCACCAATCCTGATGAATTAAAGTTTGCTAACACAATAAAACAAAACTACTTAATGAATTAAACACATGCAGCACCTTCTTACAGCTCTTGTATCTTCGTTTGGTGTGTCTTGTGCTGCCTCCTTGACTGAATTCGTCCTAGGGTTCTGCTGCTTCGGTCTTCGAATCTAATATATTATCCTCGAAATTCGTCTGGTCTTGGGGTATTTATAGTTTCTGTCTGAGGTGAGATGCGGCGCATCTAGTAAGTAGATGCGGCGCATTGACTTAACTTCGCGTGGGGTCCAAGATTATAATATTCAGGAATATTCGTACACCGCCAGAAGATGCGGCGTAACTCCATGATTAGATGCGGCGCATGTCCTCTTGTATCTTGGATCGTACCTGGTGGAATCTTAATAGAGATGCGCCGTATGTAATGAGTGAGATGCGGCGCATCTGGAGCAGATTAGTCTTGATCTTCTTCATTTCAGTAGACTCTTAACTTCTTGCATGTTTTGCTCCATAATCAGTCCAAAATCGCTAAGTTTCACCAAATGCTTGTTTTTACCTGAGAATTACAAAAGTAAACGATTAAGTATCAATCCTCATACATAATATAGTAAAACAAGTCAAATTAATAGGATAAATGATAGTAATAAAATGTACTTATTTGAGTTCATCAATCGCCTTATACTAAAAATCTAAAACTGTTATTATCTTAGTTTAAACCTACAAAAAGTAAAACAGATTTTCATAAATTTGTGAACTAAAGAGCATACTTTTGTTTGCAAATTGCATTATCATCATAGTTGGGCATAAATATTTAGCTACCAACAGCTTTAGACATTGTGAGACACCATTTGAACACTCATTGTTAGTTTTTTTTAATGTTTTGCATCTATCAAGCTCCTCGTCAAAGTAAGAGTTGTTTTTGTTGGGATTTATTAACATGTTAACCAATTAACACTACGAGTACGCAGCGGAATATTGGATCTAGTTTGGCTATTAGAATTAACACAAATAATAACAAACAAAACAACTAAAAGGGACAAGAAAATTAAATCGAAAACTAACCCTTGTAGTCACCCGCAAATGAAACTAACAAGTGATTAAAACAATCACCTCTACGAGTGCTCACACAAACAAGTCAAACAAATACGCCCGGGGTGCTAGCCGTGTACCACGTAAACCCAAACACCAAGTGTTAATGCTCAAAACCGGATCAAAATCCAAACAGCCCAAAATCCTTTGTTGTCCGAGATCCACAGTGCTCGTCCAAGAACTGATTCCTTTGTTGTCCGATATCGGACAACACTAAGCTGCCCAAGAACTCCCTTCCTATCCGAGAACGATCAGAAACACTCCAAAAGTTTCTGCAGCTTACCGTGACTTGTGAACTTGTAAACCAAAGTACCAGAAGTTACTATCAAGCTTATGGGACTTAGTGAACACTTGAATAACCCACTAATCTTAACAAGAAGATCTAGCGGGCTACCTAAAGTTATGAACCTTAATAAGAGTTTTAGGGTTTCGATGAAGATGAAGATGGAATATGAGAGAGTATTTTGTGATCAAGAGCTGTATATTTTCGTGAGTTGTGAGCTGAGATATGAGGTCTATATATAGTCTCACATTCTCACTTATGATAAGCTTTAAAAACACTTCATGATAAGCATAGAACTCTTCCTCTTTAACTCTTATCACAACTCTCTTATTCCTTCTAATCCTCAATGAACCTAGACACTCCAAGATCCCTTCTAGATCCTTCATAAACCGGCCACAATGGTTAGGACAAGTAAGGAGTCTTGTCTAGTTCATTTCGTGTCCAAACCGGGTCGTTTTGAGCATTACGTGAAATAATAACGTATTCTAAATGTTTAAAGTGTGTGCCCCCAATAGGCTCACACACCTTTAGTTGTATTTAAGCTATTCCAACTTCCATATTCCAACAGCTCCCACTTGGGAGTTGGAGTAGCAGATAGCACAAATACCAACGACGGAAACGTCTAGCAATGCTCTCACTCGCTATTAAACTAAAGGTGTCTGAGATATAGTTTCATAAATCATTCTCAGTAGCATGGTCATTTATGTCTTGCTTTTATCATCCTTTCATTATAGATACCGTTAAACCATGGATATGGATCCTAACTCATTCCATATAGTTTAACTATTTAATTTCTCGTTATAGAATTTTAATTAGATATACCAAATGTAATCAAGAATCATCTTGCATTACCCTTTGGGTTCGGCCGAACAGTTATCTGATTAATTCTGGAGAGGGCCCATGGTATCTTTCTGCACATATCAAGTGGAGTAACAAATCCTTTGTTGACTACAAGTGTTGTGGATGCTGCTTCACATCACTCCGAAAAATAGCTTTTATAACTACCTTATTCAGGACAGCGTTTGGCATATAATTACGAAAGTGATATCCACACATAACAGAACTTGCTTGTATCTCAAGTCTAAGGATGACTTAACAAACCATTTCAACATTGTACTCATGACAAGGATCCAAAAGTAAATGTTTTAAAGTTGGGGTATCCAATATGCATCCCTTGTGAATACATATGAGTTTGGCTGGAACAGTCCACATTCTCATAGAATATAACCAACACTCACATTTGCCTTGCATAACAATATTCCCATATTGTTAACCGACAATGGACATATTTAGAATGATAAATCATTTCATGGATTAAACATGCAAATATGGAATAACAGGTTATATGAATAAAATAACAAATACCTCGTATCTTTATTTATCAGAAAATAAAACTGTCTTACAATTCCAAATTATTCAAATACTAATTAAACACACAGATTTACATGAGACTACTAGCTGGTATCAAACCAATATTCCTAGTCAATTCAGAATGCTTAGGATATGCTAAAGCCTTCGTAAATGGATCAGCTAGATTGTCATCTGTGTGAACTTTTAATATCTTCACGTCACCCATCTCAATGGTCTCTCGAAGATAATGAACTTTTACGCGGTAATGTCTAGCACCCTTGGTGAGTCCACTTTCATTTGCTATAGTAATGGCTCCAGTATTATCACAATACATATCTATGGGTTCTTCAATTGTGGGAACAATGCCAAGCCCAGAAATGAATTTTTGAATCCATACAGCCTCTTTAGATGCATCATAAGCAGCTATATACTCAGCTTCTGTAGATGAAGTAGCATAAATACTTTGCTTCGTGCTTTTCCAGTCAACAGCACCTCCATTTAAAATGAATACATATCCAGTCTGAGATTTTAGGTCATCAGCATCTTTCAGATATCCAGCATCAGTGTAGCAAGAAACCCTGAGCTCTCGTTTCATATCACCTCCGTAAACCAGAAACATATCCTTAGTATTGCGTAAATACTTAAGAATATTCTTAACAGCAGTCCAGTGAAGTTCCCCTGGATTCTGTTGAAATCGGCTTGTTATGTTCTGAGAGAACGCAACATCAGGACGAGTACATCTCACAGCATACATAATTGATCCTATAGCCGAGGCGTAAGGAATTCTTTGCATGCGCTCTTTTTCAGCAGGTGATGAACTCAAATAAGTACATTTTATTACTATCATTTATCCTATTAATTTGACTTGTTTTACTATATTATGTATGAGGATTGATACGTTAATGTTTACTTTTGTAATTCTCAGGTAAAAACAAGTATTATGTGAAACTTGGCGATTTTGGACTAATTATGGAGCAAAACAAGCAAGATGTTAAGAGTCTACTGAAATGTACAAGATCAAGATCATTCTGCTCCAGATACGCCGCAACATACTTCTTACATACGGCGCATCACTATCAAGATTTCACAATTTATAATCCAAGACAGCAAAGGACATGCGCCGCATAGAGAAATGGAGTTACGCCGCATCTTAAGGCGGTGTACGAATATTCCTGAATATATTAATCTTGGACCCCACGCGAAGTTAAGTCAATGCGCCGCATCTACTTATCCTATGCGCTGCATCTAACCCTCAGACAGAAACTATAAATACCCCAAGGTCAGACGAATTTCGAGGGTTAGGGGAAAAAGGTTGGACAGTGCAAGATACCATACGTACGAGTACCAAACCAGAGACGAATTCAGACGCATTAGCAGCACAAGACACACCCTAAACGAAGATACAAGAGCTGTAAGAAGGTCCTGCATGTATTCAATTCATTAAGTAGTTTTGTTTTATTGTATTAGTACACTTTAATTCATCAGGATTGATGGGCTGATGTCATGTGACTACGGAAAATTATGCGCACCCCTTAAAATTTCTTTCCCATTAATTAAAGTTTATATGTTGATGTCTTTGGTGACTTTTATTAGTGCATTGATAACCTCTGTGTCTAGCTGAGCATTGCTTGGGTCGCCATGCCCCTTCCTCGCCTATTTATTCTATCGTTTCTAGGATAGTGGGATAGACATAAGTGATCATTAAGGGTTTACTCGCCGATAAGATTAGAGCCAACGAGAAAGGGTTAATTATATACACTTCATATAAAACTAGCAATAAAACAAGTGACAAGCTACTTAATTATCAGGACATGTCTTCTTATTGTCTCAAGTATCTATCTGTGTACGTGTGTGCTAATTGCTGATTCGTGCTCATTAGTTTAGTTTTCTATTTAATCATAACCAAACCGTGCCAGTCTCTCAGGCTGAACCCCCTTGCGTTAGATTAGGTTGTATAGCTAACTTAAGATATTAAAATACTGATTAGAATAACTAGATAATACGTTCCACTCTTAGTGATCGACACTCTACTTACCATTATATTCATACTGACCGGGTACACTGCTCATTAAGTGTGTGTGTGTTATTGATAAGTCGGCTAAATATAAATTTAAAACTTGAGTAGGCATTAATACTGCTAAACCGCAACGACACGTGCACGCATCAAGTTTTTGGCGCCGTTGCCGGGGAGTGAATTGTTATTATCTGTTAATTTGATTAGTATTTTAATTAGGTTTTTCTTTTTAATTTTTAGATTCTAACCACTAACCCTGCTATATATTAGATAGATTGCATTCAATGTATAGTTTGCATATTTTCTGTTTTTGTGTGTTTTTATTTTCTTTAATTATTGTTTCTTTTTGTTTGATTTTATTTTTGTTTTTCTTTTTCTATTTTTTCTGCATTCTGCTATCGTTGTACTGTGCTAATACAAACGATACGGCGCATCTGTTTTCACAGATACGGCGTATTGCGTTTAATTTTTATAAAATACAACGCGTTTAATAAATTCGAGTACGACGCATCTTTCCCCAAGATACGGCGTATTCTGTTTTTAATAAGAAATTTTTCTAAACCCTAACGCCATACGACACATCTATTTTAATAGATACGGCGTATTGTCAATTTAAATTAAAAACAGTTTTCGAATTATTAAACAGATACGACGCATCGATCTCTATCGATACGGCGCATCTTCTGAATCAAAAATCTTGTATTTTGAAACGTAACGAAAATACGGCGCATTAGCTTTTGTTAATACGACGAATTTAATTTGATAAATATAGTTGATTTTTGATATTTCACTTTGATCGTTCCACTACTCTCGTGCACAAGTTGGTTTACTTTCAGGATAAATGATGGCTTAAGCATCACTATGGAAGATTACATTCTGAACCTAACCAAGAGACGCTAGCTGGAGTAATCAAACCTTAGATGATTGAAAGGCTGTAATAAGACGACAAGAGTGGAGGAGAATTCAGTACTGGTAACATTGAGTATCTTAAAATTCTTGAAATAGAATTCCAGGTATCCTCTACAATAATTTACCTAGCCTTATAGAGAGTTCTCTACGAAACCTCTCCCGAATATAATCTCAATTTTGTAAGCTTAAAACGATATTTGCTCCTAACCTTGGAGTAAATCATTATCCACTAAACAATAAAGATTATAATCATTAATAAAACGGATATGCTTATTGCTCTTATCTTGAATTTATATATATCATATGGTATACCGTTTTACCCCAATTTGATGTGTAAGGAAATGTGTTGCGGAGGCCAAGGTACGTTCCTTATTTAAATTTCGTTCACTAGCACAGTAATACGGCGGATCTTAGTTTTCTAAGCGCCGTATCTCTGACTAATTAACACTTATTGACCAGTCAACGAATTTAGATAAGATACGGCGCATACAATTATGCGATACGGCGCATCGTATTTACCCTATAAATATGAAAGAGATGCGCCGGATTTCAACTTCTTACCCAAATTTACACACAGTAATACGCACACCAAATTAAACCCTTTAATCCGAAGTGCTTTTCTCGAATCAAAACCTTCTAATCCGAACTCTAGACCGAATCCTAATCATAATATAAGGTAATTATTCTATTTAATTTTGTTCAATTTAAAAATTAGGGTTTATGCAATAATTCGATTAGGGCTTGAAAGATTTAAGGGATTTGATTAGAACTTGGACTAGATTAATTCCCCTATGTTAATTTTTGATAGACTATTGAATTAAAAACCACTTTGATTCGAATGAAAATTAGGGTTCGGGGAATTATTTTTGAACTTTGGAGGGAAAATGATGTAACAGGAAGTTTTAGATATTGATATTGGGATAAATGGAACTGTGATGTTAAGTGGGAGTTTACGTCACGGGTCCGGATTCTTGGAAAACGTGCCTGACCCCCTCTGTTTTATACTGATATATTGCTAGATGCGGCGCATCTAAGTTACTTGATGCGGCGTAACAACCTATTTCCAATTTAAATACTTCCATATACGCCGTATTACTTAACTTAGATACGACGCATCCCCCATACGCCGTATTCTATTGCTTGCTCCGCATCGCTTTTATGCAGCATAGACACGCCGCACTGATTTATCAGATGCGCCGTATCAACCTCACTTCAGAACTGCTTTTTAACATTTAAAATTTATTTCAGATGGAACTACCGGTTGCTGAACGCAGGCACATGTGGCTCCGTTTCGAGACCATGGGACTGACAGCAGATACTGAGGCCGATTATGTGCAGAGACTTAGATCGATTTTCTTTAGGAAAATCTTTAGAGTCTCGGTTTTGGATTTTGCTAATGTTGGGTTGATTGACGGGGGGAACGCAGTTGGTGGTCTTCATGATAGGCTGGAGATGGTTGTGAGGGATGATGATGATGAGGTTGTGTTTAGGTCACATGCATGGGAGAGGTTGTTCGGGATTGACGAGCCTCTGATTAGGGAGCTCATGCTGGAGTTCTTTAGCACAGTTCATTACAGGGAGACGGATTTGGAGATTGATACAGCTGATACTCTTGTTTTCAGGTTGGGTGGTGTGCATAGACAGATGTCGATGAGGCAGTTTACTTTGGCTATGGGGTTACACACTGTTGAGGAGCTTGGATCTGCTAGGTTTGCCAGGTACTGGGCTGAGAGTTTGAGGGCAGTGCCAGACAGGATGTTGCTGGGAGATTTCTGGGAGAGGATATCCTCCGGAGGTGATTCTACTGCTTCCACCCCATCCTACACATTGATTAGGGAGCCTATGAGGAGATTATGCCTTAGGATGATAGCACTGACCATTGCTGGGAGAGGTCAGTTACCTGAGAAGGTGACCACTCTTGACCTCTTCCTTCTGAGGAGCATGGATGAGGGATTAGCGGTGAACATCCCTCACTTTTTGGCACATTTTCTCCAGAGGGGAGCTCTAGGGAGAGATAGGAGGAGCCAGATGACTGGAGGGCATTTTGTATCTAGGCTGGCCCGTCATTTTGGTGTGATCGGTGATGAGATTCCTGCCGAGTTAGAGGTTGTGGTGACCAGTCTACCGGTTATTGGGCAGGATTATTTGGTCAGGTTGGGGATATGTGAGATGGTTATGGGGGATGTTACTGGGTGGCATTGGGCCCCGCGAGACCAACAGAGGTAGAGGCTGAGCAGGGAGGTCCCCAGGGAGCTCCGGCTGCTGCTCCAGCCCAGGAGGAGGAGGCACCAGCACCCCAGCCACCAGTTGCACGTACAGTGGGGCAGAGAGTTGAGCTAGTTGAGGGGGAGGTTAGAGCTTTGAGAGGCGTAGTCGACGGGATGAGAGCCGACCTCACTATAGTCAGGAGGGACTTAGGTTGGCTAGTGGAGAGTGTGAGTCAGCTCCTAGAGCATCAGGGCACGATCCATCATCTCCTAGATGGCACACACGTCAGGGGCATGATCAGATACTCTCGTCTCCCTCGCAGAGTCCGACCTAGGACCGACGATGCCAGCACCTCCGAGACCCGCTCACCTGCAGGAGACGACCCCACAGACCCTTGATCTCATATGTTTGATCTTATAGACATTGTTCCACATACATTTTTATTCTTCTTGGGATTGTACTGAATTTTATTATCATGTATTTATTTGATGTTTCAGTTTGTGTTTGATGAAGACTGGCATTAAGTTCAGCATGAGTGAACGAGAGAACCCGAGAGGTGAACCGTGGAACGAGCCCATTTTACAACAGACTGTTAACAGTCTGTTTGGTAAATACATGCGCCGCATCTAGTAAAACAGATGCGACGCATCCTATCCTTTATTTTATTTTATTTCGTGTTTATTCCAGGCTCGATACGGCGTATCTTCTTCCATAAGATACGGCGTATCGACTGACCTGATGATTTTCATTTTAATTTTTTAAGTTTTATTTTTACTAACTACTAATGTATTATGCAAGTTTGAACCTTCTTAACTCAGGTGTGTTAAAGTCTGAATGGTATTATAGATTCCTGCATTCTTGTGGATACATCATTTTTGAAGCTTAAACGTTCTCATCCACAAGAAAGTTGATTTTTGCTCTTATACGAATAATGGATGATCATACCGAGCAAATCTCAGGGGAGTTTTTCTGTTCTAATTCTTTTATTTTCCAGTTTTTAACATTTGATACAAACAACGAGGACGTTGTTTAACTTAAGTGGGGGGATTGAAGAATTAGAACACTTACTTGTCCTAAACTTTTTCAAAATATGCTTAAAATGCGCTTAATATATCAAAATTTAAAATTTTTTAGCATGTTTTTGTTTAAAGTCTAAATTACATAGCTGTACACATAACATTATTTCCAAAAATTGTGAACTTATCAAAATTCACAAATCTATGAGTGTGCCGGTGACTTGTAAACTTTAGAACTTGGCTTGTATACTATTCGAGACCACCATAATAAGTATTATCTATATAATTGGAATGACTTGTCTAAATTGGTAAATTTCTAGGATTACACCCAAATAGCCTTTATATGTTATGTGATATTAACTAACTACATTGGTTAGTTAACCCCCGTATAAACCCTTTTGTTACTCTCACTTTTAGAGTAAGATACCCCTAGAAAAACACTCAGAGCCATTCCTTTCGTTTCTTACACCTTTGTTATAATGTTTCGATACACCCTTACACCTTAGCCTACCCTGTAGATTAAAATCCGTGGTTAATTGCTTTAGGCAAAGTGTGTTTCCTTACATTACCTGTGTTCGCGTGCGTAATTCATTATCTTTGGTTGAGTCGGGAAATTGCACAATGCAATTGGTATGAAAGTAAATATTGTATAACTTTGAGTTTATTTTTCGTGTGTTTACTACTTTCACTATTACAGTTATTTTTGAAAGTATGAAGAGTATGGAAAAATTATCCGGAAAAATAGTGATAGAAAAGTTGTGAAATTTTACACATATATGTTGATGTCTTTAAAAAAATAAAAAATAAATAAAAAATAAAAAAAAATCGAAAAAAATAGAAAAAAAAAAGAAAAAAAGGAAAAGTTGGAAGTTTGTTTTAACCAACTTATGTAAAGTTTTGTATTAAGTGGGCGATATCACCACTAACTAATTGTTGTTATATATTATATTTATGGATTGAATGGGAGTTGGCCGTTATGGGAACGCCAACTAAGGTTATTCTTTGATTGAGATCTTGTTGAGTATAATTCGTGTCTACCTAAAGCGTGTGTTTTAAGTGTTAAAGCGTGAGTTATTCAATGATATGAGTCTTATTCATGGGATGGTTGGGAAAGTAATTTACCACACTTAGGATTTTAATTTATCTGTTTTGTTTATTTTTTATTTTACACCAATTTGTATCCCAAATATTATCCATACCCTACATCATTCTTTATCCAAACCTTTGATTTATTAAGATTAGGGATTTGAGCAATCTTAAGTATCGTAGTCGTGGATTCGGCTATGTATTTATGATTTTGTCGCCCTTTTTGATATAATATTATTGGTAAAGATTACTTGGTCCTATCTTTAGCCCATTCAAGTTAAGGATTTGAGCAATTGCAAGTATCGTTGTCGTGGATTCAATCATGTATTTGTGATTTTGTCGCCTTTTCTGGAATGTGAGATTGATAGAGATTAAGAAGAATGATTAACCCTTAACCAACAAACCCTTTTTACCGCTTTAGACTTGTTATTCCTTAGCTTTAGTGGGGGAGATGCGTATACTTGCCAAGCTTATGATAGAATATTCGTCACGACTGGACAGTTAAACGATTAGATTTGCTTTTATCGAAATATTTTATTTTATTTCTAATTCGTTAAGTGTTTGGTTGTGCAATTATGACAAAACGAATACATGCTTTAATATAAAAATAAATCCTAATATCTTTTAGGATACATTTTCATAAGATTTATTCTAAGGTTTACTTGGGGACAAGTAAAGTTCAAGTGGGGGGATATTTGATGAACTCAAATAAGTACATTTTATTATCATCATTTATCCTATTTATTTGACTTATTTTATTATATTATATATGAGAATTGATACGTTAATGTTTACTTTTGTAATTCTCAGGTAAAAACAAGTGTTATGTGAAACTTGGCGATTTTGGACTAATTATGGAGCAAAACAAGCAAGATGTTAAGAGTCTACTGAAATGTACAAGATCAAGATCATTCTGCTCCAGATACGCCGCAACATACTTCTTACATACGGCGCATCACTATCAAGATTTCACAATTTACAATCCAAGACAACAAAGGACATGCGCCGCATAGAGAAATGGAGTTACGCCGCATCTTAAGGCGGTGTACGAATATTCCTGAATATATTAATCTTGGACCCCACGCGAAGTTAAGTCAATGCGCCACATCTACTTATCCTATGCGCCGCATCTAACCCTCAGACAGAAACTATAAATACCCCAAGGTCAGACGAATTTCGAGGGTTAGGGGAAAAAGGTTGGACAGTGCAAGATACCATACGTACGAGTACCAAACCAGAGACGAATTCAGACGCATTAGCAGCACAAGACACACTCTAAACGAAGATACAAGAGCTGTAAGAAGGTCCTGCATGTATTCAATTCATTAAGTAGTTTTGTTTTATTGTATTAGTACACTTTAATTCATCACTCATCAGAATTGATGGGCTGATGTCATGTGACTACGGAAAATCATGCGCACCCCTTAAAATTGCTTTCCCATTAATTAAAGTTTATATGTTGATGTCTTTGGTGACTTTTATTTGTACATTGATAACCTCTGTGTCTAGCTGAGCATTGCTTGGGTCGCCATGCCCCTTCCTCGCCTATTTATTCTATCGTTTCTAGGATAGTGGGATAGACATAAGTGATCATTAAGGGTTTACTCGCCGATAAGATTAGAGCCAACGAGAAAGGGTTAATTATATACACTTCATATAAAACTAGCAATAAAACAAGTGACAAGCTACTTAATTATCAGGACATGTCTTCTTATTGTCTCAAGTATCTATCTGTGTACGTGTGTGCTAATCGCTGATTCGTGCTCATTAGTTTAGTTTTCTATTTAATCATAACCAAACCGTGCCAGTCTCTCAGGCTGAACCCCCTTGCGTTAGATTAGGTTGTATAGCTAACTTAAGATATTAAAATACTGATTAGAATAACTAGATAATATGTTCCACTCTTAGTGATCGACACTCTACTTACCATTATATTCATACTGACCGGGTACACTGCTCGTTAAGTGTGTGTGTTATTGATAAGTTGGCTAAATATAAATTTAAAACTTGAGTAGGCATTAAAACTGCTAAACCGCAACGACACGCGCACGCATCAGCAGGTGTCTCAGCACCTTGTGATTTACTCAATTTAAGCTTTTCTTGCATTGGGATAGTTCCTCGTTTGGAATTCTCCATGAAATATCTTTTCAAGATTTTCTCAATGTAAGCACTTTGACATAAACCAATTAACCGTCTCGATCTATCTCTATAGATCTTGATTCCAAGAATATATGCCGCTTCTCCTAGATCTTTCATGGCAAAACATTTTCCAAGATAGGATTTTACATCTTGTAACATTGGAATATTGTTTCCCATGAGTAATATGTCATCAACATATAGAATTAGGAAAGTGACATAACTCCCACTAGCTTTCTTATATATACATGGCTCATCTTGATTTTGAGTGAAACCGAATTTCTTAATCTCATCATCAAAACGTTTATTCCATTGCCTAGATGCTTGCTTAAGTCCATAAATGGAACGCTTGAGCTTGCATACTCGGTTAGGATATTTTGGATTAACAAAACCTTCAGGTTGCACCATATAGACTTCTTCGGAAAGATGTCCATTGAGGAAGGCGGTTTTGATATCCATTTTCCAAATCTCATAGTCATAGAATGCAGCTATGGCTATGAGAATCCTTATAGCTCTAATGTCTGCAACAGGAGAAAAGGTCTCTTCATAATCAACCCCGTAGGTTTGAGTGAAGCCCTTTGCTACGAGACGAGCTTTAAAGGTGTGTATTGCACCATCCATGTCAGTCTTTTTTTTGAAGAGCCATTTGCTACCAATGGTTCTACCGTTAGGAGGAAGATCAACTAAGTCCCAGACTTCATTGTCTTTCATGGATTGCATTTCCACATTCATTGCATCAAGCCATTTCTTGGATTCAGGATCCAACAATGCAGCTTTATAGTTATTGGGTTCACCAAGATCCCCCTATTCATGCTCCTCAGCATCGACGTATAAACACATTCGATCTGGGGCACGGCGTGTCCTAGCGGACTTACGAATGGGATTGATATCACTTTGAGGTTCATCAATTTCTTGATCATCCTCATCATGATTTAAGCTAGTGTCTACAGAAGGATTTGTATCTTCTTCTTGAATGATAATTCAAGATCTTCTAGACTCCCACTTGCTTCATGATCCAAGAGATTTTTCTCAAAGATTTCAGCATTCCGAGCAACAAATACCTTGTTCTCGGATGGAAGATAGAAAGAATATCCCATTGTTTCCTTTGGGTATCCTATGAAGATACACTTAATAGATCTGGGTTCCAGTTTGTCAGGTTTGGTAAGTGTATCACACTTAACAAGTGCCTCACAACCCCAGACTTTTAAGTAAGAAAACTTAGGAGCTTGCCCATGCCATACCTCGTATGGTGTCTTATCAACCTTTTTAATTGGAACCATGTTGAGAATGCGCACAGCAGACTCAAGGGCATAATCCCAAAAGGACTTTGGAAGAGCAGTTTGACTCATCATGGAGCGAACCATGTCTAGCAGTGTTCGATTTCTCCTCTCAGACACACCATTATGTTGTGGCGTGTAAGGAGGAGTTCGATGGGCAATAATCCCATGCTCCTTAAGATGATCCAAAAACTCTTGACTCATATATTCACCTCCACGATCTGAACGTAGTGATTTAATGGTCTTCCCGAGTTGGTTTTCTACTTCCTTTTGAAACACTTTAAATGTTTCAAACACTTCATGTTTATGTTTCAGCAGGTAAACATAACCATACCGACTATAGTCATCAGTAAAAGTGACGAAGTAGCTTGCTCCTTGTCTTGACACAGTTCTAAATGGGCCACATACATCAGTGTGTATTAGTCCAAGTAGATCCTTAGCCCTTTCCACTTGATGTGAATAGGGTTTTCTTGCCATCTTACCAGACATGCAGGAAACACACTTTTCAAATGACTTGATGTTAGTTGAGTTGAGAAGTCCATCATGTTGCAACTTCTCCATGCGTTTCTTGCTAATGTGTCCAAGACGACAATGCCACAAGAGAGTAGAGTCCAAGGTTAGATTGGCTCTTTTATTGCTAACAGCAAACATAGAACTATCATTTGTTTTAGAACAAGACATATCAATTTCAAAAATACCATCCCTTGGGATAGCACTAAAATAAACAACATTATTCCTAGAAACTAAAATTGTATTATTCAATTCAAAACGATTAACAAAACCATCGTCAAACAAACGTGAAACTGAAATAATTCCTCTAGTAATAGAGGGAGCATAATGACAATTGTTCAAAACAACTACTAATCCACTAGGGAGACATAAATGATAACTTCCAATAGCTTCAACTTCTGCCCGTTGACCATTGCCCACGTACAGACTTAAAGCTCCTGGCTTCAGCTTCCTACTTCCCCTGAGACCCTGAGTAGTATTACAGATGTGAGTACCACAACCCGTGTCATAAACCCAAGATTTACTAGGAAAAGAATAGAGTTCTATTGTGAAAATACCTGAAGTGCTAGCTCCTTGAGATAGCTTCTTCTTTTTCATCAACTCGGCGAGATACACGGGACAATTCCTTCTCCAATGACCTATTTCACCACATTGGTGACAGGTCGCGTCCTTTGCAGTGTTATCCTTCTTGGGTGGTGGAGTTTTCTTAGGTTTGGAAGCATAAGATGGTTTATGCTCAGGAGCATAAGCCAACTTATACTTTCCATTCCCTTGATTCCCCTTAGCAGCCTTGAACGATTTTTTACCTTGGTTTTTCTGGACCTTTCCTGCACGTATAGCATGAAGTGCAGGTGCATCATCTTTCTTGGGTAGCGTCTGCTCATGTTGTTTAAGCATAGCATGTAATTCATTCACTGTCTTCACCATGCTGTGCATATTATAGTTCTGCACAAAGCTGCCATACTCCTTAGAGAGTCCAATCAAGATTAGGCTTACTCCAAGGTTCAAAGTGACGGGATGACCGAGACGCTCCAAGTTGTCAATGTAGCCCTTCATCTTTAGAACATATGAGCTTACAGATTGACCTTCTTCTTGCTTGCACGAGTGAAATTCCATCGCGGTTTGAAGAAGTTCCTGTTCTGCCTGTTGAGCAAACATAGTTTTTAACTCCTGTAACATGTCATATGCACCAAGGTGAGTTAGATTTCGTTGGATTTCTAAGTCCATGGTCATAAGCATGAAGGCAGCAATGTCCTTTGATCCCTTGACCCAAGCAGTGTGAGCTGCCAAAGCCTCAGGAGGGACTGGGTGTCCAGGAGTTGCAACAGGTGCAGCAGGAATAGGATGCTCCAAGTAATTTTCCTTATCTTCAGCTGACAGGATAATGCAAAGCTGGCGATACCAGTCAATGAAGTTAGGTCCAGTGAGTTTTTGTTTCTCAAAGAAACTCCTGAGTACCGAATTGTTTCCGACTGAGGTAGTCATCTACAATTAAAAAGTTCAAATAATTAGTATTTTCAATAATTTAATTCTTAATAGAATTAACTACCCAATTAATTACTAATTAAGACTAAGATCCAACTTGACCTCCCACTTATTACCAAAGGTCTGACCAATGAGTAAACAAGTGGGGCAAGAGGTAAGCGACGAGCGTTAATTGCATGAAATACAACTCTTAGATTTATGAGACTGATCAAGACATTAGTAGACAAGTAGTAATGTCATGAGCATGTTTAGTCTCATCTTATGCCTCGGGTCCAAGGTCTGACCAAGCATACTCGAAATAAGTCGACCAAGTAAGAACGTGCAAATATCACCAAAGGTCTGACCAATGAGCAAAATCTGCCATGGGTTTGGAATGGCCCTAAGGTCTGACCAAAGAGGTCAAGCCAAAAGCACGTGTTCTTGGTTGGCTGGCAAAGACTTAAAATTTACACATAGGGTATGCACATAAATGTGGTAAAATCGTGTACAAAGAAGCATGCAAAACAACTTTGTAGCACTTAATTTTAAAAACTTTTAGTAATGACACTGTAGTGATCATCATGGTTCACGGTAGCTCCAATCGAACTCGCAAGGAAGCGGAGGACCAGGTCAGCGCGAAGCTATGACCGGAAATCCTTTAGGTGTGACTGTGCGCACCGCCTTATACCCCCCTTATAGTTTGTTCTAGTGGGTGAGCCGTACTTCCCAAGTGTCCATAGCGTCCAGTTTTTAATTTCATGAAAACTTGTTTCAATAATTTAGGTCACTTAATTTTGCAAGAATAAATTTTCCACGAATCAAATAGCAGGTCACAATTGAGCATATATTTTAGGCGTGTAAATTTAGACCTTTTTTTAATGTCACGGTTTCACATATGTATTATTCCATATTGCATGCAATTAGGTGTGTAAAACATATAACAATTATGCACATAAGGAATCACAAACATAAACAATGACATTAATTAAACACATAAAATCCGAGTTCTCTCGCGAGTCTTCCCCAAAAGGAGAACCATAAGACCCTCACTAGGTTTTCATCAAGTGCCTAGATCGCCACATGCATCAAAAAAATTGATTGCGTAGGTCTTATAGCCGGAATTCACACATAAAATAACATGGCAAACTTATTAACTATTAATTTGCTATTTTATGTATCTAATTAACCGTTAATTAATTTGTTTGTGTCTTGTTATTTTTTATCAATTAATGACAAGTATTGCATTATAGTTGTCAAAATAAAAATAAAACAAATAACTAAATTAGATTTCATGCAGCCTTTTCACGTGTTTATTAAATTTGTGTAACCCATAATACACCAAACGAGTTGACTCGTGATGCCACTGTTGGGATTTATTAACATGTTAACCAATTAACACTACGAGTACGCAGCGGAATATTGGATCTAGTTTGGCTATTAGAATTAACACAAATAATAACAAACAAAACAACTAAAAGGGACAAGAAAACTAAATCGAAAACTAACCCTTGTAGTCACCCGCAAATGAAACTAACAAGTGATTAAAACAATCACCTCTACGATTGCTCACACAAACACGTCAAACAAATACGCCCGGAGTGCTAGCCGTGTACCACGTAAACCCAAACACCAAGTGTTAATGCTCAAAACCGGATCAAAATCCAAACAGCCCAAAATCCTTTGTTGTCCGAGATCCACAGTGCTCGTCCAAGAACTGATTCCTTTGTTGTCCGATATCGGACAACACTAAGCTGCCCAAGAACTCCCTTCCTGTCCGAGAACGATCAGAAACACTCCAAAAGTTTCTGCAGCTTACCGTGACTTGTGAACTTGTAAACCAAAGTACCAGAAGTTACTATCAAGCTTATGAGACTTAGTGAACACTTGAATAACCCACTAATCTTAACAAGAAGATCTAGCGGGCTACCTAAAGTTATGAACCTTAATAAGAGTTTTAGGGTTTCGATGAAGATGAAGATGGAATATGAGAGAGTATTCTGTGATCAAGAGCTGTATATTTTCGTGAGTTGTGAGCTGAGATATGAGGTCTATATATAGTCTCACATTCTCACTTATGATAAGCTTTAAAAACACTTCATGATAAGCATAGAACTCTTCCTCTTTAACTCTTATCACAACTCTCTTATTCCTTCTAATCCTCAATGAACCTAGACACTCCAAGATCCCTTCTAGATCCTTCATAAACTGGCCACAATGGTTAGGACAAGTAAGGAGTCTTGTCTAGTTCATTTCGTGTCCAAACCGGGTCGTTTTGAGCATTACGTGAAATAATAACGTATTCTAAATGTTTAAAGTGTGTGCCCCCAATAGGCTCACACACCTTTAGTTGTATTTAAGCTATTCCAACTTCCATATTCCAACAGTTTTGGCATCAGTGAAGTCACACTTTCATGTTTAACATAGCCCCAGATTCGGCATGCTTGGTCTAGCACTTGCATTGTCTTGTACCCACTATATAGAAAAATGATTTGGAACGTACTTAGGGTTACTGACTTACTGGTACAATTAATTTTTGATCTAGTCAAAACCACATAAAGTCAACATAATGAAATTAGAAGTGTGCAAGCTTTATTAAGAAATTAAAGATTGACCGCAGCATTTGGTTTCATACAACGTTTTCATTGACATAAAAAAGGCGCAACTTCCTTAGAATTCTGATTATAAACCATTTAATTAAGGTTTTGACTGCCCTGCAGTGTTGTAATGAAATAATCACCATATATGAGTATGTTTACAGAAGCCGATAGCCGAACCCATTAGTTTCTATAGACCCGTCTGCAGATTAAGGTGTTAGAATTTCCAAGAACTTACATATAGTGATATCATCTCATTTTTAAAGAATTAGAGACCAACACGTGACTCTGATATACTTTCTCGATTATAATGTATATAAAGGTTGTGTCAAGGGTTAGTTGTACAGTCAAAATTAGATAAGTCAACTTGAGATAAAGTCAACTTGATGAAAAATTGATGAAAATATTAAGCTTCTTAAAAAGATTTTATGGACCAAAACATGGCCCTACTTCTTCGAAATTCTAATCCACTAAGGGTGCGTTTGGTTCGTAAGTGGGATTGGAATTGGATTCGGATTTGGGAATGGATTGAAAGATTGGGGAAAGATTTGAGAAAAAGTTTAGATTTTGAATTAAATGAAGAGAGAGAAAATAAATGATTGATTAGGAGAGAGAAAACTATTAAATTATATTAAAAGTATATTTGTTTTATAATAAATTAGATTAAAATGTATTGTTTAAAAATAAAATGTAAGAAAAAGACAAAAAAAAAGAAAATAAAGAAATGTTGATTCCTTCTTGTCAGACAAAAGACACACGCAAGGACCGGAATGAATTTTTGATATTCATACCATGTGTCAGAGGGATTCAACTCTTACCAAACACTTGATTTAATATTTCTTTCAATCCAAACCCCTTCAAACCGTGAACCAAACTGCCCCTAATACTCGTTTCTTATTCATTAGGTGACTTGTAGCTTATGCCTGTCGGCATATATGGCCGACTGGCCCTAGCCGAACGACCATACAGGCCGTTCGGATAAATGAATAATTCCAGAACAGGTCAAAACTTAGAACATATGAATCCGAAAGGTCCTGTCCGAACGGATTCCCATGTCCGAACGACCCATCTGAGCCGTTCGGACCAACGTTCATCTCCAGATCAGGAAGTCAACTTTGATATTAGTAGTGTGTGACAGAATTACAGTAACCATGTCAGGTGATGCATGCGTGTGTTGCTCTAATTTTTATATCCACGGTATGTCGTTGTGGTTTTAGCAGTATTCAAGTTTTAAATTTATATTTAGCCGACTTATCAATAAACACACACTTTAACGAGCAGTGTACCCGGTCAGTATGAATATAATGGTAAGTAGAGTGTCGATCACTAAGAGTGGAACGTATTATCTAGTTATTCTAATCAATATTTTAATATCCTAGGTTAGCTATACAACCTAATCTAACGCAAGGGGGGTTCAGCCTGAGAGGCTGGCACAGTTTGGTTATGATTAAATATAAACTAAACTAATGAGCACAAATCAGCGATTAGCACACACGTACACAGATAGATACTTGAGACAATAAGAAGACCTGTCCTGATAATTAAGTAGCTTGTCACTTGTTTTATTGCTAGTTTTATATGAAGTGTATATAATTAACCCTTTCTCGTAGGCTCTAATCTTATCGGCGAGTAAACCCTTAATGATTACTTATGTCTATCCTATTTATTTAGCGTCTCTTAAATAGGCGAGGAAGGGGCATGGTGACCCAAGCAATGCTCAGCTAGACACAGAGGTTATCAATGCACTAATAAAAGTCACCAAAGACATCAACATATAAACTTTAATTAATGGGAAAGCAATTTTAAGGGGTGCCCATGGTTTTCCGTAGTCACATGGAATCGGCCCATCAATCCTGATGAATTAAAGTGTACTAATACAATAAAACAAAACTACTTAATGAATTGAATACATGCAGGACCTTCTTACAGCTCTTGTATCTTCGTTTAGGGTGTGTCATGTGCTGCTAATGCGTCTGAATTCGGCCGAGGGTTTCTGTTCTCGTACTCCGTATATTGCACACAAAATTCGTCTGACATTGGGGTATTTATAGTTTCTGTCTGAGGGTTAGATGCGGCGCATTGAATAAGTAGATGCGGCGCATTGACTTAACTTCGCGTGGGGTCCAAGATTAATATATTCAGGAATATTCGTACACCGCCAGAAGATGCGGCGTAACTCCATTTCTCTATGCGGCGCATGTCCTTTGCCGTCTTGGATAATATCTTGTGAAATCTTGATAGTGATGCGCCGTATGTACGAAGTATGTTGCGGCGCATCTGGAGCAGAATGATCTTGATCTTGTACATTTCAGTAGACTCTTAACTTCTTGCTTGTTTTGCTCCATAATTAGTCCAAAATCGCCAAGTTTCACATAATACTTGTTTTTACCTGAGAATTACAAAAGTAAACATTAACGTATCGATTCTCACAGATAATATAATAAAACAAGTCAAATAAATAGGATAAACGATGATAATAAAATGTACTTATTTGAGTTCTTCAAATATCCCCCCACTTGAACTTTACTTGTCCCCAAGTAAACCTTAGAATAAATCTTATGAAAATGTATCCTAAAAGATGTTAGGATTTATTTTTATATTTAAGCATGTATTCGTTTTGTCATAATTGCACAACCAAACACTTATCGAATTAGAATAAAATAAAATATTTTGATAAAAGCAAATCTAATCGTTTAATTGTCCAGTCGTGACGAATATTCTATCATAAGCTTGGCAAGTATACGCATCTCCTCCACTAAAGCCAAGGAATAACAAGTCTAAAGCGGTAAAAAGGGTTTGTTGGTTAAGGGTTAATCATTCTTCTTAATATCTATCGATCTCAAATTCCAGAAAAGGCGACAAAATCACAAATACATGATCGAATCCACGACCACGATACTTGCAATTGCTCAAATCCTTAACTCGAATAGGCTAAAGATAGGACCAAGTAATCTTTACCAATAATATTATATCAAAAAGGGCGACAAAATCATAAATACATAGCCGAATCCATGACTACGATACTTAAGATTGCTCAAATCCCTAATCTCAATAAATCAAAGGTTTGGATAAAGAATAATATAGGGTATGGATAATATTTGGGATACAAATTGGTGTAAAGTGAAAAATAAACAAAACAGATAAATTAAAATCCTAAGTGTGGTAAATTGCTATCCCAACCATCCCATGAATAAGACTCATATCATTGAATAACTCACGCTTTAACACTTGAAACACACGCTTTAGGTAGACACGAATTATACTCAACAAGATCTCAATCAAAGAATAACCTTAGTTGGCGTTCCCATAACGGCCAACTCCCATTCAATCCATAAATATAATATATAACAAATAGTGGTGATATCGACCACTTAATACAAAACTTTACATAAGTTGGTTAAAACAAACATCCAACTTTTCCTTTTTCTTTTTCTTTTCTCTTTTTTTTTCGATTTTTTTTTTTTTTTTTTTTTTTTTTTTTTTTTTTTTTTTTTTTTACAAACATAAACATAGATGTGTAAAATTTCACCACAACACTATAACGATAACTCTGGATAATTTTTCCATACTTTTCATGACTTCAGAAATAACGGTAATAGTGAAAGTAGTAAACACACGAAAAACAAGACTCAAAATATACAATATCTACTTTCATACCAATTGCATTGTGCAATTTCCTGACTCAACCAAAGATAATGAATTACGCACGCGAACACAGGTAATGTAAGGAAACACACTTTTCCTAAAGCAATTAACCAACCACGGATTTTAATCTACAGGGTAGGCTAAGGTGTAAGGGTGTAACGAAACATTATAACAAAGGTGCAAGAAACGAAAGGAATGGCTCTGAGTGTTTTTCTAGGGGTATCTTACTCTAAAAGTGAGAGTAACAAAAGGGTTTATATGGGGGTTAACTAACCGGTGTAGTTAGTTAATATCACATAACATATAAAGGCTATTTGGGTGTAATCCTAGAAATTTACCAATTTAGACAAGTCATTCCAATTATATAGATAATACTTATTATGGTGGTCTCGAATAGTATACAAGCCAAGTTCTAAAGTTTACAAGTCACCGGCACACTCATAGATTTGTGAATTTTGAAAAGTTCACAATTTTTGAAAATAATGTTATGTGTGCAGCTATGTAATTTAGACTTTAAACAAAAACATGCTTAAAAATTTTAAATTTTGATATATTAAGCACATTTTAAGCATATTTTGAAAAAGTTTAGGACAAGTAAGTGTTCTAATTCTCCAATCCTCCCACTTAAGTTAAACAACGTCCTCGTTGTTTGTGTCAAAGGTTAAAAACTGGAAAATAAAAGAATTAGAACAGAAAAACTCCCCTGAGATTTTCTCGGTATGATCCTCCATTATTTGTATAAGAGCAAAAATCAACTTTCTTGTGGATGAGAACGTTTAATCTTCATATTTGATGTATCCACAGGAAATGCAGGAATCTATAATACCATTCAGACTTAAACACACCTGAGTTAAGAAAGTTCAAACTTGCATAATACATTAGTAGTTAGAAAAAAATAAAACTGAAAAATTAAAAATGAAAATCATCAGGTCAGTCGATACGCCGTATCTTATGGAAGAAGATACGCCGTATCGAGCCTGTAATAAATACGAATCAGAATAGAAGATGCGTCGCATCCTTAACCAGGGATGCGCCGCATTAAAATAAACTGATAGAAAGTTTTAGAGTCAAAAATAAAAATGCAGAAAATTAAATAAGATATGACCAGTGCAGGCGATGCGTCGCATCTAAGGATTGAGATGCGCCGTATCTTCTGTGGGTCTGACAGACTCGACACAGAACAGAATGTAAAAATTTTCCGGGTTGTCTCCCGGTCAGCACTTGTCTTTATTCCAGAGTCTTCAAGTTAGACTCACGTTCAGCTCCTTATTTAGATCTATTGATCCCCACATGTCCGTGCACGATGTAGTTGCGAATTACTTCGTCACGAACATATTCCTCATCAGGTCCCAAAGAGTATTTGATGACTTTAAATTTTTCAGAAATTATCATGGGTGGTTCATTGATGCGCGTGATGTGTCGTTGCGGTTTAGCAGTTTTAATGCCTACTCAAGTTTTAAATTTATATTTAGCCGACTTATCAATAACACACACACTTAACGAGCAGTGTACCCGGTCAGTATGAATATAATGGTAAGTAGAGTGTCGATCACTAAGAGTGGAACGTATTATCTCGTTATTCTAATCAGTATTTTAATATCCTAACGCAAGGGGGTTTCAGCCTGAGAGACTGGCACGATTTGTTTGCAATTAAATAATAAAATAAACCAATAGGCACGAATCAGCAAGTAGCACACACGTACACAGATAAATACTCGAGACAATAAGAGGGCTGTCCTTATGATCAAGTAGATTGTCACTTGTTTTATTGATAGCTTTATATGAAGTGTATGTAGTTAACCCTTTCTCGTTGGTCCTATTCTTATCGGCGAGTAAACCCTTAATGATTACTTATGTCTAAAAGTTATTCCTAAGTGATCAATTTAGTAATAACCGTGGGAGCCACATTATTTTCCGCAGTCAAATGCCCGCAAGCCACTAATAAACACAGAGGTGATCAATGCACTAATAAGTAGTAACCAAAGACATCAACATATAAACTTTAATTGATGGGAAAGCAAGTATTAAAGGGAGTGCAATCTTTCGTTGTCACATTACACAAGCCACCAATCCTGATGAATTAAAGTTTGCTAACACAATAAAACAAAACTACTTAATGAATTAAACACATGCAGCACCTTCTTACAGCTCTTGTATCTTCGTTTGGTGTGTCTTGTGCTGCCTCCTTGACTGAATTCGTCCTAGGGTTCTGCTGCTTCGGTCTTCGAATTTAATATATTTTTTTTTTCTCTGGAAATTCGTCTGGTCTTGGGGTATTTATAGTTTCTGTCTGAGGGAAGATGCGGCGCATCTATTAAGTAGATGCGGCGCATTGACTTAACTTCGCGTGGGGTCCAAGATTATAATATTTAGGAATATTCGTACACCGCCAGAAGATGCGGCGTAACTCCATGATTAGATGCGGCGCATGTCCTCTTGTATCTTGGATCGTATCTGGTGATATCTTGATAGAGATGCGCCGTATGTAATGAGTGAGATGCGGCGCATCTGGAGCAGATTAGTCTTGATCTTCTTCATTTCAGTAGACTCTTAACTTCTTGCATGTTTTGCTCCATAATTAGTCCAAAATCGCTAAGTTTCACCAAATGCTTGTTTTTACCTGAGAATTACAAAAGTAAACGATTAAGTATCAATCCTCATACATAATATAGTAAAACAAGTCAAATTAATAGGATAAATGATAGTAATAAAATGTACTTATTTGAGTTCATCAAATATCCCCCCACTTGAACTTTACTTGTCCCCAAGTAAACCTTAGAATTTCTCTTATGAAAATGTATCCTAAAAGATGTTAGGATTTATTTTTATATTTAAGCATGTATTCGTTTATTTCATAATCACACAACTAAACACTTAACGAATTAGAAGTAAAATAAAATAATCTGATAAAAGCAAATCTAATCGTTTAACTGTCCAGTCGTGACGAATATTCTATCATAAGCTTGGCAAGTATACACATCTCCACCACTAAAGCTAAGGAATAACAAGTCTAAAGCGGTATAAAGGGTTTTTAGGCTTAAGGGTTAATTATTCTTAATCACTATCGATCTCAAATTCCAGAAAAGGCGACAAAATCACAAATACATGATCGAATCCACGAACACGATACTTGCAATTGCTCAAATCCTTAACTCGAATAGGCTAAAGATAGGTCCAAACTTCACCAATAATAATATATCAAAAAGGGCGACAAAATCATAAATACATAGCCGAATCCACGACTACGATACTTAAGATTGCTCAAATCCCTAATCTCAATAAATCAAAGGTTTGGTTGGATAAAGAATAATAAAGGGCATGGTAACATTTGGGATATAAATTGGTGTAAAATGAAAAATAAACAAAACAAATAAATTAAAATCCTAAGTGTGGTTAATCACTATCCCAACCATCCCATGAATAAGACTCATATCATCGAATAACTCACGCTTTAACACTTGAAACACACGCTTTAGGTAGACACGAATTATACTCAACAAGATCTTAATCAAAGAATAAACCTTAATTTGCGTTCCCATAACTGCCAATTCCCATTCAATCCATAGATATAATATATAACAAATAGTGGTGATATCGACCACTTACATAACTTTACATAAGTTGGTTAAAACAAACTTCCAACTTTTCTTTCTTTCTTTTTCATTTCTTATTTTTTCGATTTTTTCGATTTTTTTTTTTTTTTTTTTTTTTTTCTCTTTTTTTTTTTTTTTTTTCATTTCAAACATAGACATAGATGTGTAAAATTTCACCACATCACTATAATGATAATTCTGGATAATTTTTCCATACTTTTCATACTTCAGAAATAACGGTAATAGTGAAAGTAGTAAACACACGAAAAATAAACTCAAAGATATACAATATTTACTTTCACTCCAATTGCATTGTGCAATTTCCCGACCTAACCATAGATAATGAATTACGCACGCGAACACAGGTAATGTAAGGAAACACACTTTGCCTATAGCAATTAACCAACCACGGATTCTAATCTACAGGGTAGGCTAAGGTGTAAGGGTGTAACGAAACATTTTAAACATAGGTGTAAGAAACGAAAGGAATGGCTCTAAGTGTTTTTCTAGGGGTATCTTACTCTAAAAATGAGAGTAACAAAAGGGTTTATACGGGGGTTAACTAACCAGTGTAGTTAGTTAATAACACATAACATATAATAGGCTATTTGGGTGTAATCCTAGAATTTTACCAATTTAGACAAGTCATTCCAATTATATAAATAATACTCATTATGGTGGTCTCGAATAGTATACAAGCCAAGTTCTAAAGTTTACAAGTCACCGGCACACTCATAGATTTGTGAATTTTGAAAAATCACAATTTTTGAAAATAATGTCATGTGTGCAGCTATGCAACTTAAATCTTAAACAAAAACATGCTAAAAAATTTTAAATTTTATATATTAAGCACTTTTTAAGCATATTTTTTGAAAAAGTTTAGGACAAGTAAATGTTAAGTGTTCTAATTCTCCAATCCCCCCACTTAAGTTAAACAACGTCCTCGTTGTTTGTATAAAAGGTTAAAAACTGGAAAATAAAAGAATTAGAACAGGAAAACTCCCTTGAGATTTGCTCGGTATGATCCTCCATTTGTATTAGAGCAAAAATCATCATTCTTGTGGATTAGAACGTTAAAGCTTCATACTTGATGTATCCACAGGAAATCCAGGTAACTATAATACCACCAATGCTTTAAAACACACCTAAGATAAGAAATGTTCAAACTTGCATAATACATTAGTAGTTAGGAAAAATAAAACTTAAATATTAAAACTGAAAATCATCAGGTCAGTCGATGCGCCGTATCTTATGGAAGAAGATACGCCGTATCGAGCCTGGAATAAATACGTATCAGAATAAAGATGCGCCGCATCCTTAACCAGGGATGCGCCGCATTAAAATAAACTGATAAATAGTTTTAAAGTCGAAAATAAAAATGCAGAAAAATTAAAATAAGATATGACCATTGCAGGAGATGCGTCGCATCTCAGGATTGAGATGCGCCGTATCCTCATGCGGGCCTGACTGACTCGACACAGAAAACAGAATAATAAAAATTCTCCGGGTTGTCTCCCGGTAAGCACTTGTCTTTATTCCAGAGTCTTCAAGTTAGACTCACGTTCAGCTCTTTAATATCGATCATTGAAGGAGTCGGAAACATCGCGTTCCTTCATCGCCAATTCAGTAATATTGAACACTCCTTGCTCGTCCTTAATTTCCACGCCGTTCTTCTTTAATATCTGTATAAACAAAGTCCTGTCCCTTTCGGGCAGAGATGACAAAATGATAGACGGGAAATTCTTATTATCATATAGGCACAAATAAGCAAGGTGGGGTGGTAGTTCAATAAACACATCATTATTCAAATTCGTTTTCTCAACTATTCTCATACGTTTATTAATTACTACACAATCATACCACTCATCGTCAGAATCATTAACAACATTGCGTCTAAGTTCGGTAGGTACATTAAGGTCAATGAATTCCTCAAAGTTATCATGATTAGGATTAGTTGAGTTGTTTTGAATCAATGTTTCTCCCATAAGTCTATCTTCAAGATCGAGGTCCATACGCTCTCTTAATCCTAGCACATTAACACCTCTAATTATGCTTTTAACCGGATCTTGGCACTTATAGACTAGTTTATTATTCCCTACCCTTAATGAGATTTTTCTCTTAAACACATCAATCTTAGCATGGGCAGTAGACAAGAAAGGTCTTCCGAGGATTAAAGGAATCTTAACATCCTCGGGCATGTCTAGTATAACAAAGTTTACGGGAAAAATAAACTGCTCAATCTTAACTAGCACATTATTAGCAATCCCTTCAGGTCGTTTTACCGTTTTATCAGCCAATTCAATAAGTAACTTAGTTGGTGCTAATTTTCCTAGTCCTAGGGTAGCGAATGTCTTAAGAGGCATAACACTAACACTAGCTCCTAAGTCAGCTAACACATTATTGAAAGATATATTATTAATAGAACAAGGTAGAGTAAAACTTCCTGGGTCTCTTTCTTTATGAGGCAAGGCATTTGAGTCGGTTGCAGGGCTCTCTTCTTTCATTGTTGCCTTGATCTCCTCTTAAATCTTTGTCTTCTCTTTTAGTAGTCTCCTTAAGCTGATTGAAGAATTAAAGAAAAATTCGGGTCTTGCACCATCATTACCATTCATCGATCTTCTAGGTATATTAGGAGTGACTTCTTCAGTGGTGCTTATGGCCTTGACATGATCTCTTGGGTTGGTTTCAGTTGAGCTCGGTAAACTTCCATATCCCCTTTCTTGAAGAACTTTGCTCATTTGACCAATTTGTTGTTCCAATGCTTTGATCGAAGCTCCTTGATTTCTTGTAGTAGTGTCCGTTGAAGCTCGAATTTCTTTGATCATAGTAGTATTCTCTTCATGTCTTTTAGCAGCATCGGTCATAATTTGCTTTAAAGTATCATCTAAAGTCTGCCTCCTTTCTTGATAAGCGGGATTGAAGTTGTTCCTTTGATATAATCCCGGTGTAGCTTCCCTAAATCTCCCCGAAGGTCGAAATGGTTGTCCAAATTGGGTGTAATATGCTTCTTCAAACGTCTCACTTTCATTCTTATTCGGGCAATCTTTAGTGTAGTGAGGTCCTTCGCACTTTTCACATCCAACTTGGGCAGCATACGCTCTTTCATCACGCTTCTTCATTTCTCTACTAATTTTATCCAATTGAGCTTGAATAGCAGCAATCCCGTCAAAATTAGTGCTGCTCTTAGATCTAGTAGAGGTCCCATCGTGCCATTTTTGAGAATGATCGGCAGCTTCTTGGATTGCTTTCCTAGCATTAGTTGCACTCATTTGAGGTACAGCTCCCTTAGCATCCAAAATCTGTCTTGTAGGCACGTCCAATCCTTGATAAAACAATATTATCTCCTGCATAGGGGTTAGATAGTGTTGAGGACATTTTACCAATAAATCTTTAAATCGTTCCCAAGCTTGATAAAGAGTTTCATCAGGCTCTTGCTTGAAACTATTGATAGCCTCCATCTTTTTAGCAGTCTTAGCAGGTGGACAATATCTCTTCAGGAATTTGCTCTTCAAATCTCCCCATGTAGTGATTGAACTCGCAGGTTCATTCCTTAGCCATTTGTTAGCAGCTCCTTTTAGTGAGAGTGGAAAGATTCTTAGCATGATTTGATCGTCAGTCACTCCTTCTGAAGTAAACAAATCTGCAATCTCCAGGACCTTTTCAACATGCTCATTAGCATCCTCATGTTCCGTCCCACTGAAAGCATTCTCTCTTAGTTCCTTGAGAAACTGACCCTTCAATTCAAATTTTGACTTATCATCAAACTTAGGTCTAGCAACTCCTGAAGTGTAATCAGCACGGGTACTGTTCATGTATTCCTCCATAGTAGTGTTTTCGCCCATTGTTTCTGTTTCAACTTCCTCTTTTTCTTCAGAAAAGTAATCAAGCTCGAGTGAACTTGAAAGATCAAAGCTTCTTGTGTTGAAAAGCCTTTTAAGCGAATGTAGGGCTCGTTCAGGATCTTCGAAAGGTTGAATCAAGTTCTTCGTAGAACTCCTGGTCATGCACTTCCTGAAATCAACACAAAAATATCAGTAGGGCATGCTCGAGAAAGTAATATATCAGATAATTAATAACGAAAACGGAATACGAAAAATTAAAGTTACTGATCTCTGCAGACGATGCGCCGTATCCAAAAAGTTGGATACGCCGTATCTTATAATCGCTAAAACTTAATCAGACTTTATCCAGAAAATAGATACGCCGCTTAGAATTTATGAATGCGCCGTATCGAATTAATTAATCAAAAATCGATATTTATTTAAAATTAAATACGTCGTATTAACGAAAGTTAATGCGCCGTACTTTCGTTACGTTTAAAAATACGAGATTTTTGATTCAGAGGATACGCCGTATCGACAGAGATCGATGCGCCGTACCTGTTTAATAATTCAAAAACTGTTTTTAATTAAAATAATAGATACGCCGTATCTGCTAAAGCAGATGCGTCGTATGGCGTTAATGTTTAGAAAAAAATTTTTTATCAAAAACAGATACGCCGTATCTGCTAAAGCAGATGCGTCGTATTACTTTATCGCTTTAGAAAAAAAAATCTTATTAAAAACAGATACGCCGTATCTTGGGGAAAAGATGCGTCGTATCGAATTAATTAAACGCGTTGTATTTATAAAAAATTAAACGCAATACGCCGAATCTGAGAGATCAGATGCGCCGTATCGTTTGATTTAGCACAGTACAACGATAGCAGAACAGAAAAAATACGAAAAATAAAAACAAAAATTAAAACACACAAACAAAAATAAACACAAAAAC
This sequence comes from Artemisia tridentata subsp. tridentata, assembly GCA_021014915.2. Lineage (NCBI taxonomy): Eukaryota > Viridiplantae > Streptophyta > Magnoliopsida > Asterales > Asteraceae > Artemisia > Artemisia tridentata. The sequence continues at coordinate 17,146,343 of CP139507.1, read as the reverse complement.
AAAAATAAAGGCAAACAAATAACACACAAAACAACAAATATGCAAAATAATACAATGATGCAATTAATCTAATAAAAAGAAAAACCTAATTAAAACACTAATCAAATTAACAGATAATAACAATTCACTCCCCGGCAGCGGCGCCAAAAACTTGATGCGCGTGATGTGTCGTTGCGGTTTAGCAGTTTTAATGCCTACTCAAGTTTTAAATTTATATTTAGCCGACTTATCAATAACACACACACTTAACGAGCAGTGTACCCGGTCAGTATGAATATAATGGTAAGTAGAGTGTCGATCACTAAGAGTGGAACGTATTATCTCGTTATTCTAATCAGTATTTTAATATCCTAACGCAAGGGGGTTTCAGCCTGAGAGACTGGCACGATTTGTTTGCAATTAAATAATAAAATAAACCAATAGGCACGAATCAGCAAGTAGCATACACGTACACAGATAAATACTCGAGACAATAAGAGGGCTGTCCTTATGATCAAGTAGATTGTCACTTGTTTTATTGATAGCTTTATATGAAGTGTATGTAGTTAACCCTTTCTCGTTGGTCCTATTCTTATCGGCGAGTAAACCCTTAATGATTACTTATGTCTAAAAGTTATTCCTAAGTGATCAATTTAGTAATAACCGTGGGAGCCACATTATTTTCCGCAGTCAAATGCCCGCAAGCCACTAATAAACACAGAGGTGATCAATGCACTAATAAGTAGTAACCAAAGACATCAACATATAAACTTTAATTGATGGGAAAGCAAGTATTAAAGGGAGTGCAATCTTTCGTTGTCACATTACACAAGCCACCAATCCTGATGAATTAAAGTTTGCTAACACAATAAAACAAAACTACTTAATGAATTAAACACATGCAGCACCTTCTTACAGCTCTTGTATCTTCGTTTGGTGTGTCTTGTGCTGCCTCCTTGACTGAATTCGTCATAGGGTTCTGCTGCTTCGGTCTTCGAATTTAATATATTTCTTTTTTCTCTGGAAATTCGTCTGGTCTTGGGGTATTTATAGTTTCTGTCTGAGGGAAGATGCGGCGCATCTATTAAGTAGATGCGGCGCATTGACTTAACTTCGCGTGGGGTCCAAGATTATAATATTCAGGAATATTCGTACACCGCCAGAAGATGCGGCGTAACTCCATGATTAGATGCGGCGCATGTCCTCTTGTATCTTGGATCGTATCTGGTGATATCTTGATAGAGATGCGCCGTATGTAATGAGTGAGATGCGGCGCATCTGGAGCAGATTAGTCTTGATCTTCTTCATTTCAGTAGACTCTTAACTTCTTGCATGTTTTGCTCCATAATTAGTCCAAAATCGCTAAGTTTCACCAAATGCTTGTTTTTACCTGAGAATTACAAAAGTAAACGATTAAGTATCAATCCTCATACATAATATAGTAAAACAAGTCAAATTAATAGGATAAATGATAGTAATAAAATGTACTTATTTGAGTTCATCATTCATTATAAGGGATCCCAAGTAGTCGACACTTTCTTTTGATGAATTCTTCTTCGTCTTTATCAACAAACTTGAAATAAGGATCCTTATTCAAATAGTCATCAAGTTCATCAATCAATTCTTCTCGCGACTCATCGTTATTATCATAGGGATCATAATTAACCACGTTAAAGGATTGATAATAATCTTGAATCTCATCCCATTCTTTTTTCAGTTCCCATTGTAAGCGTTGACTAAGCTTTGTGTAATCATCAAATTGTCCTTGCACCCATTCCCAGAAAGTAGTGTTCGATGCTCCCTTAAGTTCTTTTAAGTAGTTGATTCTACCTTTTTCTTGCAAAGCCTCCGCTTTACGTGGGCAGTCTTCAACTTTTTCATACCAATCGTCGTCTTCAAAGTATACATCGTTTCCAACCCGTTTCATTCCAATTATACTTCCCCCATTACAGGTTCCATCATTCTTATAATCACAGGTTGGCCATTCACTACTTCCATCCTTGAAACAGAAAGGTGTACAAGTGTGATTAATATGCTCAAATTCCCATGGTTTATCCCAAACCCATGGTATTTGGTCATTCCATTCGTAGTACCAGGTGTTTTTGAACTCATCATAAGTTTTGAATCCTGGTAGATCTCCAGTTAGCACATCAGCGTCGATTTGAAGAAGGTAATTAAATTCTTTGAATTGTTTGCACAAGGGTGTCTCATAATTGAACACATCAATGTCTATGCTGAATAATTCTTCAATGCCTTCCTCGATTGTTGAATTGTCATCTGACGATCCATTGTTGCTCTCTACTTCCTCATCTTCCCCTCTCATCCAATATACCCATGTTCTTATGGTTATTGAATTTACTAGCTAACCAATTTGAAAAATCAACATTGTTAGGATCGTGGTTAACGTCAAAGCTAGTGTTACCAATCATGTTCCTTCTTATCTCCATGAACTCATTAAATTGTTCTTTAAAACTTCGTGTCAACCATGAGGTCACAATCCGTTTGACTTCATTCATAGGAGCAAATTTGGGATTGCCGTATTTAAGTTCAAGCCACTCTTCTAAAGAGATATCCATCAACCTTACCAACTTTCCATGAAATAGTATCTCCGATTCAGCATACATTCTTTCGTTATCCAGATAGCTTTTATCTAATCCCCAATACTGTTCGGAATAAGGCATATAAGAAGTTTGTAAAGGTTGGACTTCATAGCTTTTGTTGCTTGATTCGTCGACTAAATTTGCTGAGTTCATGTATTCAATTTGGAATTTCCCATCTTTTTCTTCGATTGTAGTCCAAGTTAATGCTTTAGATTCAATGATGGGCCATAAGAGTAACAATTCATCTTCAGTGTAGCTCATTAGTAAATCACAAGAGAATATCCCATCTTCAATATTGCATAAGCGTTTGAATTCCTTATAAGTAGCTTCAAGAGGGGTCTCCCAAGAGAATAAATCGGCATCAATCATGAGCACATTGAAGTTGACATCTTCAAAAACTTCCACTTCGAATGAATCCGAAAGCAAGAGTTCCTTAGCAAGATATCCGTTCACTGACATGTCTTCCATAGCAAAACCTGTCATCATAGGTAAAATCGTCAGTAGGATTTGTTCGCTAGAAGAGAAATTAATGAATTTAGAAACGGATATAAAAATAACTGATATCTGCAGATGATGCGCCGTATCCAGAAAGTTGGATACGCCGTATCTTATAATCGTTAAAATTTAATCAGACTTTTATTCAGAAAGCAGATACGCCGCTTATAATTTTAGAATGCGCCGTATCAGTTTTAATTTATCAAAAATCAACGTATCTAATTTTAGCAAATATAACCGATTTTTGATTTAGAAGATGCGCCGTATCGATAAAAATCGATGCGTCGTATCTGTTTAATAATTCGAAAACTGTTTTTAATTTAAATAATAAATACGCCGTATCTGTTAAAACAGATGCGTCGTATGGCGTTAGGGTTTAGAAAAATTTCTTATTAAAAACAGAATACATACGCCGTATCTTGGGGAAAGATGCGTCGTATCGAATTTATTAAACGCGTTGTATTTATAAAAATTAAACGCAATACGCCGTATCTATGAAAATAGATGCGCCGTATCGTTTGAATTAGCTCAGTACAACGATAGCAGAATGCAGAAAATAGAAAAATAAAAACATAAATAAAATCAAACAAAAAGAAACAAAAATTAAAGAAAATAAAAACACACAAAAACAGAAATATGCAAATAATACAATGAATGCAATTAATCTAATATATAAATAGGTTAGTGGTTAGAATAAAAATTAAAAAGAAAAACCTAATTAAAATACTAATCAAATTAACAGATAATAACAATTCACTCCCCGGCAGCGGCGCCAAAAACTTGATGCGTGCGTGTGTTGCTCTAATTTTTATATCCACGGTATGTCGTTGTGGTTTTAGCAGTATTCAAGTTTTAAATTTATATTTAGCCGACTTATCAATAAACACACACTTTAACGAGCAGTGTACCCGGTCAGTATGAATATAATGGTAAGTAGAGTGTCGATCACTAAGAGTGGAACGTATTATCTAGTTATTCTAATCAGTATTTTAATATCCTAGGTTAGCTATACAACCTAATCTAACGCAAGGGGGGTTCAGCCTGAGAGACTGGCACAGTTTGGTTATGATTAAATATAAACTAAACTAATGAGCACGAATCAGCGATTAGCACACACGTACACAGATAGATACTTGAGACAATAAGAAGACCTGTCCTGATAATTAAGTAGCTTGTCACTTGTTTTATTGCTAGTTTTATATGAAGTGTATATAATTAACCCTTTCTCGTTGGCTCTAATCTTATCGGCGAGTAAACCCTTAATGATTACTTATGTCTATCCTATTTATTTAGCGTCTCTTAAATAGGCGAGGAAGGGGCATGGCGACCCAAGCAATGCTCAGCTAGACACAGAGGTTATCAATGCACTAAGAAAAGTCACCAAAGACATCAACATATAAACATTAATTAATGGGAAAGCAATTTTAAGGGGTGCCCATGGTTTTCCGTAGTCACATGGAATCGGCCCATCAATCCTGATGAATTAAAGTGTACTAATACAATAAAACAAAACTACTTAATGAATTGAATACATGCAGGACCTTCTTACAGCTCTTGTATCATCGTTTAGGGTGTGTCTTGTGCTGCTAATACGTCTGAATTCGGCCTAGGGTTTCTGTTCTCGTACTCCGTATATTGCACACAAAATTCGTCTGACTTTGGGGTATTTATAGTTTCTGTCTGAGGGTTAGATGCGGCGCATTGAATAAGTAGATGCGGCGCATTGACTTAACTTCGCGTGGGGTCCAAGATTAATATATTCAGGAATATTCGTACACCGCCAGAAGATGCGGCGTAACTCCATTTCTCTATGCGGCGCATGTCCTTTGCCGTCTTGGATAATATCTTGTGAAATCTTGATAGTGATGCGCCGTATGTACGAAGTATGTTGCGGCGCATCTGGAGCAGAATGATCTTGATCTTGTACATTTCAGTAGACTCTTAACTTCTTGCTTGTTTTGCTCCATAATTAGTCCAAAATCGCCAAGTTTCACATAATACTTGTTTTTACCTGAGAATTACAAAAGTAAACATTAACGTATCGATTCTCACAGATAATATAATAAAACAAGTTAAATAAATAGGATAAATGATGATAATAAAATGTACTTATTTGAGTTCATCATCAGGTCAGGAAAAAGACCCAAACAGGGTAAGTTCCAGGTACCGCCCGAAGTGGTTGTCAGTATGTTTGGACGCATCCGATGGAGAAAAAAAAGGGACTACTATATAAAGGGGCAGTTTCTACAGTAATGGTAACTCATTTTTACACACAGTACTTAATCCATAAAACACACTTATTATCTTACCTTCATATACTTACTCTCACGCCGGAGTTTGGTCCTGGGGTCACACCCGGGGCGAGACTAACACGTCTACTTTCTTAGCAGCTATCCGAAGGGCTTGACGGACTCAAGGCCGAAGGATATTTTGAAGAATCGCCTCACCTGCAGAAAAATACTTAAACATTGGCGCCATCCGTGGGACCGACATTCAATCTACCAAAGCTTTAGGATGTCAGGTTTCGAACGTCCGGAAGGGTCGGGCGGAAAGGGTGTCGAAACCCCTCCCGTCCACCGTACCGGAAACGGGGACGCCGAGTCTCCCGCAATCATCCGAGAACAGCTGGAAGGATATATCTCTGCTCTCAAGTCCATGGTCCAGGAACACAATAGACAAAGCACTGTGCAGCCAATACGTCTAGACTGGGATGAAGAGGACGCTCCGAAGGTGCCAAGAGAAAAGAAAGGAATCGTTACCGGAGACAAGATACCAGATGCAGATTTGAGCAAACCTTTCAAGGAAGTTAGGAAATCACCCTTCACTCGGAGGATTATCGAATTCTCTTCACCGGAACACAAAATGCCTTCACACATCAAGTTATACGACAGGTCAACAGACCCCCAGGATCACCTCAATCGGTTTACCGGGGCGGCAGGTCACGGGGAGTGGCCCATGCCCGTCTGGTGCAGGATGTTTCAGCAAACCCTGGACGGAAGGGCGAGAGGGTGGTTCGATCGCCTTCCTCCGGGCAGCATAGACGAATGGGCAGACCTGAGGGCTCAGTTCGAAACTCGTTTCTCCCTACACAAAGCATGTACCAAAGACCCTACGGAGATAACGAAGATCGTGAGGAAAGCCAATGAGACTTTGCCAGAATTCAAGGAAAGGTGGACTACAGAAACAGGGTTCATACAAGGAGCCCCGGAAATTATAAGGATTTCTTCATTCATGGACGGATGTAAATGTCCGGAACTGGCCAAAAGGTTCGCTGATAAAATCCCTAGAACCGTTGAGGAAATGATGATCCGTGTGGATGACTTTGTGAGAGCAGAGGCCGCATTCGCTAGTACCGAACTGCCACGAGGAGAAAGCTATGACCAATACAGGAAGAGGCCGGTTGGGCCTTTCTGGAAGGATGATAGAGGATATAGAGGATCGGGGAATGATGGCAGGAATGAAGGACGATCCGGGTACCACCACAAGGATCGGCAGACCCAATATCGATACCGAGACCGTCCGGCGCCATACCTTCCGGCGCGTAATGACTATCAGAATCGTGATGCTCCCCGTTTGACGCTTGACTCGCTCATAAAACGGCCGAAGGAAATCCTAGCCACCGAGCAGCAGTTACGGTTGCCTCCTCCGAGGCCGATGAGGGATCCACCCAAGAGAGAACATCAGGACAGATACTGTGACTACCATGGGGAAAGGGGACATTACACGAATGACTGTTTTCAATTGAAAAGACAGCTAGAGTTAGCTTTAGAGTCGGGAAAGTTGAACCACCTAGTCAAAGATGTTCGTCAAAAAGGGAAAGGCGCGCCAAAGAAGGATCTCCCGGCCAAGGACAAGATAATCAACATGGTCAGCGCAAGAACACAGCAGAAGAAGCGCAAGTCGAGAGAACATGAGGAAAAATGGATGAATGTCCCCATCACCTTCCCTCCCATACCGGCCGGAGACGTGTCCGATGAGCTGCTCATCGTTGAAGCCATGATGGAAGGATACTTGGTAAGAAGAGTGTTCGTGGACGAAGGGGCTTCGGTGGAGGTCATGTTTGAACACTGCTTTGATAACTTGAGCCCGGAAATAAAGTCTCGACTAAAGCAGACTCAGACGGATCTGCTGGGTTTCGCTGGACAAGTGACAAAACCGTTGGGAAAAATAGAGCTGGACGTGTCATTCGGAGAAGAGGGATTATATAGAAGAACAACCATGAAGTTCACCGTCATACGCGCGCCTTCGCCGTATAACGTGATCCTGGGAAGGACCGGACTAAGATTGCTGAGAGCCATTCCATCCACCATACATGATATGATGAAATTTCCAACCCCAAGGGGAGTAGCTACTCTGAAAGCTCGGCAGATAGTTATTTCGGAATGCCGAAGGTTAGAGGAATCTCAGGAGGTTTCTTATGAACAAAGCGAAGGGTCAACAGAGAAGGAGGTTGAAACGAACGATCCAGAGGAAGTCATGGTAAATCCAGCTTACCCCGAGCAGTTAGTGACCATCGGAGGCAGCTTATCGTCCGATTGCAAGAAGAAACTCAAATCCCTCCTCAAGAAAAACATGGACGTTTTCGCCTGAACACCGGCAGACATGACCGGAGTTCCAAGGCGCATTGTTGAGCACACACTGAATGCTAACCCCTCGGTGGAACCGGTATGCCAGAAACGCAGAGTGCTAGCTCCCGATCGAAGTTTGGCCGTAACGAAGGAAGTAGAAGAGTGGTTAAAAGCGGGAATTGTCCGACTGGTCAAATATCCCACGTGGATCTCTAATCCTGTTCTTGTCAAAAAATGTGACGGAAGCTGGCGCATGTGCATCGATTTCAAGAACATCAATTCAGCCTGCCCAAAGGACTACTATCCTCTACCGGAAATTGATCTGAAGATAGAATCGGTCATGGGATTCAAATATAAATGCTTTCTGGATGCGTACAAGGGGTACCATCAAGTCCAAATGTCAAAAGAAGATGAGGAGAAAACAGCCTTTTACACGGATCAGGGGATGTATTGCTACACTAAAATGCCCTTCGGATTAAAGAATGCCGGGGCAACATACCAGCACATGGTAGACGTGGCCTTCCGATCGCAGATAGGACGAAACTTAGAGGCGTATGTAGACGATATGGTCATCAAGAGCAAGGAGGAAAACAAAATGCTGGCCGACATCGCCGAGACATTTGATAACCTGAGGAGAATTAACATGAAACTGAATCCCAAAAAGTGCTCGTTCGGAATGGAGGAAGGGAAATTCCTGGGATATATGGTAACTTCCGAAGGAATCAGGGCTAATCCGAAGAAAACGAAAGCTTTGATGGACATGCAGTCTCCCCGAACGTTGAAAGAAATGCAGAGTCTAAGTGGCAAGCTGGCAGCTTTGAATCGGTTCTTGGCCCGGTCAGCCGAAAGGTCGTTACCATTTTTTGAAACTTTGAAGAACATAACCAAAGAAAACAAGGAACAGTACTGGTGGACGGAAGACGCGGAGAACGCCTTTCAAGAAATGAAGAAGCTGATAGCGGATCTCCCGTCTCTAATAACACCCATGCCCAAGGAAACACTCTACGTATACCTGGTGGCGGCTCAGGAGGCCGTTAGTGCAGTTCTTTTAACCGAAAGAAAGGGAAAACAACATCCGGTGCATTACGTGAGCCGGACACTCAATGAAGCCGAAAGGAACTATGCCCCGATGGAGAAGCTAGCATTATCTCTACTGCACATGTCAAGAAGGTTAAGAAGGTATTTCGAGGCACACCCGATCAAGGTTATCACCGATCAACCTATCAAATAGATACTTAACAAGGCCGAAGCTTCCGGAAAGCTGGCTAAGTATTCCGTAGAGCTGGGAGCATATAACATCACCTACGAGCCTCGGAGTGCAATCAAGAGTCAAGTTTTAGCAGACTTTCTCTCGGAAACCCCCATTGGAGAAAGTCCGGAGCGATATTTTAGCCAGCCGGCCGTGAAGGTTGAAAAAGACAAAGTAGGAAAGTGGCTACTATATACCGATGGAGCATCCAATAGTAAGGGTTCCGGTGCAGGACTTGTTTTGGTAAGTCCGGACGGCGTAGAATATACTTACGCCCTTCGGCTAGATTTTGAAAGCACGAACAATGAGGCAGAGTACGAGGCATTGCTGGCGGGGCTTCGGATAGCCAAAGGGATGCGCGTAAAGAATATTGACGTACGGGTGGACTCCAAGCTGGTGTCGAATCAGATAAGTGGGGATTACGTAGCAAGCAACGAAAGCATGATCAAATATTTGGCCAAGGCAAAAGAATGTATAGCAAAGTTCCAGCACTTCTCCATCCGGAACATTCCCAGAGGGCAGAACCAAAAGGCAGACATACTAAGCAAGCTGGCTACAGTAGCATTTGATCACCTGACGAAGGAAGTATTAGTAGAAGTGTTAAGAGAAAGATCCACCGAAGGGAAAGAAGTTAACGACATAGTGGCCGAGGAGGGAGACAACTGGATGACTCCCATCATTCGATGCCTGGAAGAGGGAATATGGCCGGAAGATCAAAACGACGCTCGAGCGTTGAGAATGAAGATCAGCCAATATGTAATAGAAGATGGATTACTATACAAGAAGGGCTACTTGGTTCCCATGTTGCGATGTGTTGGTCCGTTATAGGCAAATTATGTGATCCGGGAGATACACATGGGGACGTGCGGCATGCATCTGAAGCCAAGATCCGTAGTGGCAAAGGCCATGCGGCAAGGGTACTACTGGCCAACTATGCACCGGGATGCTCGTAATGAAATTCAAAAGTGTGACTCATGCCAAATACATGCCCCAATTCCGAAACTCCCAAAAACAACACTCACACCAATTATGGCTCCTTGGCCGTTCTATCAATGGGGTATGGACATCTGGTATGTGCTTATTCACATACCTTTTATTTACCAAATACAGACCAAAACGACCAAAAACTAACCAAAATGCCAAAGATATTTGTGTTTTTGTGTTTGTTTATGTGCAGGTACAGATATCGAGAAAAAAGGACAAAATAAAGTCAAAATTGGGAAAAACGAGCACGAGATTTGGAAAAGGTCAAAAGCCGAAGCCGGGAATCAAATTGTCAAAGCCTGTGCTCAAAAGTCAACAATCAGTCCTCAAAGTTTCATCAAATGACAAAACAAGCCCTTGGATTTATTTTGGGAAAATGGCATAAATAACCCTTTGAGTTTCATGAATTACACAATTGGTCCTTGAAACTTATTAAATCCTTAACACCATCCGGATCCTAGTATCTAAAATCCAAACCAAATCCAATCCAGCCCACCTTCCTTAAGAATAAACCCCAGCCCATGAAATATTACCCAAGCCCAATTATCATAACCCGAAACCCGGTTATAACCCAACACCCCAACCCATGGTCATTGAGTAATAAATGACCGGTCAAACTCTATCTTTTACCCGCGCCCAAATTATCCCCAAACTACCCAGGATAAGAACCCTAATAACCCCGACCTCAAAATTACCGCAATTAAGGGTAAAATAGTACTTGCACGCGTATCTAGGAGGATTCCTGACACAAGAGAATGACATGTCAGCATAATGGAGGCCTCCTATTGGTTGATAGTATGTGGAGGGTTTAATCTAAGGCCAGAAATGATTGGGTGATGTCAAAAGTTGATCTGAGGGTTGATAAGAGTTCAAAGAAGCACAAATTCACACGGATTGATGACTTGGCAGAGACTAGAACCTTCACATGCCGGCTATAAATAGCCTTCTTCTCACACGGATTTAAGGTGTTAGTTAATTAGGATTAGGAGTAGGGTAAAGTAGTTTTTAGTGTAGTTATGCTGTCAAATTAGTGTTAGCTTTATAGTTTTTAAGTTTTCTTATTGTAACGTTTGAATTCCATTAATGAAAATTTAGTTTGTTCTTATTTCAATTTTATTCTCTTTAGTTTTCAGTCTCAAATTAGCTTATTCATATTGTCTAGAAGCTCTTATTAAAACATTATTAGCTTATCTAATTTTTCTCTTCTCAAATTTGTTCATCTTATTTCAAAATTCAAAAAAAATATTGAAAATCATTCAAAAATCAAAAATAATTTTAAATTCCAGCTTCAATAAGCTGTTTTTCTCAATTTTATAAGCTCATATAAGCCTAATAGCTTGTTGTGAGCTTTTGGTTAGTTCAAATCGGTTTTCATCTCAAAAATACCAAAAGTCAACAAAAAGTCAGCAAATGGTCAAATAAGCAGTTCATGAAGATAAGCTGTTCAGAAGGAGCTTATTTGGGTATAATTTGGCTTATTGGATAAGCCTGGTGATAGTTTGTGGTTTGGTTCAGATATGTTCTCATCTATTTCCTACTTGTAAGTTTCATTAGTTTTACATTAATAGCTTATGATGATCAACTGCTTATTTAGAGATTATATAGGTTAGAATTTGCTTTTTAGTGATAAGTCACTTAGGTAATCTTAGTTTAATAAGTAGTATAGCTTACTTTGCAGTTTCTAGTTTAATAAGTTCATTTTCAGATTTTAAAGAGGTGTTTGGATTAGTTACTGTCAAGGGTGAATTAGGTTGATTACTGTTGCTTTACCTTTTTAGATACTTTGATATTGCTTATATTAGGTGATCTCAGTTGTTTGTTGAATTTTTGTAGCAGATTAGAAGTGATTTGAGGTAGTTGAATCAATAGGTGAATTAGTAGATGCATAACTGCTTGAATAAGCTCAGCATAATCTGAGCTCATTTGATCACTCATTTTGGCAAAATTTGGTTTCATTTGGTTAATTAAGTGATACTGCAAAGGCTTGTACAATTTTAGTTGGTTTTGTAAAGGTTTTAGTGCAAAGTCACCAAGTCTGCAAGCTCAGTATTTACTGAGTATACTGCATATATCTGTCCTATAACATCCTGATTCTCAGCACATTATCTGCTTATCTAGTGGTTGTTATGGGTTGAATTTGGTTCTGCTTATAGCTTGTAGTGTCAAATTTTAGGATATAATCTGGAATTGCACTTTAGAGCTTATTAGATAGCTTTTTATCAGTCTGCACAATAGCCTTTTAGACTGCTCAGTCTGCACAATTATTGGTGTCCCAAATTGCATCTGTTTTCAAGCTTTATTAGGGTAGCAATTGGTAAAAGATTTTGGGCTTATTTGGTTCTTAAGTAGTCTGATATACCAGCTTTCAGTTTCTGTTCTTGGTTTCCCAAAATAAGCTACTGCATAGCTTACAATTTAGCTACAATTTGGTTGTTAGAACATTGATACTGCCTTGACTTTGCTACTGTTCCAATGCTTATCTGCTGATACCTAGAGCTTATTTGAACTTTTTCAGTTGATTTTAGCTTTAAAAAGTGTGCTTGTTTGATTTTGATCATTGGAATAATTTTGGCACTGTTAGCTTATTATTTAGAGCTTTTTGCAACTGCTTATTGTCCTATTCTACTTATTAGGGTTTAGTTAGCTTCTGAATTTATTCTTTCTTAGATTAAGAATTTAAATTTAGATTTATTAGAAATTTTTCAGATTTTTCCAAAGCCTTTTGTTATTTTTAAATCATTTAAATCATTATTTTAATTTTTAATTCATAAAAAATAAATAAAAAGTCAAAAAAATAATTTTTTTTTTAAATTTTCTTTTTATATTTAGAATTTAAGAAAAATGATTTTACATTTTTAGGATTTAGAATTTAGAAAATCACTTTTATTTACGTTTTTTAAAATTCGTCGCGTAACGTTTTTAAAGTTAGATTTTCGTTTTTAGGATTAAGAGCTTAGAATTCTTGTACCCATAGTTTAATTAGTTGTTTTCATTTGCTATTTCATTGTTCGTAGTGTAAAATCCACCAATCATCACTCTTATTCACCATTCACTTCACGTATTCGACACCGTAAACGACGACTCGACTTCAACTTTCGTTGGGACTACGACCCGGGGAAAATACATCCGTTGCGTTTTCCTTTGGAAAAATAAACCGTACTAAAATGACAAATCAAAAATGGCGCCGCTGCCGGGGAAGGCTTGAGAAGAGTTTGAATTTCGTTCGTCGAATCGTGTTTTGAAGACCCTTCCTCGAAAGTTCTTTGTTTTTATAAAAGAAAAATACAAAAAGAAAATAAATAAAACACTTTTCCTAAAGTGTTTTCAAAAAAAAAAAAAAATAATAATACATCCTCACTTTCTTGAAAGTGTTGTAAACCATTCCGAAATAAACAACAAAACAATCGTGAAATCATTTGATTTTCGGATTATTTTTCGATTACAACCTATACAAGTGGTTTAAGGATGGTCTTGACATTAAATTGCAGACCGAAAGAGGCGGGTTTTTAATTAGCTTCGGCGGACCTTTGCTTCTCCGCCACTCTGCGCGTAGTCGTAAGAGAAACGATATCGATTGAGGGATCGGTACCAAAAATATTGTGATTAATTTTTCCTTAAATATAAAAATCCGAAAAGATTTTCTTTTCAAATTTATTTTCCTTTTTCCTTTGTGATTTTCCATGTTTCTAAAATTTAAAAATTCAAAAATATTCTTTTTAATCCTCTTATCCGTTTGATTCTTTATCTCTTACCCTCTATCCGTTTAATTCTTCTTCTCTATGTCTTCATCTTACCATTACGGTTGTCAATGGTGTGGGGGTCCTCATAATGGTGGGAATTGTCCCGGTTGTAGCATGGTGGAATCGAGAAACGGGTTTGTCTATGACCAAAATCCTTATTCTTACCATGAAACAACCGACTTTTTCAACCAGCCCCCACAACATCAGATGGAGACATACTCGTGTGAGTTTTGTGGAGGTAGTCCTCACCCGGGTTTTGATTGTCAAACAGGGAACACGTTTGTCTATGAACAAGTTCCATGTAATCAAAACTTCGGTTATGACCACTATCCATATAATTCACCGAATCAGTCACAACAATCATATTGTTGTGAGTACTGTGGAGGTCCTCACTATAACTCTGATTGTCAAACGAGGAATCCGCTTGTCTATGAGCATGTTCCTTGTAACAATTATGACTATTCTTATCATCATCAACCTCCACAGTATAAAATGATTCAAACACCATCTCAAACACTCAATCAAGAACTTCTCCATGAACTATTAGAGTCAACAAAAAGAAATAACCATGAACTTCTAGAGTCAACAAAAAGATTTAAGGCTTTGTTTATTCAACTTACCCAAGAAGAACCTCATCAGAAAACTTATGAAGAATTGTTAGCTGAAGAACAAGCAGCTAGAGTTAGCACCCAATATCGTCAAACTTTTTTTTACAATGACGACGATGATGAGGATTCTACATGGGGAGTTTGTGAGAGTTCGTCTGCTGCAGCCACTCCCGTCCAGGAACATAAGGTCAACGACGATCATGACGAGGAGTGTGCCCATGCAGATATTCAAATATCAGATGAACCTTCGAGTGGCAATCCCACTCCACCTATCATTTTCGACTCTTCCCCTTCCCTCACTCCGTTTGAGGGAAGTGATCCTCTCTTGGAAGAGATCGATGCTTGTCTCAAAGATGAATCAATTTCGCCGGAAATTGAGGATTCTTGTCTTGATCCGGAGGGAGATATTCTTTCACTTAAAAAATTATTAAACCAAGAACCATCTCTTTCTCTCCCTCCGAAGGAAGTTGAAATCAATCCACCAAAGAAATTTGATGACCTTGTTTCCGAAACCTTCAAAACGACTATCACCAACCCTCTATTTGAGTTCGAATCGGAGTTTACTTTGATTTCTGATAACCCAATGTTTGATACTCATATGGAGGAGAGTGATGAGTCCGTGACGGAACATGAGCTCACAGATTCTCATCATATGATTGATTCTCTTCATGAGGAGTTCTCCGGTGAACTCGCTCCTATCATATCTCCTCCAGAGTATGATTACTATGCTTTTGATGAAGATCCTGACCCGGGGGGAGATGTACTCTATCATAAGAGTTTGCTTGTCGATGATATCATCCCGACCCTCCCACCCGCGGTTTTTATTGATGATAACCATAAGAGCTTCAATGATGATATTCAAAATAAGAAAAATGGTAATTTTGAGGATGAAGAATGGATCTTCATTGTGATTAAGATCCTTCTTCCTTTCTTCACCTACCCGGTGACTTCTCTTCTTCTTCATTCCTTTGGGAGTGAAGATACCATCTTTGACCCCGGCATCTCTCCTTCTTTTCAGCCGCGGGTATCTCCTCGGAGTGGAACTTTCATATGCTTCAATGTTTTTCCAAACGTCTTGAATGAAAGTCCGATGGAGATTATCTTTTCCACTTGCTCCCCCAAGGACAAATGAATTCGGGGCGAGTCTAAGCTATACGACTCGATAAAAAACAAGCGCTTCGTGGGAGGCACCCCATGCTTATCCATCTATCTTCTTATCTATTTTCTTAATAAATGTGAGGAGGGCTACCTCTTCCATATCTTGTGTTTCGTGTTTTTCTGTGGTGTGTCCAGGATTTGCCCGAATAATGAAGACTCTCGTGCTCGTGGTTTGCTTCTCTCCACTCGAGTTTCATCATTCGTTGCTCATCCGATATCCTTAATCTTATCGTTTTACGTTTATCTTTGGCATAATTAATAAACGGCCTTAGATTTATGTAGGAGAACCATTACCTTTAAGACATTGAGGACAATGTCTCATTTTAGTCTGGGGGGTAATCTTTCGATTTGATTTTTGCCTTGCATTTTTTCCGTTTACTCATGCAACCCCGTTTTTCCTCCAAAATTGAAAAAATCCAAAAAAATGAGAAAATTTTAAAAATTTTGTGCAAAAATATAATAAATTTTGACATTTTGTTGACTTTTCGCTGGTGAGAGTAGGAATAAAATTCTGACTTGATCGGGCGTGTTGAGCCCTAGCTTGTTCCCTTAACCTTTTATAATCTATAAGCTCGTGCTAGTCTTTTACACAAGGAGCTATAAAATGCGAATTCTTTTTAAGAATTTGCAAGTTCCCATAATTGACTTTATATATGCATGGCTTGATTATTGGCTAAGCATTCGCGGATCTTATTATTTAAGATTTTAAATTTGCGAAAACGAGAAATGATAGAGTTGTTTATAAGTTAGATTACTAAACGTGGAGTAGTTGGATCTCTTTAGAGCTCATCAAAGTTACTTGTGGCTTTTTGTTCCCATAAGCTTGTTTCACCCAAAAAAAAATAGAAATCTAGGAATAATTAAAGGTATTTTGGTTTTGGCGATAATTAGTTTTATTTCTTCCTTAGAGAATCCTTGCTTATGAAAGTTGGGTACACATCAAGGTACTGCCAAATCCCTACGATACTTGTGATTAACAATGATTTCCTCTATTTATTTCATTTCTTACCAAAAATAAAATAAATAGAGGAAAATAGGAATTTGGGAACAAGAAGTCCACAATTAGCTTTCTGGGTAGTGTTGGCAATCTAACTTGTAAATAACAATGATTTCGTTTTTAAGCTTAGTTTGGGGACTCGTGAAAAATCAGGAACGACGAATTTTATCCATATGGTCACTTCTTTATGAGTCGTGTTTCCTACTCCGTGATCCTAAAAATTATCGATAGATAATGATTGCCAACGAAGCCGTCACATAATAATGAGAAAAATACAAAAATAGAATAAAAAGGAAAATCGGGGAGTTCTTAGAACTTGAGATTTCTTAATCTTTTTTGAAAATTTTGCTACTTTTCAAAGTTAGTAAAAAGAGATTGGAAATTTTTGGTTTCAAAAACGTGTTTTTATAACATTGCATGAGGACATTGCAATAGCTTAGTCTGGGGGATTTTGGTATGTGCTTATTCACATACCTTTTATTTACCAAATACAGACCAAAATGACCAAAAACTAACAAAAATGCCAAAGATATTTGTATTTTTGTGTTTGTTTATGTGCAGGTACGGATATCGAGAAAAAAGGACAAAATAAAGTCAAAATTCGGAAAAACGAGCACGAGATTTGGAAAAGGTCAAAAGCCGAAGCCAGGAATCAAATTGTCAAAGCCTGTGCTCAAAAGTCAACAATCAGTCCTCAAAGTTTCATCAAATGACAAAACAAGCCCTTGGATTTATTTTGGGAAAATGGCATAAATAACCCTTTGAGTTTCATGAATTACACAATTGGTCATTGAAACTTATTAAATCCTTAACACCATTCGGATCCTAGTATCTGATGCGTGCGTGCGAGTGCTCTAATTTATACCCACGGTATGTCGTTGTGGTTTTAGCAGTATTCAAGTTTTAAATTTATATTTAGCTGACTTATCAATAACACACACACTTTAACGAGCAGTGTACCCGGTCAGTATGTATATAATGGTAAGTAGAGTGTCGATCACTAAGAGTGGAACGTATTATCTAGTTATTCTAATCAGTATTTTAATATCTTAAGTTAGATATACAACCTAATCTAACGCAAGGGGGTTCAGCCTGAGAGACTGGCACGATTTGGTTGCAATTAAATAATAAACTAAACCAATAGGCACGAATCAGCGAATAGCACACACGTACACAGATAAATACTCGAGACAATAAGAAGGCCTGTCCTGATAGATAAGTAGCTTGTCACTTGTTTTATTGCTAGTTTTATATGAAGTGTATAGTTTGATGCAACGCACCGAGATTAAGTCCTTTCTCGTTGGTTCTAATCTTATCGGCGAGTAAACCCTTAATGATTACTTATGACTATCTCATTTATCTTTCTTCCTACTTTTCTACAGACGATAGAATGCATAGGCGATCTAATAAATAGGCGAGGAAGGGGCATGGCGACCCAAGCAATGCTCAGCTAGACACAGAGGTTATCAATGCACTAATAAAAGTCACCAAAGACATCAACATATAAACTTTAATTAATGGGAAAGCAATTTTAAGGGGAGTTGAAGTGAATGATAACATAACACAAGCCCATCAATCCTGATCAATTAAAGTGTACTAATACAATAAAACAAAACTACTTAATGAATTGAATACATGCAGGACCTTCTTACAGCTCTCGTATCTTTGTTCAAGGTGTGTCTTGTGCTGCTACTTCGACTGAATTCGGCCTAGGGTTTCTGTCCTTCGAATATCGTACGTACCAAAAGTCTCTTAAAGTCTTCTGACTTTGGGGTATTTATAGTTTCTGTCTGAGGTAAGATGCGGCGCATCTAATAAGTAGATGCGGCGCATTGACTTAACTTCGCGTGGGGTCCAAGATTAATATATTCAGGAATATTCGGACACCGCCAGAAGATGCGGCGTAACTCCATTTATAGATGCGGCGCATGTCCTTTTGTATCTTGGATCGTATCTTGTGAAATCTTGATAGTGATGCGCCGTATGTAATAAGTAAGATGCGGCGTATCTGGAGCAGAATAGTCTTGATCTTGTACATTTCAGTAGACTCTTAACTTCTTGCTTGTTTTGCTCCATAATTAGTCCACTATCGCCAAGTTTCACCAAATACTTGTTTTTTACCTGAGAATTACAAAAGTAAACGATTAAGTATCAATTCTCACAGATAATATAATAAAACAAGTCAAATAAATAGGATAAATGACGGTAATAAAATGTATTTATTTGAGTTCATCAAATATCCCCCCACTTGAACTTTACTTGTCCCCAAGTAAACCTTAGAATTAATCTTATGAAAATGTATCCTAAAAGATATTAGGATTTATTTTTATATTTAAGCATGTATTCATTTTTGTCATAATCACACAACCAAACACTTAACGAATTAGAAGTAAAATAAAATATTTCGATAAAAGCAAATCTAATCGTTTAACTGTCCAGTCGTGACGAATATTCTATCATAAGCTTGGCAAGTGTACACATCTCCCCCACTAAAGCCAAGGAATAACAAGTCTAATGCGGTAAAAAGGGTTTATAGGTTAAGGGTTAATCATTCTCCTTAATCTCTATCGATCTCAAATTCCAGAAATGCGACAAAATCACAAATACATGATCGAATCCACGAACACGATACTTGCAATTGCTCAAATCCTTAACTCGAATAGGCTAAAGATAGGACCAAGTAATCTTCACCAATAATATTATATCAAAAAGGGCGACAAAATCATAAATACATAGCCGAATCCACGACTACGATACTTAAGATTGCTCAAATCCCTAATCTCAATAAATCAAAGGTTTTGATAAAGAACAATATAGGGTATGGATAATATTTGGGATATAAATTGGTGTAAAATGAAAAATAAACAAAACAGATAAATTAAAATCCTAAGTGTGGTTAATCACTATCCCAACCATCCCATGAATAAGACTCATATCATAGAATAACTCACGCTTTAACACTTGAAACACACGCTTTTAGGTAGACACGAATTATACTCAACAAGATCTCAATCAAAGAACATCCTTAAGTTGACGTTCCCATAACGTTCAACTCCCATTCAATCCATAGATATAATATATAACAATTAGTGGTGATATCGACCACTTAATACAAAACTTTACATAAGTTGGTTAAACAAACATCCAACTTTTCCTTTTTCTTTTCTTATTTTTTTTTCGTTTTTTTTTTTTTTTTTTTTTTTTTTTTTTTTTAACATGAAACATAAACATGGATGTGTAAAATTTCACCACATCACTATAATGATAATTCTGGATAATTTTTCCATACTTTTCATGACTTCAGAAATAACGGTAATAGTGAAAGTAGTAAACACACGAAAAATAAACTCAAAGATATACAATATTTACTTTCACTCCAATTGCATTGTGCAATTTCCCGACCTAACCAAAGATAAT
The DNA here is from genome assembly GCA_021014915.2 of Artemisia tridentata subsp. tridentata. Classification (NCBI taxonomy): domain Eukaryota; kingdom Viridiplantae; phylum Streptophyta; class Magnoliopsida; order Asterales; family Asteraceae; genus Artemisia; species Artemisia tridentata. The sequence continues at coordinate 17,126,548 of CP139507.1, read as the reverse complement.
GAATTACGCACGCGAACACAGGTAATGTAAGGAAACACACTTTGCCTAAAGCAATTAACCAACCACGGATTTTAATCTACAGGGTAGGCTAAGGTGTAAGGGTGTAACGAAACATTATAACAAAGGTGTAAGGAACGAAAGGAATGGCTCTGAGTGTTTTTCTAGGGGTATCTTACTCTAAAAATGAGAGTAACAAAAGGGTTTATACGGGGGTTAACTAACCAGTGTAGTTAGCTAATAACACATAACATATAATAGGCTATTTAGGTGTAATCCTAGAATTTTACCAATTTAGACAAGTCATCCCAATTATATAAAATAATACTTATTATGGTGGTCTCGAATAGTATACAAGCCAAGTTCTAAAGTTTACAAGTCACCGGCACACTCATAGATTTGTGAATTTTGAAAAATCACAATTTTTGAAAATAACGTCATGTGTGCAGCTATGCAACTTAGAATCTAAACAAAAACATGCTAAAAAAATTTTAATTTTGATATATTAAGCACATTTTAAGCATAATTTTTGAAAAGTTTAGGACAAGTAAGTGTTCTAATTCTCCAATCCCCCCACTTAAGTTAAACAACGTCCTCGTTGTTTGTATAAAAGATTAAAAACTGGAAAATAAAAGAATTAGAACAGAAAAACTCCCCTGAGATTTGCTCGGTATGATCCTCCATTATTAGTATAAGAGCAAAAATCATCTTTCTTGTGGATGAGAACGTTTAAGCTTCATATTTGATGTATCCACAGGAAATGCAGGAATCTATAATCCCACCAAGACTTTTAACACACCTAAATTAAGAAGGTTCAAACTTGCATAATACATTAGTAGTTAGTAAAAATAAAACATAAAAATTAAAACTGAAAATCATCAGGTAAGTCGATGCGCCGTATCTTATGGAAGAAGATACGCCGTATCGAGCCTGGACTAATTACGAATCAGAATAGAAGATGTGCCGCATCCTTAACCAGGGATGCGCCGCATTAAAATAAACTGATAAAAAGTTTTAAAGTCAAAAGTAAAAATGCGGAAAAATAAAGTAAGATATGACCAGTGCAGGAGATGCGTCGCATCTCAGGATTGAGATGCGTCGTATCCTCTGCGGGCCTGACTGACTCGACTCATAACAGAATAGTAAAAATTTTCCGGGTTGTCTCCCGGTCAGCACTTGTCTTTATTCCAGAGTCTTCAAGTTAGACTCACGTTCAGCTCTTTAATATCGATCATTGAAGGAGTCGGAAACATCGTGCTCCCTCATCGCCAATTCAGTAATATTGAACACTCCTTGCTCGTCCTTAATTTCCACGCCGTTCTTCTTTAATATCTGTATAAACAAAGTTCTGTCCCTTTCGGGCAGAGATGACAAAATGATAGACGGGAAATTCTTATTATCATATAGGCATAAATAAGCAAGGTGGGGTGGTAGTTCAATAAACACATCATTATTCAAATTCGTTTTCTCAACTATTCTCCTACGTTTGTTAATTACTACGCAATCATACCACTCATCATCAGAATCATTAACAACATCGCGTCTAAGTTCGGTAGGTACATTAAGGTCAATAAATTCCTCAAAGTTCTCATGATTAGGAATAGTTGAGTTGTTTTGAATCAATGTTTCTCCCATAAGCCTAGCTTTAAGATCGAGGTCCATACGCTCTCTTAATCCTAGCACATAGACACCTCTAATTATGCTTTTAACAGGATCTTGGCACTTATAGACTAGTTTATTATTCCCTACCCTTAATGAGATTTTTCTTTTAAACACATCAATCTTAGCATGGGCAGTAGACAAGAAAGGTATTCCAAGGATTAAAGGAATCTTAACATCCTCGGGCATATCTAATATAACAAAGTCCACAGGGAAAATAAACTTCTCAATCTTAACTAGCACATTATTAGCAATCCCTTCAGGTCGTTTTACCGTTTTATCAGCCAATTCAATAAGTAACTTATTTGGTGCTAATTTTCCTAGTCCTAGGGTAGTGAATGTCTTAAGGGGCATAACACTAACACTAGCTCCTAAGTCAGCTAACACATTATTGAAAGATATATTATTAATTGAACAAGGTAAAGTAAAACTTCCTGGGTCTTTTTCTTTATGAGGCAAGGCATTTAAGTCGGTTGCAGAGCTCTCTTCTTTCATTTTAGCCTTGATCTCCTCTTCAATCTTTGTCTTCTCTTTTAGTAACCTCCTTAAACTGATTGAAGAATTAAAGAAAAATTCGGGTCTTGCACCATCATTACCATTCATCAGTCTTCTAGGAAAAGGAATGTTAGGAGTGACTTCTTCAGTGGTGCTTATGGCCTTGACATGATCTCTTGGGTTGGTTTCAGTTGAGCTAGGTAAACTTCCGTATCCCCTTTCTTGAAGAACTTTGCTCATTTGACCAATTTGTTGTTCCAATGCTTTGATCGAAGCTCCTTGATTTCTTGTAATAGTGTCCGTTGAAGCTCGGATTTCTTTGATCATAGCAGTGTTCTCTTCATGTCTCTTAGCAGCATCGGCCATAATTTGCTTTAGAGTGTCATCTAAAGTCTGCCTCCTTTCTTGATAAGCGGGATTGAAGTTGTTCTTTTGATAGAATCCTGGGGTGGCTTCCCTAAATCTTCCTGAAGGTCGGAATGGTTGTCCAAATTGTGTGTAGTATGCTTCTTCAAATGTCTCACTTTCATTCTTATTCGGGCAATCTTTAGTGTAGTGAGGTCCTTCGCATTTTTCACATCCAACTTGGGCAACATACACTTTTTCATCACGCTTCTTCATCTCTCTACTAATTTTATCCAATTGAGCTTGAATAGCAGCAAACCCGTCAAAATTAGTGCTGCTCTTAGATCTAGTAGAGGTCCTATCGTGCCATTTTTGAGAATGATCAGCAGCTTCTTGGATAGCTTTCCTAGCATTGGCTGCACTCATTTGAGGCACAGCTCCCTTAGCATCCAAAATTTGTCTTGTAGGCACGTCCAATCCTTGATAAAACAATATTATCTCCTGCATAAGGGTTAGATAGTGTTGAGGACATTTTATCAGTAAATCTTTAAATCGTTCCCAAGCTTGATAAAGAGTTTCATCAGGCTCTTGCTTGAAACTGTTGATAGCCTCCATCTTTTTAGCAGTCTTAGCAGGTGGACAATATCTCTTCAGGAATTTGCTCTTCAAATCTTCCCATGTAGTGATTGAACTAGCAGGTTCATTCCTTAACCATTTGTTACCAGCTCCTTTTAGCGAGATTGGAAAGATTCTAAGCATGAGTTGATCGTCAGTGACTCCTTCTGAAGTAAACAAATCCGCAATCTCGAGGACCTTTTCAACATGCTCATTAGCATCCTCATGTTCCGATCCACTGAAAGCATTCTCTCTTAGCTCCTTGAGAAACTGACCCTTCAATTCAAATTTTGACTTATCATCAAACTTTGGTCTAGCAACTCCTGAAGTGTAATCAGCACGGGTACTGTTCATGTATTCCTCCATAGTTGTATTTTCGCCCATTGTTTCTGTTTCTTCTTCCTCTTTCTCTTCAGAAAAATAATCAAGCTCGAATGAACTTGAAGTATCAAAGCTTTTTGTGTTGAAAAGCCTTTTAAGCGAATGAAAAGCTCATTCAGGATCTTCGAAAGGTTGAATCAAGTTCTTCGAAGAACTCCTGGTCATGCACTTCCTGAAATCAACACAAAAACATCAGTAGGGTATGCTCAAGAAAGTAATATATCAGAAAATTAACAACGAAAACGGAATACGAAAAATAAAAGTTACTGATATCTGCAGACGATGCGCCGTATCCAAAAAGTTGGATACGCCGTATCTTATAATCGTTTAAAATTTAATCAGACTTTATTCAGAAAATAGATACGCCGCTTAGAAATTAGAATGCGCCGTATCAGTTTAATTATCAAAAATCGATATTTATTTAAAATTAAATGCGTCGTAATAACAAAAGTTAATGCGCCGTATTTTCGTTACGTTTCAAAATACAAGATTTTTGATTCAGAAGATACGCCGTATCGATAAAGATCGATGCGTCGTATCTGTTTAATAATTCGAAAACTGTTTTTAATTAAAATAATAGATGCGCCGTATCTGCAAAAGCAGATGCGTCGTATGGCGTTAACGTTTAGAAATTTTTTTTATCAAAAACAGATACGCCGTATATTGGGGAAAGATGCGTCGTATTGAATTAATTAAACGCGTTGTATTTTATAAAAATTAAACGCAATACGCCGTATCTATGAAAATAGATGCGCCGTATCGTTTGAATAAGCTCAGTACAACGATAGCAGTATGCAGAAAATACGAAAAATAAAAACAAATAAAAACAAACGAAAATAAAAAAAAATAAAAACACACAAAAACAGAAAATATGCAAAATAATACAATGAATGCAATCTAACTAATATACAACAGAGTTAGCGGTTAGATTAAAAATTAAAAAGAAAAACCTAATTAAAATACTAATCAAATTAACAGATAATAACAATTCACTCCCCGGCAGCGGCGCCAAAAACTTGATGCGTGCGTGCGAGTGCTCTAATTTATACCCACGGTATGTTGTTGTGGTTTTAGCAGTATTCAAGTTTTAAATTTATATTTAGCCGACTTATCAATAACACACAAACTTTAACGAGCAGTGTACCCGGTCAGTATGTATATAATGGTAAGTAGAGTGTCGATCACTAAGAGTGGAACGTATTATCTAGTTATTCTAATCAGTATTTTAATATCTTAAGTTAGATATACAACCTAATCTAACGCAAGGGGGTTCAGCCTGAGAGACTGGCACGATTTGGTTGCAATTAAATAATAAACTAAACCAATAGGCACGAATCAGCGAATAGCACACACGTACACAGATAAATACTCGAGACAATAAGAAGGCCTGTCCTGATAGATAAGTAGCTTGTCACTTGTTTTATTGCTAGTTTTATATGAAGTGTATAGTTTGATGCAACGCACCGAGATTAAGTCCTTTCTCGTTGGTTCTAATCTTATCGGCGAGTAAACCCTTAATGATTACTTATGACTATCTCATTTATCTTTCTTCCTACTTTTCTACAGACGATAGAATGCATAGGCGATCTAATAAATAGGCGAGGAAGGGGCATGGCGACCCAAGCAATGCTCAGCTAGACACAGAGGTTATCAATGCACTAATAAAAGTCACCAAAGACATCAACATATAAACTTTAATTAATGGGAAAGCAATTTTAAGGGGAGTTGAAGTGAATGATAACATAACACAAGCCCATCAATCCTGATCAATTAAAGTGTACTAATACAATAAAACAAAACTACTTAATGAATTGAATACATGCAGGACCTTCTTACAGCTCTCGTATCTTTGTTCAAGGTGTGTCTTGTGCTGCTACTTCGACTGAATTCGGCCTAGGGTTTATGTCCTTCGAATATCGTACGTACCCAAAGTCTCTTAAGGTCGTCTGACTTTGGGGTATTTATAGTTTCTGTCTGAGGTAAGATGCGGCGCATCTAATAAGTAGATGCGGCGCATTGACTTAACTTCGCGTGGGGTCCAAGATTAATATATTCAGGAATATTCGTACACCGCCAGAAGATGCGGTGTAACTCCATTTATAGATGCGGCGCATGTCCTTTTGTATCTTGGATCGTATCTTGTGAAATCTTGATAGTGATGCGCCGTATGTAATAAGTAAGATGCGGCGTATCTGGAGCAGAATAGTCTTGATCTTGTACATTTCAGTAGACTCTTAAATTCTTGCTTGTTTTGCTCCATAATTAGTCCAAAATCGCCAAGTTTCACCAAATACTTGTTTTTACCTGAGAATTACAAAAGTAAACGATTAAGTATCAATTCTCACAGATAATATAATAAAACAAGTCAAATAAATAGGATAAATGACGGTAATAAAATGTACTTATTTGAGTTCATCAGTATCTAAAATCCAAACCAAATCCAATCCAGCCCACCTTCCTTAAGAATAAACCCCAGCCCATGAAATATTACCCAAGCCCAATTATCATAACCCGAAACCCGGTTATAACCCAACACCCCAAGCCACGGTCAATGAGTAATAAATGACCGGTCAAACTCTATCTTTTACCCGCGCCCAAATTATCCCCAAACTACCCAGGATAAGAACCCTAATAACCCCGACCTCAAAATTACCGCAATTAAGGGTAAAATAGTACTTGTACGCGTATCTAGGAGGATTCCTGACACAAGAGAATGACATGTCAGCATAATGGAGGCCTCCTATTGGTTGATAGTACGTGGAGGGTTTAATCCAAGGGCCAGAAATGATTGGGTGATGTCAAAAGTTGATCTGAGGGTTGATAAGAGTTCAAAGAAGCACAAATTCACACGGATTGATGACTTGGCAGAGACTAGAACCTTCACATGCCGGCTATAAATAGCCCTCTTCTCACACGAATTTAAGGTGTTACTTAATTAGGATTAGGAGTAGGGTAAAGTAGTTTTTAGTGTAGTTATGCTGTCAAATTAGTGTTAGCTTTATAGTTTTTAAGTTTTCTTATTGTAACGTTTGAATTCCATTAATGAAAATTTAGTTTGTTCTTATTTCAATTTTATTCTCTTTAGTTTTCAGTCTCAAATTAGCTTATTCATATTGTCTAGAAGCTCTTATTAAAACATTATTAGCTTATCTAATTTTTCTCTTCTCAAATTTGTTCATCTTATTTCAAAATTCAAAAAAAATATTGAAAATCATTCAAAAATCTAAAATAATTTTAAATTCCAACTTCAATAAGCTGTTTTTCTCAATTTTATAAGCTCATATAAGCCTAATAGCTTATTGTGAGCTTTTGGTTAGTTCAAATCGGTTTTCATCTCAAAAATACCAAAAGTCAACAAAAAGTCAGCAAATGGTCAAATAAGCAGTTCAGGAAGATAAGCTGTTCAGAAGGAGCTTATTTGGGTATAATTTGGCTTATTGGATAAGCCTGGTGATAGTTTGTGGTTTGGTTCAGATATGTTCTCATCTATTTCCTACTTGTAAGTTTCATTAGTTTTACATTAATAGCTTATGATGATCAACTGCTTATTTAGAGATTATATAGGTTAGAATTTGCTTTTTAGTGATAAGTCACTTAGGTAATCTTAGTTTAATAAGAAGTATAGCTTACTTTGCAGTTTCTAGTTTAATAAGTTCATTTTCAGATTTTAAAGAGGTGTTTGGATTAGTTACTGTCAAGGGTGAATTAGGTTGATTACTGTTGCTTTGCCTTTTTAGATACTTTGATATTGCTTATATTAGGTGATCTCAGTTGTTTGTTGAAGTTTTGTAGCAGATTAGAAGTGATTTGAGGTAGTTGAATCAATAGGTGAATTAGTAGATGCATAACTGCTTGAATAAGCTCAGCATAATCTGAGCTCATTTGATCACTCATTTTGGCAAAATTTGGTTTCATTTGGTTAATTAAGTGATACTGCAAAGGCTTGTACAATTTTAGTTGGTTTTGTAAAGGTTTTAGTGCAAAGACACCAAGTCTGCAAGCTCAGTATGTACTGAGTATACTGCATATATATCTGTCCTAAAACATCCTGATTCTCAGCACATTATCTGCTTATCTAGTGGTTGTTATGGGTTGAATTTGGTTCTGCTTATAGCTTGTAGTGTCAAATTTTAGGATATAATCTGGAATTGCACTTTAGAGCTTATCAGATAGCTTTTTATCAGTCTGCACAATAGCCTTTTAGACTGCTCAGTCTGCACAATTATTGGTGTCCCAAATTGCATCTGTTTTCAAGCTTTATTAGGGTAGCAATTGGTAAAAGATTTTGGGCTTATTTGGTTCTTAAGTAGTCTGATATACCAGCTTTCAGTTTCTATTCTTGGTTTCCCAAAATAAGCTACTGCATAGCTTATAATTTAGCTGCAATTTGGTTGTTAGAACATTGATACTGCCTTGACTTTGCTACTGTTCCACTGCTTATCTGCTGATACCTAGAGCTTATTTGAACTTTTTCAGTTGATTTTAGCTTTAAAAAGTGTGCTTGTTTGATTTTGATCATTGGAATAATTTTGGCACTGTTAGCTTATTATTTAGAGCTTTTTGCAACTGCTTATTGTCCTATTCTACTTATTAGGGTTTAGTTAGCTTCTGAATTTATTCTTTCTTAGATTAAGAATTTAAATTTAGATTTATTAGAAATTTTTCAGATTTTTCCAAAGCCTTTTGTTATTTTTAAATCATTTAAATCTTTATTTTAATTTTTAATTCATAAAAAATAAATAAAAGGTCAAAAAAATAAATTTTTTTTTTTAAATTTTCTTTTTATATTTAGAATTTAAGAAAAATGATTTTACATTTTTAGGATTTAGAATTTAGAAAATCACTTTTATTTACGTTTTTAAAATTCGTCGCGTAACGTTTTTAAAATTTGATTTTCGTTTTTAGGATTAAGAGCTTAGAATTCTTGTACCTATAGTTTAATTAGTTGTTTTCATTTGCTATTTCATTGTTCGTAGTGTAAAATCCACCAATCATCACTCTTATTCACCATTCACTTCACGTATTTGACACCGTAAACGACGACTCGACTTCAACCTTCGTTGGGACTACGACCCGGGGAAAATACATCCGTTGCGTTTTCCTTTGAAAAAATAAACCGTACTAAAATGACAAATCAACATCCTAGGTCTATTACCAGAGTCAGTCGGAAGGATAAAGTTCATCATAGTGGCTATCGACTACTTCACCAAGTGGATAGAAGCCAAACCGCTGGCAAGGGTGACGGGAAAGGACGTGATAAAATTTGTATGGGACAATGTAGTTTGCCGTTTCGGCCTACCAAGCGTAATCGTAACGGATAATGGAAAGCAGCTGGTCGATAACCCTTTCAAACAATGGTGTGAGAAGTTAAACATCCGGCAAATAAACACCGCTGTGGCACATCCACAAGCGAACGGTCTCGTGGAAAGAGCAAATAAAAGTTTACTGGAGGGAATTAAGACAAGGTTGGGTCGAACGAGAGCTGAATGGGTAGATGAGCTGCCAAACGTTTTGTGGGCTTGCCGAACATCACTAAAACAAAGTAATGGAGAAACGCCCTTCAGCTTGACGTACGGTAGCGAGGCAGTGATACCGGCTGAGATCGGCATGCCAACTCACCGAACGATGGTCATACGAGAGGGAGTAGACGAAGATGATACGCGCCGGATTGAAGAACTGAACGAAAGGGAGATGCGTTTAAATTTAGACCTACTGCAAGAAAGGAGAGAAGAAGCAGCAATAAGGGAAGCACGATACAAAAAAAAAGATGGAGCAGTACTACAATAAGAAAGTCCGTCCGGTATCTTTCAGACCAGGAGATTTCGTCTACCGAAAAAATGAAGCAAGCCGAGCAGAAGACCAAGGCAAGCTAGGCCCAAAGTGGGAAGGACCCTACCGGATAACCGAAGCATATCAGTGTGGTTCCTACAAGTTGGAAACTATGGAAGAGGAAGAAGTGCCCAGGAAATGGCACGCAATCAATCTAAGGAAATGCTTTCTTTAGGAACAAATATGTAAGGCTATGAGCCATTGTAAATGAATTCATTATGAAATACTATATATTCTCCTCCGGGTTGAAGAGGAGAAAATTTTCCACATATTTTTGCAAGCAAAGAGGCAATAGCGCGGCTCCGGCAAGGATTAGCTACCCTCATTCGGCCCATGCAGCCAAAACTTAGCCGAGGCGTATCCGCCCCTAACGGAAATATAAAGTCCTTAACATAAAAAGGCACATGCCAAAGCGTATCCGCCCCTAACGGCAATATAAAGTCCTTAACATAAAAAGGCACATGCCGAGGCGTATCCGCCCCTAACGGCAATATAAAGTCCTTAACATAAAAAGGCACATGCCGAGGCGTATCCGCCCCTAACGGAAATATAAAGTCCTTAAAGTAAAAAGGCACATGCCGAGGCGTATCCGCCCCTAACGGCAATATAAAGTCCTTAAAGTAAAAAGGCACATGCCGAGGCGTATCCGCCCCTAACGGCAATATAAAATCCTTAAAGTAAAAACGCACATGCCGAGGCGTATTCGCCCCTAACGGCAATATTGGACCTTTAATCGAAAAGGAACGTGCCGGGGAATATTCACTCCTAACGGCGACGCTTGACCCTTAAGATAAGAAGGAGTATACCGAGGTGTATGCGCTCCTAACGGTAACGTTAGTACTTAGAAATGATAAAGAGGAATTGAATATATTCAGTAAACAATACGGCAAGCAACAGGAATCACACAACACATTTCGCATGATGCATACATAAAAACAAATATATATACAAAGAAGCATACATAAACGGTAAACCAGACACAGCAAAAGTGAGTGAATCATCATTAAGCAAAAAGTCCGGAATTGTAACCTTCCGGCCAAGGCGAACCACAACTAGAAAGTCTTAATAAAGGATGTTCGTTACAAAGTAATATAAAAAGCAGCAACAGGCGGCGCATCAACAAACATTGTTTCCAAGCGGTACAAGATTAGATCAAAGCTTCACAAGGCGTCTGGAACAGCCTATATCCATGGTCAAAATGGAGGCATTCCGGACCCATAAAGAACAAACTCAAGATGCAGCATTTCCTTCAACACTTCCACCAATATATCTCTTCAGCATGTTCAGCAACGTTAACCAAGTGACCCTGAACCAACACAGACCCTTCGGTCACACCACTCCCACCACCAACACCAACATTTGCATTTTCGGATGTAACGTTCTTATCGGCATATTCATTGGCAGTTGAAGGATCGGTGATTCGGTAGGAGCAGGATCCGGATAGAGCTCCAGGATCTCAGCCATCGGCCTGTAGAAAGCACCACTAACCTTTCGGATATACGGATACTCAGTGACGAAGAGCTGGTCGAACAAAGCCTTATATTTTATCTCAGCATCCAAATCCAGACTCTCAAAGTCAGCTAGAATCTCGGCGGCTTGTTCCGGAGTGCGGTCAACAGAGATCCCACCTATAAACCTAGCATCGGGCGAAAGGTTGAACGGAATAGCCAAGGATTGTTTGTACTCATGACTGCCAAGAAGACGACGGACCATTTCCGGCAGAAATTCTTTAACCACTCGGATGCGTTCCATATCAGTGGTACCCACCCGGACCGCCAAATCCTCTCTCTCTTTTCTCAGTTCTTGGTTATCCCTCCGCTCTTCGGCCAACAATTCCCTGGTTCTATTTAACTCAGCTTCCAAAGACTTAAGCATTTCTCCCTGCCCCTCTTTCTCTTTTACCAGCTCAGAAACCCGTCCGGTCAGACTCTGGATGGTAACCTGACAGTCTGCATTCTCGGCCTTCAACTTCCCTAACTCCGCCGGATCCTGTTCGGCACACTTTTGGTGGACAGCAGTAAGAGTGTTAAACTGATCGAGTAGAGTCTCAAACCGAAGAAGGATATCTGCTTGCGCAACGGCGCCTTTCCCGAGCAGCATCCATGCGCGACTGCAAGCATCATCATCACTCAAGTTCTCCAAATATTGTTCCTCACGGGGAGTCGACAGGTGCGCCATCATCTCCCGGCAGGTGGAGGACCCAGTCAGACAGGCATCTGTCCTTACGGACCACTTGGGCACGAAAATCTCCCCGGAAGTAAACTCATCGTCACCCATCTCACCCATCTCATCCAGACCTTCCAAGTTCTCTATCCTTTTTCCCCGTCCGTGAGAAACAAAGGGACTCCCTGCAAAAAGAAACAGAGACCAAAAACACGTAAAAGATATATATATATATATATATATATATATATATATATATATATATATATATATATATATATATATATATATATATATATATATATATATATATGTAATAATAAAAAAAATAAAAACAAGAGAGTAGGGAGAAGGGTTCACAACTCACCATCTTGGCCGGACACAAATTGGCTACTCGCCCCTTCCTCCCTCTCAGGCTCTTTAGCAGACGAGTCCGGATGGAAGGAGCGGAGTGGTTGGGGTGCCGAAATATGACCGGAAGAATCTAAGTCAATGAAAGATGTATCAGCAGCAGGTTTGTTCTTCTTGACTGGGCGAGAAGAAAGGCCTTCACCGGAAGGACGTTTACCAGTACCTTGAGCCCCTTTACTTCCTCCGGCTCCTTTGCCTTTCGTCTTCTCCGCCAAGCGGGCAGCAGCTTCCTCTTTCTTTCTCTTTGCTTCTAAAACCTTCTCATTGGGTACCTCTACGGCCTTCATCACAGGGGTTTTCTCCGGAATCTCCGCATTGGACCGAGCAGGCTCAGTCACATGCAATGGTAGAACCTGTCCCTCGCGGAGCGGATCCCCTTTAACCATACCAGCCCCCTTTCGACGCTCCGGCTTGCGTAGGTACTCGGACATTGTTAAAGCTGCAAGTAAACAAGTCAAGAATATATATATATCACTCGAAAAAAAAAAAAGGAAAAAAAAGGGAAAAGGGGGGGCTATACCCTCTCCTTCGGCATCCTTAAGCGCCGCCCGGAAACCGGGATACTCCCAATGAGATGATAATCCAAGTGCGTAATGAAAACCCCTAGGAATTTGGATGAGATCAATCACATGCTCAGCAAGCCTGTCGGCATCCTCAACTGAAAACTCCCCCTTCGGAAAGGGGTCTGAAATATCCGAATGATGATGTCGCCACGGCATGGCGAAGGGAATAGCTCTTCTGTCTATCAAAAAGAACTTTTTCTTCCATCCTTTTAATCCGGTTAAAATCTCATTGAAGCAAACTCTTTTTTCCTTCCCTCCCCTCTTCTCGAACGAGAACCACTCACCCTGTTTACTCAGCTTGTAAAACGCTCGGAAAAGAGGAGTCGTTGGGACAATATGCAAACTCCTACAATATACTTCAAATAAAGTGGCCCGGTGTAAGCCCAGCGGAACCATCTGGGAAATATGGACTTGCCAATGCTTGATGACGTCCAGCAAAAATGACGAGAAAGGCACGGTGATGCCACCTTCGGCGAAATCCTCTAAATACAATCCTATGGCGTCGGGAGGTAATTGGTCTATCGTCATATCAGCTGGTGGAAGTCTCGGATTAAGATCCTCCGGAATAAGACATTCCATTAACAACATGGTCATGTCCGTCTCATCCATTTTGCTAGTATACTTTCGCATATCAAACTTCGGAATGAAACTCTCATCTTCCGGAAAGTCATCTTCCCGGGAGGAAACGGACCGGCGGGACATCGCTTAACCGAAGGATATGTAGAGTATAGCCGAACAACAAACGATAATAAGACAAGAATAACGGGAAACGTACCTTTGATTCGGACGAACGGCGAAACGAGCAAATGAAAAACGTTGGGAAAAGACGAATGAGTAATGTGTCAGAGGTGAGAAATAAATTACGGTGGTTGAAATAAAATAAAGGCGGCTATTTATAGGCAGCAAAGAGAAGGCGCGAAACGTCGCGTCATGTCAGACGCTGACGTGGCACCATCTCATCCACACGATGACGCATGTTCCACGTGTCATGATCTCAAAAGTGCGGTAAAAACGACGGCGCTCAAATAAACGAACACAATAATGGCTTTTGGCGTTTTGCACATGAGCAGCGGTAAAGAAGCCCCGTCCGGCTGAACACGTCGGCAAGCCGGAAGGCGAAAAATTAAAGTATCACACTATCGCTACACGATACTATGATACTGGGGGGGACATGTCGGCGTATATGGCCGACTGGCCCTAGCCGAACGACCATACAGGCCGTTCGGATAAATGAATAATTCCAGAACAGGTCAAAACTTAGAACATATGAATCCGAAAGGTCCTGTCCGAACGGATTCCCATGTCCGAACGACCCATCTGAGCCGTTCGGACCAACGGTCATCTCCAGATCAGGAAGTCAACTTTGATATTAGTAGTATGTGACAGAATTACAGTAACCATGTCAGGTCAGGAAAAAGACCCAAACAGGGTAAGTTCCAGGTGCCGCCCGAAGCGGTTGTCAGTATGTTTGGACGCATCCGATGGAGACAAAAAAGGGACTACTATATAAAGGGGCAGTTTCTACAGTAATGGTAACTCATTTTTACACACAGTACTTAATCCATAAAACACACTAATTATCTTACCTTCATATACTTACTCTCACGCCGAAGATTGGTCCCGGGGTCACACTCGGGGCGAGACTAACGCGTCTACTTTCTTAGCAGCTATCCGAAGGGCTTGACGGGCTCAAGGCCGAAGGATATTTTGAAGAATCGCCTCACCTGCAGAAAAATACTTAAACAATGTCTAAACTTTTATATCTCGTATGTTCGTTGAATTAAATTATCCTATATATAATTTACCATCAACTTTTCTCTACAGTGTCTAGCTACAGTTGACGCAATAGTGTTGGGCTATGTTCTCTTGGGCTGTGGCCTGCTGCTTTTCTCCCTTTCGTTCCTTTCTTCACTTCTTTAGCTAACAATCCGGTACCTACCACCTCATTTGTTCTTGCACCTTCTACTGCCTCGTACCCAAACCCTAATTGGTTAACCGTGTTGTTTACTTGCGGATCGGTTATGGTCTTTTAGATTTCTTTTACTTATGTAGATGCTCTTTGTGGTAGTTACTTTTTTCCCCCCCGGTAGGTTGTTTGCTCATCGTTTGGTTGTATAGTTGCGGATCGGTTACATTGTCTTTTTTTTTTGTGATACTTAAGGATGGATCGGTTGTTATTTTTCCTTATGCGCCTGTTTTTTTTTTTTTTAAGTTATTTTCCTCATATGCCGCTATTTTGTTTCTTTAAGGTTTATGATTTAGATCTGTGTTGTCTATCCGCTTTAAGGTTCTTTTTTTTTGCTTATGTGCCTGCTTCATCTGTTTTTTAGGTCTTAGATTGGAATTTTAGATCTATAGCTTTTTTTTGTGGTTTATGGTTTAGCTCTTTAGATTTTTCAGGTTCCTTTTCCTTATGTAGATATTCTTTGTGGTAGTTGCTTTTTTTTTTTTTTTTTTTTTTTTTTACTTTTTTTTTGTTGCAATGGGTTGTTTGCTGATTGTTTGGTTGTATGCTTGCGGATTGGTTCGGCTGTCATAGTTCTTATTTGCCTGCTTCTTTTGCCTGCCCTTTTTCGAGCTTGCTTCTTTTTTGTATATAGTTTCTTTATGTATGTTTATGCAGTTACTCTTTCATATTGTGATGCGTTTGTTGACTCACTTGATATGTCACCTATACCTGCTATTAGTGGAAATAGCAGATATGAGTGCCATATCAAGTGGTGTAACGAACGTTTCATATTTTTTCCCTGGGATTCAGTTTACTTATTTGCCTTTTTCTTCTTCGTTGGTCCCACAGCTATATAATCAGGTGGTGGCAAGGCAATTACCGGACGGCATACTGTAAACAATAGCTACACAACCGGTCTTATTTTGCAGCCACCATCTCTTCTCAGCTGTCTCTGTGCAGCACCTGGGATAATTTCCTCACATTACATTGTCTGAACACATGTTGCTTGGCAAGGTAACTAAGAATGTGGTTGCAGCCATGCCGTGTGTTTAATGTTCCTTGCAAAGGTTTCGCCAATGCATTTCTTAAATGAGAGAATGCTCTCCAGAATGTGGTAACTACCTCCTTTTACTCTTGCACTCTCCTATATATAATGGGCCGTGGACTTTTGTTACAGTTGTTGTACCATATCCCGTTTTTTCTCTTTTATTTGTTCTGTCACTTCTTTTAACCTGTTTCCAATCACTAACAGATGATGGAATGCGCTGGAGATTTATACGTGTCTCTGCCCTATGATGTTTGTGCAGTAGGCTGTGATGAGTCTGTGAGTCTGATTTAAGAAATGAATCCCTGGCACTTGGCAGGGCAAACTTTTAGGTTTGCAACCGTGCCAGGTGTATTTACTTCTTGCAATCAGTTATTAATATCAGTCCAATGATATAAAACTCATGACTTCTTCAGAGATCTGAGCTAAAATGTTTAGGTTTGTCACTTATTGGTTGTGACCTTCTGACGTCTGCTGTAAAAATTTTGTGCTTTTCATATCAAATAATTCACACGCATGGATGTTTGCGCAATAGGCTGTGATGAGCCTGTGAGCCTGATTTAAGAAATGAATGCCTGGCACTTAGCAGGGCAAACTTTTAGATTTGCAACCGTGCCAGGTATATATATTTCTTCTGACTACTTATTAATATCAATCCAATGATATAAAAGTCATAACTTCTTCACAGATCTGAGCTAAAATGTTTGACTTTGTCACTTATTGGTTGTAACCTTTTGACGGCTGCTGTAGAAATGTTGTGATTTTCAGATCAAATAACTAACACATTTAAGAAGTTAATCCCTGCCAGTTGGCAGGGCAAACTTTTAGATTTGCAACCGTGGCAGGTGTGTTTACTTCTTGCGATCGCTTATTAATATCAATCCAATGATATAAAACTCATGACTTCTTCACAGATCTGACCTAAAATGTTTAACTTTGCTGCTTATTGGTTCTGATAGACTGTCATGAATCTGTCGTTCTGAATATGTAGCTTTTGGTAAGCCAATCTTTTCGATTTGTACCTGTGGCAGGTCTATTTACTTCTTGCAATCAGTTTTTAATATCAATCTAATGATGCCAATTTCTTAATTTGTCTGCAGGTCAAAGCCAGATAACGTCAAACTAAAGATTGTAAAAAAAAAATTGACAGAATATCAGCGATGGATGTATGGCAACCAGTCACGGTTACTGCATATATGCAGCTATACCTGATTTCGTATGGTGTATACATCCATCGTTGATACTTTGTTGTTGTTTTTTGTACTGCACAATTTTTTTACGCTCAGCTGTCTCACTGCATACAATTGCCTCCTTTCAACTGCCCCTGTGTTTACATGGTATTTACACTCACCATTCATAGTTTTAAAATCTTTGCGTACTGATTCTCTTCATATATATAGTTTATTTATATTTTTTTATTCTTCATCTTTGTCTTCTTGCATATTCATGTACATACTTTGATCATCTTTTTCTATTCTTCAGATTACCTGCTCCATCTACATGGGTGTTCTCTGTCGTTTACATGCTGATATAAACTTTGCTTTGCCCCAGCTTCAATTCATAATGGAATGCAGTATATATATATATATATATATATATATATATATATATATATATATATATATATAATATATATATATATATATATATATATAACATGCAGAATACATAAATACATACACACTTTTTTTTTGGTGCATATCTTTGTTATTCATTATTCTATTAAAAGGTTTACACTAACATTATATATATATATATATATATATATATATATATATATATATATACTTTTTACTAGAAGAATTAATAACAAAGATATGTGCCAAAAAAAAGTGTGCATCTATTTAATGCATGTTATATATATAACAAAACACGGTCACTGATAATTGACTACAATTTTGGAAGATCAACCCAAAGCAAAATAGTATAGTCTTAGAAATGATTTGGTGCAGATCGCTTCTTCACACTATCCTATTTCACTTCTGACTGATCTTCTAAAATTCAGCCATATTCTTGACCGTCAATTTTTATCAGAGGAATCCATATCTCGCACGCAGTAAAAAAAAGGCCAAAACACACGTAAGGCGAAAAAAACAACCTCACAGCCCAACACTGACTCCAGCACTGTACGTTTCCTCCTGTG
Source organism: Artemisia tridentata subsp. tridentata (assembly GCA_021014915.2). Lineage (NCBI taxonomy): Eukaryota > Viridiplantae > Streptophyta > Magnoliopsida > Asterales > Asteraceae > Artemisia > Artemisia tridentata. Next base: position 17,108,954 of record CP139507.1, on the reverse strand, counting down.
TCTTGCTTCAAACAACAATTTTCCTTCAATAGAAGTTAATACTTTTTCTGCCTTTCTAAAATGCCTTTTTCTGAATGGTTTACAGCCACAGTATTTAGGCGATGATGATAGCTTTGCACATTCCCATTTTTCCAGCTGTACGTTCGTCGGCAGGGCAACCATACTATCGGTTGCAGCCACAACGCACAATTCATGCTGATTGCAAACGTCCATGTCTGAGCCTTACTGCCGTCAAAACATCTAAGGCCTCACTCGGCTGCCACTCCTGATCTGAGGTATGTTGGATTGATTTACCTGCCGGTAACCATTTACTGTCCATCAATCAATTACTAATATGTCACCTTTTTCTATTTCCAGATATTAACAATTGACCTTAAGCAGCAACAATAGATTTTTTTTTTTTTGCATACTCATAATTGTGGTGGCACAAATGGTTTTGGTAAAAAACATTCTTCAGTCCAGAAAGAAGGATGAGAAGCGGAAGAGAATGATGTGATAAGTAGTTTGATCCAAATTTCTTCTTCACAACATCCTCTTCCGTTTCCCATCTTTCTTTCAGACTTGAACCATATTCTTCACCAGAACCACTTGTCTCATTACACTTCCGCCTATGCAAAAAAAAAAATTACCTTTTACTCGCACATAACATAAACCTTATGTATCTGCCCTTTACCAGGTAAAAAGAATGTTTCTTCCTGTCTCTTGCTTCAAACAGTCATTTTTCGTCAATACAGGTTACTGCTTTTTGTGCCTTACTAAAATGCATTTTTCTGGATGCTTTGCAGCCGCAGTATTTAGGCGATGATGATAACTTTGTGCATTCCCATTTTTCCAGCTGTACGTTCGTTGGCAAGGCGACCGCACTAGCGGTTGCACCCACAGCGTACATTACAAGCTGATAACAAACGTGCATATCTGAGCCTTACTGACATCAAAACATGTGCTACTTCGCTCACCACGACTCCTGATCTGAGGTATATTGGATTGATTTATCTAAAAGTACCCGTTTGCTGTCCATCAATCATAAGTTTATATACATTTTACCCAGATTTTTTCGTCTATCAATATCTGTAACAGGTCATATATTCAGCAACACCACTACGTGCGCCACATGAATACACCAAGGATCGTTAATCTGACCTTCACCTCGAATTCCTTTTGGTATTTTAATCGTCTATCAATATGTCTGGTGCAGACTATTGTCTAAAGACTGTTTGAATAACAAAAGGGGTTCGAAGTGGAGATCAGATTTCCCACCTATATGTTGCTTTTAAAAAAAAAAAAAAAAAACTAAACATAAGAAACAAACACTATTTGGCACTTTTTTCTTTTTTTCCTGATACTAACAATACATGTCATATGTTTACAATTCTTGAAGAAAGCTGGGAGACTGGAGAGGATAGTATGCCGTGTACTTTGGCACACCTTACTTCTTTGCACTATCCTCTTTTGTTTCCCATCTTTCTTCGATAATTGGCCCATACTACTGATCAGCATCTTTCGGATGCACATGAGATCAGCTTTCGCTATCAGCAAAAAAAAAAAAGTAATACATTGCCTTTGTTTCTTAAAGTAAAATTCTTCTTTTTCAGCAAATGCCTCACAGTTAAACTGTCAGTTGATAAGGCAAAACAATGTCTGCAACTTAAACATAGTTGGTCATTCTAAGTTCCCATACAGTTCCTTTTGTTCTTTCAACAACCTAGCAGCTCGCTTGGTGCAAGCAGTTGCACAAAGGAAGGTGAAACAACAAATGGAACTGTAAGGGGATTTAGAAAGTTTAACTAAATTTTTTAATAAACAAGTAAACAACACTGGCTACCAAGAAGGGTTTGGATAGGAGGCGGTAGAAGGTAAAAGAATAAATGAGGTGGTAGGTACCGGATTGATAGCTAAAGAAGCAAAAGAACAAACGAAAGGGAAAAAGTAGCAGCCTACAGGCCAGAAGAACGTAGCCCAACACTATTGCGTCAACTGTATCGCAAAGCTATAGCAAAGACTTGATGGTAAATTATATATAGGATAATAAATGACGTGGGTGCCGCACTATTAGCAGTCTTGAAAAGGCTAAAAGAAGCGATAGAACAAACCAAAGGCGAAAAACAAGAACCCACGACCCAAATCCGACCCCAAAACTGCAACAAAAACTGTACCAAAACCCAACGCTTCATTGTATATAAAAGAATATTGTCACGCAATGGACTTGATGAGTTCTGAAGGTTCGCATAAACACTCTCATTATTACATTTATCTATTTTACCTTCTTCTTTTTTCTGACTTTCTAAAACCCCTTTTTCTCAATGGTTTGCAGCCACATACTTTAGGCAATGATGATAACTTTGTGCACTTCCATTTTCTCAGCTACATGTTTGTTGGCAGGGCAACCACACTTTTGGTTGCAGCCACAGCGTGCATTTAATGCTGATTATATATGTGCATATCTGAGCCTTACTGACATCAGAGCATATACCCCCTCACTCAACTACGCCTGCTGATCCAAGGTATGTTCCATTTCTGGCATTTCGTTATCCAATGTATATTTAGTAATCATATGCTTCTATTCTAAAAACTATCTATTCGTTTCAGCATACACAGTTATTCTAAGATCCTATGGTACACCCAATTGTTCAAAGAGATTTGAAACAACAAAAGAACCTGTAAAGAGTCTCAAACCACCTACCTGCATTCCTTTTTTTCCTTCTATCCAAGTCACAAGATCATAAAAACAAGCTAAATATCAAAAATAGACAAAATATCAGTGATGGATGTACCGACACCAAACACAACTGGTGCCGATTTTGCACGGTGTCTGCATCCATCATTGATATTTTGTTGCTATTTTTGTCCTACCAACGTGTTCGCACTCACATTCTCAGTATCTTATATTGCCTGCGACCAAAAGATAAGTATTACTTAGATCAATATGCTCAATTTAAAGTACAATTACTGTAGGAATTAACCTTCTTGATTGTGTGGATCCATTCGGGTGGCCTTGGATCTTGAAAGATCAAGAAACCCATTTGAGTTAGTTGGTAGAGAGAAGTTTTAGAGAGAGAGGGAACTATGTGAAAATCTGTGAATTAGATTAATTGTGACAAGAGTTCCAACCCTTCCCAAGTGTGGGAAGGGGTATTTATACTTCTACTATTTGGTGCCCCTAGTGGGCTGTGGAGTGAGCTGACAGTGGGGAAAGCCCCGACCCACTCCACAAATATAAATACGACTAAGCTAATACTAATATTACTAATAATACTAAACTAATATATATAAGCCTACGAGCTATATAAATGCTAATTAGATGCTCGGGGTGACCGAACCTTCATATGAATATTTATATTCCTAACAATCTCCCCCTAAGGGAGGTCACCCCGGAAATAATAACTTGAATTCTAGCATTTTGTCTTCTGAAGATGTCTTCATAGCTCGTAGTCTTTGATTCTTCAAAGTCTTGTATCTTTGTGTTTTCAGCAGTGATCTTGTGATGACCTTTCTTTGTCTTGGATGATCTTTGAGTATTCTTCGACTTTATCATCCAACATTTGTTTCCAAGTCATCTTTCAGGAGTATGTTTCCATGTGATGTGTTATTCTTTGAGCCGACATGCTCACACTATTTGGTGTCATGATCTTTAGCATCAGAGTTTGCAGAAGCCGTGTAAAAGGTCTTTTAGGTTGATCATGACATTCTTGAGTTACAATGATGATGTAGTGTGAACATGTGGTAGAGGATTGGCATCTTTACTGCAACCAGCTACAACCGCATTCAGCTGCAACTTCAATCAGCTACAACCGCAAACAGCTGCAACAGCAAACAGCTACAATCGCCAGAAGTTCCTGCATACGACAGTTAGCAATAAAACATCCGGTACTTACAGGTTCGGACTTTGAGATTGTTAACAGCATAGTGTGAAAACTCTCTCTAATCCTTACCAAGACCGTTCCTAATCGAAAACCCACAGAGGGCTTTTTAAGATCGAACCGTAGCACATCAACGATTAGGTGAGTCACTGGAGATCACTCCACGACTGTAGATCGTTTGAAACTGCCGCGATCACTAAGCGTAATCCCCAGGGAATTACCGAAGTGACCTGCTTTCAGGGCTGCTTGATGTTGACCCTGGCAGGAATTTCCATTCAATCATTGAGAATTACATTTGTAAATTCCCTCATGAATGTTCTGGCAGATTGCTAAGATCTGCGTAGGACTCATAAGTTTACAACTGGTGTCCTTAATGTTGAACAACCAGTGTAGAAATAATTCGTGTCCCTATGAGATCTTATTATGCATCTCGTGGCTCTAGACTCTATAGTGCGTTTTGATTTAGTGAGCGGAGGCTGGAGAGAACTGCCACCTATTCAATATCATCTAACTCGGAGTGAGAGAGACGATAGGAATGTATTGAACTCCGTGACAATTGAAACAAGAATCCTTTGAGGGACCTTGAGTGGCTGGGGAGGGTTGTGCAGCGTATCACTGGGTCCATGATACTTTGTCTTCAATGCCAGCAATCAACTAAGTGATTCTGACAGCATATGTATTGACCCGGTTTCTGCCTAAGTTGTAAGGAGGGCTATTTCTTTTCACCCTTTCTCTTTACAATTCTTTTTCATTCTTCAACCCCTTCAGTGCTTACCGAGACTTCATAACTAGTACCTTGTTGGGTTTGTTCCAGTACTAGCTCCATCTCAGTCGGCACTCATCCCTCATTCACTTTTCTCCTTTTTAATCATACCTAAGGACTTCTACACTAACTAGTGGATTGTCCCTGGGTAGATCCCTCCGGCTCTGGCGGGATCGTGGGAACTTGAGCCTAACCTAACCATCCTTATAACTCCATGCATTAATTAAAATGGTCGGTCTTTGGTGTACTTCCACGATTGCCAAACCAAATCTTTGAAAAATCTCTCAAAGTGTTCATGATTCTGAAACACATTTTTGCAAACACTTGAGAGTTTTATATTTTTCAAATGCTCCCCCTCAACATGTGCTCGGTTGATTGTTTTATAAATTTGCACATGTCAGGTGAAGCTCGCACTTTTGAATTGATTGATTTTCCAAGAACATGATCATCGCGAGACACGCTTACATCACTAGTAAACTAGCTTGAAATTATTACCCGTCCAGATCACATTCAAGGAAGATCGCTCGAAATCGGTACATTCTACTCAGACACGTCCTTTGCGAGACACGCTTACATCACCAGATAAACTGGCTTGAAGTTATTACCCGTCCAGGACATGTCCTTTCGACTACTGACTTTAGCTATCGTCAATTCATTGGTGAAGTCTGAGCCTTGCTCACATAAGATGCATGCCAAATCCTTTGCTCCCCCTCAATAAGTGCATTGGTATACAAAAGAGTTTAGCACTTACTGGAGAGCTTACTATCACATCCAAAACATTTTGCTCCCCCTCAATATGTGCATTGATATATAAAATGGTTTAGCACATATGGGAGAGCTTACACTTAACTCCAAAACATCACATTTTCATCAGGTTTCATATTTAAATCACATTCTCTCCCCCGATCAAAAATTTCAAACCTTTTGAGATTTGTGATCCCAATTGATTTAAATAATTTAGAAAACATGGGAGAAAATGTGGTCAGGTTTAACATGTTCTGATGATGAAACATACTTTGCTCCCCCTTAATCTAAGAGGGAGATTCACTGCTCATTTAGCACAAATTGATTATTATGACACAAATGATATTGACCTTTTTGCTCAATTGATGTAATCACCCACTTTTCTGAGTGAGTCAGTGGTCAACATCGATTATCCATCCACCAACAAATCTTCTCAAGTATTGTCGATCCCCTCTTGGCGAGATCTGAGTAAGTACTTCTTTGTTGAAATGATGGTGGTGGAGGTGAAGGTGTTGTTGTTGTTGTTGTTGCCGATGTTGTTGTTGTGGTGAATTCCGAGCCAGTCAATAGAGTTTGAACGTCTGATCAAATGGTTAGAATGGGAACTGGCACATTCATTTTGGCTATGGAATCTGCATAAGAATATCAACACAGATATACATGCATACAGATACACTTTTCCTAAATAGCTACCCTTCAGCAGCTTGCCACATTATAATACCAAGTTCATCTTATAATCAAACCATAATCAGGAACTACGTCAAACCACTATCTAGCATGAAGAGCAATTAGCAATCATGAACATGGCAATTCACACAGATATCAATATTTAATTCAGGATCTTAGGACCATGATTCAAACATGTTGGCAATATACCTAAGCGAATCCTGAGAACATATGCACAATATCAACAACAATTAAGCAGCAGAGACAAACAACATTTGAAACTCATTCACTTAGATCATACAAATGTCAGTGGAGTATTCAAAAACATCAAACACAACTGGTTTTCTAACTTCTTTTAGGTTTTGAGTCTTAAATCATTTTGGGGATTATACGAGGATTCCAAAGTAACACAAATGAGCCTTCTAGATACATAAAGCTAGGAAACTATAAGCAAATTGCACATAATGTCCTAAACTTTCTAGCAACTAACACACTTGGTCATTTGATATATTTAAGCAAGATCCTCTTCAACTAATTCCCCATTAACTACAAAACCTTTTCTAACAAGTATGTTTCAACCAATAAATCCGTTTGATGATATAAAATTTGAATTCACTCTCCCCCTCAATCAATGACCCGTATTCTAGTTGAACCTCAACTAAAATCACGCTCAACCCCACAACTCATCAAACAAGAACTGTCATGAGGTTGTGTAGTCGTTGATTGAGTGACAAATTTTATGCATAATCCAAGTATAAACAAATTTCATACAACACATATTCACCAAGTGTCTCACAAATAATTTTCAGAAGAATCATAGAATGAAAACTATTTGTATGCAAAGAAGACTTCTCTTCTTTTTCAAGAAATGATGCACTGAAACGTACATCAGATCGAAGAAACATGGATATAAAGTAATCCATGCCCAGGTGAACATCACCCAGTTGGAGGAACAGCCGTCTTTTTGGCGACGTGCTTTCCCCAATATGAAGCGCGGGTTGCTATCTAAAGTAATAGCAAGCCATTTAGACATGTTTTAAGAATCCATTTTAACTTCTGCTCGAGCTTCATTTAAAGACCCGTGCCATTATTGAATGACATTTCTAAGTCCGTAAATGTTATCGATAAACAGAAGACATGCCTAGGTGAAACTATTTTTGGTATTTTCTATTTTTCAATTTTTATGGGTTTTTCTGATTTTAAGCTTCTCTATTTACAATTAGCAAGATTTTCTATATATCTATTTACAAGATGGTATAAGATATGAACAAGTATATATATACAAGGATACGAACCAGAAACCATTACTCCTCAGCATTCTGAATCTTCTCCGCATTCATCACTTGACTTGCTGAAGAGCAATGTGAGCACTTTCAATCAGGGAATGATTCTGGCTCAACACTCTCCCCTAATTAGTGCTCTCCCCCAATCTGACAACCATTCTGATGAACACCCAAAATAGGAAGAAGAAGAAGCCTTTGGATGAACACCCATAATAAGAAGAAGTCTTTTGATAACCAAATGCATGCCGTCTTCAATCTTCTAACACTCCCGTCCTTGATTGACGCCGTCAAAAACCTTATGCATCTCTTCGGTAGTTTAAGTTGAGCCTCAACTGAAATCTAGCTTAACCTCACAACTCATCAAACAAGAACTGTCATGAGGTTAGGTTAACATCAAGTTGGACTTAACCTTCAACTACGGAACAACTTGAACCTAACTTAACTCCACAACTCATCAAACAAGAACTGTCATGGGATTAAGTTAAATATCAAGTTGTAAGAAAAGAGCTCAACATTCTTGAATGTAGAGAAGACTGAAGACTCGACCTTCTTCAAGATTGCCCAATGTGGAGGAACAGAATACCAATCATCTTCATCTCACCCAATGCCTTCCAGTAACCTTACATGTAACCCATCAGCCCGCAGCATACACATGAGAAGATAACTCCCAACAGAGAATGAAGAATAGACTGACGACTCGACCTTCTTCAGTCTTTAGTATAACACCAAAGTAACAAGTTGAACCACTGATCATCTATAGAATGTATCCATATTTGGATATTAAGCCCTGATCACGTGAACCTGTTGTGCGTCCTTGATGTACACATTCTCTCTCCCCTGATGGTTACGATTAATCAGCCCATAACGTAGCAGTGAAACGATAATACCCAGGTAACAAGTTGAACCACTGATCATCTACAGTATTTATCCATTCTGGATATTAAGCCCTGATCACGTGAACCTGTTGTGCGTCCTTGGTGTACACATTTCTCTCCCCCATGATGGTTACGATTAATCGGAATCATCATCATGATGTGTACATGTAGCCTGATGACGTGTACTTGAAGCATTGACTAGAAACCCATTGTTGCTGATTAGACCAACCCGTGAGACTTTGTCGATTAGCATTCCATGACCATGTTCTTCAACACCTTGATAGACGGAGGAAGAAGTAGTGTTGGAGAACCATGGTTTGCACGACTCCTGAACTGACGTATTCAGGAGTCGTATGACCATTTCTCAATCATCAACCAACATGTAGATTAATATTCACCCTTTCCCCCCCTCAAAAATTGCATATGCCTGGCAACTGCAACTTTTTGATGATTGAACTTGTGAATATGAATACCATCAACGATAAGTGGCTCCGCTTGATGATTCTTGAAGACTGACATGTTGTTTATTCACTCTTTCCCCCCCTCAAAAATTGCATATGTCTGTCAACTGCAATTTTTGGTTGAACAAGTGAATAAGAATATACTCCAATGCGCGCCGATCCACTTGAAGACTGAATAAGCACGGAAAGAGCATGAATCTTGTTGATGAGAATGGCCATAAATAAGAAGATTCCTCTTCTTTTGAAGATAAAGTGCACTCAAGCGTACACTTTTCTTTTCTTTGAAGAATGAGGCCTGAACTGAGGTATTCAGACGTCATTATGTTGAAGAGCGAGGCCTGCACTGAATTGTACAGACGTCATTTAATGAAGAACGAGGCTTGAACTGCTGTGTTCAAACGTCATAAGATGAAGAACGAGGCCTGCACTGAAGTGTACAGACGTCATAATGTTGAAGAGCGAGGCTTGAACTGCTGTGTTCAAACGTCATTATCTCTCTCTTTACTACTTCTCTCATCTAACTCTTTACCAACCCCATTATCATTTTGTTGGCTTGATGTCGTGACCACTGATGGAGAAAACCCAATATGATGAACTTGATACTGAAGTAAAATAACCCGAACTTGTGACTTAAACTTGTACTAATGCGTGACAAAGAGCGGTGTAGAGACTTCGTGCAACATCGAATCCCTAAGTACTCTATACTCTTCAACCAACCAACCATCAAGTATAAGACGTACATCACCTCTTGGATATCCACAACTGCGTGTGACACTGAGCACTACAACGTGACTCCTTAAAGTGATAGTTATTTTGTAGTAGGGAGAAAGAAAAAATAACTAGATATCCAAGTCCTTGTCATTGTATTGAAAGCTCGAACAAGGATCTCGAAGAATCTTCATCCAACCTCCCCGATATCTTCAGATGCTAAGTACACGCACCCATGAAATTTCACTTCAGCCTCAAATAAATAATAATGAATCAACGCCGTAGTCACGTCTTGTGGTTAATGCCCAAATCTAGCCCTTCATGATGCTTTAACTTAACTTTGATAATGGTTTTAACCCGATCATGGTTAAGAGCGCATAGTCCATCATCACGGGATTTTACAAATCTATGATTTAAACCGAGAAATAAGTTCTTTCGCGGGATTTTACAAAACCAAGAAGAAACCGTGAGAGAGTAACTGATTGAATGTGGCGTGACTGATTTGGTAATGGTGAACATCAGTTTGGGATAAGAATAATTCGTGAGAATTACAGATCACATCACAACTTCTAAAACCTTTGGCCAACAAACCAACCTTGAACCCCGATTAGTGACCACTTGATGAAGGAAACCCGATATACCAGTACTGAAACCAGAAGAATAAATCCCCAAATTTGTTACTTAAGCTTGCCCTAATGTTGGAAGAACGGTGTAGAGAATTAATGCTCCAAGCAGATCTCTAAGTGCTCAATACCCAACCAAAGTATGAGACATTAACACCTCTTGCGATTATCGACATCGTCATTGACGTGTGACACTGAGTATTCCAATACCTCTTAAGTGATAGTTACCCCGACTGCTGGTAACTAGATAACCCAAGTCTTCAACTTAAAATTTAAGCACGAGCAAGTTATCATTGAAAGTCATGCATCCAACCAACCCCGACTTCAAGATAAAATAAGTAGACGCCTTCGAGAACTACAACTTCAATCACAAATAAAGAATACCAGATTAACTTCGTGGTCATCTTGTGCTGTTGACTAGTCAGAAAGGAAAAGAAACATGCGCAAATTCTTAGAAGAGCCCATGACTCATAGTCAGTCCTATCAAACAAAGCAGTCTGATCCAGCTACTTGGATGTGGAATAGTTGTCGTACTGTGTACAGGATTTTACAGTTCTTGAGATTTATCTGAGAAATAAATTCAAGAACTAACTGCACAACAGTAAGTATCAAACTGCTGTAGACAGAACCACTGAATCCTGAATCGCTACGATCTGACCCGCTGTAACCGACACTGCTAAGATTCAAACCGCTGGAGACTGAACCGATACGATCTGACCCGCTGTAACCGGAACCGCTAAAATTCACATCGCTGGGGACGGAACTTCTAGGAAACTTGCGATAATTCTCCCCCTCAAAAAGGACATGGAATGACCTTTTTGCCAAATCTGAGAGTCCGTGATGTTTGTGAATTTGTCAGGCACAAAACATGGAAAGAGACAAATGAAACTACTGCAACGAAGATGGTGATTTCGACTCTCTTGTAGTAACCCCTTGCTTTCCTCATCATCAATGGTTTAGTAGATTAACAATTCATTGAAGCTCGTAATATGCCTAAACCGCTTGATGACATGCATATGACTTTAAAGCGAGTAAAAAGGTTAAAACATGTCTCCAAACAAATCACCTCTTGTCTTTAAGCCTGACTACCTCTTGAGAAGATCTTGAACAACAATCCCATTAGAAGCTTGAGAAACAACAATCACTTGATGAAGCTTGATAAAGAACAAGTCCGCGACTTAAACTTGCACTAAATTATGAATTAGAACCTATATTGAGCACAACAACGTAACTCCTTTAAATATAGGTAGTGATATATACCCAACCTTCCATCCTTAATTGTATATATCCACTTCATGAACATCCAAGTCTAATCACCTTAAATTGCAAATTGTGATTTAGAACCTATATTGAGCACAACAACGTAACTCCTTTAAATATAGGTAGTGATATATACCCAACCTTCCATCCTTTATTGTATATATCCACTTCTTGAACATCCAGGTCTAACCACCTTAAATGCGCTCGAGCAAGGGTCAACAAACATCATGCATCCATCCACCCTGAGATGTTTGTGACACTAAGTACACCAACCCGTGAATTAACAAACCAACCAAGTTACCATAATTTCCCAATTCCTGCTGATCTTGAAGCACAAACTTATCCCGAAAAAAAACAGTCAAACCTCGTAAGTTTCAATATGTCTACATCCTAGTCTAGCCTACTTGTCCAATGTTAATTTCACGGGATTTTACAGCTCTTGAGATTTAAACCGAGAAATCGAATCTTTCGCGGGATTTTCTAAAATCTACAAGAGAAACCGTGAACTCAACCAGAATACCCAAGAGTGAGGTGCAATACCAATCTTCGAAATTCAAATCACAGAAGTCAAATCACAACATGATCAAATTGCAACAGGCCAAGTCACAGATTGTCAAATTGCACCAAGACAGATTGCAATCAACCAGATCACAATAAGTTGAATCGCAAGTGTTGACTCGCAACGTCATATCGTAACTGGTCAAATAGCAATCCGTCAAGTCGCAACAAGTCAATTAGCAAATTGTCAAATTGCAAATAACCAAATCACAATTTGTCAACTGAAACGCAAATTACGAAGGTCAAATTGTAGACTCACTCTAGTCGTAGGTACCAATAGGACACTGCTGCCAAATCCACACCTCTGAATTAACGAAGACATTCATAAAACCAAAAAAATAGCCATGACATGTGTATACTCGTGAAAAATTATCAAATGCCTTCCAAGATCATTGTGATGTATTCATTCCAGCCAATCACAAAGTTTAGTCCACGAGGCAGCCCATTGTCACGATAGCCCAACATCAATTCGAAATACAATTTGCTTAGGCCCATTGAATTGTTATAATAAATTTCGACTTAAGGCCCAAGTTCAATACACACTTAACCCAAGAACTCCGGTATTTAACTCACACTCTTAACACAAATCCTAACCCTAACAATTAACAAATCCGCCCCTTTTCTCTCCTTCATCACAGCACTCAGCCACATTGCACAAACCCTAATCACATATTTATCATCAACCCAAATCCTAAACTTCATCCGCCCCCCTCCATCATCTTCTCATTGATGTGCAATTAAACACACGATCAATACTAACTCAAACCCTAATAAACAGCAAGAATCACTCCTTTCCTGATCTCTATAAGCCGCGGATAACAAAAACCAAGTGAAGCCCTTGTCATATTCTTTGCATATCGAGGTACGGCTCGTCTTCAAAATATAACAAAAGGTCACGGGAAGGTTCTTGTTGTGATTACGTTATGTGTTTTTTTTTTTTTTTTGTTTTTTTTTTTTTCATTTAAACCGAACAAAAAAAAACGATATAACACTATTGTTATATATCGTTCTTTATAATTTGGATATTAGAGAACAAGACCAATGATGATTTACTTTGAGTTACATGAAAGAAAGGAAACTGAGGTCGAATGCTTCTTTTACAGTTAGAGTCTTAATCGAATCAAGAAAAAGAATTAACATAGTTGTTATATTCTTTATCTTAACTGATTCGGATATATATTGAAGTTAGGCTTCAAAAATCTTGATTGATGATGATTTCATATTTCGTGTGTTGGGTCTTTTAAAGATCTTGAATTATATCATACGCCACGAACAAAGGAAGCTGAGATCTTGTTTGTTTAAACTTTCTTTTCGGTTAGATTCATTGGTAGAGGAAGTAAGAAAGTGGAGTCGATTGAGGTTATTGATGTGGTAGTTGTAGATTGTTGACTTAGATTGTTGTGTTGATTGTTGTACTTAATGTGTTTCGAATCGTGGATTGTATGAGGAATGTTTGTCTGTTTGAGATTGAATGCATTAAATATGATTACCATGGGATTAAGTTAGGGTCTGCTTAACTACTTCTTTCCATTAAATCTTACATTTTGACATTCGGTAACATTTAGACCAAGTAGCAGACAAACCGAGTCGATGAAATGGTAGTCAACCACACAGACAAACCGCGTCGTCTTATATACACAAACCGAGTCCATGACAAACAGACAAACCGAGTACGTGACTGTATGGACAAACCGAGTCCAGGGTTAAACAGACAAACCGAGTCTGTGAGCCAATAGACAAACCGAGTTCCTGACTGTATGGACAAACCGAGTCCAGGACAAACCGCATGTTTGACCAGTCAAACCTGTCACTTTCGTACCTTCCTTAAAATCTGGATCTGTGTTTTTCACTATCAAGACAAACCGCATTCAAGAACCACCTTCTTAATCACTAGCAGTACCCAAGAACATCATTTACAACACCACATTTAACCACAACACTGGACCACAAATTACACAAAAGAACAAGTATTATCATTGCAGTTCAAGTCGCGGCATTAACTGAAACACCACAAGCAGTAAAACCATAGGCATTTAGCCCACGTACCAAGCGAAGCAACACAAACTCTTAACAGTCAAACCAAAGATCTAACAAAAACTTATGACAACAAAATTACTCTTGAATACTTTTCTCGTCAAACACAAGCCACAAGATAGCCAAGATTTTCATGATGTTACATAAAAGAACTTTAATCTTTGAACCAAGACAAAACCCACGCTTAGGAAAAATAACCACATGCAAAGAGCAACCCAATCGGATACCAACAAACCCAAATCCAGTTAATAGCCCAACATGTAAGTTTCAAGTATTAAAGATCAAATATAAAATCAGCACATGTTGACCGAATCATTCTTAAAAGCAAAGTTAACAATAAAACTTTAGATTCGAACAAAGAAAATGAGCAAGGCAGTTAGAGAAAAAAAATGGTACGACCAACACAAAAACATTAATACCGACACACAATCAATTCGGATCTAACCATGGCTCTTGATACCAATTGTAGGAATTAACCTTCTTGATTGTGTGGATCCATTCGGGTGGCCTTGGATCTTGAAAGATCAAGAAACCCATTTGAGTTAGTTGGTAGAGAGAAGTTTTAGAGAGAGAGGGAACTATGTGAAAATCTGTGAATTAGATTAATTGTGACAAGAGTTCCAACCCTTCCCAAGTGTGGGAAGGGGTATTTATACTTCTACTATTTGGTGCCCCTAGTGGGCTGTGGAGTGAGCTGACAGTGGGGAAAGCCCCGACCCACTCCACAAATATAAATACGACTAAGCTAATACTAATATTACTAATAATACTAAACTAATATATATAAGCCTACGAGCTATATAAATGCTAATTAGATGCTCGGGGTGACCGAACCTTCATATGAATATTTATATTCCTAACAATTACTGTTCGCCTGCATAATCTCCTTAAGCATTCTGCCCACCACTGCTGTAACGCTTAACTTATTTTCCTCTTTTTATATGCCAGTGAATGATGCGCAGTTATCTACTCCTACTACCATTTTTCAGGCAGTTACAAATACTACAAGCACTCAAAACACAAAGAACTGATGTTAACCGCCATGTTTTCTTGCTGTATGAGCCCTTTATCTGTAAGTAATGTTTGTTCCTCTTTTCACAATTGAATCTGACCCTGCTCCTACCGCATATTCTAACTAGAATCCTGTTTGTCAATGGTTTGCAGCAGCATACTTTAGGCAATGACGATAACTTTGTACATCTCCATTTTCCCAGCTGCATATTCGTTGGCAGGGCAACCATACTTTGAGTTGCAGCCACACTGTGCATTTAATGCTGATTATATATGTACATATCTGAGCCTTACTGAAACCAGAACTAATGGATTTTCTTCATTTTGACAAACACGCTTCTACAAAACAACAAAACCAACCATACAAGATTTTATATTTCATTGCCTATGACCAAAAGATAAGTATTACTTAGATCAGTATCCTAAATTTAAAGTGCAATTGTTCTTCACATGGATAATGTCCTTAAACATTCTAACCATTGCTACTGTCAGACTTAACTTATTTTCCTTTTCTTAATACCAGTGAATGATGCGCATTTATCTGCTCCTGCTGCCGTTTCTCAAACGATCACAAACCCTGTAACAAGTGCTAGGTCAGCACCAATAACACAACGAGCTGCTGTTAACCGCCAATCCACAGGTACTATTAATCATGTTTTCTTGCTATAGACATCGACAACGATAACATTGTACTGATACAAACCAGTTCGAACACACTCCAATTCAACCATTGCTACTGTCAGACTTAACTTATTTTCCTTTTCTTAATACCAGTGAATGATGCGCATTTATCTGCTCCTGCTGCCATTTCTCAAACGATCACAAACCCTGTAACAAGTGCTAGGTCAGCACCAATAACACAACGAGCTGCTGTTAACCGCCAATCCACAGGTACTATTAATCATGTTTTCTTGCTATAGACATCGACAACGATAACATTGTACTGATACAAACCAGTTCAAACACACTCCAATTCAGGTACTTAACCTTTACCGTGCTCAATAATTTCACTTGTCAAGACTACAACCGATCTAAATAATCTAAGCATTAGTCATAAACGTTGCCACTAGGACTACAGATGATCTTATACAGCGCCTGTCAATATTAGCAATTGAAGACTATTTGATATTGTTTCATTCTTGATACTAACATTTGATATACTGTTTCTAGAATACTTACTTTTTCCCCTACATATTTATACCTGTCACTACACACAAAGTTCTAAACACAAATATGATGCGATTATAAAAGATAGATGGCAATTACAAGAGAGTGCTGTGATAAGTGCTTTGGGCCAAATCACTTTTTCGCACCATCCTCTTCCCCTTCCCATGTACCTTTTTTAAGCAAACCATCTTACTAATCAGAAGTTTATGTAAAATTCCATGTACAAGTATACATTAAAAAGCTTAACATCGTAGGTACAATAAACCAACTTTGAATATGGAAAAATAAACAAAATCATATATTCTTCATTTGCTAATATTGACAGGCGCTGTAGCAATATCATATATACAATTTTGCAGCCAAATAGCTTAAGATCTACTGACTTCTTGCGAATTTTCGTTGTGACAGATACAGAGAAAGAGCAATCTATTGTCACAGATTTAGGATCCTATCAGCCAAGGTATACAATCTTATTTGCGCATATGATAATTACTTTTTTCACGCCTGGAGAGCTTACAAGATTATCTCATTTCAGCTTGCATGTCCTTTTACATGATGGCCTTCATTTGGAAATTCACAGCAATGGGTGACAGGTAAAAAAAAAATAAACCTTTCCTTTGTTCTTAGCAACCTGTTTGGATTAAAAACAAAAAAATAATCAACTATGTTTTTTGCTTTTTAGTCAATCACAGGTTGTATGGATTCCTGTGTTCTTGGCATCCTATTTGCATTAAAAACAAAAACGTAAGTACCACACTATCACTTAACTTAAATTCTGAATTTTATTTACTAAAATATCTTACAAACAACATAAAGTTCCTTCACATAGAAACTAGCCTTTATTCAAACACATCTTACAATCGACTAGCATTAACCATAAAACGTCCTCCAATTGCAGCCACACACTTAGAAACGCATTACACCCTGAAGTTTCATAATAAACACATCATTGTTACGCGCATTTAGCCCAAATTCAGCTGCTATTAAGCGCATCTGCATGAGTTTCTGTTCATCTTTTACTATCACTTCTCTTAGATACTCTGCTGTTTTCTGAGCATGGGTATTTCCAACACCTTCAAGCTCTTGAATAAAAGTAACCCTGTCACGGTTAACAGCAGCCAACCTATCACAAATGACAGTCAGTTGCTGTGCCATATGAACATCCTCGATACTAGCTTGACGACAATACAAAACCAATATGTCAGACCAACTACTAGAATTGGCCTCAGCTCTTAGCTGATCACACTTAGGATACCTAGACATTTTCTTTTCTTAATTTTCTTTCACACTTATCAAATGACTTATGAAAACAAATGTCCATTTCAGTTATCTTAAATAGGAAAACCAGATCCAGGAAAGATACTCACAAGATTGCCCATATCTATAATGCACACTGCCCACATCTATCTACTCAAACATAATTGGACATTACTGTTTTGCAGGTTTTGTACTTATGCTCACAGCCTTTTTTACAAATGCCAAAATCTTGACAGGTATCCAAACTTACCAGCCACATATTATAAACTAATTTATTCTACCATGCCTTTTTCTGCTAAACCATATCAAGGTTCAAAACCATTAGACATTATTGAACTGAGGGCTTTAAAAGTGTACAGAAATAAACAGCCAAACGTTAACAGTATATCTTATCTACCATTTCTTTATCCTTTGTTAATGAACCTCTCGCTTTGATTCATGCAGCTACAACAGAAACCTCAATACAAGTGCATCAGTGCGTACTTTCCTTCCTGCAGAAAATGCATCCTGTGAAAATGTTGACAACTGCAGCCAACATTCCAATTACTTACATTTGTGTATGTTATTTGCCTTAGATAATAAAAATTGAAAAGCAAAGATTCATTATATAACACAACAAAACAACCGACAAACATACCAGACACTTCGTCGCACCGCCGCAACGCGGCGGTTCGACGCACATCTCGTTATTAATAATAAGAAGGATAGGAAGTCTTGTTCACCCTCTCCCTACCTATCAGTCTGTATTCTTTAGGTAAAAATCTAAAGCCATGTTTTAAGATGTTGCATAGTGAAAAACAATTGGTTACTTATTTATGTATGTCATTCCTTTGGATCCAAATACTATAAAAAAAATAAGAAAAAAATAATTGCTCAGAAGCGCTTTTTATTATTCGAAGAATCGAACTGTTTGTGATGACCCAACATCACATTGAGCGCTGATATCATCATAGCAATTTGAATTGCACCAGCCGGGAATCGAACCCGGGTCTGTACCGTGGCAGGGTACTATTCTACCACTAGACCACTGGTGCCAGATGCTTATTGATTACCCATATATATTTATAACATATTATTTATGCCATACCTATACTACCACATATGAGTTTCCTTTTGCTTATTCAGGTTGCACGTCACATATTAATATTATCTGCAATGCTGGTTGAGATTCATCACAGATTAGTTTCTACATCCAAAACAGAACTTCGATATATGATTCCACAGGGGCGTTTGATAAGGTAATGGTCTTATATTCAAAGCGTAATACTATCTTTTCCTTGATTTTGTGCATAAGACTGAGTGTAGACCATCATAGCAAAACCTTGTGCAAACCAAACTGTATTGTCATCATACGCTAGCATAACAATTTCTCTTTCAACAACTAAAGACATTTTTAGCTTGCTTAAACACTCATCATTACTTTCATTTCAAAGTGTCCATTTATATCATATTTCTCATTTAAACCTTTTTGCTTAATATACTGTTTATGATGTAGATTACTATCTCATGCTAAAATCATACGTAAACGCTGTCATGCAATGGAGTAATCAATGCTGGGGTTTATAAATACGTTTGGATGTACGGGATTAGTTATCATTCTTGTTGATTGACAAATAATCTGTAATGTTCCTCATTGTATATAGATCAAATAATTTAGATTTTTTTTTTGAGATTATGCTAGTCATACTGTGTTTTAGGGTCTTAGCTCCCATGTGGCAAGTAATTATACATCAAAGATGGCCTCTTAATACAAATGTCTATGTGTTCCCCAAATGTTGAAAGAAACTTTAACAAAAATCAAAACATATAGTATTAGCTTTACGCATGTCTGCAAGTTTTTGGGCCCTTTTGGGATTAGACAAACGTATGTCTTATCACAGTTTGCGGATTCCTGTCCAACGCTTCCTTCGTAATAGCTATCTCCCTTCCACCATGGATATAGTGACCACATTGTTAGAACACATGTTTGCGGATTCCTGTCCAATGCTGTTGCCGGATAGCCTTTGTAAAGTAAATAATGGCTCTTTTGGCTGTGGAAGATCAATTTCACTGCATAACATAGAAACTACTTCTGTCATCGTTGGCCTATCCTTAGCCAGGTCCTGAACACAAAGAAGTCCCACGTGTATGCATCGCAAACCCTCTGGTAGACATGATGGCTTTGCCAATGCTTGATCAATGAATTCGTCTCCTCTGCCTTCCTTCCATGACTTCCATGCCTGAGATATGTTATATTTTGTAAGAAGCCATCAAAAGCTGGCATGTAAACGGAATGAAGTTTTGTGGTATGGTATTTGAGTGGAATGTTATACTTACGTGTGCAAGAGGATAAACTTGTTCTTGATGTATAAATGCAGTATTCCTCTTTCCACTCACAATCTCTAATAGCATTACCCCGTAACTAAATACATCTGATTTCTCTGAAATCACTCCTCGCATGGCATATTCAGGAGACATATAGCCACTGAATTTCATTATTTGATTAGCATTAGCCCAAGAATATAACAATTTGACATCATATTGACAAAAATGTGTAATGAATATCTTGTTCACTTTCTGAGTCATAGGAGAAGGTTAGTTGTAAATACAAGCATCACAAGTCATCTTTTTCTATGATATGATGTGCTATATATACTCATTTCAATGTGACTTCCATTTTAAGATTTGGTACTTTGTTTTTATGAGTTTAGACTGTAATAAAGACATCATGTGTGCGTTAAAAAGATGTTATTTGAAGAGTCACTATTCTAAAGAGGAAATATAAAGTTCTCACTATGTGCCAACAATCCGGTGAGTATTCGCCAGCTCTTGTGTCATTTGAAAATTTCTTGCCAGTCCAAAGTCCGATATTTTGGGATTCATTTTCTCATCTAGTAGAATATTGCCACATTTCAAATCCCTGTGTATGATCCTTAAACAAGAATCACGATGGAGATAAATAAGTCCACGACCAATGCCCTGAATAATGTTGAAACGAGTTGCCCAATCAAGCTGTGAACGTTTCTTTGGATCTAGGCATCAAAAAAGTAATCTATAAGCAATGCCCCGAATAATGAGAAATGGAAACATAGAGATTCAAGTTAAACTGACCAAAGAGAAAAGTGTCCAAGCTTTTGTTTGTCATGTACTCGTATATCAACAATCTCTCTTTTCCTTCAATGCAGCAACCTAAAAGTTTAACCAGATTCCTGTGTTGGAGCTTGGAGATTAACAGTATTTCATTCTTAAACTCTTCAATTCCTTGTCCAGAGTCGCCTGACAGCCTCTTAACTGCTACTTGCTGCCCATGATCTAGTATTCCCTATATTAAGTTAATGTGTTAAGTATAGTTATCGAAGAAACAAGGTTTGAGAATACTAGTGCATTATTACCTTATAAACTGGGCCGAATCCTCCTTCACCAAGTTTATTTTTGTAGCTGAAGTTGTCAGTGGCAGTTACTATTTGTTTGAACTCGTATATAGGCAAATCAAAGGACTCCTGTTTATCTTCTTGTGGTTTGTCCCTTGAAACAATTTCAACATCTGAACTGGTTCTCCTTTCTGCAGCGAAAATATCAACACATACGGATCATCTTATCGATGTTAAGATGAAAGAGAGATGTACATAGGTCTTTGGATTATTATGCTATATGATAGATGTTCTTACCTTTTTTATATGTTATCCACCTGTATAAACAAAACACGGAGCCACCTAAGAGGAGTGCACCACCTATAGTTGTGAGACTGATGATCAGTGCTGCTCGATTTGTTTTTTCGCCTACAGATTCGTGTTAGGCTTGTATGAACAAAATGTAATGCAGAAACATGAAGAACTGGCTACTAGACCTCAATAATTAAGAATTTGCATTTACCTATTTCGACATAAGAAAGGCGTAAGAAAAGATTCTCCCCACCAAATGAGAACTGCTCGATATCAATGAGGTCTTCCGTCCAAGCCAAACAGTAAATGCCGGTCATCACAAAGGCATATGCCTTGCAAGAGCATTTACCCATGCACCAGTGTTGGCATTCATCACGATTTTTGTCTGGAAAATAGTGATAACGATCTGGGAGTTTCAGCCCTTTTAGAACCTGGAACTTATCAGGCTTAGACTTCCCAGAAGCTAAACTACTTTGATTCTTCTCACAAAAAAGCTCACTTCGCCTAACACAACCCCTTGTCCAGTTACTTTTGCTCCATTCCTCATTTGACACTGGGACAAACCCTTTTAAGCAGTCACAAATAGGAGACTTGTTGTTCGTACAAATTGCAAAACTACCACAGACTCCATAAACATCACAAGCATTATCAGGTGCTTCCCAACGAAAATCCCACATGTTTCCTTCAGTGTCCCGATATATCATTTGAAACACACCATTAGGTTTTATATACAGCCATCGGTAATCAGATGATGTTAAAAGGTTAACAGTCAGATAAGCTCCCTCTTGTGAGTTAGCTGGCATGAGATTAATTAGATTCGAGTATCCAGCCTCCTGTTCTGGTATGCCTATAAACCTACCTCCATCCCATGGCCCACCTCTCCAATACGGCTTGGAATCGTACCATACTAAAGCTTGTGGCGGTTGATCTGATGAAAGTCCAGCAACAAACTTTCCAGGCGTTGGATCATCATCACTATTCCATGACGACATTAAGTTTTTAATTACCTTGTGTTTTGCCATTTGTCCCAATTTTCATGCCTGGCAACAGACTGTTACCAGGATAATCAAAACTTTCCCACAATATTGATCCTGAGCTGGTGTCATTTAGACAAAAGTCTCCCATGTCTGTTAGTTTTGCAATTGTTTCATCGAACTGGAGCCGAACTTTTGTTGACCATACACTTTTTTGCCCACCGTCCAGGATTCTCAAATTCCCATCGTTGTCAATTATCAAGCTAGAATTGGTGTCGGAAACTAAGAGTGGATTTTCTCTGTTTGCGACCCATACAACTTTCCTCAATATAATATTTTTGTACCATATACCAATATATCGGTTAGTGGAATTACCTGGACTGAAGAATCCTAGCTCGAAAACTTCATTGGCAGAGACAAGAGTTTGTCCTAAGGTTATGGGACTATCTTTAGTTAATATATCAGTTCCCGTGCAGTTTCGTAATGAAATAGTCAGGATATACAAGCAAGTCATGCAAAAGAGGTTTACGGATGTAAATCTTCTGATAGCCATGCCCATTAGTTTCTATACAGCTTTCTGCATATTAAGTTAGAATTTAGAAAATGAACTTAAAGATTGTGACTTTTCTGATTAAACTTTCAAGAAGTTAAACAGTGATATCATCATCTATTTGATAAAGAATTAGAGAATAGATTAATCTCTACTATAATGTCAACTATGATATAAAGACTCTTTCAATGGTTAGTTTAGCTGTACAATTATTGTTAGATATTTTTGTAGATATTTTGTTTTTTTTTTTTTTTACAAGTCAACTGAAGGAAGATTAATGACCAAAAACATGCCGCCACTTCCTTCAAATTCTAGTTGACAACTGCTAAGTTTCTTATTACATAAAGTCAACGTTTTGAAAAACCGGGTCGACCCGGCCGGGTTTCAGCTGACCAGTTTCGAACCGACCGGGTTTTTACGTTTCTCTTGTTGGTGATGACATTGTCGAAGACACTGACAAGAACAAAGACTACTTTCATATTCATTGATCCAGGTAAAACCACACAAAGTCAACGTTTGCAAAAAAACGGCTTGACCCGCCCGGGTTTTAACTGACCCGAGTCGACCCGACCGGGTTTCAGCTGAACCAGCCGGGTTTCGAGTTTCTCTTGTCGGTGATGACGTTGGATGAAGACTATGACAAAGAACAAAGACTACAAAGGTGTTATGACTGAGCATAGGGTCAAAGTGACTTTTATTTGGTAAAAAAAAGAAAAACTTAACTACGGTAAATTTTGGGTGGGGACCGGTTAAAGTGTAATGGAGATCAAAAGTTTAAAGTTTTGAATTTGTGCCATTTTATAATCTGAAAACTTTTTATACGTGTTTAGTATTAAATATTCTCTTTACAAACCGGACAAATTGCCTGATTTCCTTTGCAAAAAATTAAAAAGAGCTAATTTCATAAATGGTTGCTGTGGTATATCCGGTTTTTTTTTTTTTTGGTGCAAAAGGGTGAATTTATATAACTTTTCAACAAGTTACAAGATATACAAACAACTTAAAGATGGACAAGTCCCATCCAGTTGTAAAAATCAAAACTACAAACATTCTATCTGATATCTGAAGAATCATATATCAGATAACAAAAGAAGACAAACAAAAGTAGAAGACACCCCATGTCTGACTACTTTCAAATTCACCCAAAAGAAATGCACCAAGACTAAATCCTTCTCAACTACATTTCCACAACCAATTGCTCACCAAGCTCAGTCAACCTGCCACCACACTGGTATATCCGGTTTAACGGATATATCATTTACTTTTTTTTCTAACGGATCTTCTCCCTGTAGTTGTGACCCATAACGATTTTCTTTTTGTTTGACCGTTAAACTAAGAAGAAATGACATAAATACCTTTAAAAGTAAGGTCCTTATGGTTTGTGGTGTATAACGAATTTAGTCCATAATTTTTTTATTACGTTTTCGTTCGTTTTCATACGTTTTCATCCGTTTTTTATTCGTTTTCGCCCGTTTTTCTTACGTGTTAATACGTTTTCTTTCATTTTTATACGTTTTCCTCCATATTTATATGTTTTCGTTCGTTTTCGTCCGTTTTTATACGTTTTCGTTCGTTTTTATACGTTTTCATACGTTTTCATCCTTTTTTTATACGTTTTCATCTGTTTCTTTTACGTTTTCGTCATTTTTTACGTTTTAGTCCGTTTTATACGTTTTCGTCCATTTTTATATGTTTTCATCCGTTTTTTTACTTTTTTTCTGTTTTATACTTTTCATTTGTTTTTATATGTTTTCCTCCGTTTTTATACGTTTTCATCCTTTTTTATATGTTTTCAGCTGTTTTTTTACGTTTTCGTCCATTTTTATACGTTTTCATCCATTTTTTACGTTTTCCTCCGTTTTTATACGTTTTCGTCTGTTTTTATTCGTTTTCCTCCGTTTTTATACGTTTTCATCCGTTTTTATTCATATTCCTCCGTTTTTATACGTTTTCGTTCGTTTTTATTCATTTTCCTCTGTTTTTATACATAAAAAATGGACGAAAATGTAAAAAACAGACGAAAACATGAAAAAGGACGGAAAGGTAAAGAAAGGGACGAAAACGTAAAAAAACGGACGAAAACATAAAACGGAGTAAAAGTAGTAAAAAAAGGACAAAAAAAATAAAAAATGGACGAAAACGTAAAAAAAAACAGATGAAAACGTAAAAAAATGATCGAAAATGTAAGAATACAGACGAAAACGTAAAAAAGGGAGTATAATGTAAAAAACTGACGAAAACTTTAAAAAATGGATGAAACGTAAAAAATGGACAAAAACGTAAAAAAAATGGATAAAAATGTAAGAAAACGACGAAAACGCAAAAAAAACATACGAAAAAGTAAGAAAACGAAGTAAACGTAAAAAAACTGACGAAAACATAAAAAATAGACGAAAACGTAAAAAAACAGACGAAAAGATAAAAAAAACCTAGCAAAACCTAAAAATATAGCAAAACGTAAAAAACGGTCGAAAACGTAAAAATACAGACTAAAATGTAAACAAACGGACAAAAACGTATAAAAACGGATGAAAACGTATAAAAACGGATGAAAACGTAAAAAATGGAAGAAAACGTATAAAAACGGACGAAAACGTATAAAAACGAATAAAACTTATGATAACGAACTAAAACGTATTAAAATTGACGAAAATGTACAAAAACGTAAGAAAAATGGACGAAAACGTAAAAAAAATGACGAAAACGGATAAAAACGTATGAAAACGAATGAAAACTTAATAAAAAAAATTAGGGACTAAATTCGTTATACCCCGCAAACCACAGAGACCTTACTTTTAAGGGTATTTATGTCATTTCTGTAAGTTTGACGGTCAAACTAACGGAATTATTGGTCAAGGGACCAAACCCGTTATGGGTCGCAACCACAGGGAGAGGATCCGTTAAGAAAATAGTAAAAGGACTATATCCGTTAAACCCGACAGACCACAGGGACCATTTATGAAATTAACTCAATTAAAAATATTTACAATTAAGCCCCTGCAGATTCATGTTCTCCCTATTCCACTCTCTGTCCTTCCTTTTTTAACAAAGAAAAGCAGTTAAGTTGCCTACTTTGTAAAGCAAGCATGATTTCCCTTTAAATCATATGTGTTTTAAAGATCTTTGGTAAGTTGAATGTAATTTTTTGGGGAGAGGACAGGTTAATTTGAACCGACGATCGAAGCAGTGACTCGGGTTTTGTTCTTTAATGTTAAGTCACTACATTAAGTCAATAATCTGGCATGCTGGCTGAGTCACAACATTGCTCCACGAGGGAATAAGCAGTTGCACATTACTGGATATCAGTGCTTATTGATTAGGCAATGGTCTTATATTCCAGGCTCAAAACTTTTATTTTCTTACTTTATAGCTATAATCAAGTTTATCTATGTGCATATAATTCTGAACTGAATAACATAAGTCTATTCCAAAGACTTGCATCACTTGACATTTAAATTGTGAACTGAATAACATGAACAACAAGGTAATCATCATCCAGTTTTAAAAACCAAACCTTCGAACAGGAAAGCATGGATTTTGAAAAATTAAAACTTCCAACAGAAAAGCAGCAGCAACCAGTTTCGAAATCAACCTCTTCATCATCCATGACTTTCAAACACACAACAAAACACGAAGAATAGACCCAACACTAAAAACACTTCCTTTGGTTCATGTACACCCTGCGCTATCATCTTTTCCAAGTTCTCTATCTTAAGCATTCACAGTTCCACTGGTTTTAAGAGGCCTTTTCCAGATCTGCATTAGCTTCCAACACAAACTAATTAGTAATCCTACATTGAAATGATGCTGATAACATATATTCATTCTGTATCAAACCGTGTGTGCAACAAGCCTTAGGAGCCGGATTTGTTCCACGAAAATGAAGCTGTGACGTTTGAGCTTCACAGCACCACAAGGCTTTTCAAGTTTTTTAACTTTTGTTTTATGTATATATGAAGTAATTTACTAACATGGGGTTTCCTATCATTGAAATGTTCATTCTATAGTTAATGGCTTTGTCTTCTCATAGCACTTGTGTACGTACAGACACAATTATGTTTAGTCTTAGTGTGCCACGTGGATTGTGAGGTTTTAAATCTTTATATACTTGCAGTAGAAACCAGAAACTTGAGACGGTATGGCCAGACAAAAATTTGTAGTCAGGCTTATTCTCGTCCAACTCATAATCCAAAGAAGATTTGACAGATCAGCAGAACCACAATAGATCTCCAATGAACTACCATAAACTCTAGTTCTGTTAGACACAGTTCAGGTATAGAAAGAGACCGTTTCACTAAAATGAGAGACATAGGATTGGTTTAACTCACCACATAGAACATTTTTTTGGAAATAAAGAGACTAAACTTATTAGTACCATTTGACCAGAGAAACAAATTTATCAGCTAATGACAATATGACATTCTCATGTGACTTCACTAACCAACAACCAAAAACGGCACAGTTTGAACTTACCCTTGTTGGATACGAAGCCTAATTTAAGTTGAAGTCGTCCCACAGCGTTTGATAGTAAGTATAGAGTTCTGCTGTCACAGCCTTTCTTTCGGGTCTAAAAGGGGTGTTTGGGATTGCTAGTTTCAAACTGTTTATCCACTTGAAAAATAAGCAAGTATCAAGTTGCTAATTTTTAAGTGCTTACTTCAACTATAATATAAAATAGGCAGTTCGACCCAAACACTCAAAACTGGTTATGGCTTAAAAATTAGCCGATAAGCACTCAAAAAAAAAAAAAAAAAAAAAAAATGTAAAAATAACTTACCTACGGTTAGTTTTAGATTTTTACTAAGGTTGTAATGGAAATCAAAATTAAGAAACCAAACTTATCCATGTGTCGTTAGTACTAACATTTTGTGGTTTCTGTGAGTGTACTTAATTTGATGATCAACTATAATTGTAAGATATGAAGTTATAACTAGGATATCGATTACAACGCTATATTATTTCCGGGTATCTGCTATATTCTTTTCATGGGTATACCTTCAAAAGTGCAAATGCACATATATATGCATCGGGCTATCAAATCGGGTATCCATTTGGTTGTGCACCATGCTACACCTCATAATTAATTTGATTGTAACAACTAACACTATGAAATCAGTTAACAAAACAAGCTTCAACGACTGAGGAGCCGAGGACTAAATCAAATACTTGAGTTTAATTTGGTGTGCGATTGAAAGATCATAGTTTGATGTACCGGTCACGTTTGGTGATGGTAAGATCCTAGAGGAGGAATGTGTCACTATACCGAGGACTAATGGTCAACTCGCAAGCTAACACTCATCATGTATTGGCGTCTATATGCATGCGAATACGCACGAGTAGTGAAAAGGAAACATATTTTGTTTCATATATTAGTAACAGTAAAATTGTGGTTTGTGTGAATGTGGGGTGACGTGGATGATCAACTTCAATTGTAAGATATGCTTCATGAAAACCTTAATACCCACATCGGTTATATAAAAGAAATAGTACTTCCTTATATACCACAATGTATATGGGCCATATATGTTTCGGAATTACATATGTTATTAGATACTATTAGGCTGGCCTAGTGGATCAAGCATACCTCACAAAAATAGTTTTTCTACACACACACACAAAACCAAAAAAAAAAAAAAAAAAAAAAAAAAAAAACCTTGGGGTGATCTTGATCGCTATTGCGACCTTCATCTTACTTTTTCTCACTCGATCGACTCATCCACAATAAGGGGATCAAGTAAAGATAGATCAATTCAGTCGATCGTGTATCCTTACTGCATCCGGCCTTATTACCATTATAATGGTAGATAGTAATATGTGGAGTAAAATTTGTATAATTCTTACTTTTTGTTAATAAAATGTAGGAAGTTTTTTTTAGAGTAAACTACAAAATTCATCTCTGTGGTTTACCCCATTTCGCACCATACATCCATTTGAAAAAATTGCAACATATACATCCCTCCGTTAGTAAAAGTTAACCTATATACATCCCTCCGTTAAAATAAGGACAAACGGCGCAAACTATTTCTAGGTTATCTCCTAACGAGATAGAAAATATTTACACCGTTAGTCCTCTGGGTTAACTGTATTTGCACCGTTAGTCCTTTTTTACGTTTTCGTCCGTTTTTTTACGTTTTCGTCCGCTTTTTTACGTTTTCGTCTGTTTTTTACGTTTCTGCCCCTTTTTTTACGTTTTCGTTCGATTTTTTTCGTTTTTGTCCATTTTTTTTCGTTTTTGTCCTTTTTTTACGTTTTTGTCCGCTTTTTTACGTTTTTGTCCCGTTTTTTTCCGTTTTTGTCCATTTTTTTTTACGTTTTCGTCCTTTTTTTTACGTTTTCGTTCCCTTTTTTACGTTTTCGTCCATTTTTTTACGTTTGCGTCCGTTTTTTTTACGTTTGCGTCCATTTTTTTACGTTTTCATCTGCTTTTTTTACGTTTTCGCCTATTTTTTTACGTTTGCGTCCATTTTTTTACGTAAAAAAGCGGATGAAACCTTAAAAAAAAGTTAAAAAAAGGGACAAAAATTTAAAAAATTGAATAAAACTTAAAAAAGGATGAAAACGCAAAAAAATGATGAAAACGTAAAAAAACGGTCGAAACCTTAAAAAAAGGGACATAAACGTAAAAAAAATGGACAAAAACGAAAAAAAATCGAACGAAAACGTAAAAAAAAAAAACGGATAAAAACGTAAAAAAGTGGACGAAAATGTAAAAAAGCGGACGAAACCTTAAAAAAAAGGGATGAAAACATAAAAAAAGGACAAAAACGAAAAAAATCGAACGATAATGTAAAAAAAGGGACAAAAACGTAAGAAAATGGAGGAAAACGCAAAAAAGCTGACGAAAACGTAAAAGAGAAATGGTTTGCGCCGTTTGTCCTTATTTTAACGGAGGGATGTATATAGGTTAACTTTTACTAACGGAGGGATGTATATATTGCAATTTTTTCAAATGGATGTATGGTGCGAAATGGGGTAAACCACAGGGATGTATTTTGAAGTTTACTCTTTTTTTTATAACAAGAAGTCCTATAAATTTGATAATCTCTTTCTTGTTGTACATTTTGCACCCCATGGATATTTCGTGTTTTGTTAAGTTTATGATTTTATATAAAATTAAATACATAAAAAGGTTACAAGTCATGAATTTATGTGTAATGCGGTATAGTGTATCAAAGGTTGATCAAAAGGAGCGGGAGTAGTTATATCGATTATGTAACTCGGTTTAAATTGAAAAACGGGTTGCGGCGCAACTTGTTGCTCGTTTGCCGGAAATCTTATTGTAATTGATATTTACTATATTCAAATTCAATTTGAGATCTTTATTCTTGGACTAAAAAGAAAAAAAAGAAAAAAGTTCATAACCCAAGAAAGTTATGTTTGACTACGTACTAATTAGGAACATGAAAACTTAATTATAACAGGGCTGCAAAGGTGGGAATGCAGTTGTAATGGATCAATGAATAAGATGGTTAGGATTCAGTAAAGATTCTAATAGACGTGAAACTGGCTTTAGAGATGCCTATTTGAGGCAAAGCAGGACATGGTTGAATATCATGCGGGGCGAACTAAATATCATGCGGGGCGAACGAGTTAACATTGTGGTTGAAGCTGAACTGGTTATATGTTTGGTGATAATAAAGCCATTGCTTGATCCAGTGGTGTAGGGTTGCACCAAGATCCTGAATTGTCCCTATACCCACGAAGAAATTTGATGGTCAACTCGCAAGCTAACACTCGCGGTGTCTTCACATCTATATGCAAGTGATTACCATCTAGCTAGTACCATTGATGAACATGTTTGGACTAATAACAACGTAAAAGAAAAAAATGTCCAAATTTGATGGAGACATGGAGTACGTAGAAACAAAAGAATGAGTTAAGATATGTTTTACGAGCATATCAACGAAAGGAGGATGGGAGTTGAAGTAATTGTGTGGATGGGTAACTTCTGTTTTTGATCTTTGTACAAGTTACTAAAGATCTCAATCTCTGTTTTGGTAATTCTATATTTTGATTATTCCATGCTACACATACTTGAGTGGCTGTTATTGCTAGTTGCACTCCGTACGTAATTACTATTTGATCAAACTTACGAAATAATAATAACATATACTCTACGATATATCATTGATCAGTTGAAGGTACGTACAAAGTGTTCATATATATATGTACACTTTGACCTAAATAACATAAAGAACAAAACTTAAATATTGAAAACTACAAATCAGTCCATCAACTCATGCAATGATCATACATGAAACTAATAACTAACATCCTCTATGGTGTACTTAATTCGCTGACATTACACCTTCGCCCCGGAACTTGAATGCACATATTCTCTACGCTAAATTATGGAATACGCACGGTGATGTCTCCCATCTCTTTAGACACTACCTATGTTGGGTGGATTTTTCTTGCAACGTAACTTTATGTAGTCAATAACATTATATGCAACTACGACTGCAAAAAGTAGCGATATATTAAAATACCCAATCCAGTAATATCCATCGTTAGGGATGAGCAACACCAACACAAACGAGAGAGGAGCAAGAATGCCTGAGATGCAAAATACACATCTCACAATCATGTAAATATAGTAGATATGTGTTAAGCACCCGTTGTGCAAACTCTCTAAGTAGTTCATCATTCCAAAATAAGTTATTGAAGCCGGTGTAGCAACAACAAAGGCAACAACTCCCGTGTGGGCAAAGAACGAGTGAGTCTCAAAAGGTGAGTCTTTTGGAAACTTTAGTTGAGCAAGTTGTGCCAATACTGGAACCATGAAGACAAGAGCTACACTATATATAAGGTTCAAGTTCCTCGGGTAATAATTACACCTGACATAAAAAATTTATATATTATGCATAAAAAAAATAGAACAAATGTAGAATATTGAAAAGCATAACCAAATTCGTGGTACGTGAATCAAATGAGAAATAGTAAATAAATTGGTAACTAATTACTCTGTTGGACGTCGATTATTGATGAAAGATGGCGTCCTGACTTCTTCATGTGACGCGGGTGCAATGTTAATGGCAACATCTCCCATACCTCTTCCGGTAAGATCAACGATTTCGTGGTCTGAATTATTCATGGTTTGTGGGATGAAGAAAGTGTTATGTATATGGTGACTGCTTCTACTATATTGTGAATGTCTATGTATGATTTATGAGTTTGGGTTTTAGTATTTATAAAGGTAATCTTTATGTATATGGTGATGCTTCTACTATATTGTGAATGTCTGTATGATTTATGAGTTTGGGTTTTAGTATTTATCGAGGGTAATTAAAAAGTTGGCAGCTGACAACGACATCTTAAACAGAGACATTCACAATTTAGTGAAGATATAAGATCGGACAAATGACATTAAAGATTTAAGATCGCACAAAAGACATTAAAGATTTAAGATCGGACAAAACTTTGTCACCCTCCATCTTATCTATACTACATATAATACACAAAGCACTCTCTCTCCTTTTAAATCTTAAAATTCAGACTTACAAAAAATAAAGCATGAATTACAACACTTTAATGCACCCAATTTTCACACTTACAAGAAATAAAGCATAGTGTACAACAAACACTACATAAATGCTATTAAAGTGGTCAATTAATACACAATTTAATTCACCCCTTCACCAAAATATACAACCTTTTAACCACAATGTACATTCTAATCTATCAAGCTTCCAATGGATATTCATATTATCTAATATATATAAAAGGCAGTTTTTGGATGCTTCAAAAACATGTACCGGATGCTTCAAAACCATGTATGAAACAGTTGTCCTACACTTGTATGAACAGTTATTGCAACAGTAGTGTGCTCTAAAGCATTGTACCAAAAAAAAAAAAAAAAAAAAAATGTAGCCGAACCAGTGAACAACCAAATGGAAAAAAAAAAAAAAAAGCCGAACCAGTGAACACAATTTGTAGTTTTGAATAACCACTTTTATGTTTACAGCACCTTTCTAACATCAAACTATAAACATTTATGCTAAGTAACTAAACTAGGAAAGTTAAATTTAGAACATGTATGTGTAAACAATATGGGAGTTATGCCAAAAAAGCCAATGTGCCTGCTTATAATATTGAGTTGACCGAGTGACAGCGTGGTGGCAAAAGGTGGTGGTGCCGCGTGACAGTGTTGCGGTGAGAGCCACGAGCTAAAACGCTCCAGAAATGCAATACATAAGCCGATCTATCGATTCAGCTAAAAATACGAGTCGCCGGAATAATCGTCGGCAGTGGTGGTGGCCGGAATTGCGATGTCGCTGGCGGGTAGAGAGAGAAGGAAGAGAGAGATTGAATAAATAGTAATTGAATTATTATTATTTTTGAGGGTATTTATATTTTGAGGGAGGGACGAAATGTGTAAATTGAAAAGTGAGGGATGTGTTGTGTAAATATGGGCAGAGGGACTAATTCTGCCACATTCGCTATACTTTTACAATAAACATCGCGGGACCCATTTAACATATCAAACGGACTTGAAAATTAACGAAACTTACGCCATTGTTCACGAAAAAAATTTTCCAATAAAAACGACTATAAATATGCAATATTTTCAAAAATCAATATTTTTGAAAATTACGATACGTTTTGTGCTTTTTAGGTTGTGCCGGTTCACTAATAGGGACAATATGCAAAAAACGTAAAAAAACATTAAAAAAAACGTAAGAAAATATAATAAAACGGGCGAAAACGTATGAAAACATAAGAAAACGAATAAAAACATAAGAAAAACGGTCAAACTAACCAAAATTGTTTTCTAGGGACTAATTCAAAAAGAGACTTTAATTAGTATTAATGATATAAAACAAGAC
Organism: Artemisia tridentata subsp. tridentata; assembly: GCA_021014915.2. Lineage (NCBI taxonomy): Eukaryota > Viridiplantae > Streptophyta > Magnoliopsida > Asterales > Asteraceae > Artemisia > Artemisia tridentata. Next base: position 17,075,696 of record CP139507.1, on the reverse strand, counting down.
TTAGCACCGCATTCCCGTTGCAACGCGCGGGTTTCCCAGCTCGTTTTAAAACTAAATAAAACACTTTTTTTAACAAAATTAAAGAGTATTAACATTTTTAACAAAATCATAAATCTGATAAGATGCATATTACCGATTCGAATGTATTCACATTTTTAACAGTAAAACACATGGTAGTATCATGATGATACGGTAACAACAAAAGAAGAACACCCTCACTCTTTCTTGTGATCTAACTATATAAGAATCACACACAAACAATATTTCTCTCAAACAAATTCAGATAGTCTGATCTGACCAAAACACAATTTTAATAAAGAAAAATAAATGTGGATCTATGTTGCAAATTGGTGGTGGATGATACAGATCGAAATAGTGGTAGAGAATGGATAGGGAGGCAAATGGAGGAAGTGGTCAATGGTATCAACAACGGGATGGAATGAGATGAATTTAAACAGTGTCGGAGGCAGGGGGATCTACAGCTAGAACAGGGTATGCACTTGCATACCATGTGAATTCTGATTGTATTGTAAAAAATAGTGATTTGTGGCTTTTATGCACAAATTTATGAAGAGTGCATACCCACTGAAAATGGGGTACATACCATGAGCCAACCGAATTCTCTGTAAATGATGGAAGAAGAAGGAGGCGCCTATATTTTGGTAGGGTTTTAATCTCTTTTTTAACTTTTTAGTGTAGCTGTTTATATTATGAATAAGCCCATAAGAGCCCAGTTACACTTGCAATCTCAATCTACACAGTTACCAAGCCCATTTATTTTCAATCATTTATTTTGATATATATTACATATTTACATGCAACTATTAATACGAAATTATGTACAAAACAATTTGAAAAGTAAATAAAATTGATATACTAGAACTATTTTTACTTTAAAGTTCTAACTTTGACATATAACTTATATAGAAGTCTTTTTTTGGATCTTGGAGATTACATGTTAAATGTATCAAAATGTTTTACATTATAAATGATATATGCATAAGTATGTGATCACGCAACCTTTTAGTTATTTGCAACTACCCCGTTAATGTCGACCACCACAACCTCTTACATCGCCATGCAATTGATATCAACATCTTTGTCATCGCAACAACGCATTCACAATCACATAACCTTTTAAGTACTTGCAATTGTACTACTCTCTTAACTAAAGTTATTGTTATTCGTAAATTAATTGTTAAAAAAAGATATAGGCGAAGAACATCACATTGCCAGAAAAATTAGTCACAGGGTACCCGCCGCCGCATCGCGCGGGTACCCTGCTAGTTTGATCTAATGGTTGTGATTAAATCCATATTTTACACTATAAGTGTATAATTGTCAACTATATAAACACAAAATTAAAAAACTCCGCTTTTAATCTCTCAAAAAAAAACACACACAAATGTGTTTTCTCTCATCCCCAATTCAACATCAACTTCCACCATTCAATCATCTTATCAAACTCTAAATCTGAATTTTAATTCATGATAATTATAAACTAAATCTAATAACGAGTAACTTTTCAGTTTCCTCTAAAACAATACGACTTTCACTGTTCCATCACTTCGCCACCATTCACTGTTCGTCCGTCGTTGACCACTTCGCCACCGTTCGTCGTTCGTCCACCATTGACCACTTCGCCACCATTCGCCGTTCACTTTTATCAAGGTTTAATTCTTGTGTTTCAATTAAACCTTAATGTATTTGTTATTATTGATGTGTAATTTGAATGTATTTTGTTGTGATAATTTAGCCCTAATTTTGAAGGTGTGGTAAGTAGTGGTTTTGGAGTGTTTGGCTGACATAAGGTGTTGTGTTGTGATAAGTAGTGGTTTTTGAATATATATTTTTCCCTAATTTTGACGACATAAGGTGTTTTGTTGTGATAAGTAGTGGTTTTTGAATATATATTTTGCCCTAATTTTGACGTAATGATTTGTTTGTTGATGTAGAAAATAAGCGAAAGCAAACATTTTAGTGTTCTGTAACAAATGGAACAAATAGGCTAATGAGTTGCTTTGTGTAAATAAGTAAAAGTTGATATAGTGCAAATTGAAAAACGTCAGCTATAATTCGTTAGTGTTATGAAATTTTATAGTTATTGTTATGACTTATGAATGATCGTGAATGTTATTAGTCGTAATGATAGTGAATGATTTTGGTTTGCATATTCTTTTTTTAGCATTAGATATGTTACGGTGAATGTTAGTAGTGGTAAAATTAGTTTTGTTACAGTGAAATAAGCTTAAGTGTTATGTGTTACAGTGAAATAAGCTTAAGTATTATGTCGTAAAATTTATAGTCCCAAAGCTTAAGCATTCATCATTTAAACAACCTTCTTCTTCATTCATTTAAACAACTGTCTTGCCTTCATTTTCACTTTTTGATCCACAATTCCAATTCATATTCTATCTTTGTTATAGCCTGAAGAAGAAAAATTGTCTGATCCTTAAAACGAGAGGAATTGGAGCGCCATCTAACGGAAAAAGATGCATCAAGGACAGCAAAGGTTTGCTTCAAACAAATTGACGGAGGATGACTATTATGTCTATGTTTTATCAAATGGTGAGTTGCTACTTATCTAGCTAGTCTTAGTTGGGCGGATACAAACACTTGTAGAGATGAGCGATGTTAATAAACTCACTTTTAGTGTTATCGTCTGCAATATATTTATTATGTTTTGTTTCTTCAGGCATTTCCTTATATCCTCTTCTAGCCACAAGCACTACTTCCTTACAGCGTCTTCAACCTGAAAGCACTAGAACCCTGTGCACGGGTGAGCACACCATATATTTTCAGTTCTTTTTAATTGTCTCATATCTTCGTCCCTCTTTAGAATGTCCCAACTTCTAAAGTTTTCCAGCTACAATAATTAATCACCAATTATATTTTCAGAAAGTAGTTGTAGCGTCGCTGCCGCTGCAGCATCTAGACATATTTAAATTCTGAACTGAATAACATAAGTCTATTCCAAAGACTTGCATCACTTGATATTTAAATTGTGAACTGAATAACATGAACAACAAGGTAATCATCATCCAGTTTTAAAAAACCAAACCTTCGAACAGGAAAGCATGGATTTTGAAAAATTAAAACTTCCAACAGAAAAGCAGCAGCAACCAGTTTCGAAATCAACCTCTTCATCATCCATGACTTTCAAACACACAACAAAACACGAAGAATAGACCCAACACAAAAAACACTTCCTTCGGTTCATATACACCCTGTGCTATCATCTTTTCCAAGTTCTCTATCTTAAGCATTCACAGTTCCACTGGTTTTAAGAGGCCTTTTCCAGATTTGCATTAGCTTCCAACACAAACTATACATTGAAATGATGCTGATAACATATATTCATTCTGTATCAAACCGTGCGTGCAACAAGCCTTAGGAGCCGGATTTGTTCCACGAAAATGAAGCCGTGACGTTTGAGCTTCACAGCACCACAAGGCTTTTCAAGTTTTTTAACTTTTGTTTTATGTATATATGAAGTAATTTACTAACATGGGGTTTCCTATCATTGAAATGTTCATTCTATAGTTAATGGCTTTGTCTTCTCATAGCACTTGTGTACGTACACACACAATTATGTTTAGTCTTAGTGTGCCATGTGGAGTGTGAGGTTTTAAATCTTTATATACTTGCAGTAGAAACCAGAAACTTGAGACAGTATGGCCAGACAAAAATTTGTAGTCAGACTTATTCTCGTCCAACTCATAATCCAAAGAAGATTTGACAGATCAGCAGAACCACAATAGATCTCCAATGAACTACCATAAACTCTAGTTCTGTTAGACACAGTTCAGGTATAGAAAGAGACCGTTTCACTGAAATGAGAGACATAGGATTGGTTTAACTCACCACATAGAACATTTTTTTGGAAATAAAGAGACTAAACTTAGTACCATTTGACCAGAGAAACAAATTTATCAGCTAATGACAATATGACATTCTCATGTGACTTCACTAACCAACAACCAAAAACGGCACAGTTTGAACTTACCCTTGTTGGATACGAAGCCTAATTTAAGTTGAAGTCGTCCCACAGCGGTTGATAGTAAGTATAGAGTTCTGCTGTCACAACCTTTCTTTCGGGTTTAAAAGGGGTGTTTGGGATTGCTAGTTTCAAACTGTTTATCCACTTGAAAAATAAGCAAGTATCAAGTTGCTTATTTTTAAGTGCTTACTTCAACTATAATATAAAATAGGCAGTTTGACCCAAACACTCAAAACTGGTTATGGCTTAAAAATAAGCTGATAAGCACTCAAATAAGCAATCCCAAACACCCTCTAATTCTTTATAAGGTTGTTTTACCTACCAGTATTCTAAGAAACATTTTGTAAGAGTCTAGCAAATATCATGCCACAGTTGGAATTATGTATCCTTAGGGGGTGTATTCATTTTGTTTAAGCTTATTTTGGGCTTATGTCATTTCGGTCTGTGTTTCATAATCCCAATTTTTCAGCTTATTTTGAAACTTATCGGCTTCTATAAGATTGTTATATCATAATAAACTTATATAAGCTCGTAAGTTTCAAAATAAGCAAGAAAAAATTGGGCTGATGAAATATAAGCTGAAAAATTGTACTTTAATAATTTGATGATCAACTATAATTTTAAGATATGAAGTTATAACTAGGATATCGATTATAACGCTATATTATTTCCGGGTATCGGCTATATTCTTTTCATGAGTATACCTTCAAAAGTGCAAATGCACATATATATGCATGGGGCTATCAAATCGGGTATCCATTTGGTTGTGCACCATGCTACACCTCATAATTAATTTGATTGTAACAACTAAGTTAACAAAACAAGCTTCACCGACTGAGGAGCCGAGGACTAAATCAAATACTTGAGTTTAATGTGGTGTGTGATTGAAAGATCATAGTTTGATGTACCGGTCACGTTTGGTTATATAAAAGAAATAGTACTTCCTTATATACCACAATGTATATGGACTATACATGTTTGGGAATGGTGTAAAGTTTACTTCATATGTTATTATTATATATGCTAAAAGGCATAAGTTGCTTTTAAAGCAGTAAGTTTATTACAAAAATTGTTATGGGAATGTTACGGACCAAATTGTGTCTCACGTTGAAGGAGTACAAATTGTATTGTACATAGTCCTGTAGACAGTACATATGTTGCAAAAAAGTATTGGATGAAAAATAACGGGAACTGTTACTCCGTTCCGTTAGAGAACTGTGCGAAACACTGTTCATCATCTAATTACCCCGTTCTGAACACTGTTCAATCCCGTAATGCAGTTGTAACGAGTGGGGTAACCCGCGTGTTGCTACGGGAGTGTTTTGCGGCATGTTAGTTATATATATATATATATATTATATATATATATATATATATATATATATATATATATATATATATATATATATATATATATATATATATATATATATATATATATATATGGGGAGGGTTAATGTGAGAGATTTTTTAATGTTCTAAAAATGAGAACTAATATAGACCGTTGGATCAATTGATTGGTCTTAGATGATATTAATTGTTTATGAATGGTATTTGTGTAATTAACATCAATTGTAGGGGCTTTATGTACAGATTTATTTATTTTTTTAACCAACATCACAACCAAATTATTTTAAAATAACATCACAACCAGATTTTTTGTTTTTTTATCAGATTTTTTGTTTTCTTATTAGATCCATTTAACAGTTATTTACACGAACTCAATGATACACATAATACCAACTGGCGGATGTTACACACTTGTACATCATTTTCTAGTGAAACATTGATATACCGACGGGATGTTACACACTTGTACACGAATAAAAAATAATAAATAATATAGATTGACTTGTGAAACATTGATACACCCATGGGATGTTACGTACTTGTACATCAATTTCTTTAAATTGATACAAAAAATACAACTTGATTTTCAAACTTTAGGAACAAAAATAACCAAAAATCTATCTACGCTGCTAATACACGAACAACAACAAATACACGAGCAGAAAAGGCGGCACCTACTGATTTGCGAGAAGCAACAGATGCACAAGCAACAGCAACTCCTACACAGATCTTGAAAAACTCTATAATTTATAACCTTGAACAATTGATTCACAAAAAACAACCGACACACTTAAACATTAGTGTGTCACTGATTTTCAGTCATTTAAATCCGAAAAAACACAAAAAACAACCGATCTAAATATCGGGATAACGAAGCCTTGCCGGAATAAATGATAGTTATGTGACACAAGCTTTAATAAACGAACGGCGGTATCACCCGCTACAAAACTCAAAATCTTCAACCGAACCCGTACACAACCACGATTGTATCAACTGCTAAAAAACTCAAAATCTACAACCGAACCCGTACACAACCACGAAAATGTATCACCTGCTACAACCAAACCCGTACACAACCACGATTATATCACCTGCTACAACTGAACGCAAATCGAAACTGAACACAAAACGAAAACCATTTGACCCGAGTGGTATCATGGGTATTTAGCAACAAGTTACACCAACATATCTTACAAATAAGATCCGTGTATCGAAAAAAATGGACACAAAAATGATTTGAAAACCAACACTAACCAGATTTATCTATGTTACATGAAACCCATATGTATCAAAACTGATCTGAAAACCAACACTAACCAAAACTGATATGTAAACGAGCCCATATGTATCAATGGTATCACGACGACTAAGGTCTAAAAAACATGGCGACTAGGGTTTCAAAGACAACAAAGTAAATATTGGTGATGGTGGGTTTGTTAGGGTTGCCACTGTTGAACGGAGAAGAACCCAGATTTATCAAGCTTCGATCAACAAGAACACATAATCACCCAACAAGAAATACCAACGATGCACACAAAAATCGAACCCATATGTATCAATGGTATCTCGAAAAATCTAATTATTTTGTGATGAAAAAACAGATCTGTTGTGGCTTCCAGTATAGCAGCGGCCACATTATTAAACCCATATACCAGTTGCAATTTGGGTTGCCAAACCAGTTTCCCCCGCGGCGAAGATCGAATACCATATTGAAGATTGGAACTGGCGGCCACGGGCTATGGTTACACGAAAAAAAGGGTTGGAGATATGAGATGACGTTACGAGTTTACAGTGGTGGTTTTCTTGGTTTTTGTGGCGTTTGGATCTTGGTTTTGGTACATACGGAATGATATAAATATAAAAAAAGATGATGTTGATTATAGCGGCGACCTGTTATTTTAATTGCCGAAAAAATATAGTGGGATGGAGAAGAGATGGTATGGAGGAGATAATGGAAGCTGGGAAGCAGGTTGTTTATGTTTATTAGGGATTGGGGTTAATTAGTGTTAGATGAGTAAAATACCCATAATACCCTTTTGACTACATTTTTAATTTACAGTTTTTTTCTTTTTGTGTTTTAATTTTGTTGCCACTTGTCATACTTCTATTGGTTCTCACTTTTAAAACTTTAAGAAATCTCTTATTTGATCTCAATTCTATATATATATATATATATATATATATATATATATATATATATATATATATATATATATATATATATATATATATATATATTTTCGTTTTTATGCGCTTTCACACAAAATATTAACACATATTGAAAACATGTTTGATTCGGTATGCGTGACCTGGTTCTAATTGACTTCAATAACAGTAAACGTGTGCATTATTCATTTATCGACGCGTTGCTGCAGGAGGTTTTGCGTTTCAAAAGTGTATGTTTCAAAAGTAGGCATAATTTAGAAAGCACGAAACGAATTGAATTTTTCAAATAAATTGACTTCGATAAAGTTATGCGTATTTATATTCGTTTTTATTGGAAAAATTATTTCGAGAACAATGGCGCAAGTTTCGTAATTTTTTGAGTCCGTTTGGTACGTCAAATGGGTCCCGCGGCAAATATTTTAAAAGTTTTACTAAGTTGTCACAATACCCCCTCGGCCCCTCAATTTTTTTTCTACCCTTGTAGTTTGCATTGGCCAAGTTTGGTCCATCCCTACCTAATAAAACCCCAACATTCACTCTCTCTCTCATCATTTCTTATAATAAAAACACACACACACAAACACTTCTCCTTTCTCTCTTTATCACCTCACCGGAGCCACAATCTTTTCCGGCAACCACCGCCGGCCGCCACCTCCGCCGTTGCCGGAAAATTTTCCGGCGAAACCCTAAACCTTCCCAATCTATAGATCGGGATACCCTCGTCCGTTCTGGAGCAGTTGAGCTCTTGAAGAGCTCTCGTGATACCCGAAACCACTACCACAGTCACCACCGCCTCACCACCACCTCCTTTCTACTCGGTAACACCTCACGCGCCCTTCCCCTTTCCCCGTTTTTATTTTACCGAAAACCGTAGAAACCAACGGCATCACCACCATCTCAGAATTTGACGCCACCACCGAAATCCACCCTCCACCGTGTTCTTCAGCTGCCGGAACCACTATGGCCCTAAGGGTTTTCAAGTTTTGATCTCTTTTTTTTTTTAGTTTTTTTTAATAGATATACTTATAAGATCTATGAATTTTAGTTGTAAGTCTAAAGATTTAATTGTAGAGCTATACGTTTTTTTTTTTTTTTTTTTTTTTTTAGATCTATGCACTGTGCGGTACAACCATTTGGAGGACGTTTTACTGTTATAAGCACTGTGTTGTACAAATTTTTGATGCACGTTGTGGTACTGTTATAAGCACTGTTTGTACTGTTATAAGCACTGTGAGGTATAATCATTTTGAGCACGTATTACTGTTATAAGCACTGTGCGGTACAAATTTTTGATGCACGCAAATCCTGCCTTTTAGATATATATATATATATAATGGTGCTATTTTTCCACCCTTTTATCTTGCCTTGGTGGATAAATATCCATTAACTCATCTATATCTCTTCAAAACCCATAAACTTCTAATACATTATTTGTCTAATTGTTTTCTTCAACCCACAAAACACACACACAAACACACATATCCACAAACGATCGATCCTCTCTATTTTCTTTGATCGACTCTGTTGATTTTTAGGGTTTGGTTAAAGGTTTAATTGCAGTTAATTAAAAGGCAAAAAATTAGGTTTTTGCTCAAGAAGATGAGGAATTATGTGAGATACCTTAAAAATATAATTGCTGATATCGTTTTTTTTTGGTAAAATTAGGGTTTTGATTTAATTTGGGTTTCTTTGTTAGTTTTCTGATTTTTAATAAATTTTTAGGGGTTAATTTAGGTTATAGACTTATAGTGAACGGGTTTAGTTTTTATTTAATTGAGATTATTGCTTGGATTAATATTTGTGGTGTTTTTATTCTTTTGTATGAAAAATGTCAAGCTGCTAATATGTGATTGTTTGGATTTAATTTAGGGGTTTTTGTAAAATTAGGGGTTGTTTGATTATTTTGGTTGGGTATGTCATTGTTTGATTATTGTTGTTAATACAAATATCGTCCTAAAAACGTTATTTATATTTTACGATTTCCAAAACTATTAGCTGTCATGTTGCTGTCAAGTTGGCGGATCCAATCGACACAAAGGACGGATCCCTTTTATGGGATCCGCCGGCTGTTCATCAGCTTGCCTATAAATAGCAAGCTGATCATTTGGACACACCATCACTCATAGAGCCTAACATTCATACTCATTCATTTACATATCATCTAACATTTATCATTCATTCATTTCATTAATCTTTCCTTTTGTAGTAAAGGAGATTAAGCATCAAGGTTCAACACAGAAGTGTAAAACCTTTAGCATAGTTACTGTGTGATATAGTTGCAGTTCACACATCATTACTTGTATCATTTATCTCAGTGAGTGTGGTTAGTGTTTTAGTCCTCAAAACACAAAGAGTGTAGGGAGTGATTGTACCCTTGTGAAAGAACCAAACGGGAGTGGTTGTACCCTTGTAAAGAACTCGACATCTAGCTTAGTGTCGGTAATTATATAGGCGACGTTAGGTTGGTTCTACCTTGAAATAGAACCCGGTGTTTAGCTTAGTACCGGAAAAGGAAGTAAGCGACGTGTAAAGGTTTTCTCCACCTAGAAGAGAGTTTGTTTCTTAGTGAAGGATAACTCTCGAGTTAGAGGCTCGAGGAGTGGAGTAGGGCAAGGAAGAGAGTCCTTGTAGCCGAACCACTATAAACATCCGTGTTGTGTGGTTTGATCTTTCCTCTCTTTACTTCTCATATATATTGTGTGAATATTTGTTTGTGCTTGTTTCCTTTGAAATAACATAAAGTAACAAAGTAAATTAACTTTAAAACGGTAAAACTATTCAACCCCCCCCCCCCCTTCTAGTTTTCCACAATTGGCATCAAGAGCTACGTTACTTAAGATTTTTAAAATATATTGTATTTTAAAACTTAAAACGATCCATGGATTTTGAAAACTTTAAAGAAGGACAATCTATGCAAAGACCACCTCTATTCGAACCTAATTGTTTTATTTATTGGAAAAATCGCTTTGAGACTTATGTGAAGTCAAAGGATATAGATCTATGGTTTATAATTGTTGAGGGTGATTACAAGGCCATAAGTAATGATATTTCGGGTGGTCGGGATATAGAAACTTCTCTTACTCGTCACAGTGATGAGCAAAAGAAATTGATTGCCAAAAATAATGAAGCCAAAATGATGCTTTACAATGCTTTACCTAAGAAAGAATATGAAAGAGTTTTTATGTGTAAAACGGCTAAAGATATTTGGCAATCTCTAATTGTCACTCATCAAGGAAACTCACAAGTCAAAGATAACAAAATTGATCTTCTTGTTCAACAATATGAACAATTTGTTATCTCTGAAGATGAGATCATTGATAGTGCGTTTGCTAGGTTTAATACTATTATTACATCACTTAAAGCACTTGACGAATCTTTTTCTAGTAAGAATTTTGTCAGGAAATTTCTAAGAGCACTCCACCCAAAGTGGAGAGCAAAAGTGACGGCTATTGAAGAATCCAAAGATCTTTCAAGCATGACACTAGATGAGCTCATAGGAAATCACAAAGTTCACGAAATGGTGATGGAAAAAGATTCAGAAATAGTTAAAGGCAAGAAGGAGAAAATGAAGTCCATTGCTTTGAAAGCTAGAGCTGAGTCAAGTGATGATGAAGAGTCTTGTTCTAGTAGTGAAGACGAAGAATATGCCATGGCCGTAAGAGATTTCAAGAAATTCTTCAGGAGACGAGGAAAGTTCGTAAGACCACCTCGTGAAGAAAAGAAATCCCTTCGTAAAGACCGTGATGATAGAAAAGGCAAGTTAGAGAGGAAGTGCTATAGGTGTGGAGATTCTGGTCACTTTATAGGTGATTGTCCAAAGCCTACAAAGAACAAGTCTCAAAAAGCATTTGTTAGTGGAGCTTGGAGTGATAGTGAAGGAGATGATGATGAGCATAAGAACAACGAAGTTGCCCTTATGGCTCATGACACAGAAGAGGTACATTCTGACTCATACTCCTCTATTGATGATGAAACCTTAGAAGTAGAATATAACAAACTGTGTGATATAAGTATATAACATTAAAAATCATCAACAAAAACAAATTCTTGAAAACTAAAACAACACTTTTAGAAAATGAAGTGTATTGGCTTAAAGAAAAAGAGATACGAATGGAAAAAGGAAAAAATAGTAAAGATACATGTGTCTCTTGTCAAGAACTAAAATTAGAATTAGATGCACTAAAAACCACACAGGAAGATCTCATTAAGCAAAACTCTAAGTTTAAAAAGTTTGATAAAAACATAAGTTGTGCAGATGAGATAATGAAGATGCAAAAACTTCCTCATGATAAAACCGGACTAGGTTTTATGAAACAAGGAACCTTAGGCGACTTTAAGAAACAAACTGTGAATGAAAAAGAAATTGTTTTAACCATGTCAGAAGCCCACGGATCAGATGGATCCAAAGTTTTGGATCCGCCAGTTGTACCCAAGGGATCCGCGGGTGCAGAAGTTGAACAGAAGGATCTTAAAATGAACCGTACTGAATTCGTTAAGGTCACTAGAAAACCTAGCACTAGTATAACTAACAACAAGCTAAAACCAGTTGTTTCTGTAGGAAGAGGTCAAGCTAGAAATGAGTATAGAGTTAAAACAACTCAACAGAGACCTCAAACTAGGTTTCCCAAACACCCCTTTCCTAAGAGTAATATTAACTCACAACATCATTATCAAAATAATTGGAACCAAAATATGCCTAGAAACTTCCAAGGTCCCAATTACATACCATGGAACAACTATCCTCCATTTGCTTACATAAACCATGACAAAATGTTATGTTTAACCCAAACGGACCCATGAGATATTGGGGACCAAACGCTTGAGTCTTTCTTGAACTTAGGTATGCTTAAAGGTTGATCTAGAACCTGATGAATGGATCAAAGATAGTGGGTGTTCAAGACATATGACGGGAAACAAAAGCCTTTTCTCATCTTACCAAGTGTACGACGGAGGTAATGTCACATTCGGTAGCAAACTTAAAAGTAAAATCATTGGAAAAGGTACGATCTCTCATGACTCTCTCTCTATTGATGATGTTGCTCATGTAGATAATTTAGGATTTAACTTGCTTAGTATAAGTCAATTATGTCACAAAAAGTATAACGTCCTTTTCAGTGAAAATGGAAGTAAAATACTTAAAGATGGCATAACCGTAGGAAGAGGTGTTTTAAAGAATAACGTATATGTTATGAAATTAGATAAAACACCTAAAGACAAGCTTTGTCTTACCTCTCTGGACGAAAACTCAACTCTATGGCATCGACGTTTAGGTCATGCCAATATGAGGCTAATTCAATCCTTATCATCTAAGGAACTCGTTAGGAACCTACCCAAGTTGAAATATGACCAACACTTTTGTGATGCTTGCAAAATTGGGAAACAAGTGCATAATAGCCATAAGGCTAAAAACATGGTTTCTACATCTAGGTGTCTAGAATTATTGCATATGGATTTGTTTGGCCCGTCGGCTATACAAAGTTATGGAGGTAATTTTTACACATTAGTTATAGTAGATGATTACTCTAGATATACGTGGACTAAATTTTTGAAAACCAAAAATGAGGCCTTTGATAAATTTGAAATTATAAGCAAGAAAATTCAAAATCAAATAGGAAGTAACATAGTATCTATTAGAACCGACCATGGTCGAGAATTTGACAACGAAATTCAATTCGGAACTTTTTGTGATAATAATGGAATAACACATAATTTCTCGGCTCCCCGAACTCCACAATCTAATGGTGTAGTAGAACGGAAAAATAGGACAATTCAAGAAATGAGTAGAACTATGTTAAATGAACAAAACATACCTCAAAAGTTTTGGTGTCATGCCGTAGATACTTCCACATATATACTAAATCGAGTTTTAATTAGACCATTTTTAAATAAAACTCCATATGAACTTTATCGAGACAAAAAGCCTACATTAGGATATTTTAGAGTTTTTGAAAGTAAGTGCTTCATTCTTAACACAAAAGATTATCTCACCAAGTTCGACCCAAAGTCGTATGAAGGTGTGTTTCTCGGGTATTCACAAAATAGTAAAGCATACATAGTGTTGAACAAAGAAACCTCAAGAGTCGAGGAATCATTGAACATAACATTTGATGAAAGTCCACCTCCCTCTAAGACATCACATTTGGTAGATGATGACTTAGTTGAAGACCAAATGGTTGAAAATTTAGAGGATGAACCAGAAAATAAAGAAATTATCAACATTAAAGAATCTAAAAGTCATCCATTAGAAAACGTCATCGGAAAACTTAATGAAAGAACATTAAGATCTCAAGCTCAAAATGAAAGTAATTATTTTTGTTTTGTTTCAACAGTTGAGCCTAAAAATATAAATGAGGCTATAAAGGATGAATCATGGGTTATTGCTATGCAAGAGGAATTAAACCAATTTATTAGAAATGATGTTTGGACATTAGTTCCAAAACCTAAAAATCAAACCATAATTGGTACAAAATGGGTATTTAGAAATAAAATGGATGAAAATGGCATAGTATCTAGAAACAAAGCTAGGCTAGTAGCTCAAGGCTACAATCAACAAGAAGGTATAGATTATGATGAGACATTTGCACCCGTAGCTAGACTAGAGTCTATTAGGATACTACTTGCATATGCATGTGCACATGATTTTAAATTATTTCAAATGGATGTCAAAAGTGCTTTTTTAAACGGATTCATAAATGAAGAAGTATATGTTGCACAACCTCCCGGCTTTGCCGATTTTGAAAAACCAAATCATGTCTACAAACTTAAGAAAGCATTATACGGACTTAAGCAAGCACCAAAAGCTTGGTATGATCGACTTAAGACCTTCCTAGTTGACCATAAGTATACCATGGGCCTAATAGACAATACTCTCTTCACCAAGAAAAAGGGATCACATATCATCATCGTCCAGATATATGTGGATGACATTATATTCGGCTCAACTTGTCAAGAGTTATGCAACGATTTTTCAAAAATCATGCATGATGAGTTTGAAATGAGTATGATGGGGGAACTAAACTTTTTCTTAGGTCTTCAAATTAAACAATTTGAAGATGGGATATTCTTCAACCAATCAAAGTATATCAAAGATATGCTTAAGAAGTTTGGTCTTGAAGACTCAAAACCCATGAAAACACCCATGTCCTCCGAAACCAAACTCACAAAGGATGAAGAAAATGAATCCGTAGATAGCACTAAATATAGGGGAATGATTGGTAGTTTACTCTATCTTACGGCTAGTAGGCCGGATATTATGTTTAGTGTTTGTCTATGTGCACGTTTTCAAGAAGATCCCAAAATATCCCATCTTGAAGCCGTTAAACGGATATTTAGGTACATCAAAGGCACTACACATTTAGGATTATGGTATCCCAAAGGAACGGGTGTAGAAACCATAGTGTATGCCGACTCAGACCATGTCGGTGACTATGTTGATAGGAAAAGTACAAGCAGTATTTGTACTTATGTAGGATATTGTCTCACCTCATGGTTCGCTAAGAAACAAACAGCCCTCGCAATCTCAACAACAGAGGCAGAGTATGTGTCTGCAGGAAAGGCGTGTCAACAAGCACTGTGGATGAAACAAGCTCTCGTGGACTATGGAATCGAACTCAATGACATCCCCATTCTTTGTGACAACAAAGGAGCTATCGACCTCAGCAAAAATACGGTCCAACACGCTAGAACCAAACACATTGAAATACGTCATCATTTCCTACGCGACAATGTTCAGAAGGGAAATATCTCAATTGAGAAAGTTTCCTCAGAGGACAACATTGCCGACATCCTCACAAAACCTCTCAAAATAGAACCTTTCAACTACCTTAGACTTGGATTAGGATTAATGGAACCTAGTGATTAGATTAGACAGTAGCGTAAACCTTAGTTTAACCAAACTCGAAACTAAACCAAAAATTGTGTTCTGATCCCGCGGATCTAAACGATAACAAAGGCGGATCCTTTGTTTTGGATCCGCCGGATCCGTCACATGCACAAGTTGTTTTATTATATAATAAAATTCACCAAGTACTATTCATCACTCTCCTAAAACTTATCACCTACTGAATTCGTCTCATACTTCACCAAACTCACAAATTAAGCCATTGTTCTCAACCAAATTGTGCTCCAAACATCACTGTAAGTATCCTTATCATGTTTATACTCCTGATCTGCATCTAGGATTTCTATTTCATGCACAAAACCAAAACTTGGGGTTATGCATAATTCTTGAAAAATCATGAAGCATACTTTCTAAATTGCATAACAAATCATGTTTTTCATAGTTAGGAATTGCATCTTATAGTACATTGTCATCATTCATCAAAAACCCCATGAGAAATTTTTGCTAAAATCTTCTCACGACTAGGAAAAACGGTTTTTTGGACATTGTTCATACAAATACAAAAACGTTAGGTTTTAAGCATCACTTGCATCATGTCTCTTGAATGCTAAAGGGAATACATAATTAATATGTATTTTCGGGTACATTCAATCGTAGCTACATTGAAGTAGGAGCGTTTGGGTTATCTCTTGTTTTATTATAAAACTTGCATAAACATAATTTTCATGCATCAAAATGAGTCGAGATAATCGCACCTCCACATTGTCCCCATGTAGGCACACACTAGACATATATATATATTTTTGATAATTTCAACTAAACTATATATATTTTTCGTGTCTAGGATAATCATGCCTCCCGCCACCAACTATGATCACAAACACACCGTCAATTACCTACCTAAACACCATAAAACCAAAGGACTTAGTGAACAACAAGTTGAAACTTTCAAAGCTCTATGAAGGACACTACCAATCTTAGGGAACAACTAGCGGCCATTCACTTTGATTCCCTCCTAGATATCGATGAACCATTAGTTCCACGATTCATTTTAGAATTCTATGCTAGTATCAATCTAGAGTCAAATGATCAAGGTTACATGAACATTCGCTTCAGTGTCAATGGAACACAATACAACATCCCTTTAAATCAATTCGGTGAGGTCCTAGGAGTTCCAAGTTATGGAACGAGTGTCTATACCGATAAATGGTCATTAACCATTCTTGAGTCAAATCTTGAACGAACGGCACCATATGCCACTCCTTTAGCCTCAAAAGAAGTCATTCGTGAGCATCTCTTCATTCCTAGGAACAACCCCACTAGGATGTATCGAGGTAAAGAAGTAGCTAGAGATCCGTTTGCTATGGAGCAAAATGAGCTTAAGCCCGAGTTTAGGAAAATAGAAGAAGTCTTAAGGGACAATGTCATGTGCACGGTAGGAAATCGCGATCATATCAATGCTTGTCTTTGCCACATGATGTACAATGTGTCAACCCGTCAACCTTTCAACCTTGCTTACTATATCGCCAAGAGAATGGCCGATATTCTAATTCAAGGGAAAATGGCATTGCCTTATGGAATGCTCTTAACCCGTCTTTATCGAGCATTTGCACCCATCCCTAGAAATGCCTTAGATTTTGTTCCCGAATATGATGAGATCCAACGCACCTTTGTTCCCTTAAGCGACCATAGGGTAGCGGTTGATAAAGGCAAACGTCCTCGTGCTCAAACTTCATCATCTTCATCATCAGTGAGTGACGATGACGGATTGCCAAATTCTAGACTTCCTCCACCCGAGTACTTGAGACAACTTCCACCAATTCAGAATGAATCACCTGAGCATCGTCAAATGAGGGGAATGGTGAAGACTTTAGGACGATGGATCATGAAGCTTCACAAGGGTATGAAGAAGTTGAAGAAGAAGTTGAGTTGATAGGAGTGTTTGGAACTAATCGTTACTAGACAATGTTATGTTGAATGGTTATGTTATCAACATGTTATGATGCTACTTGAATTGTATGTGAACTAACTAATACTTGCAGGTCGATAACACTTAGTGTTATCAATTTTCCATGTTTAAGCCTATGATTGGCTTAACTCCTATTAAGGTAAGTTCACATGAACGGATTAATCTATGATTAAACATGTGTTAGTATCATCATATTTAGTTATTTTGCATTACATATTAGATGATAGATATACTCCAAGAGAATTTTTGGGTTTTCGTCGAAAAACGCGAAATATGACTTACTCTCTGTGAAGTTTTAGTATTTTTGCCAGACGGATCTGGCGGATCCCATAATTTGGATCCGCCAAGTGTTAGAGTTGGCTCCGTCATTCTACAACCTGCGGATCAGGCGGATCCAAAATTTTGGATCCGCACGCCTTGTCGATTGGCTCCACAGGTATAACAGTTAATTTCCTAAAACTTTTCGACTCATCCCGATTCATAAATTCTAGTTTCTTACGTTCTTTAGAATAGGTTCACTGATCATTATACATCTTAGAATGATTTAGAAACTCTTAGAAACTTAAGAACAAAATTTCCCACCAAAATTTGAATTTTCAAATTTTAGGAGTGAGTTACCTTTCTGATACAAGCAAGGAACCCTTTTTAGGGATCCTTCAAATCCGTGGGTACATCACATCACAGGACTTTCCACTATCCCTTTGCATTTACTGCATATCTTCCTCCTATTACTCAACATAAGTTCTATGGATTGACTTATGTGATGTGATTTGCATAAATTTTTGTTCCAAATCATTAGGAACCAACATTCTCTATTGGATTCACATCAAATCCAAACACACAGACTCATAAACCTTCTGCCTATAAATTAATGCTTAAGGATCATCACTAAACTCACACAACAACCATTTCTTCTCCTGTACATCTTAGCTATCATACTTCACCATGACCAAGTCAAACAACTCTTCCACCTCTAGACCTCCAAGAAGAACAGCCCGCATTAGTGTTAAACCATGTTGTTTTGTCAACTTAGCAAACTCATCATCTGAGGAAAATTCTCCTCTCAATATATCATCACCCATTGCTAGTGAGAATTTCCTCACACTTTCCACCCCAACACCATCAAATGTTGTTATACAAACACCACCACCAACCATTACTCCAATAGCCACTACTCCACCACCGGCTCCATCACAGCCTGTTAGATCACCATCACCACCAAAATCACCCAAACTCCAACCCTTGGAATTATTTAGGACTCCACCTACATCACCACATCTTGATGACTTAGAAGAACTTTCACCAAGATTAACCAATCTTCCACCCATGACCTTTGAAGGTCAACAACCCATGCTTTTTCACCCGGTTTACCCGGATATTCATGGTCCTTTATACCATGATGCACCATCATCCCAACCTCAACCACAACCTCTATCACCCACATCCACTCTAGTTGCCATTGATGAGGCAATGTGGATGAATATACCTCAAACCCAAGAAGAGATTAGTGAGGAACTCACCCGCCTCTATTCTCTTTCTAATATGGTTGGATCCCGCCTTGATGAAGCAATGGATATTCAAACCATCTTAATGAACTCCATCCCCACTCCACCATCATCCAACCAACAACAACAACAACCATCCAACAACAACAACCAACCACCACCACCACCACCACCACAAAACTTGGAGCCTAGTCTTCCTCTCGGCTTTTCAAGTCATGATTGCGCATGATGAAGCGAAAAGTGTACCGCTTTTAAGGGGTCATTTAAGCCCTAAATCGTATTTATTTGATCAAATATTGCCCTAAATCGTTCTTTTGTCATTTTAGGTACTTTGGAGAAGAAATCTGGAAAAGGAAGCATTTTGGACGTTTTTGGAGCATAAAAGTGAAGAAAACGGCAAAGTCTCCAAAGCTGCTGGAAAAGTACACTTGACGGCGTCAAGGATTGCTCCTGACGGCGTCACAGCTTGGCAAAAGAGGTGGATATGACAAAATACACGTGACGCGCCAGAGAGTTTTGCAATGAGAAATCTGACGGCGTCACCCTTTAAGGTGATCAAGGCCATCACGGTTTAAGTTAAAGTGAGACGGCGTCAAGCACATTTCTGACGGCGTCAAACCTTGATAGGCCAGAGCGGATTTTGGAGGACTAAAGAGGGACGGCGTCAGGAAGACCATCCGGGAACCCTAGCCACGGCGAGGTGACGGCGTCACCTCCTACAACATGACGCCGTCAGACCCTAAACTTTATATATAGTTTTGCAATTTTTAGTCATTAGTGTGCAACTTTGTGAGGAGAAACCCTAAGACGAATTTTCTGCCATTTTTAAGGGTTTTATACCCTTGGATCTCCCATGTTTAATTGAAGATAAGTAATCATTTAATCATTCAATATGTCTATGTGTTGTTTGATTATATCTTGTTCTTGTCTTTTAATTAACATGTTAGGCTAGATTTATCTTGTGTTTGCTTAGATCTAATGAAACCTAACTATTGATTATTGGTTATTAGTGTGTTATTAATTGTATTGGATGATTGTTTATCGATGTTAGGCTTAAGAAAACTGGCTAACTTCCTATACGGTAACTTGCTTAAACGTCTTAAGAAACATGAACCAATGCGTACTAAGGTTTTTATGGTTGTATTTAATGCATGAGCGAATTCTAGTGATCCCATGTTAGGAGCTTCTTAGCCGGCTCGACATAGGAGTGAAGTAGGAGCTTATAGAGTTGGGGAAGTACGTACGCCACCCCACGATTGGTATTAAGGAATACACCCGTCATCTACGCAATTAATACACACTAATCAACCGGTAAAAGATAGTTAGGGAGTAAGGAAATCTAAGTAAACACATTTCTCTCCATATAAGTTTCACAACCCTTTCATTTTCAGTTATTTTATTTTATTTGCATTTGTAGTCATTTGGGTTAGTTGACTAGCAACTAATTCCGCCACTCTTTCAAACCCGAGATTTTACTTGCTTTTATAAAAAATATAAAAATACAAAAAGAATCTTCCCTCACCCTTAGACCTATTAGAGTAGTTTTTCAATCCTAACGACACTATTCCCCTAGAGAACGATCAATCCCCCGGTACTTGCCACTTCACTATACTACATCGGTCAGGTACACTGCCTGGTGGGGATTGCAAGCCTCTTGAGATCCCTCGAGAGGTAAAACCTGTTGTAAGGTCGCAAAACCACGCATCAAGTTTTTGGCGCCGCTGCCGGGGAATAGTTATTGTTTAGGTTGAATTTTTATTTTATTAGGTCTACTCACTAGATTCCTTTCTAGTGAGATTTTTATTTTATTTTTCTAGGTTTTCTTTAGTCTATCTTTTTTCTTCGTTTCTTTGTTCGTAACCATTACCATCCGACATCATGGAAGGTGGTAATATCCTTGATCCCAACAACCCACCACCACAACAACACCCACCTCCTAGAGCCCGTACCTTAGGAGACTACTCCCGTCCTAGCCACCATGGCTATCGAAACACCATTGAGCTCACTCAAGGAGCCAATGTCACTCCCTTGCGATCCGACACCATCCGGTTGGTGCAAAGCGGATGCGCATTCCATGGACTTCGTTCTGAAGATCCTAATCAACATCTCAAGGACTTTCTCAAAATCGTTGATTCCATAGACCTTGATGTTGCCACTCGAGAGACGACCCGACTGCGTCTCTTTCAATTCTCTCTGCGGGACCAAGCTAGTCAATGGCTAGAGCGTCTACCCGCAGGATCCATCACCTCTTGGGATGATCTCACCACTCGTTTCCTTGCTCAGTTTTTCCCACCGGGAAGAACTACCAAGCTAAGGAATGATATCTTGATGTTCCAACAACGTCAAGGCGAAACCTTCTACGAGGCATGGACTCGATTCAAGGACTTACTCCAAAAAGTCCCTCACCAGGCATAGAACTTTGGCTCCAAGTCCAAATCTTCTATGACCATATCAATCTCTCCACGAGGCAAACCATTGACCAATCGGCCGGTGGTAAGCTACGTGATCTAAGTGCGGAACAATCATGGGCTCTCCTAGAAGATCTTGCTCTTTATGACAACGAAAGTTGGAGTGATCCCCGTGATTTGAATAAAACGGTCAAGGCAATATCTTTGCCTTCGAACAATTCAAGCACTTCCGACCGTAGGATCATAGAACTTGAAGACCAAGTCAAGTTTCTTATGAAATCCTACGAGGCTCCTAAACCTTCAACCACGAATAGATACTTGCAAATGATGCGCCTGACGGTTAGTCTTAGCTACCTTTTTTGCCTCTTTTGTTAATTACCATATGTCGTTGTTGTTGCTGTTCCATAGCATATACTGATGCTATAGACTATCGTGCTTATGTTTTATTCCATTGTCTTTGTAGGTTACAAACAATTTCCGAAGATCTGGGACTTTAGTGTTGGCATTGTTAGAGATGGCAGTTGCCATGGTTCTGCAATTGAGATGGAAACGACGACTCCCAGTATTGCAAAAGACATGTCTAATCCTCACGAGCCCATGCCTTCAGTAACATCCCACCAGTCAACCCCTGATGCTATACGCAATTTCACAGCCCTTCACGGCGAATCATCGACATCGGCTTTCCATGGCCACAGTAATGGTATGAGTAGTGGTTACCACACATTTTGATAGAGAGACATTTGTTGCAACAGTAGCGTTTATACATTTGTATACATACGTTTGCACACTAACCATCTCCTTCTTTTGTTTTTTCAACAGTTCGACAGCCAACAACGGGTGTCAATTCTTGGCCAGCACATAATAGATTGGCCCGATGCAGAGAAACATGTGAGATGACCATTAGGACTACAAGGGACAAGTTGCAGGAAGGAGACATACCAGAATTCAAAGTCCGGTTATTTAGTGTTGCTGGTGCTCGCCAATATGAATTGCCGACAGCAGACTCCATTGACCCAATTGTTTTTTAGGCTGGCCCAGAAACAGAAACAGATTATGACATCATAATTGAGCATCATTCAGGTGAGACATACTCTGGTTTGCAGGTAAAAACTCCATGATTATATTATTTATTGGATGATCAAGTTTTTCAATTTAAGAAATCAGTTTAGTTCAGTTTCTTATTATGGATATATGTCACAACAGTAAAATTGAAGGAGCATATCAGACGGCTGTTTTTTAAGGAGTCAGAAGCAACTCATCCATGAAGAAAAGGGCATGGTACTCCGACCAAAACAGAATAAACCAGCAAAACCAAACAGAAACTTATTATTTTCACCCGGTTCAACTATCATAATCTGGTCGCTGATTTAGGAATTCTATACGTAAGTCATTAATGCTGTAAGTATTCACCTTTTAATGAATTTTCTTCTTACATCTACGTGAGAAAAAGGAGCTGTGTATTAGTCGTTTGAATGAAAGGTCCTGGTATGGACTCATTCAGTCACGTGTGGGCCAATTCGAGTAACAACGTAAAAAAACGAATGGTTTATAAATATAAACGGTTAAAAAATGAATTAACTGAAAAACTGAATGGGTGTGTTTGGGGGGCTGACGGGGGGCTAAAACAGGGGCTGAAATGGGTATGTTTGCGTGGGTTTCGGCACTGAAATGGTCCTGATCTCCGTAAGCGAACATCTCGACTTTGTAACAAGTAAGTATTTCATAACTACTTTACACTTTCGTCATCTGTTAGTGACAAATATTATATATTTTGGTTATAGTCCCTGTTTGGATCCACAAAGCAATAAGTTTGAGCTTAAAAATAGATATACACATTTATGTATTCAATTGATTGCATGACATGCTTATAGTGCCTTTTGAAAAGTAAACGTCTGATTGCATAACATGCGTATTTGCTTTGGGTCATGGATTATAGTAAATTATCATAGGTTAAGGTGGTGTTTGGAATCCAGTACTGAAAGTGATTTTGCGAAATTCATAATCGGGATTACATAATGTGCTTAGAAACATATGCCTCAAGATATAGTATTAGAGTGTGCTTTAAGTACTTGAAATTGTAATGATCAATTTGGTGATCTTGAAGCAAAAAAAAAAAAAAAAAAAAAAAGGTTTATAAGTAGTCTTTCATGATTCAGAATTGACTATTTGCTGTAGGTTAGTTGTGGGATACTCGGACACAACTTTGTTGCTTCTTTGACAGTGGTAGGTACTTAGTACTTATTACTTATTGTCAGTCCGACAAATTTTTTATTGATAGTAGCAACCACACATGAAGCGAAAAAGACCCCAGGTAATCAAGCTAACAAAATTTCCCCTTTCGTATACTAGATTGCTACTGTATTTTAGGTATCCGTAGGCCTTCCTTTGTAAGTTTTTTGAAGTAAGTAATGATATTTCTGTTAATAGTTTCCTGAAGCTACATATTTGCATCTAAATGAATCACTCACTGGTCTCCACCTTAAGTATATAAACGTTAACTCATCATTCATCGACCATAGTCGTTTTCATTACAGTTCTGATAATATTAACACAATTTTTTTTACCAGGGAGAAGGTGGCTACTGCGGATATAAACGTCCCTGATAGCAGAACAAATAATGCAGTGTTGGTTAGGTCAACATCAAGGGAGAGAGAGTTGCAGGAGGCATGGAGAGGTATGAGCTCTGGAAACACAATTCGTCCACACGGCTCCAGGCTTTAAAGAGGCAAGGTAATTTTCAGATTTCACTTTAAGGGGTGTTTGGCATTGCATTTTGAAAATGATTGAATGATTCGCATGATTGCAGGCGTTGACTGAATTATCGTAAGCGCATTATTTCATTTTTAGTTGACATATATTAAGGGTGTTAAAAGATATGGCATTATGGTAAGTACTAAAATATGATTTTTTAATCAGTGAACAGTTTGAGTATTTAAAGGCTTGAAGCTATAAAAGTATAGACCAATTAACCAAGTTAACTAGATATGGAGATGGTTGGCATTGCATTTTAGAAGTAATTATAATAATGTGATAATCACCATGTTTAGCAAAAACTAGAACAGGCTTATTTCATCAAATTTCACTTTAAAGGTGTGGTCCCTCGCTTTGGATTTGTAGGATTTTCGGATACAATGTGTGTTTCGTTATTATTATGTGATTTAGAGCGTTTCAGTTATTTTGTGGATGCATCAGGTATCTTGATGAAATGGAGTCCTAGGAGTGAAGGGTGGAAATAAGAAGACATTGACATTGGTGACCGAACTTACTTCCAGAGGTTAGTTTCGGTTTCTTCAATTAACCTTATTTTGACTCCGGTATTCTTTCTTTGCTGTAAATTTTAATCTTTAGTTAAGAGGGTGTTTGGAATTGTGTTTTAATTCCTTTAAGTATGTTGCTGAATGTGCTCTAATGTGTAAAAAACGAAAGAAATTATCCAACCAAATGAGTTATTCCACCATAGTTACATAGTTACAAGTATATCAGATGGCGGGCTACCTTTAATGGCCCAATTAACTTAAAATAAGACTAATACCCATGAATTGTTATATGCAGTGCTATTGGCAGGGGAGTCGATTCCAAGTAGGTTGTTCTTGAACCAACATGAACTGCCAACTACACTCCGCAATATCGACAAGAAACTCAGTGTGAAGTATTTCTTAAATATGCATAATGAAAGGCTCGATTGGTGTAATATTTGTGCGCTCTTGTAGGCTGCAACCTTCTGACTAATGATTTAGGTTCAACGAATATTTGGCCCGTTTCAGTCTAAGGCGATTATTACATAATTGGTATAAACAGTTTTGGTGTACTACTTTATGAAGAAATGGTGATTCTGTACAAGCAACAACATACATGTTGAAAGCTTCTTATGCTATGTTATTTTTTTGTGAAAACAAGCCTTAACTCTAACGCAATATAGTAACTTCGTCCCTCTCTTTTTTGTGCTAACTTGCGTATACACAAAACCCCGCAGCAATGCGCGGGCTCAAAACCTCGTTACATACTATTATTAAGATTAACATAAGATTATAATAGTTGATAGTAATATGTGGAGTAAAATTTGTACAAGTTGCTCAAGATCTCAATCTCTGTTTTGGTAATTCTATATTTTGATTATTCCATGCTACACATACTTGAGTGGCTGTTACTGCTAGTTGCACTCCGTACGTAGTTACTATTTGATCAAACTTACGAAATAATAATAACATATACTCTACGATATATCATTGATCAGTTGAAGGTAGGTACAAAGTGCTCATATATGTACACTTTGACCTAAATAACATAAAGAACAAAACTTAAATATTGAAAACTACAAATCAGTCCATCAACTCATAAAGTGCTCATATATGAAACTAATAACTAACATCCTCTATGGTGTACTTAATTCGCTGACATTACACCTTCGCCCCGGAACTTGAATGCACGTATTCTCTACGCTAAATTATGGAATACGCACGGTGATGTCTCCCATCTCTTTAGACACTACCTATGTTGGATGGATTTTTCTTGCAACGTAACTTTATGTAGTCAATAACATTATATGCAACTACGACTGCAAAAAGTAGCGATATATTAAAATACCCAATCCAGTAATATCCATCGTTAGGGATGAGCAACACCAACACAAACGAGAGAGGAGCAAGAATGCCTGAGATGCAAAATACACATCTCACAATCATGTAAATATAGTAGATACGTGTTAAGTACCCGTTGTGCAAACTCTCTAAGTAGTTCGTCATTCCAAAATAAGTTATTGAAGCCGGTGTAGCAACAACAAAGGCAACAACTCCCGTGTGGGCAAAGAACGAGTGAGTCTCAAAAGGTGAGTCTTTTGGAAACTTTAGTTGAGCAAGTTGTGCCAATACTGGAACCATGAAGACAAGAGCTACACTATATATAAGGTTCAAGTTCCTCGGGTAATAATTACACCTGACATAAAAAATATATATATGATTCATGCATAAAAAAAATAGAACAAATGTAGAATATTGAAAAGCATAACCAAATTCGTGGTACGTGAATCAAATGAGAAATAGTAAATAAATTGGTAACTAATTACTCTGTTCGACGTCGATTATTGGTGAAAGATGGCCTCACGAATTCTTCATGTGACGCGGGTGCAATGTTAATGGCAACATCTCCCATACCTCTTCCGGTAAGATCAACGATTTCGTGGTCTGAATTACTCATGGTTTGTGGGATGAAGAAAGTGTTATGTATATGGTGACTGCTTCTACTATATTGTGAATTTCTGTATGATTTATGAGTTTGGGTTTTAATGAATAAAGTTGACAGCGACCCAGTGTACCATTAGTTCGACAGCGACCCAGTGTACCATTAGTTCAAAAACTGTGACACTCCTGGAAATTTCCTAGTGTTATAGGATTTGGGTTCCCTTCCTGAGTTCCTGGTCTGGGTTAAAAATAATTGTTTAGCCTTTCTAAGGAAACGGAGCGGCCCGATACCGAACCCGAAAGAACCCAACAACCCAAAAGAACCCAACAACCCGAACCCGAACCCGAACCCGATACCGATACTAAAAAAAAACGCGCCCCTCTCGTAACCTTATCTCTTTCGCAGTCTCACTCTCATGAACACACCCAAAAACACACCGAAGAACACACCCAACAAAACACACCGATTGTCTTATACTCTTATGAACCCTAATTAAATGGATCAATCTCATCTCAAAAACACCACATATGAATCAATCTCATCTTCTGTACCTACATATGAATCATTCTCATCGCAACAAAATAATGCAATGGAAGTAAGTGTTGTACATGGTTTAATTATAGTTGTATTTGTTTTACTTATAGTTGTGTAAATGTAGATAGCAGTAGGCCAGTAGCACTTTGATAGTTTGATTAACCATGTACATAGCAGTAGCACTTTGATAGTTTGATACTAGTAAATGTAGGGGCTGAGCACTTATAGTTGTGTAAATGTAGGGCAGAGTAGGGCTGAGCACTTATATTTTTTTGTTTCAATGTGTTTGTTTAGGATCAGATGATAGACGTTGAGACTCTTGACTGTGATGATAATAAACGCAAAAAGGAAAGCCCCAGCCAAACCAAGGAAAACGACTTCTCAGTGTTGGAAATACTTTGATCAAAAGTTTGAACCAGATGAAGATGGGGTTTTGATTAAGATGGCTTACTGCAAATGGTGTGATGCGGTTTTTAAAGCCGACTCCGTTAAACATGGTACGCGACACTTGAATAATCATTATGTAAACTATGATAAAAACATTTACAGATTTGCCTTTAGCGTGAGTGGTCGCATTTTGGACCCGTATAGGAATTCTTTAGCGCCAAGCATTGTAGAGACTTAGGTGTGCACACAAGATTGGATTCTCAAGTAGAAACATCATTGTGGATACGTTAGAAGATTTAATGAAAGACGACGAGCTTGCTAAAGGTAAACTATTTATATACAAGTTTATTGCTTATTTCTGTAAGTTATAGGGCTGTCAATAAACAGAAAAAGTGCAGCAAGGGGGTGTTTGGATATGCAAGAAAATGGCATAAAAGCCTACTGTTTGTATTGGAAAAGCTCGTAAGCCTGTTTGTTTTGGCTTATTAGAAGCTCATAAGCTGAAAAGAGTGATCCAAACACCCCCTTAAGAGCAGTTTAGAGTTGATCCAAACACCCCCTTAAGTGCAGTTTAGAGAACTGATATTTTGTTTAAATAGAAAAATAGTGTAGTGTAGTTTGCAAGAGTTAATATTGTGAGAAAAACATTTACAGATTTGTCACAGCTTCATTCCTACTTGGTGACTATTGGTGAAAATGTATGCAAACATTGAGTTCAAAAGAGTTCAAAAGCATATGCAGTTTTTGGTAACTTATGTGCGCCATATTGGTTTTGTAAGATAGGGCTTTTTTTGTTGTCTTTTGGTAGTATGTGATAATAGGGACAAAGAACAATGGAATGGTTATATGTCGTTGGGGTTTTTTTTTTTTTTTTTTTTTTTTTTTTTTTTTTTTTTTTTATTTATTTA
Organism: Artemisia tridentata subsp. tridentata; assembly: GCA_021014915.2. Lineage (NCBI taxonomy): Eukaryota > Viridiplantae > Streptophyta > Magnoliopsida > Asterales > Asteraceae > Artemisia > Artemisia tridentata. Next base: position 17,047,451 of record CP139507.1, on the reverse strand, counting down.
TTTATTATTATTTTTTTTTTTTGATAATCATGGAATCATTGGTTAGTAAAGTATATATACAGGCTGTTTTAGTTGGGTGTGGGATTTTGGAAACATGGCACATGGCTATTGCTTTAGTTTTAGAATCTTTTGCAGTCTTGTGCTTTTGATTGGAGTATGTGTTTTAAAGATCTTTGGTAAGTTGAATGTAATTTTTTGGGGAGAGGACAGGTTAATTTGAACCGACGGTCGAAGCGGTGACTCGGGGACTCGGTCGGATTAACTAAAAACCCGGTTTTTGTTCTTTAATGTTAAGTCACTACATTAAGACAATAATCTGCCATGCTGGCTGAGTCACAACATTGTTCCACGAGGGAATAAGCAGTTGCACATTACTGGATATCAGTGCTTATTGATTAGGCAATGGTCTTATATTCCAGGCTCAAAACTTTTATTTTCTTACTTTATAGCTATAATCAAATTTAACTATGTGCATATAATTTAGAACTGAATAACATAAGTCTATTCCAAAGACTTGCATCACTTGACATTTAAATTGTGAACTGAATAACATGAACAACAAGGTAATCATCATCCAGTTTTAAAAACCAAACCTTCGAACAGGAAAGCATGGATTTTGAAAAATTAAAACTTCCAACAGAAAAGCAGCAGCAACCAGTTTCGAAATCAACCTCTTCATCATCCATGACTTTCAAACACACAACAAAACATGAAGAATAGACCCAACACTAAAAACACTTCCTTCGGTTCATATACACCCTGCGCTATCATCTTTTCCAAGTTCTCTATCTTAAGCATTCACAGTTCCACTGGTTTTAAGAGGCCTTTTCCAGATCTGCATTAGCTTCCAACACAAACTAATTAGTAATCCTACATTGAAATGATGCTGATAACATATATTCATTCTGTATCAAACCGTGCGTGCAACAAGCCTTAGGAGCCGGATTTGTTCCACGAAAATGAAGCCGTGACGTTTGAGCTTCACAGCACCACAAGGCTTTTCAAGTTTTTTTGACTTTTGGTTTATGTATATATGAAGTAATTTACTAACATGGGGTTTCCTATCATTGAAATGTTCATTCTATAGTTAATGGCTTTGTCTTCTCATAGCACTTGTGTACGTACAGACACAATTATGTTTAGTCTTAGTGTGCCATGTGGAGTGTGAGGTTTTAAATCTTTATATACTTGCAGTAGAAACCCGAAACTTGAGACGGTATGGCCAGACAAAAATTTGTAGTCAGACTTATTCTCGTCCAACTCATAATCCAAAGAAGATTTGACAGATCAGCAGAACCACAATAGATCTCCAATGAACTACCATAAACTCTAGTTCTGTTAGACACAGTTCAGGTATAGAAAGAGACCGTTTCACTGAAATGAGAGACATAGGATTGGTTTAACTCACCACATAGAACATTTTTTGGAAATAAAGAGACTAAACTTAGCACCATTTGACCAGAGAAACAAATTTATCAGCTAATGACAATAGGACATTCTCATGTGACTTCACTAACCAACAACCAAAAACGGCACAGTTTGAACTTACCCTTGTTGGATACGAAGCCTAATTTAAGTTGAAGTCGTCCCACAACGGTTGATAGTAAATATAGAGTTCTGCTGTCACAGCCTTTCTTTCGGGTCTAAAAGGGGTGTTTGGGATTGCTAGTTTCAAACTGTTTATCCACTTGAAAAATACGCAAGTATCAAGTTGCTTATTTTTAAGTGCTTACTTCAACTATAATATAAAATAGGCAGTTCAACCCAAACACTCAAAACTGGTTATGGCTTAAAAATAAGCCGATAAGCACTCAAATAAGCAATCCCAAACACCCTCTAATTCTTTATAAGGTTGTTTTACCTACCAGTATTATAAGAAACATATTATAAGAGTCTAGCAAATATCATGTCACAGTTGGAAATATGTATCCTTAGGGGGTGTTTGTTTAAGCTTAATTTTGGGCTTATGTCATTTCAGTCTGTGTTTCATAAGCCCAATTTTTCAGCTTATTTTGAAACTTATCGGCTTCTATAAGATTGTTATATCATAATAAACTTATATAAGCTCGTAAGTTTCAAAATAAGCAAAAAAAAAAATTGGCCTGATGAAATATAAGCTGAAATGATATAAGCTCATAAGCTGAAAAATAAGCTTAAAACAAACTCCCCCTTAATTCACTAAAAACAACTAGTATGTCATATGTTTGTGTAAAACCATATAAAGTCAAGAACAATGGCTACTAAGAAAATGATGGTATTAAAAAAAGTGTGAGTGGGTGGTCAAAGTAACTTTTATTTGGTTAGGGCAGGTCTCAAGTTCGAGTTCGAGTCCCACCTGAGACTTTTACCCCTTCAGGCGGAATAGGAGAAAGTACATGCGGAGTTAAGGGTAAGCATACTGCCCAATTGAATGTCACTGCTACCTGAACAACTAAAAAAAAAGTATCTTTTATTTGGTAAAAATAACTTACCTACAGTTAGTTTTAGATTTTTACTAAGGTTGTAATGGAAATCAAAATTAAGAAACCAAACTTATCCATGTGTCGTTAGTACTAACATTTTGTGGTTTCTGTTAGTGTACTTAATTTGATGATCAACTATAATTGTAAGATATGAAGTTATAACTAGGATATCGATTACAACGCTATATTATTTCCGGGTATCTGCTATATCACGGGTATACCTTCAAAAGTGCAAATGCACATATATATGCATCGGGCTATCAAATCGGGTATCCATTTGGTTGTGCACCATGCTACACCTGATCATAATTAATTTGATTGTAACAACTAACACTATGAAATCAGTTAACAAAACAAGCTTCAACGACTGAGGAGCCGAGGACTAAATCAAATACTTGAGTTTAATGTTGTGTGTGATTGAAAGATCATAGTTTGATGTACTACCGGTCACGTTTGGTGATGGTAAGATGCTGCCTAGTTATGTTGTGTACAATTGCATCAAGATCGTAGAGGAGGAATGTGTCCCTATACCTTGGGAAAAGGTGACGTTTTATTTACAAGAAGTCCTATAAATTTGATAATCTCTTTCTTGTTGTACATTTTGCATCGCATGGATATTTCGTGTTTTGTTAAGTTTATGATTTTATATAAAATTAAATACATAAAAAGGTTACAAGTCATGAATTTATGTGTAATGCGGTATAGTGTATCAAAGATTGATCAAAAGGAGCGGGAGTAGCTATATCGATTATGTAACTCGGTTTAAAGAGAAGAGAATAAAAACTTCATCGCCAAAAAGTTCATAACCCAAAAAAGTTATGTTTGACTACGTACTAATTAGGAACATGAAAACTTAATTATAACAGGGCTGCAAAGGTGGGAATGCAGTTGGCTTTAGAGATGCCTATTTGAGGCAAAGCAGGACATGGTTGAATATCATGCGGGGCAAACGAGTTAACATTGTGGTTGAAGCTGAACTGGTTATGTTTGGTGATAATAAAGCCATTGCTTGATCCAGTGGTCTAGGATTGCACCAAGATCCTGAATTGTCCCTATACCCACGAAGAAATTTGATAGTCAACTCGCAAGCTAACACTCGCGGTGTCTTCACATCTATATGCAAGTGATTACCATCTAGCTAGTACCATTGATGAACATGTTTGGACTAATAACAACGTAAAAGAAAAAAATGTCCAAATTTGATGGAGACATGGAGTACGTAGAAACAAAAGAATGAGTTAAGATATGTTTTACGAGCATATCAACGAAAGGAGGATGGGAGTTGAAGTAATTGTGTTGATGGGTAACTTCTGTTTTTGATCTTTGTACAAGTTACTAAAGATCTCAATCTCTGTTTTGGTAATTCTATATTTTGATTATTCCATGCTACACATACTTGAGTCAAACGGCTAAACCAAACATTAGGCACATTTGGGCCCAAACAGATACTGTTGGGCCTGATTGGACCAAAACCAAATTTAATCGACATAACTGATACAGTAAAATTTAAAAACAATAGAAAGAACATACTTCATCCGTCTCAAAATAATAGTCCTTGCTTGACTTTTTAAAGTTTTTTTTATCCAACTTTGACTTTAAATATTTTTGTTTGAGTTATATAATATTTGATGAAAATTATACCAATCAAAATACATTTAAAACCCAATCTATTCATATAAATTGCATCATATTATATAACACAAACAAAGATAGTTAAGGTCAATGTTGAATAAGAGATACTTTAAAAGTCAAATGAGGACTATTATTTTGAAACGGAAGGAGTATATAACTAATTTGTTACATAACTAAAACCAACATGTTGTGAAATCAGATCAATTGAAGCATATCGGTTATGGTTTGGTTTTGCCTAAAATCCAACCTAGACCGAATCAAGCTTAGTTTTTTCAACTTTTTTTTTTCTCGAAGACAAAAGGTATATAGGTAAGAAATTTACATTTGTTAACCTATTAAGATTAAACTTTTGAACGATATAAAACTTTGCTTGGAACTTAAAAGCTTGGATGTTGCTTGACATGGATTTGAACCCACTTGATTTCATTGACTTTTAACATGAAAATATTGAGAAACTTGACTTGGACTTAGAGGTGCAAATAAGAACGGTTTTTTTTTAACCGGTCCAATAAACCGGAACCGGTTTTTTTTTAAACCGAACCGGTTAGACCGGTTTTCTGTTTTGATAGTAGACCGGTTTTTTACCGGTTATAAATCTGGTTTTATCTGGGTTTTTTAAATAACCGGTTTTATATTATTTTTTTATTTTTAAACATAGATCATAAACAGATATAGATCAAAACATATCCAAAAAAACATCAAGAAACACTCCTTGTGAAACAAACTTAATTCATGAAAACATCAAAACCATGTAACATATAAAGATTCTAGAAAAACAGATAACCTCTTACACAACAGATCTATATTCAGATCGGTGCAAAAGGCTAGAAACAGAATCCACACATAACAAGAAAAAAAGATCCACTCATAACCAGAAAAGAAAAAGTCTTTTTGTTGAAAAACAAGTTTATATCGAAAACTCAGATAGGATGTTCATGTAACACCCCCAATTTCGTGATGTGCAGCGGAATTTAATTTGGGTGTTACTTCATGGCACAACAATTGAATAGTAGAAAACGATCACCAATTTGGTCGTTTTAAAAGATTTATCATTCGAATATCAGAGTTTACAAAGTAAGGTCCCCGTGGTTTCAAAGTTTATTAAATAGGTTTTCGAATGATATTTATAGCCTTCATAATTGTCCGTGCTCCTTCGTGCCATCCGTGCTTATTATGAACCTGAGATAAACACATGCTTAAAATGTCAACACAATGGTTGGTGAGTTCGTGGAGTTTGATAGAAAATAACTTCTTTCAATGAAATTAAAAGGTGTATAGCAGTTGTCGAAATGAATAATAGTTTTTCATGAAATTAGTAATAAGGTGAGTTGAATAAAAATCCACTAATGATTCATGTATGATCTCAGGTGATCATAAGTTTCAAGTTTCTAAACGAAGATGAGCTACGTTGTTATACGCTCGAAATGACGTGTTGGATCAACTTTTAGTAGTAACGATATACTAAGCAATTTGAGTTGTCTTTTATAGAATTCACGATTTAGTCACATATGGTAACAGTTAAAGTTCAAGTACATGATTCATAATCATAACACATCGTGAAAATAATAATCTAGAATCTGAAATCTATTAGTGTAAAGTGGTGGTTTACTAATACAGCTGTATCCTAGGATATATATGAAACATTCATATATTTATAAAGTTATATTGCCCTAAGCCTCATGACACGCAAAACGTTAACAGTGTACCGGAAAACGGAGTGTTCACCAAATTAATGACGAAATTTTTGCCCTCATGTAATAGGTGACTTGCCAATTCCTATTTTTCTCAAATATAGTGCATCGCGACTAAATACGACTAACCATATAGGCATTCCGTCCCAGTATTTAGTGGGATAGGTCGTCAGCCTCCAACAGGTTTCGAAGCTGTTCACTATATTTGCGCTCACCGCAGTGATTAATGGCTCATGATCAAGGGACTTTATGGCAATAAAGTAAACTTAGGCAATATAAGTTTCAGGGTGCGTGAATTATGCGTAATTTTAGTCTTGGCAATTATTTATAGTGAAATGTAGAAATATCATAATAAAGTAACAGTACATTCATTTGTCACATGAATGCATACAATAAGCCTCAGTATCATGTTACATCAAGTAGCTTAAAAATGTTATCTTCCAAGTTCCGTGTTTAAGCTAAACAGACAATTTGCACATATAATGAGCATGTATTCCTTTCAAGTATGATTCAAACATGTAAAGCATAGTGGATGATTTTGAGTAAATCATGAGAGTTTTATATAAGTAACTTAAAACAGTTAACGCATGTATCTCCCCCAAAAGAGTTATTAAAACAAATATTAAAATAGGAGGGGCCACGACTCACGGTAAGTCATAATAGTTTTCATAGTACTTATAAAAGTATTGTATTGCAAAACAAATCATATATTTGATAAATGAGTAAAATATTTCGAAGCATGTATCTCCCCCAAAAATAGTTAGAAAATCGGTAAAAGTAGGGGCCATGAACTCACCTGGAGCGTATCTTGACAAGACGAAATTATAAGACTAAGTAAACAATCACGAAAACTTCTTCAATACGAGACCTGAATATAAGCGAAGTCTAAGATTCTGACTTACTACTAATAACGAATGTGGAAAGGATGAATCGTGTAACGATTTGATCGGTGATGTGAGGGTGATATGCTTAAAATGCCCCAAGTTAAAAATATAATATCATATCTGATATTATCTTAATTCTGTTATTAATCGTCCCAAAATATTACTTTTTCAAAATATGCAAAAAGAATATGCAAGGTGAAACCGTTATATCCTAATTATAATAAATAACGAATATTAAATAATGCATACTAAAATGTAAAATGCATATGAAGTGATGTGGTGAAAACGAAAATAACTAAGAAGGTCAAGTAAAATTTAATAGTTCCTTGTCCTTTTCAGATTTTATACTTTTTAGTCTAACTGCGATTGCGTTACGTCGTTAGTCCTCGGTTAAGTCCAAAGTCCATAATAGTCCAAAATTTGTCCATATGTCCATATAAGGCTTGGCATTTAATAATTTGTCAAATAATACCCTATATGTTCTGTTTTTTTTTTACAGATTTAGTCCTTGCTTTAGAGGGTTGACAGTTTTAGTCCCTCGATGTGAAAGTGCGTTGCAAATTTAGTCCCTAGTTCATAATTTACAAAGTTTTATTTCCTTTCCTTTGATCCGGTTTAAAAGTCTATATTTTTAACTTTATGCATGCTGAATTCTCGAAAATGATTCCTACATAAATTGCGAATGGGCCTTAAAGTCCAACAAATATGTGATCTTTGTAAATATGCAAAGTGGCCATTGGGCTTGCTAGTCCAATCGTGGGTCTGGGGTTTTCACTTAGTGGCGTAGCACACTTTCACATATTTAAAGTCTAGTGGGTATTATTTGACAATTTAACTTTGTGCATATTATAGTCCAACGTTTAAATGTTTTCCATTTTTAGTTGTTATGTGTGAGCGGAGTATGAATGTTAAATGCATGCAACTAGTTGTAAAAGTGAGAGTGGTGTGAGTTATGACTCTAAGACTCCCGAGATGGTGGCTCGTCCTCATGTGGGTTATTCTAACTTAGCGAATGCATGTAAAATGTGATAATGGATATATATAAATACGTGACATGTTATACGCTTGAATAAACTAGAGAGTGATGCATGAGGTGCTAACGTGTAGTAAGGTGCCTTTATGTCGTGCTATATATGTGTTGATCACTTACATGAAACCTACTGTCACATTTTAACGCGACAGTGTACAGACAAATATGATTCGTTCGACTATGTGCATGAAATGCATGATTGTGAATACGTGATATCAGAAGAATTGAAATAGGATCATGAATGATTACCACACCTCGTGGATTGTTTGTATACGTCGAAAGGACCAGGTGAACGGGCTAAAGGGGTCGAAGCTCGCAAGAATGAAATCAACAGAGCACGCTACGGGCTTGCTTCACTTCTAGCTATGACTTGAAGGAACAATGGCTGGCTTTCTGGCTTTCATAGGATGCTCGGAAAAGTGGAGTTTGGTGAGTGTGAGTTCACGTGAATTACGAGAGAGTGATCTTGCATGAGTTTTGTTTCTCTCGTTATAGATAATATGAGATGGAAATTGCATTTTGAGAGGGTTGTATTAGATGAGATAAGGCACTGTCCGTGAGATAAGATTGATGGGAAGATCACTTGAAAGAGTTAGGCAAGTTGAGGTGTAGAAAACATGTGGAAGTGTCATATATGTAGAACGTGTAAGATCTTGCAAGGGGGTCAAATAAGAACTAGTAAGGATGTGTCACAATCACAGTAGGGTCATGGAAGATTTTTCTTAGTTTGATCTGTATGTACACGTTTATAAAAGAAATGTGTGGAATACGTGTATGGTTTTGATGAAGCCATATCTTATGAAGTTTGGTAACCTTTTGTCCTTTGTTGTTGGATTTTACTTGTGCATGTTCGGTTGATAATTCATATGAGTGCAACGTGGAGTTTTGCAAAATACAATTTGCTATTGATGTTCTAGTTATCATAATATGCTAAAAGAGTTACTAGGAAGATGTAGGAAAAGTGTGGTGTAATATGGTGTAGTTTTGATGTTTTATGTTTGTCGAGCTAGGTGAGTTGGGAACAAATGATTTGGTCTCCACAATTATAGGTGTACTCGATATCTAGTACTGAAATTCGACATATATATTATCTAGTGGGTCGTGATCAAGACGGTGTAAAAATATGGACAAGTTGTGTTTATAAATAGCGAGAAAAATGGCTGTTTTGGAGGGGCATAGGATCGGGTTTTTCACTTGAAGTATTAAAAGAAGAAGAGAAATTATGCGTGGGTTAGTTAGGCTGTGAAATGTCGAATTCATATGAAAATAATAAAAGGCAAGTGGGTTTTGGAAGTTGGGCTGGATCGTGGGTGATTGGGTTGGGATGCATTTAAAGATCCAGTTTGGTTGTAGCTTGGTTAGATTAGTGAAGGAAGTAATATATGTTTAGAGTAAATGTTGTGTAATTAAATGTAGTTAGTGTGAGTTTATAATTATTGTTGTAATTTGTAGAAATTATAGTGATTAGTGTATATAGTGATTTCTGAAATTTTAATCTTTGTAATGTGATCACGTTCGTAATATATGTCGTGGTCTAGTGTTGACACTCGTTAATTGTGGTGTTGTTGTGTTGTGGTAGGAATAACATAGTAAGTAAATAAAAATTTAAATTTCCCCATAAAAATGGGTTTTGTTAAACGGTAAGTCGAGGTTATTATTAATTAACAAGGATTATCATAACGGATTTTCGTAGGATCTTACAGTATCTACCCCTCAATTTTGAACTTCGTCCCGAAGTTCAGTCCGTGATAGGTGTTGAAAAATGTGGTGTTCTGAGGTGAGAGTTTATGGAAGATGTTGTCGAGATATTTCTTATTTGACTGACCAGAGGCGAGATTTCAACTAGATTTATTTGTACTAGACTAAATAAATTCGAATGTTTGGTCAATAATTTAATTTATAGGCTACGAATAGTAAAAGTAACTGCCGAGAGTAGGAAGTATTTAGTACTTAATGTTTAGGGTTCTAATGGTCGAGACTAGGGGATTTTTAGTGGTAGTGATTTGAAATTTAATGATCGTGAATAGTAAAATAACGGGTACTTTCTCCACTTATATTCCCTATTTATCTTTTTCCTATAAATATCCTATCCACCTTTTTCCTTTTTCACCTTTTTCGATTCGCCCTTTTCCTTCAAGTTCATCTCTTCCGACAAATACACCATGCCGCCGCTTGCCATTGTCGTAGCCACCGTGTACATTGTCCTTGTCGCCGTTTATCTGGCCTTCTTCCCCGATGAAAACTCCGATTACTACATCGCATCCTTGGTGTTCATCGTACCTCTCACCGTTTTAGCGATTAACGTGAACAAGCTGTTGGGGTGAGGATCTCGAGCTAGAATAGTGTTGCTAGTGTGGTTAGAATGTAGCTTTGTTGTGTGTCGATGTAACCTTTAATGAATGTGGAATAAAATCTCGTTTTATGTTTAGTTATAAGTCTCGATATAGCTTTTAATATTTTGTTGTATTTATGACGCAGAATAATCAAGGTGCTTCATCCTATGGTGGCTCTTGCTATCGTTGGGTTGGTGGGGGTGGTTGTTTCTATGGTGGGCCAACCTATTGAAGATTGTATGCCTTATATTGTGTTTATTGTACTATTAGCACTTCCGATGTTAATCATTTCGCTATGTATTAACTTCCGTGGTTTTTAATGAAATTTATGTTATTTGTGCTTTCCACATGTTGTTGTGAATTTTTAAAGTTTCTATATTCGTATTTTTCTCGACTTCGTATGAGAAAATAATGGGTAATGAGTGTAGATCTGACTGAGGTTGGCTAAAAGTGAGGTTTATGAATAAATTATTTTGTCTCAAGATTCTGTTTTTGGAAATGAAAATTGTTACTCCATCGTGTTTTGAAAATAAACATGATTCATAATTTTTGAAAATCACAAATTTGTGGGGTAGCCTATTAGTTAAATAAAGAGTTTGTAATAATAGATTTTTAACAATGAGGGTTTCGGATGAGAACTTGCTGAATGTAAAGATAGCTGTTGAACCTTAAATTTTGTAAAGAAAAACTTGTTAGATAAAGTTTTTAGTGACCACACAGAATCGGTTCCAAGTTTGTCCAATGATAAACAAGGGTGTGTTAGGTTACTGTAGCCATGGGCTGAGGCCCAACGTTTCGAGGTTAAGTTTGGTTTGACGAATATGAAATGTTGAACACACGTTTCATGACATATATGGTTACGAGGTGGTTTCTAGATCATCGAAATCTCGTATAATGCCTGAGAGTTTCGAGAGGACGTTAGTAGGTTCACAATCTTCTAGAGGATGAGTAGTCAAATCGTACAGAAAGTGTTATTTGTATGTGGCGTGTTCATGATTTTTAAATCATGGTGTGGCGTGTTTAACGCAATTTGTTCCTACCTCTTGCGTTGAAATGCGAAAATCAAAGTAGAATTTTTACCACGTATCCTAGAACTAGTTGCTAGTTTTAATAAACACATAATTTTGAAAGTTTTACCGTTCGAATACAAACGGGTATATTTCTTAGAATAAAATAATTGAAAAACATTTTTCAAACCCTTATAAATACCATTGGCATGCTTGTGTTATCCATACACACACAATCAATGGCTTGTAAACTACCACATACCGCTGAACAATTTCAACTGTATATCAAGGCAGAAACTGAGGGTAGTGACGTGGATCGTCAGAATGCTATTGTGAAGGTCATTTTGCAGTTTGAGGCTACGAAACAACTGAAACGACGACTTAGAGAAAACTACGCCATGTGCACAGACATTTCAGATGGTAGGAAATATGTGATCGACACGTTTTTGTATGATGAGTCTTGTAAGGATGCTGCTGTCATCGAATCGCTGTGGGCTTGTGTTCATCAAATAGATGACCAGATTTCCAACAAGATCCGTTGGAGTTTGGAAGAGAATGTTGAAGCTGCTAGGATTGAACATCAACGACGACAACAACAACAACAACAACAACAACAACAGAATCCACCACCACCACAACAGCAACAACAACCGCAACTACAACAAGGTGCATCAAGTTCATCCACACCAAGGGTGGTTGTGCAACAACAACATTTGCCTCATCTGGATCACTTCCAGCCAAGTTTCGAGGAGAATGTGGCAGTTGATGATGGTGGTTGGACTTCTGACATGGAGCGGGATCTGAGCAGGTTGGAAGCTCAATGGGAAGCAGAGAAGTTGGCGAGCTTTGATCCTTATGATGACGGTTATTATTCCAACAACTCTCAGACCTGGGATCATCCGGACTACCTTTGAAGTTTAGGTTTAGGTTTATGTGATGTTTTAATCCAGTATCGTTTGTAATGTTTAAGTATTTGAATAATATGGTGTTTGAATTTAATTGAGATTACTGTAGAATTTACAGTGCCTGAGATTGAACTATAGGGATCACTGTATCACTTACAGTGTTCAAGAAAATAGAGACCACTAGAGTTTTGTGATAAATTCAAAGTGGTAAGACGTAAGGTTACGAAGAGATTTTGAGACCATTGTACATACAATGTCTGGGGGTTTAGGGGAAGCATCATGAAATTCACAACGTTAAAGGAATGAGTAGAGCCATGGTGTAGTTCATAGTGTCTTAATAGTGGATGAATTTATTGTAGTCTTATGTGAAATTTGCTATTTCCCAGTTAACACAACCTGGAAAAATTTTCCTTTGGAATAACTATTGTTATTCTTTTATGAAATTCACATGGTTTCCAATTATAAGAATCTGTGCGGGTAACTTACCCGTTAAACAAAAGAGTTTTGTTGATAATAGACTCTTACACAGAGATATTCGAATAAGGATTCGGTGTATGTAGAGAAAGTTGCTGAATCCCGGCTTTTAGGGGATGGGAAATCTTGTTTGTCCTTGTGTGAGGAATAGTTAATGCAAGTGGCTAGAATAGTAAGAGATAGTATTACGATAAGAGTGTTGCTTTGAACCCGTATGGTAACATCATGTATTAGTGTTTTATTGCATTTATAACTTGTATATTCTTGTTGTACAGGATATTCGAGGTGTTGAACCTAGTCGTGGTTCTTGTTCTTGCTGGTGTAGTAGTGTTTTTCATTGGTATAGCGGGTCAACCGATTGGTGATGTTATGCCTTTCTTGGGGATATTGTAATTATATCATTATGTATTAATATTTATGGTTTCTAGTAAGAGTTATGCTGTGTGTTTGATGAATTTTCGTGGTTATTGGTTTCATACTAGTGCCTTTACAGATACAAATAAGCCCACTTATTTATAATTCGTTATTTACATAGAGAGGCGTCCCAAACAATGTAAATGAGGAAATATAAACTTATGGTTCAGCGCTTTACAATTTCTTTATTTAAACAAAAGGCATCCCAATCATTCAAATAAAGACATTGTGAACCATCCTACTTAAGAAGTTCTGATTTAACACTCGTACCAATCCACACCATATCCATGCGTGGATTTTCCGAAAATACATTAAAGTTTATTTCACACGCATCTATAAAGATACGAAGAAGATAATTAAGGGTGGTTGGTACAGTACTCGAAATAGTTGGTGAGTATATATATTTAATATATTAGAGTGTTGGTGTAGCAAAACTATCTAGAAGTCACATAAGCGTCTGGCGGATGGTAAGCACGGAGAGCGAAAGGCTATAAAATGTTTTGTTTGTAAAAGTAGTTATAGTTCGGACCTCATTTAGACCCGTTTCTCTATAACTGTAGCTCTGATACCAATCTGTAACACCCCCAATTTCGTGATGTGCAGCGGAATTTAATTTGGGTGTTACTTCATGGCACAACAGTTGAATAGTAGAAAACGATCACCAATTTGGTCGTTTTAAAAGATTTATCATTCGAATATCAGAGTTTACAAAGTAAGGTCCCCGTGGTTTCAAAGTTTATTAAATAGGTTTTCGAATGATATTTATAGCCTTCATAATTGTCCGTGCTCCTTCGTGCCATCCGTGCTTATTATGAACCTGAGATAAACACATGCTTAAAATGTCAACACAATGGTTGGTGAGTTCGTGAAATTTGATAGAAAATAACTTCTTTCAATGAAATTAAAAGGTGTATAGCAGTTGTCGAAATGAATAATAGTTTTTCATGAAATTAGTAATAAGGTGAGTTGAATAAAAATCCACTAATGATTCATGTATGATCTCAGGTGATCATAAGTTTCAAGTTTCTAAACAAAGATGAGCTACGTTGTTATACGCTCGAAATGACGTGTTGGATCAACTTTTAGTAGTAACGATATACTAAGCAATTTGAGTTGTCTTTTATAGAATTCACGATTTAGTCACATATGGTAACAGTTAAAGTTCAAGTACATGATTCATAATCATAACACATCGTGAAAATAATAATCTAGAATCTGAAATCTATTAGTGTAAAGTGATGGTTTACTAATACAGCTGTATCCTAGGATATATATGAAACATTCATATATTTATAAAGTTATATTGCCCTAAGCCTCATGACACGCAAAACGTTAACAGTGTACCGGAAAACGGAGTGTTCACCAAATTAATGACAAAAGTTTTGCCCTCATGTAATAGGTGACTTGCCAATTCCTATTTTTCTCAAATATAGTGTATCGCGACTAAATACGACTAACCATATAGGCATTCCGTCCCAGTATTTAGTGGGATAGGTCGTCAGCCTCCAACAGGTTTCGAAGCTGTTCACTATATTTGCGCTCACCGCAGTGATTAATGGCTCATGATCAAGGGACTTTATGGCAATAAAGTAAACTTAGGCAATATAGGTTTCAGGGTGCATGAATTATGCGTAATTTTAGTCTTGGCAATTATTTCTAGTGAAATGTAGAAATATCATAATAAAGTAACCGTACATTCATTTGTCACATGAATGCATACAATAAGCCTCAGTATCATGTTACATCAAGTAGCTTAAAAATGTTATCTTCCAAGTTCCGTGTTTAAGCTAAACAGACAATTTGCACATATAATGAGCATGTATTCCTTTCAAGTATGATTCAAACATGTAAAGCATAGTGGATGATTTTGAGTAAATCATGAGAGTTTTATATAAGTAACTTAAAACAGTTAACGCATGTATCTCCCCCAAAAGAGTTATTAAAACAAATATTAAAATAGGAGGGGCCACGACTCACGGTAAGTCATAAGAGTTTTCATAGTACTTATAAAAGTATTGTATTGCAAAACAAATCATATATTTGATAAATGAGTAAAATATTTCGAAGCATGTATCTCCCCCAAAAATAGTTAGAAAATCGGTAAAAGTAGGGGCCATGAACTCACCTGGAGCGTATCTTGACAAGACGAAATTATAAGACCAAGTAAACGATCACGAAAACTTCTTCAATACGAGACCTGAATATAAGCGAAGTCTAAGATTCTAACTTACTACTAATAACGAATGTGGAAAGGATGAATCGTGTAACGATTTGATCGGTGATGTGAGGGTGATATGCTTAAAATGCCCCAAGTTAAAAATATAATATCATATCTGATATTATCTTAATTCTGTTATCAATCGTCCCAAAATATTACTTTTTCAAAATATGCAAAAAGGATATGCAAAGTGAAACCGTTATATCCTAGTTATAATAAATAACGAATACTAAATAATGCATACTAAAATGTAAAATGCATATGAAGTGATGGGGTGAAAATGAAAATAACTAAGAATGTCAAGTAAAATTTAATAGTTCCTTGTCCTTTTCAGATTTTATACTTTTTAGTCTAACTGCGATTGCGTTACGTCGTTAGTCCTCGGTTAAGTCCAAAGTCCATAATAGTCCAAAAGTTATCCATGTGTCCATATAAGGCTTGGCATTCAATAATTTGTCAAATAATACCCTATATGTTCTGTTTTTTTTTTACAGATTTAGTCCTTGCTTTAGAGGGTTGACAGTTTTAGTCCCTCGATGTGAAAGTGCGTTGCAAATTTAGTCCCTAGTTCATAATTTACAAAGTTTTATTTCCTTTCCTTTGATCCGGTTTAAAAGTATATATTTTTAACTTTATGCATGCTGAATTCTCGAAAATGATTCCTACATAAATTTCGAATGGGCCTTAAAGTCCAACAAATATGTGATCTTTGTAAATATGCAAAGTGGCCATTAGGCTTGCTAGTCCAATCGTGGGTCTGGGGTTTTCACTTAGTGGCGTAGCACACTTTCACATATTTAAAGTCTAGTGGGTATTATTTGACAATTTAACTTTGTGCATATTATAGTCCAACGTTTAAATGTTTTCCATTTTTAGTTGTTATGTGTGAGCGGAGTATGAATGTTAAATGCATGCAACTAGTTGTAAAAGTAAGAGTGGTGTGAGTTATGACTCTAAGACTCCCGAGATGGTGGCTCGTCCTCATGTGGGTTATTCTAACTTAGCGAATGCATGTAAAATGTGATAATGGATATATATAAATACGTGACATGTTATACGCTTAAATAAACTAGAGAGTGATGCATGAGGTGCTAACGTGTAGTAAGGTGCCTTTTATGTCGTGCTATATATGTGTTGATCACTTACATGAAACCTACTGTCACATTTTAACGCGACAGTGTACAGACAAATATGATTCGTTCGACTATGTGCATGAAATGCATGATTGTGAATACGTGATATCAGAAGAATTGAAATAGGATCATGAATGATTACCACACCTCGAGGATTGTTTGTATACGTCGAAAGGACCAGGTGAACGGGCTAAAGGGGTCGAAGCTCGCAAGAATGAAATCAACAGAGCACGCTACGGGCTTGCTTCACTTCTAGCTATGACTTGAAGGAACAATGGTTGGCTTTCTGGCTTTCATAGGATGCTCGGAAAAGTGGAGTTTGGTGAGTGTGAGTTCACGTGAATTACGAGAGAGTGATCTTGCATGAGTTTTGTTTCTCTCGTTATAGATAATATGAGATGGAAATTGCATTTTGAGAGGGTTGTATTAGATGAGATAAGGCACTGTCCGTGAGATAAGATTGATGGGAAGATCACTTGAAAGAGTTAGGCAAGTTGAGGTGTAGAAAACATGTGGAAGTGTCATATATGTAGAACGTGTAAGATCTTGCAAGGGGGTCAAATAAGAACTAGTAAGGATGTGTCACAATCACAGTAGGGTCATGGAAGATTTTTCTTAGTTAGATCTGTATGTACACATTTATAAAAGAAATGTGTGGAATACGTGTATGGTTTTGATGAAGCCATATCTTATGAAGTTTGGTAACCTTTTGTCCTTTGTTGTTGGATTTTACTTGTGCATGTTCGGTTGATAATTCATATGAGTGCAACGTGGAGTTTTTCAAAATACAATTTGCTATTGATGTTCTAGTTATCATAATATGCTAAAAGAGTTACTAGGAAGATGTAGGAAAAGTGTGGTGTAATATGGTGTAGTTTTGATGTTTTATGTTTGTCGAGCTAGGTGAGTTGGGAACAAATGATTTGGTCTCCACAATTATAGGTGTACTCGATATCTAGTACTGAAATTCGACATATATATTATCTAGTGGGTCGTGATCAAGACGGTGTAAAAATATGGACAAGTTGTGTTTATAAATAGCAAGAAAAATGGCTGTTTTGGAGGGGCATAGGATCGGGTTTTTCACTTGAAGTATTAAAAGAAGAAGAGAAATTATGCGTGGGTTAGTTAGGCTGTGAAATGTCGAATTCATATGAAAATAATAAAAGGCAAGTGGGTTTTGGAAGTTGGGCTGGATCGTGGGTGATTGGGTTGGGATGCATTTAAGGATCCAGTTTGGTTGTAGCTTGGTTAGATTAGTGAAGGAAGTAATATATGTTTAGAGTAAATGTTGTGTAATTAAATGTAGTTAGTGTGAGTTTATAATTATTGTTGTAATTTGTAGAAATTATAGTGATTAGTGTATATAGTGATTTCTGAAATTTTAATCTTTGTAATGTGATCACGTTCGTAATATATGTCGTGGTCTAGTGTTGACACTCGTTAATTGTGGTGTTGTTGTGTTGTGGTAGGAATAACATAGTAAGTAAATAAAATTTTAAATTTCCCCATAAAAATGGGTTTTGTTAAACGGTAAGTCGAGGTTATTATTAATTAACAAGGATTATCATAACGGATTTTCGTAGGATCTTACAGTTCACAAAAGAAAGAAGAAGAAAAAGAAGACCGAAAATAAAGAAACCTTGAGAACCACACGATCTCGAGATGAGTTAGAAGTGAAACAAATAAGAGATGAGTTAAACTGAAAGAAAAAAAAAAGTCAAAGACTTCATCAATAAATCCCTCAATGAGGAATTGTATGGTGACTTCGTGCGCAACTTCAACAAGCATTGCAAGGGGAAGACATTTTCTGACTTGCATGCAATGCTCATTGAACATGAGAAAGGACTCGCTAAGAAAGCTCCTACACCTGCTGTGATGGAAATTAGAGGCGGTAGGGTAGCTAAGCCCGGTAAACCGCACAAAGTGAACAAGAAGGGCAAAGGAAAAGCTGACAAAGGAAAACAGGTCGTGATCCATCAGCAAAAGCCCAAGAAGCAGAATCCTCCTCCTAAGAAGGATTATCCTAAAAAGGACACGGCTGCTTGTCACCAATGTAACACTCCTGGACATTGGAAGAGGGACTGTCCATTGCTGCTTGAGGAGTGTCGCAAGAATAAAAATGCCAAGGCTGGGCAGGGCGCCAGCACATCAGGTATTTTTATGGTTGAATTATTTTCCTTTCCTCGTAAGCAAAATGCCTGGATATATGATACAGGATGTGGTACTCACATTTGTAATACATCGCAGGGGCTTAGAGGAGTGAAGAAGCTGAACTATGGGGAATGCTACTTGTATGTCGGCAACGGTATACGTGCAGCAGTGGAAGCCATAGGGACTTTTGATTTACTGTTACCTTCGGGTTTAATTTTAGTATTGAACAATTGTCATTACGCACCTTCTATTGTTAGAGGTGTCGTTTCAGTTTCTTTATTGTTGGATATTGGTTTTGAGCATACTTTTAATAATAATGGAATTTCTGTTTCTCTAAATTCTGTTTTTTACTTTAATGCTATTCCATTAGATGGTGTGTTTGAAATTGACATGGAGAACCATGTCTCCAACGGAAATGATTCTATGTATAGCATCGAAAATAAGAGAATCAAGTCTAACTTGGATTCGTCTTATTTATGGCACTGTCGTCTTGCTCACATAGGCAAGAAACACATGGAAAAGCTGCTACGTGATGGGCTTTTACCAAATATCAATGATGATTCAGTTGATAAATGCGAATCTTGCATATCTGGGAAGATGACGAAGAAACCTTTCCATAACAATATGGAAAAGGCTTCGGATCTACTTGGATTGATACACACGGATGTGTGTGGTCCACTTAGACATGTGTCTAAACGCGGTGCTACCTACTTCCTAACCTTTACGGATGACTATAGTCGTTATGGTTGTGTTTATTTACTTAAACACAAACATGAAGTCTTTGAGACATTCAAGGTTTTTAAGAATGAAGTAGAATTACAACTCGGAAAGAAGATTAAGGCCCTTCGATCCGATCGTGGTGGTGAGTATTTAAGACAAGAGTTTAAAGATTATCTAGCTGAGTGTGGCATTGTCCAACAACTCACTTCTCCTTATACTCCACAACAAAATGGTGTATCTGAAAGGAGAAATCGTGCATTGCTTGATATGGTACGATCTATGTTTAATCTTACAACTCTTCCCTTATCCTTTTGGGATTATGCTCTTGAAAGTGCTGTTCGCATTTTAAATATGGTTCCAACTAAGAAGGTGGATAAGACTCCATATGAATTATGGACTGGAAAAGCTCCCAACTTGTCTTACTTAAAGATCTGGGGTTGTGAGGCGTTTGTTAAACGTGACTCACCTGATAAACTTCAACAAAGATATGTTAAGTGTATCTTCGTAAGATACCCTAAGGAAACAAGGGGTTACTACTTTTACTTCCCACCAGAAAATAAAGTCATTGTGGCTAGATATGGTGAATTCCTTGAGGAGAGTTTCTTGTCTCAAGAATTCAGTGAGAGAATATATGATCTCGAAAGTGATCATGAGGATACGTCGCCTTCTGAGAACACTAACGCACTTCCTATAGAACCTGAAAGTTTAGGTCCTCCACCTGAAGTTGAAGTGGTACCCATTCGTAGATCTTCAAGATCTACAAAAGCTCATGATCGTCTATGTTTAAACATAGAGGATGAGGATTCTATACTAGTGGATCTCGATGAGCCAACTAGTTATAGGGCTGCCATTAATAGTCCTGAAAAGGAGAAATGGCAGATTGCTATGGATGGGGAAATGCAATCCATGAAAGACAATAAAGTCTGGATTGAAGTAGACCTTCCTCCCAATGCTAAGGTAGTTGGGAGTAAGTGGCTCTTCAAAAAGAAGACGGACATGGATGGAAGAGTACACACCTACAAAGCTCGTTTTGTGGCTAAAGGCTTTACCCAAACATACGGTGTTGACTATGAGGAGACATTTTCTCCTGTGGCCGACATTAGAGCTATTACGATTCTTATAGCCATAGCTGCCTACTATGACTATGAGATTTGGCAGATGGATGTCAAAACCGCTTTTCTAAATGGTCGCCTAGATGAAGACATCTATATGGCGCAACCTGAGGGGTTTGTGAATCCACAATTTCCTGAGCGTGTATGCAAGCTTCAAAGATCCATTTATGGATTGAAGCAAGCATCCAGGCAATGGAATAAAAAATTTGATGAGGAAATCAAGAAGTTTGGATTTACTCAAAATTTCGATGAGCCATGTGTATACCACAAAGTTAGTGGGAGTAACACTACTTTTCTTGTCCTATACGTCGATGACATATTAATCATGGGAAATGATATACCAAGTCTTAATGAAGTTAAGGATTATCTTGGTAAGTGTTTTTCCATGAAGGATTTAGGAGAAGCAGCTTACATCCTTGGAATCAAGATCTATAGAGACAGATCTAAGCAGTTGATCGGTTTAAGCCAAAGTGCTTACATGGATAAAATATTGAAGAGATTCAATATGCAAAATTCCAAGAAGGGATATTTGCCCATGCAAGTAGAACATGGCTTAAGTAGCGAAATGTGTGCTTCTACACCTGAAGAGGTGGCATACATGAAGAAATTTTCGTACGCTTCGGCAGTAGGATCTATCATGTATGCAGTTAGATGTACAAGGCCAGATGTGGCATTCGCACAAAATTTAACCAGTCGTTATCAGCAAAACCCAGGGAAAGATCACTGGCATGCTGTTAAGAACATTCTTAAGTATTTAAGGAATACTAAAGATATGTTTCTTGTTTTCGGGGGAAATCCAGACGCAGAACTGAATGTTACAGGTTACTGCGATGCGTCCTTTCAAACTGATAAAGATGATACGAAGTCTCAGACGGGTTACGTTTTTGTCATAAATGGAGGAGCTGTAGACTGGAAGAGTAAGAAGCAGAGTACAACGGCCATGTCTGCTACAGAAGCTGAGTATATTGCTGCATCAGAAGCTGCACAAGAAGCTGTTTGGATAAGGAAATTTATTTCGGATCTTGGAGTGATGCCGTCAAATAAATTACCTATAAATGTGTATTGCGACAACTCTGCTGCAATCACATTCGCCAATGAACCTGGAGTTATGAAAGGCGCCAGACATTTTCGTAGGAAATAACACTATGTTCGAGAACAAGTCGAACTGGGTGAAATCAATGTACTCAAAGTTCACACAGATGACAATCTGGCTGATCCTTTCACGAAGGCATTACCTAAGGAAACGTTTACTCGACATGCTCAGGGTATTGGTCTTCGTTTAGCCGATAGTTTCATGTAAATCTGTTGATTTAGTATTTTGGATAGGGACGTGTAAACAATTATTATTTTAATGAAATAAAGTGCGGATAACGTTTATTCTCATTATTAATATTTGTGTCCTATATTTGCATGTTTAAATCCGTGAATAAATTAATTTATTCTAAATAGTCCGTTGTCAATTAATAATATGGGAATATTATTGAACTAAGACAAATGTGAGGATCGGTAGAATGTACTGTAAGGTTGAGACACCAATGTCACATGATATTTAATATTGGATAAATTGAATATAGGACTTATCCCAACCACATGATTATACTTTATGGATCATAGTCATTAAGTATATCATGAATATTTATCCTCAGACTTGAGATACCAGATAATTGCCGAGGATGTAGCTCATTTTCTGTAAGATAGTCTAACGCTATCCGTAAAAGGTAGTTATAAGGGCTATTTTCGGAAGTGATGCGAAGTTCGAGGGTTATGCTCGTAGTCAATAAAGGATTTGTTCCTTCAACTTTGTGTTGAAGTTTAATACTGCTTGGCCACTCGTAGGATTGACAAGATGTTTGCGTGCGCACGCCCAAAGTCTATCTGGAAGACGTTCAGATGTTTTGGTAATCTTGATCAATTATGTATAAACGAGAAACTAATAGTTAATTATGGAATGACCAAGATCCATATCCATATTAACGCGGTATTAGCAACAAAAGGATAAGTATGATGATTAAATTCATCACGTGGTTTTTCCAGGAAAACCATACTCGGATCGAGCTGGGGGCATTGGGATCTGTTAAGCTAGACTAGCCCATGTCATTACTATATTAATAGTTATCCAAGTGGGAGCTGTTAGAGTTTATGTATAATTATTAATATAAGTATGTCCGGTTTCGAACCCGAGACTCGGGATTGCACACAATACGTGAGAGTTCCAATGGTTTGAATAAATTAAATATATTTTATATTTATATTTATTCATTTCACAAAACAAATACTTAACGACAGTTAGTACTTAACGGAGTTAGAGATAACGGCCGTTAAAGGACTAATTATGCAAAGTAGGAAGAGAAGGATCTAGAACCCAAATCCATTGGGTTTGTTCGGCCGATCCAACCCCTATGGGCTTGGGAGTCGGTTTGATGGAGTAGGGAACAAGCTAGGGATAGCCTATAAATACAATCCCATTGTGTTTGGTTTTTCTCTAATCTTGAATCCCCTACAAGCCAAACTTCTCTCCTTCTCTTCTCCTCTAAGCTCCAACCGATCGACCCATTTTTTAATCCCACTAGGGATTGGCGATCCAAGTAAAGCTTACAAAGTGTTTGGTTTGTTTTGTGATTTGAACCTAGCTTTTCTCATTGGAACGCTAGCATTACGTGTGTACAAGAACGAGTAACAAGCTTATTTTAGCTTGTGTGTTTTGGTGTTGTTCGATCCATATAAGCCCCATATTAGGGTTTATATTTTGTTCTTGGAGCACGTGATTCCTTGTTCTTGCTAGGAATCAAAAGGTACGCTTTCTTTTAGTTTTAATTAATTATATGTTTATGTAGATCCATTCCGCTGCGTGATCTTGATGTTTATGTGTTTATAGTATTTGTATGATTCACATATTCCAACAATAACTAGGATATTAATTACAACGCTATATTATTTCCGGGTATCTGCTATATTCTTTTCATGGGTATACCTTCAAAAGTGCAAATGCGCATATATATGCATCGGGCTATCAAATCGGGTATCCATTTGGTTGTGCACCATGCTACACCTCATAATTAATTTGATTTTAACAACTAACACTATGAAATCAGTTAACAAAACAAGCTTCAACGACTGAGGAGCCGAAGACTAAATCAAATACTTAAGTTTAATGTGGTGTGTGATTGAAAGATCATAGTTTGATGTATCGGTCACGTTTGGTTATATAAAAGAAATAGTACTTCCTTATATACCACAATGTATATGGACTATACATGTTTGGGAATGGTGTAAAGTTTACTTCATATGTTATTACAACAACAACAACCCAATCCCGCCGGGGCAGGGTATGGGGGAGGTAGAATGTAGACAGATCCTACCCCTACCCCAAGGTAAACCCGGGAGTAGAGAGACTGCTTCCAAAGAGACCTCCGGCAAGTGCATGTGTGCGCGTGAGAGAGCAAAGGCAAGAGGGCAACTGAGTCAAAGCAAAAACAGGAAACAAGCAGGCAAAACAAGCACACACATAAACAGAGCAGAAACAAAACAAGGGACCCGAAGCAGGCAAAGAGAAAAGGGGGCACGGGCAGAAGCACAGATAAAAGCACATAAGCAAAGAGCAAAGCACCAAGAAAAGCAGGCAAACCTAAGGGAGCAAAACAAAGCAAAGCAGGGCAACGCACGGGGCCTAAAGCTAAGGCAAAACAACCAAACACAGTGGCACAGCAGCAAAGAAACGCTTAAAAAGAAAAAGCCAAACTCCAAAACAACTTAGACCCACGCACACCTAGCCTGAGCTACCCGCTAATCATAATTCTATCTCTCCACGCCTTCCTATCTGAGGTCATGTCCTCGGACAAAAGCAACTCCTTCATGTCGAGCTTAAGTCTATCCTCCCATCTGAGTTTGGGTCTACCCCTCCTTCTCACACCGTCTACTTACTATTATTAAGATTAACATAAGATTATAATAGTTGATAGTAATATGTGGAGTAAAATTTGTACAAGTTACTCAAGATCTCAATCTCTGTTTTGGTAATTCTATATTTTGATTATTCCATGCTACACATACTTGAGTGGCTGTTATTGCTAGTTGCACTCCGTACGTAGTTGCTATTTGATCAAACTTACGAAATAATAATAACATATACTCTACGATATATCATTGATCAGTTGAAGGTACGTACAAAGTGTTCATATATGTACACTTTGACCTAAATTGCATAAAGAACAAAACTTAAATATTGAAAACTACAAATCAGTCCATCAACTCATGCAATGATCATACATGAAACTAATAACTAACATCCTCTATGGTGCACTTAATTCGCTGACATTACACCTTCGCCCCGGAACTTGAATGCATGTATTCTCTACGCTAAATTATGGAATACACACGGTGATGTCTCCCATCTCTTTAGACACTACCTATGTTGGATGGATTTTTCTTGCAACGTAACTTTATGTAGTCAATAAGATTATATGCAACTACGACTGCAAAAAGTAGCGATATATTAAAATACCCAATCGAGTAATATCCATCGTTAGGGATGAGCAACACCAACACAAACGAGAGAGGAGCAAGAATGCCTGAGATGCAAAATACACATCTCACAATCATGTAAATATAGTAGATACGTGTTAAGTACCCGTTGTGCAAACTCTCTAAGTAGTTCATCATTCCAAAATAAGTTATTGAAGCCGGTGTAGCAACAACAAAGGCAACAACTCCCGTGTGGGCAAAGAACGAGTGAGTCTCAAAAGGTGAGTCTTTTGGAAACTTTAGTTGAGCAACTTGTGTCAATACTGGAAACATGACGACAAGAGCTACACTATATATAAGGTTCAAGTTCCTCGGGTAATAATACCTGACATAAAAAATTTATATATGATTCATGCATAAAAAAAATAGAACAAGTGTAGAATATTGAAAAGCATAACCAAATTCGTGGTACGTGAATCAAATGAGAAATAGTAAATAAATTGGTAACTAATTACTCTGTTGGACGTTGATTATTGATGAAAGATGGCGGCATGACTTCTTCATGTGACGCGGGTGCAATGTTAATGGCAACATCTCCCATACCTCTTCCTGTAAGATCAACGATTTCGTGGTCTGAATTATTCATGGTTTGTGGGATGAAGAAAGTGTTATGTATATGGTGACTGCTTCTACTATACTGTGAATGTCTATGTATGATTTATGAGTTTGGGTTTTAGTATTTATAAAGGTAATCTTTATGCATATGGTGACTGCTTCTACTATATTGTGAATGTCTCTATGATTTATGAGTTTGAGTTTTAGTATTTATCGAGGGTAATTAAAAAGTTGGCAGCTGACAACGACATCTTAAACAGAGACATTCACAATTTAGCAAAGATTTAAGATCGGACAAAAGCATTCACAATTTAGCGCAGCAAAGATTTAAGATCGGACAAAAACATTCACAATTTAGCAGCAAAGATTTAGGTGGAGTTTGTTTACTAAGAGGGTCTGAATCTGAATCTGAACCGCACGTCTGAATCTGAATTTGATGCGTAAATGTCTGAATCTGAACGCATCTGAACGGGAAAAAAAAAAACTCATGTTTGAACGGGATTTTTTTTTTTTTTTTTTTTTTTTTGGTTATTTTTGTGTCAACAAGAGGCATTCAGACGCGTTAAGACACCCCTCTCAAGTATTGACCATTAAGATCTAACTGCATCTGAACGCGTCTGAACGAAAAAAAAAATGGTCTGAATGGACAAAATGTCTGACCGATTCAGACACAGTGCCCGTTCAGAGGCTGGTCAGATGAAAAGAAAACAAAAACAAACGCAGCCTTAAGATGGACAAAAACATTCACAATTTAGCATAGCAAAGATTTAAGATCGGACAAAAGCATTCACAATTTAGCGCAGCAAAGATTTAAGATCGGACAAAAACATTCACAATTTAGCAGCAAAGATTTAAGATCGGACAAAAACATTCACAATTTAGCAAAGATTTAAGATCGGACAAAACTTATAAGGTATAATTGTCAACTATATAAACACAAAATTAAAAAACTCCGCTTTTAATCTCTAAAAAAAACACACACCATTCAATCATCTTATCAAACCCTAAATCTGAATTTTAATTCGTGATAATTATAAACTGAATCTAATAACGAGTAACTTTTCAGTTTCCTCTAAAACAATACGACTTTCACTGTTCCATCACTTCGCCACCATTCACTGTTCGTCCGTCGTTGACCACTTCACCACCGTTTGTTGTTCGTCCGCCGTTGACCACTTCGCCACCGTTCGCCGTTCACTTTTATCAAGGTTTAATTCTTCTGTTTCAATTAAACCTTAATGTATTTGTTATTATTGATGTGTAATTTGAATGTATTTTGTTGTGATAATTTTGCCTTAATTTTGAAGGTGTGATAAGTAGTGGTTTTGGAGTGTTTGGCTGACATAAGGTGTTTTGTTGTGATAAGTAGTGGTTTTTGAATATATATTTTGCCCTAATTTTGACGTAATGATTTGTTTGTTGATGTAGAAAATAAGCGAAAGCAAACATTTTAGTGCTTTGTAACAAATGGAACAAATAGGCTAATGAGTTGCTTTGTGTAAATAGGTAAAAGTTGATATAGTGCAAATTGAAAAACGTGAGCTATAATTCGTTAGTGTTATGAAATTTTATAGTTATTGTTATGACTTATGAATGATCGTGAATGTTATTAGTCGTAATGATAGTGAATGATTTTGGTTTGCATATTCTTTTTTTAGCATTAGATATGTTACGGTGAATGTTAGTAGTGGTAAAATTAGTTTTGTTATAGTGAAATAAGCTTAAGTGTTATGTGTTACAGTGAAATAAGCTTAAGTATTATGTCGTAAAATTTATAGTCCCAAAGCTTAAGCATTCATCATTTAAACAACCTTCTTCTTCATTCATTTAAACAACTGTCTTGCCTTCATTTTCACTTTTTGATCCACAATTCCAATTCATATTCTATCTTTGTTATAGCCTGAAGAAGAAAAATTGTCTGATCCTTAAAACGAGAGGAATTGGAGCGCCATCTAACGGAAAAAGATGCATCAAGGACAGCAAAGGTTTGCTTCAAACAAATTGACGGAGGATGACTATTATGTCTATGTTTTATCAAATGGTGAGTTGCTACTTATCTAGCTAGTCTTAGTTGGGCGGATACAAACACTTGTAGAGATGAGCGATGTTAATAAACTCACTTTTAGTGTTATCGTCTGCAATATATTTATTATGTTTTGTTTCTTCAGGCATTTCCTTATATCCTCTTCTAGCCACAAGCACTACTTCCTTACAGCGTCTTCAAGCTGAAAGCACTAGAACCCTGTGCACGGGTGAGCACACCATATATTTTCAGTTCTTTTTAATTGTCTCTTATCTTCGTCCCTCTTTAGAGTGTCCCAACTTCTAAAGTTTTCCAGCTACAATAATTAATCACCAATGATATTTTCAGAAAGTAGTTGTAGCGCCGCTGCCGCTGCAGCATCTAGAGATATTTAAATTCTGAACTGAATAACATAAGTCTATTCCAAAGACTTGCATCACTTGATATTTAAATTGTGAACTGAATAACATGAACAACAAGGTAATCATCATCCAGTTTTAAAAAACCAAACCTTCGAACAGGAAAGCATGGATTTTGAAAAATTAAAACTTCCAACAGAAAAGCAGCAGCAACCAGTTTCGAAATCAACCTCTTCATCATCCATGACTTTCAAACACACAACAAAACACGAAGAATAGACCCAACACAAAAAACACTTCCTTCGGTTCATATACACCCTGCGCTATCATCTTTTCCAAGTTCTCTATCTTAAGCATTCACAGTTCCACTGGTTTTAAGAGGCCTTTTCCAGATTTGCATAAGCTTCCAACACAAACTATACATTGAAATGATGCTGATAACATATATTCATTCTGTATCAAACCGTGCGTGCAACAAGCCTTAGGAGTCGGATTTGTTCCACGAAAATGAAGCCGTGACGTTTGAGCTTCACAGCACCACAAGGCTTTTCAAGTTTTTTAACTTTTGGTTTACGTATATATGAAGTAATTTACTAACATGG
The DNA here is from genome assembly GCA_021014915.2 of Artemisia tridentata subsp. tridentata. NCBI lineage: Eukaryota > Viridiplantae > Streptophyta > Magnoliopsida > Asterales > Asteraceae > Artemisia > Artemisia tridentata. The sequence goes on along the minus strand of CP139507.1, from coordinate 17,019,222 downwards.
GGTTTCCTATCATTGAAATGTTCATTCTATAGTTAATGGCTTTGTCTTCTCATAGCACTTGTGTACGTACAGACACAATTATGTTTAGTCTTAGTGTGCCATGTGGAGTGTGAGGTTTTAAATCTTTATATACTTGCAGTAGAAACCAGAAACTTGAGACGGTGTGGCCAGACAAAAATTTGTAGTCAGACTTATTCTCGTCCAACTCATAATCCAAAGAAGATTTGACAGATCAGCAGAACCACAATAGATCTCCAATGAACTACCATAAACTCTAGTTCTGTTAGACACAGTTTCAGGTATAGAAAGAGACCGTTTCACTGAAATGAGAGACATAGGATTGGTTTAACTCACTACATAGAACATTTTTTTGGAAATAAAGAGACTAAACTTAGTACCATTTGACCAGAGAAACAAATTTATCAGCTAATGACAATATGACATTCTCATGTGACTTCACAAACCAACAACCAAAAATGGCACAGTTTGAACTTACCCTTGTTGGATACGAAGCCTAATTTAAGTTGAAGTCGTCCCACAGCGGTTGATAGTAAGTATAGAGTTCTGCTGTCACAGCCTTTCTTTCGGGTCTAAAACGGGTGTTTGGGATTGCTAGTTTCAAACTGTTTATCCACTTGAAAAATAAGCAAGTATCAAGTTGCTTATTTTTAAGTGCTTACTTCAACTATAATATAAAATAGGCAGTTCGACCCAAACACTCAAAACTGGTTATGGCTTAAAAATAAGCCGATAAGCACTCAAATAAGCAATCCCAAACACCCTCTAATTCTTTATAAGGTTGTTTTACCTACCAGTATTATAAGAAACATATTATAAGAATCTAGCAAATATCATGTCACAGTTGGAAATATGTATCCTTAGGGGGTGTTTGTTTAAGCTTATTTTTGGGCTTATGTCATTTCGGTCTGTGTTACATAAGCCCAATTTTTCAGCTTATTTTGAAACTTATCGGCTTCTATAAGATTGTTATATCATAATAAACTTATATAAGCTCGTATGTCATATGTTTGTGTAAAACCATATAAAGTCAACGGTTGCATAAAAACCGGGTCGACCCGGCCGGGTTTCAGCTGAACGGGCCGGGTGTCGAGTTTTTCTTGTAGGTGATGACGTTGGATGAAGACACTGACAAGAACAAACACTAGTTTCATATTCAATAAATCCAGGTAAAACCGGGTCAACCCAGCCGGGTTTCAGTTGACCGGGTCGACCCGGCCGGGTTTCGAGTTTCTCTTGTGGTGATGACATTGGATGAAGACACTCACAAGAACAATGGCTACTAAGAAAATAAAAGCGTGAGTGGGTGGTCAAAGTAACTTTTATTTGGTTAGGGGAGGTCTCAAGTTCGAGTTCGAGTCCCACCCGAGACTTTTACCCCTTCAGGCGAAATAGGAGAAAGTACAGGCGGAGTTCAGGTCAGTATACTGCACAATTGGATGTCACTGCTACCTGAACTACTAAAAAAAAGTAACTTTTATTTGGTAAAAATAACTTACCTACGGTTAGTTTTAGATTTTTACTAAGGTTGTAATGGAAATCAAAATTAAGAAACCAAACTTATCCATGTGTCGTTAGTACTAACATTTTGTGGTTTCTGTGAGTGTACTTAATTTGATGATCAACTATAATTGTAAGATATGAAGTTATAACTAGGATATCGATTACAACGCTATATTATTTCCGGGTATCTGCTATATTCTTTTCATGGGTATACCTTCAAAAGTGCAAATGCACATATATATGCATCGGGCTATCAAATCGGGTATCCATTTGGTTGTGCACCATGCTACACCTCATAATTAATTTGATTGTAACAACTAACACTATGAAATCAGTTAACAAAACAAGCTTCAACGACTGAGGAGCCGAGGACTAAATCAAATACTTGAGTTTAATTTGGTGTGCGATTGAAAGATCATAGTTTGATGTACCGGTCACGTTTGGTGATGGTAAGATGCTGCCTAGTTATGTTGTGTACAATTGCATCAAGATCCTAGAGGAGGAATGTGTCACTATACCGAGGACTAATGGTCAACTCGCAAGCTAACACTCATCATGTATTGGCGTCTATATGCATGCGAATACGCACGAGTAGTGAAAAGGAAACATATTTTGTTTCATATATTAGTAACAGTAAAATTGTGGTTTGTGTGAATGTGGGGTGACGTGGATGATCAACTTCAATTGTTAAGATATGCTTCATGAAAACCTTAATTGACCCACATCGGTTATATAAAAGAAATAGTACTTCCTTATATACCACAATGTATATGGACCATGCATGTTTGGGAATGGTGTAAAGTTTACTACATATGTTATTAGATACTATTATTACCATTATAATGGTAGATAGTAATATGTGGAGTAAAATTTGTATAATTCTTACTTTTTGTTAATAAAATGTAGGAAGTTTTTTTTTTTTTTTTTTTTTTTTATAACAAGAAGTCCTATAAATTTTATAATCTCTTTCTTGTTGTACATTTTGCATCCCATGGATATTATGATTTTATATAAAATTAAATACATAAAAAGGTTACAAGTCATGAATTTATGTGTAATGCGGTATAGTGTATCAAAGATTGATCAAAAGGAGCGGGAGTAGTTATATCGATTATGTAATTCGGTTTAAAGAGAAGAGAATAAAAACTTCATCGCCAAAAAGTTCACAACCCAAAAAAGTTATGTTTGACTACGTACTAAACATGAAAACTTAATTATAACAGGGCTGCAAAGGTGGGAATGCAGTTGTAATGGATCGATGAATAAGATGGTTAGGATTCAGTAAAGATTCTAATAGACGTGAAACTGGCTTTAGAGATGCCTATTTGAGGCAAAGCAGGACATGGTTGAATATCATGCGGGGCGAACGAGTTAACATTGTGGTTGAAGCTGAACTGGTTATGTTTGGTGATAATAAAGCCATTGCTTGATCCAGTGGTGTAGGATCAAGTGGATCAAGTGGTTAACACCCTTGCCTCTGGAGACAGAGGTCAAGGGTTCGATCATCACCCCTTGCAAGGCCGGAGGTCCTTTTCTACCTTTGGTAGAACCGGAAGCAGCCTCTCTACCTTAGGTAGGGGTAAGGCTGTCTACGTCTCAACCTCCCCCATACACCGTGGAAGACGGTATTAGGACCCATAACCCGTGAAAGACGATATTGGGAGTTACTTTACTTTTCTTGATCCAGTGGTGTAGGATTGCACCAAGATCCTGAATTGTCCCTATACCCACGAAGAAGTTTGATGGTCAACTCGCAAGCTAACACTCGCGGTGTCTTCACATCTATATGCAAGTGATTACCATCTAGCTAGTACCATTGATGAACATGTTTGGACTAATAACAACGTAAAAGAAAAAAATGTCCAAATTTGATGGAGACATGGAGTACGTAGAAACAAAAGAATGAGTTAAGATATGTTTTACGAGCATATCAACGAAAGGAGGATGGGAGTTGAAGTAATTGTGTTGATGGGTAGCTTCTGTTTTTGATCTTTGTACAAGTTACTCAAGATCTCAATCTCTGTTTTGGTAATTCTATATTTTGATTATTCCATGCTACACATACTTGAGTCAAACGGCTAAACCAAACATTAGGCACATTTGGGCCCAAACAGATACTGTTGGGCCTGAGTGGACAAAACCCAAATTTAATCTACATAACTGATACAATAAAATTTAAAACCAATAGAAAGAACATACTTCATTCGTCTCAAAATAATAGTCCTCGTTTGACTTTTTAAAGATTTTTTTATCCAACTTTGACTTTAAATATTTTTGTTTGTGTTATATAATATTTGATGAAAATTATACCAATCAAAATACATTTAAAACCCAATCCATTCATATAAATTGCATCATATTATATAACACATACAAAGATACTTAAGGTCAAAGTTGAATAAGAAATACTTTAAAAGTCAAATGAGGACTATTATTTTGGGACGGAAGGAGTATATAACTAATTTGTTACATAACTAAAACCAATCTGTTGTGAAATCAGATCAATCGAAGCATATCGGTTATGGTTTGGTTTTGCCTAAAATCCAACCTAGGCCGAATCAAGCTTAGTTTTTTTTTTTTTTTTTTTTTTTTTTTTTTCTCCAAAGACAAAAGGTATATAGGTAAGAAATTTACATTTGTTAACCTATTAAGATTAAACTTTTGAACGATATAAAACTTTGCTTGAAACTTAAAAGCTTGGACGTTGCTTGACATGGATTTGAACCCACTTGATTTCATTGACTTTTAACATGAAAATATTGAGAAACTTGACTTGGACTTGGACCAACTTGATGTTGTTCGGGTTTGAGAACCATTCTACCTTGATGACTTGCTGTTGAAAAACACTTGAACCAAGCTTACTAAGAGTAAAGGATACCCATGGCTGATGGCTCAAGCCATGGCCACCAGCTAACCATAGCCGACGGCGCATGGTACCGCCGGTCGCGCCATGGTGGCTGGCGCTGTAGCCACCAGCCCAAGCCATGGATTTTTTATTTTATTTTTTATTATTATTATTATTATTTTTTTGATAAAATTCGAACGTTGGAGTATCTTTGGGAAGGAAGCAGAGTTGCAGAAACTTTAATTCCAACGGTTATATAACTGTTTAACACAAAAAAAAAATAAAAAAATAAAAAAAGATTACCCCTTAAAACCTTATAAATACCCCTTATTAATCCAAACTTCACACACACTTTCAATATATTAATCCTCAATTTATCTCAATTTTTTCATATTTCAAAATGAATCCAAATAACCCATGGATTAACAATATGTTAAACAACCCGTCGAACCAAATGACGGGATCGTCTTCAAATCCGGCCAACAATCCGGGCTCGTCTTCGAATCCATACCCTCAATCATCTTACTTTCCTACCTTTCCAAATAACCCATACATGAATCCCGAAGAACAAATGTTATTTAGTCAATGGAAAATGCAACAACAACAACAATACAATCAATTTACTCAACCACAACAAACACACCAAACCACCCATTCCCAACCAAATTCGGATCATGCATCATTCCATCTAGTAGACGAAGACGAAGAAGAAGAAGAAGAGGTGGTCCCGACCACGATGTCGAAGAAAACGAGGTTAAAGACGAAGGCGAAGAAGCCAAAGACAAAGACGAAAGGCAAGAAAACCAACGAAGACAAAGAAGAAGAACCGGTCCCGACCCGTCGAACCTTTTGGAGCCAAGATGAGGAGTATATTTTGGCGGAGTGTTTCATTCAAATTTCTGAGGATCCAAAAACGGGTTCGGATCAACAAAGGGATACGTTTTGGTACAAAGTGCTCGAGGCATACAACAAGGAAGCCAAGAAGCTCAACTACACTATTCATACCAAAAACATGTTGACGGGAAAGTGGACTCCGATGAATAAAGATGTCAAGAAGTGGAATTCGGTAGTGGATGAAACGGCGGTTATGAGTGGGGAGAATGATAGAATTTTATGACCCGTTGTCACGTTTTGTTTAAAAGAACAACGGGTTATAACTTTAGACACATGAGCGCTTGGGAATTTTTGAAAGACAAGCACAAGTGGAAAAATCCCGACTCGACTTTTGCAAGACGTAATCGTATTCGGGTTACGAACGAGGAAGCGCAAGTGGAACCGGAGCATTTTGGACAAGACCCGTTGCCTCGGCCAGACGGCTCGTACCGAATTGCTAAGAGTCAACGTTCATCAAACTCGACTGCTAGTTCCGGTTCAAACCCGGCAATGTATCAAGAAATGCTGCAACAACAATACGAGTTAGACCGCAAGGCAAAGATGGATGTTCTCGAACGAGAGTCACTCACGAGAGTTACTTTATATGAATCTCAAAAGATTGCCGAGGAGATGCGAGTGCAACAAATGGATACAAGCATGATGGATCTGATCGACGCGGAGGTCTTAAAAGCCCAAAAAGCACGAATCCGGGCAAAGTATACCACCAACTAGCACTAGGATTTTATTTATATGTTTATGTACTAGGCTTTTATTTTTATGCATTTTTTTTTAATTAATGAAGTTTATTTTAGTTAATATTGTGTATGTGTAAAAAAAAAAAAAAAAAAAAAAAAAAAAAAAAAAAAAAAAAAAGTTTATTTTAGTTAATATGGACGACGGCACCACATTTTCTGGTGTCGTGGGTACCGCCCAGAATGTGGTGTCGTGGGATTTCTGGTGCCATAGAGATTTCTGCTGCTATGGCAGGGAATTTTGAGCCATGGCTCCAGGGTACCCAATACTCTAAGACAATTAGGTATCATGGCAAGGCTAAATTACTCATTCGGACCTCACGGGGTGCCACGTCACCATGACATACCTCCTTTTACAACCCCCTTCCCATAACATACCACAATTTACTTATTTGGGCCCCACATACACACTTATTCACACACACAACCATTATTAAAAAAATAATAATAATAAAAAAAAATAAAAAAAAATTAAAAAATCGTACAAAAAAAGACGAGTGTTGTACTCGTTGTCTGCACAACGAAGGGGAAGATGGCGAGCCATGGCAAGATGGTGTGGTACCATGGCAAGCTTGCCAGATAGGCACGACGAGCCATGGTATTTGCCACACCATATGCTCTAAGAGCTAACATGGTTTTCTTAAAACCTTTTTTTACATAGTTTTCTTAAAAGTGATCAACAATAATAATCTATTATCGTGTTTTGCAAAATATAAAATTTTTTGGGTAAATTCAATACTTTCTTTCCTTCTCGTTGCTACTGTTCTTGTTTAGGTTTATTATTATTTTACTTTATTTATTTATTTATGAGTTTATAAAATTTAGTAAAAAATAACAGAAAACATGAAACTTTATGCTAATGATCCAATTAACTTGAGATTTTGAACAAAATTAAGTTTCAAGTTCAATCTGATAAGCTCGTAAGCCTTCTTAGTAGCTTTTAAGACTACTCATATTAGGTTTATTATTATTTACTTTTTTTATTTATTTATGAGTTTATAAAATTTGAAAAAATAACAAAAAACATGAAACTTTATGCTAATGATCTGATTAACTTTAGCTTTTGAACATTATTAAATTTCAAGTTCAATCTGATAAGCTCGTAAGCCTTCTTAGTAGCTTTTAAGACTACTTGTATTAGAGTCATGATTCACGAGCGGTTTATAAAATTTTGAGATGTTTTGATCACTCTTAACTAAAAGAAACTTTGTTGATTTTGTGTGTAGTTGTGATGTATATTTATGTTTAAATAATGTATATTTGTGTGATTAATTTGATGATATTACTATGAGAGACAATTTTTTTTTTTATTTTTAACCATGATTTTCGATATTTTGGCTGACTAATTCACAGGGTTTGATACTTTGAGAGACAATTTGGTTTGCTAATAAAAGTTAATGCTTTGTGACGATGCTGTCACATTTACGTGTTTAAGAAGTTTGTTATAAATCATAAGAAATAAACAAACCTAAAGTAATGTTAAGCACAACGCGAAAACCAGAACTCACGGATCAAAACCGGATCGAATTGAAAACCGATTTGGCTAAACTGGATCGAGGACCGGATCGAAATGTTTGATTCAGGTCTGGGTCGGTCGGGTCCGGTCCAACAAAACCTAATAGCCAGTTTTGCCTAAAACGAAATCGGATTGAGAACCGAATTTGAAAAAAATAAAAAAAATAATAATAATAATAATAATAAAATAAAAAAAAATAGACTACTGCCAAGTTTGGGTTTCATCATAAAATGGTTACTTGGATTATGACATGTATCACTATTGCCAAGTTCACTATCAACATAAATGGGGAAAGGAAATGATATTTCACAAGTGGTAGAGGGTTAAGGGAAGGTGACCCTATCTCACCTTATTTGTTTACACTGGTAATGGAAGTACTAACTCTTCTCATGGCCAAGAATGTTCAACAAAATGGGAAATTTAGATATCATGTAGGCTGCAAGGAGATTAAATTGACTCACCTATGTTTTGCAGATGACCTATTGGTGGTATGTAAGGGGAATCTGGAATCCATTAAGACTGTAAAAGAAACCTTGTTGGAATTTAGCAGTGTTTCTGGTATTTTACCAAATATGAGCAAAAGCACAATTTTTTTGGTAATGTACAAACTGATGTGGCAGCTGAGATTCTCAATATACTTCCTTTACTATTGGTAAGCTTCCAGTTAAATACTTGGGAGTTCCTCTTCTGTCCAAAAAGCTTGGTACTCAGGAATGCAAAAAGTTAATAGATAAAGTCAAGAATAAGGTGGGGGATTGCAACTCATTGCTTCTGTGTTATCATCCTTGAATGCATATTGGGCTGCTGTTTTCTTAATTCCTAAGACAGTCATCAATGATATTGATAGAGTGTTGAAGGGGTTCTTATGGTGTAAAGGGGAGCTTAGAAAAGGGCAAGCAAAGGTAGCTTGGAGCTCTGTGTGCAGTCCTAAAAATGAAGGTGGTTTGGGTCTTAGAATGTTGGGGAATTGGAATGAAGCTCTGTTGATAAAAAACCTATGGAACATAGCTGCTGGAAAGGAATAATTGTGGGTCAAATGGGTCAATATTGTCAAACTTAAAGGGCAAAGAATTTGGGAGATTCAGAAGAAGTACAATGACTCCTGGATTTGGAAGGCTTTACTTGATTTGAGGGACAAGATAAAAGATCATATCTGCAATGTGAATGTCCAATTTGTATGGAAGGATAAAGATGGAAAGACTGTTGACTACTCTACAAATGTTGTGTATGAAGCTATAAGTCAAATTGGAAGCAAAGTAGAATGGCATAAAGTGGTGTGGTTCTCTCAGTGCAATCCTAGAATGACCTTCATTCTATGGATGGCTATAAGGGGCAAACTGCAGACTCAAGATCGAATCATGAAGTGGAATAATGACCCTAATATGAAATGCTCTTTATCCAAGAAGGTCCAGGATTCTCATAACCATTTATTCTTTGAATGTGACTTTTCAAAGAGTATATGGAGTGGTCTCAAAAGGAAGATGGGCAAAGATTGGATGACTGACACATGGGAGAGTATTATTGAGCAATATGCTAATGGTCCCTGTGATAATACAATTACTAGTGTCCTTTCAAGAATTGTACTAGCCACTGCTGTTTACTATATATGGAAGGAAAGGAACACTAGAATGTTCACTGGTGAGGAATTGGAACCCCAAATATTAAGGAATCTTATTGTGGAGAAAATCAAGCTTCAGCTACTTTGTTTAAAAGTTAGAAGATCCACTCATGTTCTTACTGTTGCTAAAGAGTGGGAAGTGGAAATGAATACAGTTGTGCAACAATAATGAATGGAGCAGTGGTATTCTTAAAGGGGTGTTTGGATACACTATTTATGCACAACTTGTTGGTTTATTGTTGGTGTGTTCCCAGTTGGGTAAAGATAATCAATGGTACCAAATATCATTTGAAATCGTGTTATCACTTTCCAATAGAAACTATTCGACCCTATGCCTGGGTTACACGAATATCTCTATGGGATAAGACCAAGTGGTGTTCTTGTTTTAGGCACAAATCAAGAACCTGTTTGCTTTCAAGTGTTTAGGGTTTGTATGTTGTGTCTCCATGCAGTTATGTTATGATCTTTATTTATAATAGAGATTACTCAAACCCTAGCCCATGGAATTATGATTGATTAACGGCCCATTAATCTGACCATAATAGTTACACCCCGTGCCCGCTTAGACCAAAAACTTAAACTTTTACGCGGAAATACTTGAACTAAAACGGACATCTGGTCACTCTTTTGGCCCATTTATAAAAATCTATAAACTTTCAGACTTTGAGACTAATTTTAAATGAAACTAGACTCAATTACCTTCAAAACGATAGGTGGCACGACCCGTGACGACTTACGGATTAAAAGATATGATTTTTCGAAGTTTACAAAAATTCTGACAGCGGCCTCCATCCGATCGGATGGGAGGTTATGTCCAGTTTTTGCATCTCAAAATCCCCGGCCGAAAGTCCGACCTCCCGAACTCGAAACTTAACCAAACTTTCCAGATTTCGTTACTATATCTATGGGCTCATTTCCATGTAAAAACATTTACCATTTGACCACCCGGAATAGTACTTCCAAATTGACGGGTTATGCATTAAAACCCGTTTTGACCCATTTTCACCATAAACCACTTATACCACTTCATTTCTACACCAAACTTGACCAACTTCATTACATTAACATACCAAACATGTTCCCTTGACACTTGACCCGTTTACCACCCAAAATGGGTACTTTTACACTTTATCCAAACACCCCTTTAACTTTCATTACAAACACTTAAAACATGCTTTGACACACCAAATGACTTCCAATTCATTACACAACACTTGACATACAATTTGACACATGGCTACACTTTACAAAACCATTTATTGACTCACGGGGGTATCATCTTGGGTGAGCTCGGTATTCTACCTAGCTCCTACATATATTAAACCTTCTAAGCTTCGCATACCAACATTGATCCTTAGCCCAAGCCATATCATCACACGAGCCTACAAAACATTAAACACTTAAACCGTAAGCACGAATGCTTAGTAAGTAAAGCGGACATAATATATCATTATACTTCATTCAACACATTACACATTATACAACCATCAATCCACAACATTGAACATAACTACATACCTTAATCACTTAAGCCTTAACCTTCCCTTCTTCCTTAGGTCACTCTTAACTAACACATCCACTAACCCTATAACTTCTTACACAAGACTACCATTATACTAAACAACCAAAATCTTAACACTTTAGCCACATAACACATAATGTATAGAAATCATTATAACTTTACATTATACCGGTTTACTTACCTTGATTCCAAGCTAATGCTATCAATAACATCATCATCATCATCATCTTCATCTTTTATCATCATCATCATCATTACATCCTAAACCATTATCATCATCAAGACCCATTAACACAACTTATCATAATCAAGGGTTATATAACCCATATAACTTACTCATCATCCTTTCCATATCATCATATGATCATACCATGATCATATGATGAAAACCCACTTAATCCATAAACTTTAACCTCATTAATTACTAAGATAGAGTACTTACTTGAGATGGTCATTACCAAGGATAGCCATAAACATTAAGGCTTGATCATCTTCTTTCTTAAACCATCAAAGCACTTCTTTCCCTCCCTTATCTTCCTCTAAAAACTGGACTTCCTTTTTCTCAATAATGGAGGAAGTATCTAGATAAGGCTAGATATAATAGTTAGGTGGTATCTTTGGTCAATTGGCAAGATTGGCCTGATCGGTTAAAATCAAGTCATATTTATTTCCAAGGAAACACAAGTGAAGTATGTGTAACCCGGGTCGTTATCCCCGATGAGAGTTGAATGGAATTTGTGCAATCGGGTTTGTGAATCGTGTTTGAGATATAAAAATTTGAGAGATTTTGAATTTGGATTACAACTACGTAAAACAATAAGTAGGCTAGGAAATAAAAAACAATTACAACTAGAAACAATTAACGTAAATAAATAAAACGTGAATAAAATACACGAATAAAAACGTGAAATAATGAAATACTAAACCTAGGGGTACAAATGTAATAAAAACTACTTTTATAAAAGAAAATAAAATTCTACAAAAGTTTAGGGACCAAAGTGCAAAAATTAAAACTTTAAAAATACTAAAAACAAAGACAGGGGCCAAATGGTACTTTTCTAAAACTTACTTTAAACTAAAAATGATTTTAAGACAAAGACAAGGACCAAAATGGATTAAACTGAAACTTAGTGGACTGACTTGTAAAACTTTAAAAATTAAAAACGATTTTGAAACAACAAACGGCCCAGGTTCGAACCTGGGCAACTACACTTTGTTAAAACTATTTTTTTCTCTTAAAAACTAACTAACCACTTTATCAAATAAGCGTATACAATTAATATTAACTTTTTCTAATTCGAAATAAGCTCAAAAATAAGCTCTAAATCAGTTTAGAAAACTTAAAAAGGAACTTAAATAAGCAAAGAAAAAGAACTACTAAAAGCTATTAATAAGCTCAAACTTGGGAATAAGCTAAAGCAATAAACCAATGGACTGTCAAAGCTAATAAAGAAGCTATTCTAAACTATTTTCCACAAACACAAACACTAAGATCAGGACAACAAAAGCAGAACAACAAGAGCAGTAATTCTAAACTATTCTCCACAAACACAAACAATAACCATAATCCGATCCAAATCAAACTCGAACAAGAACATTCACCACATAAGCACTAAACAACTAAACCATAAAAAATACGCAGTAACAAGAACGAACTAAGCAGAAGCAGTAAATAAAATGAAAATCAATAAGAACTAACCAACTGAAATAAACCTTAACTAAGCAGAAGCAGAAGAGCTAACTAAAGCAATAAACTTGGACTTAAATTAAAAAAAGAGTAAAAGTTACATCCGAATTAAAGAAATACAAATTACCTTCCTAATAGCTAAACTAAAATCTATTGCTTAATGAAAATAAATAAAAAACATACCGAATTTTTAAAGCTAAATTAATCCTGCTTACTACAATAACCTCCTACTCTATTTATACTACTAAGAAAAAAAATAAAATACTCCGGTCCCTCTTCTTGTGTTTCTCTTGTGAGAGGAATCTTCACAAAATAGGTACTTGTGCTTCTTGGACTCTTTTCCAATCGTTGGATGAAAGATAAGTGATCCCAGCCCTCAATTTATCTTTTGGCGCTCAAAATAATACACGGATTGATGACATGGAGGCTGGGGAGGTATAAGGGGAAGGGTTTCAGTGTTGGGGAGAAGAGAGGGAGGTAAAAGGATGAAAGTTTTGGGGAATAGTGGTGATAGTGATGGTGTTGGCTGCTTGTGTGTTCTTGGCGGGATAGGGAAGAAGACAAGATTAGGGATTTTGACTTGTGAATTGGGGGTTTGACTGGGAATGGGGAATTTGACCGAGTTTTATCTATTAGAGGTGTTGGGTGGGTCGGGTATAGTTTGGATGTGGGCCGGTGGGTTTAATTTAAGGTGTTGTGGGCTTAGGGGTTAAAGGGATAATGGGTGGGCTGGTAAGGGATCCGGTTGTGTTGTGTTTAGAGTAAATTTAAGTTTAAACCAAGGACCAAAGGAGTAAATCATGCAAAGTTCGGGGACCATTACTGCCATATCTTCAAAACTAATCCAGGGACCAAAATTGCCAAGCTTATTATTCCAAGGACCAAAAATTTATTTTTTTTTATTATTTTTTTATTTTTTTAAGCTTGAGGGACTAGACTTGCCATTTATGCAAATTTTGTTTGTTTTTCAATCGTTTTCAATTATTTTGCATATGGAATACACAAAAACACATCTCAAAGATATTTTTAACATTATTTGATCGTTTTAAAGTGTTTTTGGTTGTTTTGACTCGAAAATTGGACGAAAAGATATGTGTAAAACGACACATATCAAATCCCCCACACTGAGCAATTGCTAGTCCCTAGCAATATTTTTTCAAAAATTGATGGATGTATCTCTTTACCAGAAGCCATCACCTCTGGAGTAGCCAAATGTTTCAGTTCAAGTAAGAACTATGGTACACTGATAACCATATGATTTTGAGCAAATCATCAGCTGCCAACGGATTTGATTTGTCTTTACCAGAAGCCGTTTGCTTCTGGACTAGCCAACTCTTAGATAAAACAACTTATTATCTTTGGTGAGCTGATGACCAATTATGGTTTTCCAACTGCCTTTACCACAAGCCATAATCTTGCGGGCTAGCCAACTCTTCATCTTTTTAGGATATGGTGAGTCGAATACCATACAATTTTTGGCAAATTGTAAGCCGTAAACGGATTTGATATATCTTTACCAAGAACCGTTTGCTCTTGGATTAGCCAATCCTTATGTGGGTTAGACATGGTGGACTGATAACCATTTGCTGTGTAAGTGCAAAACACTTACACCAAAAAAAAAATTTTGGCCAAAAATGGGGGAATTAGATGGTATATATACGTGATTAAATTCGTGAGAATTCCCCCCACACTAGAAATGAATATTGTCCTCAATATTCAAAGTACCGGCTGTTATGCTGAAACTGAGAACGTAAAAGGGAAATATTACGGGCCATTTATTTTATTTTTGTGTTTGCAATTTTTTTTTTTTTTTTTTTTTTTTTTTTTTTGAAATTTATGTACAACAGCGGGGGGCATCTCCCCCACACTAGGGTGGTAGAAAGTAGAAAGAAGTCAGAAATATGGGTGAAAACCCATATGGTGTGCTACTGTTTTTGTTAACCGAGTCGCTAGCTTGACTCGACCCCGAATTCATTTGTCCATGGGGAAGCAAGTGGAAACCAATCTCAATCGGACTTTCATTCAAATTGTTTGGATAAACATTTGAACATGAGAAAGTTCCACACCGATGAGATAAAACCCGCGGTATTTCAATAGAAGAAACTATTAAGGGTGATACCGGGGTCAAATATGGTGTCCTCATTCCCGTAGGAGAAAAGGGAAAGAGCAATCACACCATATGTGATGAAGAGAAGCAAGATTTTTATTATTATCATGTAAAACTCTTCATCATCAGAAGCATCATCGGCTTCAACGGGAGGGAGGGTTGGGATAAAATCTTCAAGAAGTAAATCTTTGAACACACCTCCCCCCACACTAGAATCATCCTCCAGATCAAAACAAAAATGATCATATTCAGGAGGAGATATCACATGAGGGAGTTCAACTGAGAACTCCTCATGATATCGATCATTTTTATCAAAATGAAATACATCATACTCGGGAAGAGACATATAAGAATGGGAAGTGGTATTTACACTTCCCGTCTCTTCCAAATGATCGATATCAAAACGAAAGGCTTCATAAACCGAGAGTGAATAATCTGGATGAGGAGTGGGATTGCCACTTCTCTCCTCTTGATCATTAAACACAAAACTCTCTAATTCGGGAAAAGCATCCTCGAGCTCGAGCTCGGAAGGATAAGACGGCTTTTCCACAACAACATCATCCTTTGGGGGGAGAGCAAACAATGGTTCATCAAAAATCATTTTTTCTAAAATCGGGCCATCTCCCCCCGGATCAACATCGGGCTCAACAATTTGAGCATCAAACAAGAAGACCTCGAACTCTTCTTTAGAAATATCACTTTCCTCAAACGGAGGAGAAGAGTCGGAAATGAGTGATGTGGAAGTAAGAGTGGGATTTTTGGCAATATCAATACGACAAACCGATTCTGAAGGTGGGGCAAGTGGTGTGCTCTTAGAGCTAGCAGTTTTTACCACTTCCGTTGTATCTTCCGATTCGTGTTCATCGTAATAAAAAATACTCTTAATTTCCGCATTACAACTTTTGAACCATTCACTTGAACCAGGGGCTATGTTCATTGCTTTGAGCTCAGAACGTTTTTGTGCAACACTTTTGACCGTGAATCTTGAAAGTTTTGAATCAATTTTTTCAGATTTTTTATCAATAGTAGCAACGTTGCAATTTGACCCCTGATTAATGTTGAACGTGATCTCTTCATTTTCAACACGAATGGTTAATTCTTCGGCGTACACATCAATAAGAGCACGACTCGTTCTTAGAAAAGCTCTACCCAAAATGAGGGGAACTCGTGGATCGGCATCAAAGTCTACAACAACAAAATCTGTGGGAAATTGGAACTTTCCCACTTTCACGACAACATCCTCGGCTATTCCAAGCGGATAAGTAGTGGTACGATCCGCTAGCTCGAGTGTCATGCACGTGGATGTAAGCTTTGGAAGAGATAGTTTTTCCCATATCGAGAGTGGCATGAGGTTAATACTTGCGCCAAGATCGGCCAAGGCGGAGCATTTCACCATCCCCGAGAAATCACACGGGATTAAGAACTTGTCGGGGTCTCCAAGCTTTTCGGGAAGCTTCTTGAGGATGACCGCCGAGCATTGCTCGTTTAATGGGGTTTTTGCCATATCGACCAACTTATCCTTGTTGCTTAACAACCCTTTGAGTGTAGTTGCAAACTTTGGCATGAGAACGAGAGCATCAGCAAAGCTTATGTCGAAGTGCATCTCATTGAAGATTTGGAAGAACTTTTCCATTTTGCACATTGTTTTTTCTTTAAGCTTTTGATCATTAAGCCTTGAAGGATATGGAATTGAAGGCTTTGGATTTGTCTTCGGAACATCGGGTTCCGGAATTGGGGTTGGGATTACCGAAGGTTGGACGTGTGCGGTACTTCGTGAGCTTGTGGAATACACCTTGTCCGTTGTCTCCTCGGTCTCAATTTCAACTACCTTTGGAGGAAGAGAAGAAGAGGTAGTTGGAATTTTGGGTCCATTATATTGGACACCACTCCTTGTTGTGATCGCCTTCACATCGCCCCTCGGGTTAGCGATCGTGGTGCTAGGAAGAGTTCCTGAGCCCGAGGGTCGATCATTTAAAGACTTTCTGATTTCATTTATTTGAGTGGCCATCAACCGATTGGTTTCATTTTGGGATATCATGAATTGTTTCAATAATTCCTCCGTGGACGTTTGATTTTGGTTTAAAACTTGGTCTTGATTAAAATTTTGTCCACGGTTTTGAACATTTCCCAAATTTTGATTGAAATTTTGACCACGGTTTTGATTTCCTTGAAAACCTTGGTGATTACCTTGGTTTTGAAAACCTTGATTTTGGAAACCTTGGTTTTGGAAATTTTGGTTCACCCGACCTTGGTTTTGGTTAAATTGGGCATTTCGGTTTTGCCCATTTGGATTTTGGGGGTTGAAACCAGGTGGTCCAAGATAATTGTTGGAGCGATAGCTTAGAAGATTACGGTCTCCTTGGGGTTGGTAAGAATTACCTCCCGAATTGTAGGATCCCGAAGCAGCATAAACGCTCTCTTGAGTGTTGCCATTGGTGGCAGGACACTCGAAATACGGGTGTGGACCACCACATGTTACACAGCTTTGATTCACCACATTTGCTTGTTGAGTTTGGTTTTGAAGATTATTTTGATGTAGCCTCAAAACAGCAGTGGATAAATCATCCATTCTTTTAGTGAGTGAAGCTATCTCGGATGAAGAGTCGGTAGTGATAGATTTAGATGACTCATTCCTCTCAGCGGAGGAATCCCAATAATTGTGGTGGGCGGTCATGTTTTCAATTAAATCATAGCACTCTTCGGGTCGCCTTTTCATAAAGGTACCACCGGCCGCAGCATTGATCGTTTCACGATGTCGTAATGTTAAACCATTATAGAATGTGTCTATTATGGTAACAAGCAACATATTATGATTAGGACATCGATCAATAGATAGCTTATAACGTTCCCAAGCTTCGAATAAAGATTCATCGGGAAGCTGGCGAAAGTTGCTTATATCATTCCTCAATTTCGTCACCATTGATGGTGGGAAATATTTTGCCAAGAATTTTGAAGTCATTTCATCGAAACTATGAATTGAATTCTTGGGAAGACGATCAAACCAAGCGGTGGCATGATGCGTCAATGAATAAGGAAAAAGATACAAGCGAAGGGCGTCATCGGTGACACCTTGTTGTTTCATGCTTTGGGTTACCGTGATGAATTTATCGAGATGCTTGTTTGCATCTTCACCCGGTAAACCGTGAAATTGGCACGAAGTTTGGACTTGTTGGATCATATGATGTTTAAGTCCAAAATCCGCGGCTTGGATATTGACGGGAGCAATAGGTCCGCCCCGTCCTTGCATGGTCGGTTGGCACAACTCCTCCATCGTTCGGAGATCGGGAGCTGGCCCATTATTACCCGCGTTATTATCAGCAGCCATATTCTCAACGTCTTGAAAATCAAGACGTCGATTTCGGCGAATAATTCTTTCGGGATTAGAAACGGGTGAACAAAGATTGGGTGTGGAAGAACGGGTGCTCATGCACCAATAAAACAACAAAAGTTTAAAAACAAATTTTTGAAAATGAAAATCTTTTTTTTTTTTTTTTTTAAGGATAATTACACAATTTTTTTTTTTTTTTTTTTTTTTTTTTTTTTTTTTGGAATCGATTCGTCAATCAAAATTCGTTTCTCACAAAATTACTCGCAGAGTGGCGGAGAAGCAAAGGTGGGCAATAAATGCTCCTTAAAAACCCGCCTCTTTCGGTTCGTCAATTTAATGTCAAACCATCCTTAAACCACTTGATTAGGTTGTAATTTCACGATAATCCGAAAATAACTAACTCACGATTTGTTTTGTTGGAACTTATTATGGTTTACAACACTTTCAATAAAGTGAGGATATTTATTTTATTTTCTTTTGTTTTTGTAAAACACCTTAGACAAAGTGTTTTGTTTTGGCTTTTTTTTTTTTTAGAAAATATACACAAATATACTATAAACCTTCACAAAGAAAGTTTATAAAACACGATTTGACAAACGAGATTTTAAAAATTCGCTACAGCCCTCCCCGGCAGCGGCGCCAAAATTTGATCGGTTAAAATCAAGTCATATTTATTTCCAAGGAAACACAAGTGAAGTATGTGTAACCCGGGTCGTTATCCCCGATGAGAGTTGAATGGAATTTGTGCAATCGGGTTTGTGAATCGTGTTTGAGATATAAAAATTTGAGAGATTTTGAATTTGGATTACAACTACGTAAAACAATAAGTAGGCTAGGAAATAAAAAACAATTACAACTAGAAACAATTAACGTAAATAAATAAAACGTGAATAAAATACACGAATAAAAACGTGAAATAATGAAATACTAAACCTAGGGGTACAAATGTAATAAAAACTACTTTTATAAAAGAAAATAAAATTCTACAAAAGTTTAGGGACCAAAGTGCAAAAATTAAAACTTTAAAAATACTAAAAACAAAGACAGGGGCCAAATGGTACTTTTCTAAAACTTACTTTAAACTAAAAATGATTTTAAGACAAAGACAAGGACCAAAATGGATTAAACTAAAACTTAGTGGACTGACTTGTAAAACTTTAAAAATTAAAAACGATTTTTAAACAACAAACTGCCCAGGTTCGAACCTGGGCAACTACACTTTGTTAAAACTATTTTTTTTTTCTTTTCTCTTAAAAACTAACTAACAACTTTATCAAATAAGCGTATACAATTAATATTAACTTTTTCTAATTCGAAATAAGCTCAAAAATAAGCTCTAAATCAGTTTTGAAAACTTAAAAAGGAACTTAAATAAGCAAAGAAAAAGAACTACTAAAAGCTATTAATAAGCTCAAACTTGGGAATAAGCTAAAGCAATAAACCAATGGACTGTCAAAGCTAATAAAGAAGCTATTCTAAACTATTTTCCACAAACACAAACACTAAGATCAGGACAACAAAAGCAGAACAACAAGAGCAGTAATTCTAAACTATTCTCCACAAACACAAACAATAACCATAATCCGATCCAAATCAAACTCGAACAAGAACATTCACCACATAAGCACTAAACAACTAAACCATAAAAAATACGCAGTAACAAGAACGAACTAAGCAGAAGCGGTAAATAAAATGAAAATCAATAAGAACTAACCAACTGAAATAAACCTTAACTAAGCAGAAGCAGAAGAGCTAACTAAAGCAATAAACTTGGACTTATATTAAAAAAAGAGTAAAAGTTACATCCGAATTAAAGAAATACAAATTACCTTCCTAATAGCTAAACTAAAATCTACTGCTTAATGAAAATTACAAATAAAAAACATACCTAATTTTTAAAGCTAAATTAATCCTGCTTACTACAATAACCTCCTACTCTATTTATACTACTAAGAAAAAAAATAAAATACTCCGGTCCCTCTTCTTGTGTTTCTCTTGTGAGAGGAATCTTCACAAAATAGGTACTTGTGCTTCTTGGACTCTTTTCCAATCGTTGGATGAAAGATAAGTGATCCCAGCCCTCAATTTATCTTTTGGCGCTCAAAATAATACACGGATTGATGACATGGAGGCTGGGGAGGTATAAGGGGAAGGGTTTCAGTGTTGGGGAGAAGAGAGGGAGGTAAAAGGATGAAAGTTTTGGGGAATAGTGGTGATAGTGATGGTGTTGGCTGCTTGTGTGTTCTTGGCGGGATAGGGAAGAAGACAAGATTAGGGATTTTGACTTGTGAATTGGGGGTTTGACTGGGAATGGGGAATTTGACCGAGTTTTATCTATTAGAGGTGTTGGGTGGGTCGGGTATAGTTTGGATGTGGGCCGGTGGTTTTAATTTAAGGTGTTGTGGGCTTAGGGGTTAAAGGGATAATGGGTGGGCTGGTAAGGGATCCGGTTGTGTTGTGTTTAGAGTAAATTTAAGTTTAAACCAAGGACCAAAGGAGTAAATCATGCAAAGTTCGGGGACCATTACTGCCATATCTTCAAAACTAATCCAGGGACCAAAATTGCCAAGATTATTATTCCAAGGACCAAAAATTTTTTTTTTTTATTATTTTTTTATTTTTTTAAGCTTGAGGGACTAGACTTGCCATTTATGCAAATTTTGTTTGTTTTTCAATCGTTTTCAATTATTTTGCATATGGAATACACAAAAAACACATCTCAAAGATATTTTTAACATTATTTGATCGTTTTAAAGTGTTTTTGGTTGTTTTGACTCGAAAATTGGACGAAAAGATATGTGTAAAACGACACATATCATGGCCCCTCAAGTCATTTTCCTCCTATTTTAGCCACAACTAACTTTATAACATATTTAAAATGTGACAAGCTAGGCCCTTGGAGTTCATTCTCTTATTATTTGAGCCACATAAAACTTTCATAATCTTATAATACATGCTTTGACTATCACTTGATTATCGGTTTTGACTAAAATGTTACAGTCGTTGACTAGCCAATCACCTAAAGCCTTTGGTCCACTTTCATCTAGGGTGGGGTCCCAATACCCGGGGAACGGGTCTAACAATTCTACCCCCTTATTTAGATTTCGTCCCCGAAATCTCTCGTCTACTTCTAACCAAAACTTAGTTTCACCTTACCTCCATTCTTAGCACTTTCCATTCTTCATCCCCCTTTTGATTGCACGATCTAAGTGATCTTGCAATTCTAAGTCCACTGTACGTACATCATACCCCTAGCTCATTCCATTTCTAGCTTAACTTCTCAATTCTTTCATTTATTTTGAGTCATTATGTCATTCAAGGCATAATCCTTGCCTCTAATATATGCCACCTAACCATTCTACTTCTATCGCATAACCTTCTAACTAGTTCCATTTAACTTTTCTGTCAAGGACTATGTGTCACTTGAACATTACACACCCTTTTTAACTTTTTATAAGTCGATTATTCATTAACTTTATACTCTTATCGCAACCTTACTACTAACTCATTGATATTCTACTACACGTTAAATTCGCCTTTAGTTTTCTTTTCAAAATTTTATAGAGCTTTTAGCCCATATTAGCGTTTATTAGCATTCATTACTCTACATTTTCCCTCAATTCATATTGCAACAAGCATATCATTTCAAACTTTAATCCTTTCAACTCACACTTAAACACCCAAGTCCTATACTTCACTTGACGATTCCCACCTAGGGTCGTCATTAAACTCGTTATCTATCCACCTATCTCAACTCCTTATGACTTCTAACCATCCTAGACTCCTTCTTCTACCCTTCCACCCTACTCATTCCATGTCGGGAACACATAAGCCCACTCATTCATACTTCCTCATTTACATGGAGAGGCGTCCCAAACAATGTAAATCAAGAAATACAAACTCATGGTTTGGTGATTTACGACTTCTTTATTCAAATGAAAAGGCGTCCCAATTCATTTAAATAAAGAAACCATAAACCATCCTACTTACATACTTCCGACATAACACTCGCACTACTATTACTTGCTTTAACTTTCATTCTTTTGTTTTCATTTTACATTTCATTCGTCATTTAAACTTTTCTATTTTCTAGCTTGGATCCACTTTACTTTCACATTTTCCCCGAAGGGACTATTACACATGCCAAGGATGTAGGCAATCTTTGCCGGTGAAGGCAATACGTTTTATCCCGAAGGATCTTTAACACATCCCGAAGGATTCTTTAACATTCATTGACTTGGTCATCCCGAAGGATACCAACTTTAACATTCATCCCGGAGGATCATTAACATTCATCCCGAAGGATCTTTAACATTCACACTTTATCACTTTCACATTATAACATTGGATCCAAGCCATTAACATTTTAACACACACACTATCCCATCCATTTTATTTTGTGAACGCAGGCTCATAGAGCATATGAACCTGCTTATTATAAGTACACACTTCTGTGTGTTTATCATCTTACATTCTAAATCCGCTTTAATCATTTTCACCCTCTTACTTTACCCTTTAGTCTACCCGACTCTTTCCCTTTTTAAACCTGGCATAGGTTAACTTACATCCATACATTAGTAACATTCATTCTTCTTACACGTTTTAGTCATCTACACATTTTTTACGTCTTTATACTTTTCACTCTAGCTTACATCCTTTACTCGCGTTAATCATTTCCACCCTTTTACATTACACGTTAGTCTACCCAACATTTTTTTTTCTTCATATAGACTTTACATATATCGTCAACTGCGACACATGCATTCATTATAATAATTACCGCTAATCGCCTTAGCCGTAATATAATGATTTTAAGACAATACCTTAATCTCATGTATACTCATCTCGTTCTCTCTTACATTCTTGACTCATCACATTCTTATTCTTATACCTTAACTTATCTTATTTAAGTTATTTATGCGTTTACAATATTGTTCAATTTCATCATTTACGTATCATCGTATCATTCATCCTTGTTACACATTCACATCCATACTTAGATTCTCATACCCTTCTTACCCTTAACCCGTCTCTATTCTACTTTAACGTCAATTATTAGACATATGTTTGTATAATAAGACCATATGTTGGTCATTAATATCTTACAAATCATAATCGTTACATGTCGTTATTCTTTAGCCTATTTCTTTTCCCTTCATACCATCCAACCTTACATCATTAGTTCATTAGCTTATCTTTTCACATTATACTTTAGCACCTTTATAATATTCATACTTTAAACATCAATATTTAGATTTACCTCTTAACCCATCTCTAATACCGAATACCATTTCTATTCACATTTCGTTACCGTTACCCTAACATGCTTTCTTATAATAACCGGTACCAACCAAAGTGCACGGCTAACAAATCATTTAAATGCTTCGAGTCCCCCACGAACTCACATCACATAAACATTAAAACATTAAAACACATTCATCATACTTACTAACTTAGTTCACATATCACGTCACACATTCCTTCCTCTAACTTATACATATACCTTACGCATTCCTTACACCTACGTTTAACGCTTCTACGAGTGGTTTAAGTCTAGGCAATACTAAAGGAAACCTAATTCACTTAAACCGAAACTCTGATACCAAGTTGTAACACCCCGTGCCCGCTTAGACCAAAAACTTAAACTTTTACGCGGAAATACTTGAACTAAAATGGACATCTGGTCACTCTTTGGCCCATTTATAAAAATATATAAACTTTCAGACTTTGAGACTAATTTTAAATGAAACTAGACTCAATTACCTTCAAAACGATAGGTGGCACGACCCGTGACGACTTACGGATTAAAAGATATGATTTTTCGAAGTTTACAAAAATTCTGACAGCGGCCTCCATCCGATCGGATCGCCGCCATCCGATCGGATGGGAGGTTCTGTCCAGTTTTTGCATCTCAAAATCCCCGGCCGAAAGTCCGACCTCCCGAACTCGAAACTTAACCAAACTTTCCAGATTTCGTTACTATATCTATGGGCTCATTTCCATGTAAAAACATTTACCATTTGACCACCCGGAATAGTACTTCCAAATTGACGGGTTATGCATTAAAACCCGTTTTGACCCATTTTCACCATAAACCACTTATACCACTTCATTTCTACACCAAACTTGACCAACTTCATTACATTAACATACCAAACATGTTCCCTTGACACTTGACCCGTTTACCACCCAAAATGGGTACTTTTACACTTTATCCAAACACCCATTTAACTTTCATTACAAACACTTAAAACATGCTTTGACACACCAAATGACTTCCAATTCATTACACAACACTTGACATACAATTTGACACATGGCTACACTTTACAAAACCATTTATTGACTCACGGGGGTATCATCTTGGGTGAGCTCGATATTCTACCTAGCTCCTACATATATTAAACCTTCTAAGCTTCGCATACCAACATTGATCCTTAGCCCAAGCCATATCATCACACGAGCCTACAAAACATTAAACACTTAAACCGTAAGCACGAATTCTTAGTAAGTAAAGCGGACATAATATATCATTATACTTCATTCAACACATTACACATTATACAACCATCAATCCACAACATTGAACATAACTACATACCTTAATCACTTAAGCCTTAACCTTCCCTTCTTCCTTAGGTCACTCTTAACTAACACATCCACTAACCCTATAACTTCTTACACAAGACTACCATTATACTAAACAACCAAAATCTTAACACTTTAGCCACATAACACATAATGTATAGAAATCATTATAACTTTACATTATACCGGTTTACTTACCTTGATTCCAAGCTAATGTTATCAATAACATCATCATCATCATCATCATCATCATCATCTTCATCTTTTATCATCATCATCATCATTACATCCTAAACCATTATCATCATCAAGACCCATTAACACAACTTATCATAATCAAGGGTTATATAACCCATCTAACTTACCCATCATCTTTTCCATATCATCATATGATCATACCATGATCATATGATGAAAACCCACTTAATCCATAAACTTTAACCTCATTAATTACTAAGATAGAGTACTTACTTGAGATGGTCATTACCAAGGATAGCCATAAACATTAAGGCTTGATCATCTTCTTTCTTAAACCATCAAAGCACTTCTTTCCCTCCCTTATCTTCCTCTAAAAACCGGACTTCCTTTTTCTCAATAATGGAGGAAGTATCTAGATAAGGCTAGATATAATAGTTAGGTGGTATCTTTGGTTAATTGGCAAGATTGGCCCCTCAAGTCCTTTTCCTCCTATTTTAGCCACAACTAACTTTATAACATATTTAACATGTGACAAGCTAGGCCCTTGGAGTTCATTCTCTTATTATTTGAGCCACATAAAACTTTCATAATCTTATAATACATGCTTTGACTATCACTTGATTATCGGTTTTGACTAAAATGTTACATTCGTTGACTAGCCAATCACCTAAAGCCTTTGGTCCACTTTCATCTAGGGTGGGTTCCCAATACCCGGGGAACGGATCTAACATAATCATACCATAATAGCAGGGATCAGTGGTTAAACGAGCGGCACTAACTTCCAGCAATACTAACTTATGCCCAGCAATACTAACTTTGCCCAGCAGTACTAACTTTACCCAGCAGTACTAACTTTAGTACTAGTACTAGTAACTCTGCCAACAGTCTTAATTTTAATACTAGCAACATTAACTCTGCCTAACAGTAGTAACATTAATACTAGCAGCATTAACTCTGCCTAACAGTAGTAACATTAATACTAGCAGCATTAACTCTACTAACAACCACTATAAGAGTCAGGGTAATCAGGGACTTAATGAGTGTACACTCCGTACCTCCAAACCCATTTCCAAGTATGATCATATCCCTCAATTGAACTAAATTTCCAACACAACTTCCGGCTAATAACTACACTGGTTTTAGCTGGACCTGAATGACAAGGGATTTAGTTATATTGTTGGTCATTTAGGTATGCAGAGGGCCTTGTACCTTGGCCTTGAGAACCTTTCTGTGTCATTCCTGTCTAGTAATTCAGTGGATGATGGAGTATCAGTGTTTATAGGACTGGTCAACTGCATAGTTAAAGGCCCACTTGAGGTCATAAAGTAGGTTGCCTGCACATTGGTGGAGTGCCAGCCATGAGAGTGATGCCATTAGTGAAAATGTAGCTCTATGGTTGTGGATCCCCAATGGAACAGGAGTTTTACACACATTCTTGGTGAAGCCTTCTACATGAGCCTATGACTGTTACTAGTATGGGCTACTGGTACAGTTAGGCAGGGTGCTTGTAAGAAGGAAATGTAGTCAAGGTGTGTGGTTTCTCCATGGTTGCCTAGGACTGGTAGCTCTAGTACACTGCTAGGATACAAGACTAGAAGAATGGTGAATTGAATTCAGGCGCTTTCTTTAGTTGACAGCTGTAGTATATTTCTCTGGTATAAAAGGATCAAATGGGACATGTCCATTGGACATGTCCATTGTGATTAGGGATGGCAACGGGGCGGGTTTGGGGTGGGGCGGCCATCCCCATCCCCAAACCCGATTAACAAAGTTCTCCCCAAACCCGCCCCGATTCCCATCGGGGATCTAATCGGGGCGCCCCGTTGGTGAGTGATGGTCCCCCAAACCCGCCCTGTATTAATCGGGGATTTTATCGGGGTGTCCTCTTTGGGTGCAATTCTCGACCAAAGCCGTACCATTTCACATTTATTGTTATTTTTAGACCGTTAACAATAATGAACCTATTAATAATCAATTACAAATAAGCCTTATTAAGTTTTCAACGATAGTATTATATATAAATAATGATGAATTATACCGCTAAAAATTAAAACTTAAAAGTATGACACTAAACGAGTTTCTATAATCACAATTTTGCATTCTTACAAATATAAAAAAACTAACAATATTAGAGTAATATTTTTTTTATTACGTAAATACTAACAAAATACTATATAGGTATAGATATATTTGTTGTGTATATGTTAATCGGGCGGGGCGGGGCGGGGCGAGAATTCCCCGCTCCCCGCCCCAAACCCAATTAAAATCCCAGTTTAATCCTCAAACCCGTCCCATAACCCGATTAGTATGCCCCGCCCTGCCCCAATTAGTTCGGGTTTCGGGTTTCCCGTCAAGTTCGGGTTTTTTTGCCATCCCGAATTGTGATGCCTGTTGAATTGGTTGTAACAATTTATAATATAAATTTTAGAGTTAATATCAAAAATGGTCCCTATACTCGACCGGGTTTAACACTTTTAGTCCCTGAATGAAATTTTTAACGGATCTGCTCCCTAATCTTGCGACCCATCACGGGTTTAGTCCCTTGACCATAAATTTCGTCTGTTTGACCATTAAAAATGATGAAATGTCCAAACTACCCTCCATTTTTTTGTTTTTTAAGTATATAAACATTTCCTTTGTTTCATACTTCATTTTTGTTTCAAGAACACCAGATCCAAACATTTCCACATATTTTTGTTTCATGCTTCTACAATAGTCAAAATTACAAAGCTTCTCCGGTCATTATTTTAAATAAAACAATCCCCAACCCATAATCCAGTTCTAACTAGTTTATCTAGTTCATAGAGATTTTCTAAGGAATCCTCAATAACTTGCTCATCTACAGATTTGTAGAAAAGCTGATCATTCGACTTAACCAACTATTAAGAAGGAATGCTAAAATCTACGATAGTGAAGCAAGTAATATTCCCTTAACCAACTATACCATCCTCACAGAAAGAACACACAACCAGCATCCATGATAGGCATCACCCTTTATGTCAATAGCCCAACCATCTCTATCACTCCATCCCTTTCAACACAATATCCCATTCCCTAGCAACTTTCCTCACCTGAACAGAGTCTCTTACCCTTAAACTCATCAGTCTGAACTTCACATATTCAAGAATTATTCCAATGACAATTTCTTGAGTTCTTTTCTCATTTTCAAATAGCCTTTTATTCCTTTCATTCCAATCATTAGGCAAACTCCCACTACTCAACTTCATTTTCATAGCACTAAAGATTTTTAGAGAGTAATCACACTTGAAGAAGAGATGCCTGTGAGAATCTGGGCATGAGTTACATAAAGGGCACTTTACATCAGCTTGAGGATTCCAAATCAACATCTTATCTTGAGTGAGAAGTCATTCTTGTATGGCCAGCCATAAAACAAATGAATGACTAGGATGGCTTTGAGTAAACCACACTAGCTTCCACCATTTGACAGTGACAGTATTACTACTCCTCATCTCCTTCTATACTTGACCAGCTGAAAAGTTTTTATCAATCCCACTAATATCCCTCCAAATAACTCTATCTTGACTATTCACATTTATAGCAGGCACAGGAATGTTGTTAAGAATAGGGTAATCTCTGGCCCATTGTTCAGGCCAAGACCATGTCCCATTATTAATCAGATCAGCAACCACAGCATCATCCTGATACCTTGCTGAGTAGATACTTCTTTTTCTAATAAAGTTACTGAGAGGCCCAACATCATTCTAGTGGTCAACCCATTTCCGATTTTGTGAACAATATACTTTCTAATGTTCATTCTTAGATCTAACAGTACCTTCCACATCCAACTGTCACTAGTCTCACTCTGGATATTGGTTTAGACCGGATTTAGATTGGTGTGAGGAGAGAAAATGGTTATGGTGGGTGTTTGGTGAGAAAATGGTGGTGTAGTAGTTGAGGGAGAAAATGGTAGCAAAGATATAACACGAAAAGACCAAGCACTTAAATTTATACATATCGAATTCGCATTACTGTAACTTTCTGGATCTATGGGGTTTCAAATGAGGATGTTGGGAACACGTTTTGGAGAATTCCAAGTCTTAGTCATATATGTTAAATAGGTTGCTTTATGGATTCTATATTTTTAAGAAAGGCACGGTCCATTAGGAGTCCATGGGCCGGCCATTTTATCTTATTTCTTCTAGAACGTTGTTAGCAAATGATGCCCTAACCATGCGCCTATAAATAGAAGGCTTGGGGCATCATATTAATTGTTGGTTTTATTCACAAAGTATGCAAAACTCTTGTCAATCCTATACGTGATATAAGATCATCCATTTATCTTCTAATCTCTTCTCTATTCTCTTATTGTTAATCGTTATTACTCCCTTAGTTTAATAAGTAGTGTAGCTTAGTGGTTAACGTGGTAATGTTAGTTAGTAGTTCTTGTGTTACGTTATTTCTAGGACACATCAAGTGGTATCATACGCCAAAGGATAGTTAGGATTGTGTTATTGAGTAGTTTAAATCGTTACTAAGTAGTGGTTAATATTGGTTTAGTGGTTTACGCAAGTTTTGTTCAAGGATTACGCAAGTTTAGTCGTTTTTTCTCTCGTTGCAAGCTCCAAAAACTCATCAAATTTTTCATTTTTGTCGTTAAAGCTTATCACTTTCTTCATATTTAAGGATTATTAATCGTTAGAAATCAAAAACAATCGGTAAAACTTTTTTTTCTAGACGTTTTAGTAATCTAAGGATAGCGTATTATCGGAAAGTTGATGAAAAGAGGGTTTCTCGCAATTGGTTGAATTTCGACAAAAGAGGGTTTCTCGCAATTGGTTGAATTTCGACAAAAGAGGGTTTTTCGCAATTGAGGGATTTATCGCAAATCACAAGGGTCTTTCGCAATTCAGCAGCTTTCGGAATTGGAACTCAGTATTTTTCCTTGCTTGTATAAGTTTGTGAAAATACTTCGACTTGGGGTTTAATCTCATATCTTGTATAAGATTTGAGATAGTGATCGAAATTGTAATTTTGATAATCTATCGAAATTGCTAGATCTTTTGCAATTCTGATTAACTTATCGCAATTTCCTTTCATATCGCAATTAAGATAACTTATCGCAATTGTCAAGTTCTTTCGCAATTTGAAAGCTTATCGCAATTCTCAATTTTTATCGCAATTGTTGAAGTTATCGCAATTCCTTGTGCTTTCGCAATTGGATACTTTTTGCAATTGATAGACCTTTCGCAATTGACAGACCTTTCGCAATTAACAGACCTTTCGCAATTGACAGACCTTTCGCAATTGGCAGATTGAACAATAATCTTTCGCAATTTGACAAAAATATCACTTAACCAAAACCAAACATCATAACTCATAACACACATCTTAATTATCTTCAAGATCCAAAAACAACACAAGAATGTCTCAACCACCTTATTTCAACTACTTCCTTAATCTGCAACAGCAACATCTACAACAACAATATCACCAGCAACAACAATTTCATCAACAACAACAATTTCATCAACCACAATATCAACAACATCAAGCCTTTGTGCAACAACATCAGTTTGTCCCTCAGCAACAAATCATTCAACAACAACCAATGCAGACTTACCAACCATCCTCAAGAGAACCACACTGGTTTAACAAAATGTGTGAGGCTATAAGCAGTCAACAATCGAGACATGAAGCAGGATCTTTGGACACACCACCAATGTTAACACCAGGAAATTATGTTCAGTGGTCTAGTCGTTTTCTCCGATTCATTGAGTTAAAAAAACCTCATGGAAAGTATCTAAAGAAGGTTATCATTGAAGGGCCTTATCCTGCTCCTACAACAACAGTTTTGGGTGATCCAACTGCTATTCCACCAAGAGAAGCCATTACAACTCCCATTCCCATAGCTCAACTAACAACGGAACAAGTTCTTCAACAAGAAGCCAATGAGCTAGCCATGTCTTACATACTCCAAGGAATTCCCAATCCTATCTTCAGGAGTATTGATGCTCAAAAGACAGCTTGGGCTATGTGGGATCATTTACATTTGCTTATGGAAGGCACAGAACTAAATCAAGAGGACTTGGAATCAAAGTTGTACATGGAATACACACACTTCATGATTGAACCTGGGGAATCTTTATAATCATACTACCATCGTTTCACCAACATCATCAATGATTTGGATCGCCACAACATAACCTTACCAAAGATTGCTATCAACTCAAAATTTTTGGGATGTCTCGGACCAAATTGGCAAAAGTACGTGACGTTTGTTAGACAAGCCAAAAAGATAAACGACGTCTCATATGGGTTATTGTATGATTACCTCAAACAACACCAATCTGAAGTTGACAAGGACATAGCAGCACGTGGAGGTTTCTCACCAGCACCTACTTCAAACTCACTTGCTCTAATAGCTCAATCACACTTTGCACCACCAAACCAAGAATTTGTTCAACAAAGTTACCAACCACAACCTTCCAACCAAATTTTTCCTTATGAAGCACAATCTCAATTTTCTGAAAACCAATTGGTCTCATACAACAATACCGACTCCATGCTATATTCCAATGCTGATTATGATGAAGAAGACGATGCTTTTAACTCTCTAAATGAAGGATTTGCATTGATCGCCAGAGCATTCTGCAAATTCTCAAACAAGTCAAACAACCGTCTTCGTTCTTCATCAAACACCAGGAATCAAGCAGTTATCAATGATGGACAAGTTGAAATTCAGAATCGGTCTTCTGGTAGATTTGGGTAAGGAAACATGGGAAATTATGGTACTCAAAGGTTTAATTCTGGAGGACAGAGGTATAATGCAGCTGGGAGTAGTAGAAAAAATATGGGAAATGCATAGAGGAGGACTCAGTTTGTTGATACATAAAAGAAAGGGATTGCACACACGTCAATTACTTGCTATAACTGTGGTGGGACCGGTCACATAGCTAATGCATGCACCAAGCCGAGAACAATGGGTAGTGCATATCATAAAGAAGCTCTTCTCATGGAACTGAAGGATGAAGGTGGACCAATGAACCAGAAGGAGCAAAACTTTATGGCCAATGCATACTCAGATGATGAAATGGAGGATCTGGAGGCTAATGCATCAGTTATGTTAATGGCAAACATGCAGGAGATGAACATGAGTGAGACAGGCCCGGTCTATGATACCGACGGCCTCTCTCAGGTAAAAACTGTTAAAACTTGGTCAGGATACTTAGAAACATCATAGGATTCAAATGGAAAAAGCATGAAATCAAAATCACAAGTATAGATGAATTGCGAAAAATCTGGTGAATAGTACGTCTTCAAAGTTGTCGAAATTTCTTGTATAAGAAGTTTTCGAAATTGAAATTGCTTTCGCAATTGTCATGCGCTATCGCAAATGCCATTGCTTTCACAAATGCAATTCCTATCGCAAATGAAAATTGCTTTCGCAAATGACAATTTCCATCGCAAATGAAATTTTCTTTCGCAAATGACAATTTCCATCGCAAATGAAGTTTTCTTTCGCAAATGAAATTTTCTTTCGCAAATGAAATTTTCTATCGCAAATGGAAATTTCTTTCCCAAATGGAAATTTCTCTTGCAAATGGAAACTTCTTTCGCAAATGGAAATTTCTTTCGCAAATGCCAAATTCTTTCACAATTGCCAATTTCCTTCGCAATTGCTCAAATTATATAGAAATGTCCAACTTCTATAGGAATTATCCAATTACCATAGGAATTGCCAAATGAGACAGAATTTGTCAATTCTAAAGAAATTATCATAAGTCAACTTGTAAAAACATGCTAAGTAATTTAAAGGATCACATGTGAAACAAAAGGCTTAACTAATGCTAACTTTCATGTATCCTGCAAATTGGTGTCTGAATGATGTTTCAGGTACTTCAAAATGACTCTACCAACACAACAACCATTACCTATGCTCACCAAAGAAGAATTGTTCCCTCAAGGCTTCAAAGCAAAGTATGGGAACAACAAT
Source organism: Artemisia tridentata subsp. tridentata (assembly GCA_021014915.2). Taxonomy (NCBI): domain Eukaryota; kingdom Viridiplantae; phylum Streptophyta; class Magnoliopsida; order Asterales; family Asteraceae; genus Artemisia; species Artemisia tridentata. The sequence goes on along the minus strand of CP139507.1, from coordinate 16,986,713 downwards.
TCAAGAGTTGTTTTTGATGATATCAAGTGTGCTGAACCGAGTTGCCAAATTGCCATTGAGATCCTCAAGAAACACAAGCGTAGGTCCATATTGGAGAATTCTGACAACATCCCAGAACTTTATATTCATCAGATGTGGAGCACCATACAGCTAGATGATGATGAAAGATTCTTCACATGCACTCTGGATCGCAAACAAGTCAAAGTCACTCCCGAACACCTACGAAGAGCCCTATCACTACCAGAACCACCAGAACCAGCTAACCAATATTGGCCCACACCCACAGAGGATGAAGTCCTCAATTTCCTAATGGACATTGGTTATGATGAAGATCCTAACCTTCCACTGACAACCATTTCCCGAGTCAACGCCAAAAGCATTCCACAACCATGGAGAACCATTTATTACATTTTGGTTCATTCTGTCTCAGGGAGAGATAGTGGACATGAGCACCCAAGGTTGTCACATGCTCAACTCTTCTGGGGCATAGTCCATCAGAAACATATAGACTATGCAGATCTCATCTGGGAAGACCTTGTGTTTCAAATACGAAACATAAGCAAAAAACCATTAACCAGAATCCCATTTGTCAGATACACAAAAATGCTTATAAGTCTCCTAGTTGATGAAAACCCTGACATATCACCTCGTCCTGAAGACAGAGAATTACATGTGTTAAGAATGAACAAGGTTATCAACTCAGTGTACTTCCCCAAAGACATCTCACACAAACAAGGAGCAAGATTACCTGAAGGATTGTTAACTAGATCAATTAAGAAGACACAGGCCTTCAAAGACTATGACGATGCTTATAATAAAGGTCAAGTCGGATTTTCCAAACTTGGTGAAGGAACGGGATCATCAAAGACACGTTCTAAAAGCAGTAAGGCCGGGAGTGCTTCCAGTGCTTCAAAGCAACCAAGAAAACCACACCCCAGAACTCTTAAAAGACGAATCAAAGGTACTCCCAAGCCCAAAGTTGAAGAAGGTGGAATTCATGATGAAGAAGAATCAGATTCAGATGAAACAGAGTCTGAAGAGCACATTGAGATGCAAGTGAACGTAGAAGAAAACATTGACATGCAATTGGACATGGATACAATCAAGGCAATGGAAGCAAGTAAAAAGTCTCGCAAAGAGGATGATGCAAGAAGAGCTGAATTAGCTGTTAAAGAACAGAGAAAATTAGAAGAAGCTAAAGGAGCAGTGATGCGTGGTTTTGCGACCTTACAACAGGTTTTACCTCTCGAGGGATCTCAAGAGGCTTACAACCCCACCAGGCAGTGTACCTGACCGATGTAGTATAGTGTAGTGGTAAGTACGGGGGATTGATCGTTCTCCACAGGGAATAGTGTCGTTAGGATTGAAAAACTACTCTAATAGGTCTAAGGGTGAGGGAAGATTCTTTTTGTATTTTTATGTTTTTTTTTAAAGCAAGTAAAATCTCGGGTTTGAAAGAGTGGGCGGAATTAGTTGCTAGTCAACTAACCCAAATAACTACAATTGCAAATAAAATAAAATAACAGAAAATGAAAAGAGTTGTGAAACTTATGTGGAGAGAAATGTGTTTACTTAGATTTCCTTACTCCCTAACTATCTTTTACCGGTTGATTAGTGTGTATTAATTGCGTGGATGACGGGTGTATTCCTTAATACCAATCGTGGGGTGGCGTACGTACTTCCCCAACTCTACAAGCTCCTACTTCACTCCTATGTCGAGCCGGCTAAGAAGCTCCTAACATGGGATCACTAGAATTCGCTCATGCATTAAATACAACCATAAAAACCTAGTACGCATTGGTTCATGTTTCTTAAGACGTTCAAGCAAGTTACCGTATAGGAAGTTAGCCAGTTTTCTTAAGCCTAACATCGATAAACAATCATCCAATACAATAAATAACACACTAATAACCAATAATCAATAGTTAGGTTTCATTAGATCTAAGCAAACACAAGATAAACCTAGCCTAACATGTTAATTAAAAGACAAGAACAAGATATAATCAAACAACACATAGACATATTGATTGATTAAATGATAACTTATCTTCAATTAAACATGAGAGATCCAAGGGTATGAAAACCCTTAAAAATGGCAGAAATTCGTCTTAGGGTTTCTCCTCACAAAGTTGCACACTAATGACAAAAAATTGCAAAACTATATATAGAGTTTAAGGGCTGACGGCGTCACGTTGTAGATCTCGACGCCGTCACCTCGCCGTGTCTAGGGTTCCCGGATGGCCTTCTTGACGCCGTCCCTCTTTAATCGTCTAAAATCCTCCCTGGCTTATCAAGGCTTGACGCCGTCAGAAATGGGCTTGACGCCGTCTCTCTTTAGCTTAAACCGTGATGGCCTTGATCACCTTAAAGCTTGACGCCGTCAGAAATCCGTTGTAAAATTCTCTGGCTTATCATGTGTATTTTTAATATCCAATTCTTTTGCCAAGCCATGACGCCGTCAGGAGCAATCCCTGACGCCGTCAAAGGTACTTTTCCAGCTGATTTTGAGACTTTGTCGTTTTCTTCACTTTTATGCTCCAAAAACGTCCAAAATGCTTCCTTTTCCAGATTTCTTCTCCAAAGTACCTAAAATGACAAAAGGAACGATTTAGGGCAATATTTGATCAAATAAATACGATTTAGGGCTTAAATGACCCCCTAAAAGCGGTACACTTTTCGCTTCATCAAGCAGGAGGATCAGGAACTGTTAAAGAAGTACCTCCAACCCACCCTGATCCGGTTAATCAACCCGGAGGGTCTGGAGCTGCTACTACCACCTCTCAGCCCGTTTCGGTTAATCAACCCGAACGATCTGAGACACTTACTGCTGATATTCCTCCACCACCTAGTTCGGTTAATCATCCCGACAAGATAAAAGAGACACAGACTAATGAGGAAATGAAGGATCAGACTATGGAAGAAGGAAATGAAGAACAACTTAATCTTGATGATACAGTTAGTTGTTGGACTGATTCAGAAGAGGAAGAGGAAGTCATTGGGGAGAATACTACAAAAGCTGCTGAAGAACTTGAGGCACAATACAAGGCAGATAAAGAAAAGAGGTTGGAAGAGGAGAGATTGGAACAGAAAAAGAAGAGCCGGAAAACGAAGTTGAACAATACATTTCCACACCACCAGTCACTCCACGTCGTCTGACTCTCACCCCTCACCAGCCTCAACAGGAGTCACAGCCTAAGGTTCCTACACCTCCAATTTCACCACCTAAACCCACAACCCCTCCTACCTCACCACCTAAGACTCGAACACCTCCTGACTCACCACCAAAGGAATCTACTCCTCCAGTCTCATCTTCTAAGGCACAAACTCCTCCAAAGATTCCTACTCCTCCCGAATCTTCATCACCATCACCCCAACCATCACCAAACAAACAAAAAGCAACAACTTCAGAAACGCTCAGATCAATCATAAAAGGCAAGAATGTTAAGAAAATCGCAAGAGTTACACGCGTTGAAGTCTTATCTCCTGCAGCAAAGAAATTAAAGAAAGCTGCAAAACTTGCTCAAGCAAAGAGAGACAGCAAGTTAACCGACCAAGTAACAGAATTGCAGAACACGGTCAAAGACTTATCTGACAAAGTGCAACAGTTGCAGGAGACAAAGGAGAAGATGGATGAGTTTTTAGACGATGATGTCAAAGAACGGATGCTCAAAGCAGTTAAAGTCAACACAAGGCATTATGTCAAGAAGTTCCTGCCCGATCTTCAGAAAGATATCACAGAGTACATCGACACGCATATTGAAGAAAAGGTTAAATCCATCACTTCATCAACAATCCAACAGAAACACCTCCTTGACTACTCCATTGAAGAGCTCCAAATAGCCCTTCTCACCAAAATCACAGGACTGATCGCACCCACCAACACAGAATTGGCTATCTTTGAGGCTATTAAGGCCAATATGGAATCCTGCAAAGAAGCAGCCGATCGTGGAAAGCGTCCTAGAGATGAAGAAGACCAAGACCCGGAAACAAAATCAAAGAAACACAAGAGTGCAGGCGGGTCTGGAATTCAACTTAGAGAGCCAACTGGTCCAACAACAACAACAACTTCCCACCCTCCAAAGGCTTCAGGATCTGCTCCAACAGAAACTGAGCATCACTTTGAGCACTTTACTACCGATGACATGGAATTTTAACAACAAGATGATCAACCCAAGTCACCACCAAAGGCCAAGACTACAACAAGCAAGAAGTCTTCCAAAAAACCCACTGTAGTCTCATGGCTCGAGGATGATGACACACAAGGTAATGAGTGGTTTGATCAATTGGCAAGTGCTCAAATCCAAGAAGACGAAGCTTCTAAGATTGAAGATAGTACGTTCGAGTTCACTCAACAACTCAAACGTACTATGAACATCAAGAAGATGACCAAGAGGGAACTTCGTCGGATCAAGAATGATGCATTTAATCTTCTCAAAGACAACTCCACAGAGCAATGTCAAGTGAGTTTGACTGGACTAATCCAGACATACTTAGGGTTGGTGGCCGTGACAGCAAAAACCGTCCTTACATCACAGACTGGACCAAGCCACTACCCGTGATCAGAGAAAATCATCAAACAGCCATCCCTTACCAATTCTTCTTCAACAACGATCTCGAACTACTCAGGCACGGTGCTACAAGCAAAACCAAGTATGCAACATCAATAACCTTCACCCCAGCAGCAAGTTACCCACAACCAGCCATTGAGGAAACTGCCATTCACCATCACCTTTTCATCACACAAACGGTGAATTATGATCGCGATGCTGAATTGGGAATCTATCACTGGTTCGAGAAACGGAAGACATGGTATAAAAGTAAACTTACCGAGAAGTCTCACGAATCAGTAAGCAGCGACCTTAGGATTGTGGCAGTGGTAAGTGTAAAGGGGGTGAAGAAGTATGATTACACCTTCCTGTCTGAGATCAACGTCCGAAGACACGACAATCAAATCTACTCGTTCTCTGAGGCAGACTTCCCAGACCTAAGTCTCAATGACATTGAAGACATGTACCTCATCAAAGTACAAGGAAAGTTGCATCATCTCACAACCGAGCTTCAATATGCCTTCAGTACCGCTATCTGCCATTTTATCAGAAGGACGATCATAAAAGAAAGAGTAGAAGATCTTCAGCTGGGAGTAGAGAGCTATCAGAAGAAGTTAAATTTGGTTGAACCGATACTTCATCTTGAAGACACCAATTCTGAAGCTCAATACACCTTGAAGAACAAGCCAACCTTCGGATTCGTCTACAAGAGTGCAATGACAATAAACTGCTTCATGTCATTTCACGTAATTCACAAGTTCTGCGATGATACGTTGAAGATGGTCCGTGACGGGTTGGTTATTCGGGTTCGTGATCAAGAGTTGGGGAAGACAAAGAGATGGAATAGTGATCAGCTGAGGCAGATAAAGCAATTCATCTGGAAGATAGAGAGAAGATTATACCGCAGAGATCAGATGCGGAGATTGGAAAGCTATGTTGGAGGTCGTCCACCCTTCGCAATCAGAACATTCCAAAGGACGGATCCTGTATTCACAACATTTGGAAAAGGAGGCTGATGTAAGAGTTTGATTTGATTTCATAATTCATTATTCTTACTAACTATTCTTGCATATATGATTGTGATATAATGGTTTGTGTACACATAACAGTGCACAACCCAACGACCCTGAGGTACGCTTCAGTGCCTCAATCCTGATCAAAGGAGCGAAAGCTTCTTACTTATGAGTAGAATTAAATCAGAATTTTCTAAGTTTTCAAAATTCTGCTCATAAGGACAAGTATTCCCTTGTTGAGGGGGAGTATTTGAAAAACATAATCTTTGCAAAAGTTCTTGAAATTCTTCCCGTAAACCTCAAAAAGAGCATATTTTAATCAACGTTTAACAAAAACAACATAGGTATGCTATTTTTGAGGGGGAGAATAAGTGATGATTAAAATATGGTAAAGGAAAGTTGTAGTCTCACGAGTGCTTGACTCAGAGTCACCCTCGAATTGACGATTATCATCGGTCAGTAATCGAAAAGACATGTCTTGGACGGGTAATAATTTCAAGCTGAATTTATTCAGTGATGTAAACGTGTCTTGCAATGGACGTGTCTGAGTAGAATATACAAATTCAAGATGTAATATCTCAGAAGCACCCAAGAATTGACGGTAAATCATATGTTAGTAATCGAAAGGATTAGTCCTGGACGGGTAATAATTTCAAGATGAATTTATTCAGTGATGTAAGCGTGTCTCGCAAAGGACTAGTCTGAGTAGAGTGTACCATATTGGTTTGTGGCACCATAGGATAGTCATGGAGATATAAGGTGACTAAGGTTTAGGAAAACCGTCCTATGATCCGCCAGAGCCGGAGGGATCTACCCAAGGATGAATACCAATAGTTTAGAACTAGAAAGTCCTAGGTATGATTATAAAAAGGAGAAATGAAATGAAAGAAGAAAGAAGGGGTTGAAGAATTAAAAAGAAAAGTAAATAAAAGGGTGAAAAGAAATAGCCCTCCATTTGTTCAACCTTAGGGCAGACACCGGGTTCAATACATAGGTTGATTGAGCATCACCGGTATTGAAGACAAAAGTCGTCATGGACCCAGTGACGCACTGCACTAAACCTTCTAAGCCACTCAGGTGTTTCTCAAAAGGCACTTGTTTCATTTCACACGGAGAACCCTTCATCATCTATCAACCTCTCACTTCGAGACGTGTTGATATTGAAAAGGAGGCACTCTGCTCCACGCCTCCGACGACCAAAACAAATATGCACTTGAATCGAGTCTAGAGCCGTGAGATTCATCAAAGATCTCTTAGGAACACTTAGTATTACACTGTTGTTCTACATTATGGGCATCAGTTGTAAAATTAAGAAGAGTCCTTCGCAGATCTTAGCAATCTGCCGAGAACATTCTTGAGAGAATTCACAATTGTGATTCTCAGTGATTGAATGGAAATCCTGCCAGGGTCAACATCAAACAGCCCTGACAGCAGGTCACTTCGGTAATTCCTTGTGGGTTACGCTTAGTGTTTGCTCCAAAACGGTCTACAGTCGTGGGGTGATCTCCAGCGACTCACTGAATCATTTGGTGCACTTCGGTGTGTCCGTGTATAACCTTTCGAGGGTATCTGATTCAGAACGGTCTGGGCAAGGATTAGAGAAAGTCTTCACACTATGCTGTTGACGATCTCAAAGTCCAAACCCGTAAGTACCGGTTGATTTATTGCTAACTGTTTTCCTGCAGAGACGAATCATGGAGTCCACGAGTTCCACCACCATCAAGATTCCATCATGCTCATATCCTGAAGCAGAGTTCTCTCAACGACTAAAGAAATAGCAAAAGTTCAAAGAAACTAAAGAAAAGTCAAAGATCAAGTACGTTAACCTTTCACAAGTCAAAAGTCAAGCTTATGAAGAGAGAACTACGTGATTATGAAGAACAAAAGTTAAAGATCATATGAGCATGGTGAAAAAGACGAAAAGACCATTGGAGGACGGCAGATCATTACCATACCACATCATTTCATGTCAAGAACAAAGAACAAAGATAATGAAGACGTCAAAAGCCAAAGAAGCAAAGATGACGTCGAGCAACCAAGATGACCAAGACTTAGGGGGAGATTGTTGGGAACACGTTTTGGAGAATTCCAAGTCTTAGTCATATATGTTAAATAGGTTGCTTTATGGATTCTATATTTGTAAGAAAGGCACGGTCCATTAGGAGTCCATGGGCCGGCCATTTTATCTTATTTCTTCTAGAACATTGTTAGCAAATGATGCCCTAACCATGCGCCTATAAATAGAAGGCTTGGGGCATCATATTAATTGTTGGTTTTATTCACAAAGTATGCAAAACTCTTGTCAATCCTATACGTGATATAAGATCATCCATTTCTCTTCTAATCTCTTCTCTATTCTCTTATTGTTAAGCATTATTACTCTCTTAGTTTAATAAGTAGTGTAGCTTAGTGGTTAACGTGGTAATATTAGTTAGTAGTTCTTGTGTTACGTTATTTCTAGGACACATCAGAGGAGCTTGGATCTGTTTTGAGTGGTGGATTTGGATCTGTTTTGAGTGGTGGTGAAGGTGATGAAGGTGTGTGGTGTATGGATTTGGATCTGTAATTTTGATGAAGGTGTGTGGATTTGGATCTGTTTTGAGTTTTGGATCTGTTTTGAGTGGTGGGTGTGTTAAGTTGTTTAATAAAATACACGAAATTACTAAAATACCCTTCAAGTTATCAACAAAATGACACAATTACCCCTCAATCTAACCCAGGTTAATGGTCAAGGGACTAAACCCGTGATGGGTCGCAACATTAGAGAGTAGATCCGTTAAAAATTTCATTCAGGGACTAAAAGTGTTAAACCCGGACGCATTTAGGGACCATTTTTGATATTAACTCATTTATAATTTTTGAGTTATAATAATATTCACCGTTTAAGAGAAAAAAATATGAAAAAAGAAGAAGATGGATCGATGACCAAATGGTCCAATTCGATCTGATTTCTTAGTTGTATCTAGTTCACGGTCTATTATACTCGGCCCTACCTGAAAGTAGTGACCCAATAGAATACACACACCTACACAACAACCTAGTCAAGCACCATCAAACACGTAATTTCCCCTCTTCCTTGTACTTGTACTTCTTCAACACAAAGATCTCACATACACCTCACTCATTAACTACACTCCACCCCCTCAACTATCACAAATTTCCAAAAACACCCCTTGTACTTTCCACACCATGTCAGCATCAGCATCACCATCACCCCAACGCAAAGTCGCCATAGCAGTAGACCTGAGCGACGAGAGCGCATACGCCGTACAATGGGCCGTACAACACTACTTACGCCCCGACGACTCCGTGATCCTCCTCCACGTCCAACCCACTTCCGTTTTATACGGAGCTGACTGGGGCCCACCTTCTGTAGCAGAAAACCCTTTTGATCTTGACAGTTTTACGTCCACGAAAGCCAACGAGATAGCGAAACCGTTAGTGGAGGGGAATATAGAGTTTAGGATACATATAGTGAAAGACCATGATATGAAGGAGAGGTTGTGTTTAGAAGTTGAGAGGTTGGGTTTAAGTGCTGTTATTATGGGGAGTAGGGGGTTTGGGAGTAGTTTAATAAGTGCTAGTTCTCGGGTTTCGGGTAAGAAGCTGGGGAGTGTTAGTGGTTATTGTGTTCAGCATTGTGTTTGTCCTGTTGTTGTTGTTAGGTTTCCTGATGATGGTGAGGTTGCGGTTGGTTCGCCTTTGAGAGTTGGCGATAGGAGTGGGGGAGGGTTGTTTCCGGTTCCGGAGGAGGAACCCGAGTTTCATGATGCGTCCAATAAACAGACTGGTTAGGACTTACTTGCCTTTGCTTTATTAGTAGATGCACTTGTTTTTTTTTTGGTAATTGACTATTAGTAGATGCTGGTTTTAGTGAATTAAGTAGTTGAACCTGAACCGCGACAATGCAGTGCAACTACTAGGATACATATATTCAACGGCAAAACGATATTTGCTAGACTCTTGTAATATGTTTCTTATAATACTGAATTACTGATACAGAGTCCACTCCACTGAGGTGAACTAAAACAGCCTGATAAAGGATTAGAGGGTGTTTGGGATTGCTTATTTAAGTGCTTATTTGCTTATATTTCGAGCCATAACCTCTTTTGAGGGTTTGGGTAGAACCGTATAACTGCCTATTTTGTATTATAGTTGAAGTAAGCACTTGAATAAGCAACTTGATACTTGCTTATTTTTCAAGCGGATAAACAGTTTGAAACTACCAATCCCATAAACCCCTTTTAGACCCGAAAGAAAGGATGTGACAGCAAAACTCTATACTTAACTATCAACCGTTGTGGGACAATTTTAACTTAAGTTAGTCTCCGTATCCAACAAGGATAAATTTTGTTGTTGCGTGTGAATTCAGGGGAGAGTGTCATTATCTGATTAATTGGATTTTCTTGTCAATTTGTACTTATGGTAGTTCATTGGATATCTATGGTGGTTGTGCTGATCTACAAAGTTTTGTTTTCTGGCCTATGAGTTTGACTACTGATGTTTGTCTAGCCATTTTCTCTATGTGTCTATTACAAATGTATACACGTTTGGAACTTCACGCCCCACACACCATAAAGATCTGTGTGTTTGCACATCAGTTCAATTTATGTTATGTAGACAAAATCACTTTTGATAATGGGAAACACCATCTTAGTACATTACTCGGCATGTATCATTTGGACTGAATGCACATATGTATCAGTATCATGTTTATATGAAATTACTGATTACTTTCTGTTGGGAGCTAATGCAGATTTGGAAAAAACCTCTTGAAGCTGTGGAGCTGGGTCTGAGAATGCTCAAGATATTGAAAACTTGAAAAAGATGATCGACAGGCTGAATATATTAACCGAAGGAAGTGTTTTTAGTGTTGGGTGTTTTCCTGTATGAAGTTTTAGTTTTTAAAACTGCAGGCTTTCCTGTTTGACGGGTTAGTCTTTAAAACTGGATGGTTTCCTTCTGTATTTTTTTAAGCATCAAATGAAATCCTTGTTCAGGTGGTTGGTCTTTAAGGATCTATGGCCTTTGAGATTAAAAAAAAGTTGGTCCCTGTTCGTTTACTTTATTTATTTATCTTTATTATCATATCATCCGGTAGAAGAATGAAAATATCAAAGGGTGTCTTTGTCAGATTGTTCACATGTATTTATGAGTCTAATGTCATAGGCACTTGTGATATTGATTACACCTTATTAGGATTATACATTGGAGTTCTGTTTTGAATGTAGAAACTAATGTATGATGATTCTCAACAAGCATTACTGACCATGATACCATGTGACGTGCGGTGCAACCTGCATAAAACGCCGTCCTGATTTTAATCTTAAGATTAATTATTTTTAACAGACAGAGTCTAAAGAAAACGTTATTAAGATTAACATGATTATTGATCATCAAACATAAGAGATTTAAAAGTTTCCGACATATATTACAAGTCACCTAACAAATAAGAAACCAGTATTAGTCAACTAGAAGTTGAAGAAGGTGACCCATGTTTTTATTGCTCACAATATCTTTGTAAGAAGCTTAATATTGTCATTAATCTTCGATCAAGTTGACTTTACTCGATTTTGACAATCTAACGATAATTGTGCAACTAGCCATTGACACGGTCTTTATATCATAGTTGACATAGTAGAGAATCTATTCTTTAGTTCTTTAACAAATAGTGTAGATGACATCACTAATGAAGTTCTAGGAAGTTTGATAAGAAAAGTCGAGATATATCATAATCTTTAGTTTCATTTTCCAAATTCTAACTTAATCTGCAGAAGGGTCTATAGAAACTAATGGGCATGGTTATCAGAAGATTTACATCCAAACAGCACCTTGGCATTACATGCTTGTATATTCTGATTATTTCATTACAAGACAGCACAGGAACTGATATATTGACTAAAGATAGTCCAATATCCTTAGGACAAACTCTTGTCTCTGCCAATGAAGTTTTTGAGCTAGGATTCTTCAATCCAGGTAATTCCACTAACCAATATATTGGTATGTGGCACAAAAATGTTACTTCTAGGAAAGTTATATGGGTTGCAAACAGAGAAAATCCCCTTTTGGTTTCTGACACCAATTCTAGCCTAATAATTGACAATGACGGGAATCTGAGAATCCTAAACGGTGAGCATAAAAGTGTCTGGTCAACCAAACTTAGTCTCGAGTCCAATGCAACAATTGCAAAACTAACAGACAGGGGCAACTTTTGTCTCAATGATACCACCTCAGGATTAATCTTGTGGGAAAGTTTTGATTATCCTGGTAACAGCCTCTTGCCGGACATGAAGCTTGGAACAAATGGCAAAACGCAAGATAAACATCTAATGACATCATGGGAAAGTGATGTTGAACCAACGCCTGGAAAGTTTGTTGTTGGACTTTCCTCAGATCAACCACCACAAGTTTTGGTATGGTACAATTCCAAACCGTACTGGAGAGGTGGGCCATGGGATGGAGGTAGGTTTATAGGTATACCAGAACAGGAGGCTGGATACGGGAATTTAATTAGTCTCACGCCAGCTAACTCACAAGAGGGAGCGTATCTGACTATTAACCTCTTAACCTTCTCTGATTACGAATGGCTTTATATAAATCCTAATGGTGTGCTTCAAATGATAAATTGGGATACTGAAGAAAACTTATTGTATTCTAGTTGGCAAGCACCAGCGAATCCTTGTGATGTTTATGGAGTCTGCGGTGCTTTTGCAATTTGTACCAACAAGTATTCTAGTTGTGACTGCTTAGAAGGGTTTGTACCAGTGTCAGACGAGGAATGGAGTAAAAATAACTGGACAAGGGGGAAGCTCTTGTGTTAGGCAAAGTGAACTCTTGTGTGAGAAGAATCGAAGTAGTTTAGCTGCAGGGAAGTCTAAGCCTGATAAGTTCCAGAATCTCACAAGGGTGAAGCTCCCAGATCGCTATCACTATTTTCCAGATAAGGATGCCGACGGATGCCAACACTGGTGCATGGGTAACTGCTCTTGTAAGGCATATGCCTTTGTGACCGGCATTTACTGTATGGCTTGGACAGAAGACCTCATTGATATCGAGCAGTTCTCAGATGGTGGGGAGAATCTTTTCTTACGCCTTCCTTATGCCGAAACAGGTAAATGCAAAGTCTTATTGAGGTCTAATAGCCAGTTCTTGATGTTTCTGCGAGATTTTATTTATCTATACGAGCCTAACACGAAATTTATAGGTGAAAAGAAAGATCGAGGCGCAACACTTATTATCAGCCTTGCAACCATAGGTGGTTTACTCCTCATATGTGGCTTCGTGTTTTGTTTATACAGGTGGATAACATATAAGAAAGGTAACAACATATAATCCTATAGCATATAATCATCCAAAGACTCATTTGTAATGTGAAGAAATAATTTTTGTTTCTTACATGGTTGATTGTCTTACTCTATAGTACGGCAAAAGGAGTTTCTATGTCAATAAGACAATTTCTCATTAGACGAGCTAACTCTACATGTTGATATTAATATTGATAAAATGATTCATACGTGTCGAAATTCTCTTTGCAGGAAGGAAAACCACGTTAAATCACTTCAGTTCAGATGTTGAAATTGTTTCAAGGGATACACTGCAAGAAGATGTACATGAGTCCTTTGAATTGCCTATATACGAGTTCAAACAAATCATAGCCGCCACAGACAACTTCAGTTACAGAAATAAACTTGGTGAAGGAGGATTCGGCCCGGTTTATAAGGTAATAATGCACTAGTATTCTCAAACCTAGCTTGTTTCTGCGATAATTATACGTAACACATTAACTTAATATAGGGAATACTAGATCATGGGCAGCAAGTAGCAGTTAAGAGGCTGTCAGGCGACTCTGGACAAGGAATTGAAGAGTTTAAGAATGAAATACTGTTAATCTCCAAGCTCCAACACAGGAATCTGGTTAAACTTTTAGGTTGCTGCATTGAAGGAAAAGAGAGACTACTGATGTATGAGTACATGACAAACAAAAGCTTGGACACTTTTCTCTTTGGTCAGTTTAACTTGAATCTCTGGTGTTTCCATTTCTCATTATTCGGGGCATTGCTAATAGTTTACTTTTTTGATTGCTAGATCCAAAGAAACGTTCACAGCTTGATTGGGCAACTCGTTTCAACATTATTCAGGGCATTGGTCGTGGACTTATTTATCTGCATCGTGATTCTTGTTTAAGGATCATACACAGGGATTTGAAATGTGGCAATATTCTACTAGATGAGAAAATGAATCCCAAAATATCGGACTTTGGACTGGCAAGAAATTTTCAAATGACACAAGAGCTGGCGAATACTCATCGGATTGTTGGCACATAGTGAGAACTTTATATTTCCTCTTTTAGAACAGCGACTCTTCAAATAACATCTTTTTAACGCACGTGTGATGTCTTTATTACAGTCTAAAGTCTAAACTCATAAAAACAAAGTACCAAATCTTAAAATGGAAGTCACATTGAAATGAGTATATATAGCACATCATATCATAGAAAAAGATGACTTGTGATGCTTGCACTTACAACTATATATCCTTCTCCTACGACTTGTCAATATATATGATGTCTATTTGTTGTATTCTTGGGCAAATGCTAATTAAATAATGAAATTCAGTGGCTATATGTCTCCTGAATATGCCATGGGAGGAGTGATTTCTGAGAAATCGGATGTATATAGTTATGGGGTAATGCTATTAGAGATTGTGAGTGGAAAGAGGAATACTGCATTTATGCATCAAGAACAAGTTTATCCTCTTGCGCACGTAAGTATAACATTCTACTCAAATACCATACCACAAAACTTCTTTCCATCTACATGCCAACTTTTGATGGCTTCTTACAAAATATAACATATCTCAGGCATGGAAGTCATGGAAGAAAGGCAGAGGAGACGAATTCATTGATCAAGCATTGGCAAAGCCATCATGTCTACCAGAGGGTTTGCGATGCTTACATGTTGGACTTCTTTGTGTTCAGGACCTGGCTAAGGACAGGCCAACGATGACGGAAGTCGTTTATATGCTATGCAGTGAAATTGATCTTCCAGAGCCAAAAGAACCAGTATTTACGTTACAAAGGCTGTCCGGCAACAGCATTGAACAGGGATCTGCAAGCATGTGTTCTAACAATGTACTCACTATATCCATGGTGGAAGGGAGATAGCCCTTACGGAGGACATTCTGGGATTGCATGCAAAGTATTCTGTGATTTCATCTTAGACTTAGCTTGTAGACAGAGGGTGTTGGTTGAATAAAATGACTTTTGAAGGTAACTGTGAGAAGACATGCGTTTGTCCTAGCCTATATGTTGTGAATATTTTTTAAAAGTTTAATTTCTTTTTAACATTATGGAAACACATAGACTTGTGTATTAAGAAGCCCATCTTGATATACAATTACTTGCCAGATGTTAAGTTGTTTTATGGTATGTGGTATATCCTAAGGTGCGCGCTTGGTGAAAATGGTGAATTAAAGGTGATCAAGCTACATGCCTGCAGAAGAATTCTAGATTAATTTGTCATATCAGTATTGTATAGTTTGTTTGAATATGACAGTGTAGTTACTTGTTTTGCAGTCTTAAGGGGTGTTTGGGATTGTCGAACACTTCTTAACCTCTGCTCATGTTGTACATATAATGTTTGGGAGTAATATATTTCACCTTTTCAAAAAAAAAAAAAAAAAGTTGGTTTATGGTAAGACTTAACAATGGAAAGACTTAAGCTACTTGCATATTCGGATATGCCTCATCTACTCTGTCGTATCCTTACATTAGCCTATATAGATAGGATGGTGACACTGTTAACAGTCATGATTCACGGTAACCTCATAGAAGGAACCCAACTCGTTTCTCATTGCCCTGATTAAAAAAAATGGAGCCTTTGTCAGCAATCACTAGTGCTTCGATGGGAGCTAAGACCCTAAACACCGTATGCATGACTAGCATAATCTCAAAAAAAAAAAAAAAAAAAAAAAAAAAAAATCTAAATTATATGATCCTATATGCAGTGAGGAACATTACATTAGATTATTTGTCAATAAAAAAGAATGATAACTAATCCCGTACATTCAAATGCATTTATAATCCCCAACATTGATTACTGAATTGCATGACAGCGTTTACGTATGATTTTTGCATGAGACAGTAATCTACGTCATAATATAAACAGTGTTATCAGCAAAATGTTTAATTTGAAATATGATATAAAATGATGGACACTTTGAAATGAAAGTAACGAGGAGTGTTTAAGCAAAGCTAATAATGTTTTAAAACCATAATTACCTTATTAAACACCTGTGTGTCGTATATCGAAGTTCTTTTTTGGATGTAGAAACTAATTTGTGATGAATCTCAACCAGCATTGCTGATAATTATACCATGTGTGACGTGAAACCTGAATACGTAAATACATATACTCATGCTCATCTGTGAATTGGTAGCATAGGTATGGCATAAATAATATGTTATATATATATATGGGGAAGCAATAAACATCTGGCACCAGTGGTCTAGTGGTAGAATAGTACCCTGCCACGGTACAGACCCGGGTTCGATTCCCGGCTGGTGCAATTCAAATTGCTATGATGATATCAGCGCTCAATGTGATGTTGGGTCATCACAAACAGTTCGATTCTTTGAATAATAAAAAGCGCTTCTGAGCAATTATTTTTTTCTTCTTTTTTTTTAGTATTTGGATCCAAAGGAATGACATACATAAATAAGTAACCAATTGTTTTTCACTATGCAACATCTTAAAACATGACTTCAGATTTTTAACTAAAGAATGCAGACTGATAGGTAGGGAGAGGGTGAACAAGACATTATTAATAATTTAATTCAACGAACATACGAGATATAAAAGTTTAGACATAAGCTACAAGTCACCTAATGAATAATAAACAAGTATTAGGGGATTAGAATTTCGACGAAGTAGGGCCATGTTTTGGTCCATAAAATCTTTTTAAGAAGCTTAATATTTTCATCAATTTTTATCAAGTTGACTTAATCTAATTCTGACTCATCCAAAATAACTGTATAACTAACCCTTGACACAACCTTTATATACATTATAGTAAAGAAAGTATAGCTATCAGGGTCAGGGTTTAAAAATGAGATGATATCACTATGTGTAAGTTCTTTAAAATTTGATCAGAAAAGTGGAGTTTTTATTATTTTGTGTAGTTTATAAATTCATTTTGTAAATCATACTACCGAAGAATGTGAATCTTGTAAATTCTAACACCTTAATCTGCAGAAGGGTCTATAGAAACTAATGGGTTCGGTTGTCGGAGGAGATACTTTTGTAAACATACTCGTATATTGTGATTATTTCATTACAACACTGCAGGGCAGTCAAAACCTTAATTAAATGGTTTCTAATTAGAATTCTAAGGAATTTCTTATGTCAATGAAAACGTTGTATGAAACCAAATGCTGCGATTCAATCTTTAATTTCGTAATGAAGCTTGCACACTTCTAATTTCATTATGTTGACTTTATGTGGTTTTGACTAGATCAAAAATTAATTGTACCAGTAAGTCAGTAACCCTAAGTACGATCCAAATCATTTTTCTATATAGTGGGCGCAAGGCAATGCAAGTGCTAGACCAAGCATGCCAAATCTGGTGCTATGTTAAACATGACAAATCTGGTGCTAGCGTATGATGACAATACAGTTTGGTTTGCACAAGGTTTTGCTATGATGGTCTACATTCAGTCTTATGCACAAAATCAAGGAAAAGATAGTATTACGCTTTGAATATAAGACCATTATTACCTTATCAAACGCCCCTGTGGAATCATATATCGAAGTTCTGTTTTGGATGTAGAAACTAATCTGTGATGAATCTCAACCAGCATTGCAGATAATATTACCATGTGATGACGTGCAACCTGAATAAGCAAAAGGAAACTCATATGTGGTAGTATAGGTATGGCATAAATAATATGTTATAAATATATATGGGGAAGTATTAAACATCTGGCACCAGTGGTCTAGTGGTAGAATAGTACCCTGCCACGGTACAGACCCGGGTTCGATTCCCGGCTGGTGCAATTCAAATTGCTATGATTAAATCAGCCCTCAATGTGATGTTGGGTCATCACAAACAGTTCGATTCTTCGAATAATAAAAAGCGCTTCTGAGCAATTATTTTTTTCTTCTTTTTTTTTAGTATTTGGATCCAAAGGAATGACATACATAAATAAGTAACCAAGTGTTTTTCACTATGCAACATTTTAAAACATTTCAGTAAACACTTGACTATACAAAAAATTTATTCATCTACTAAAACATAATAGAGTAAAACAATAAACATGAACCATTCATGCGATTTCGCGACGTCAATACCTCGGCTTTTGAGCAACTCAATAGTAAATAAAGGAGTTGTAGTAAATGTCACAATCATAAGAAGAAGTAGATTTTGTTCCAATTTTTCATATGTATGTGGGCTTGCTGGAACAAACAACAGCCCGATTATTTTAGACAAAAACTGGAACAAACAAACAGTCCAATAGTTCCGGCTCTCATTTTTACCCTTCAGTAACTTCTTATCTACCTTTATTTATTGGGATTCGTTAAAACAATGCCCACTGCCAATGTTTAAGATGATAATTAATATGAATATAAAAGAAACCTTGAACTTTGTTAAATAAAAATACATATATTTAAGTTAATTTTTATATTTATTTATTGTGCATTAACTGCATAACTACTTTAAATATGAAAAGAACAAATTATTTAATGTGTCTTAAGCATTGATCATATTTATTGTAACCCTTATTTTTTATGTACTTTTCATAGTTAAAAGGTTCTTTATTATCTACTTTTGATAAGGGTTTGGTTATTGGTACCCTCAAAATGATAACTTCACCCGATTAACTTTTTTTTATTTATTATTATTTATTATTTTTTGTTATTTTTTTATTTTTTTCTATTGTAAAACTATAAAACGAAAAATCACGGAACAGAAAATATAAAGTTTGACCGAAATACGGAACATAAACTTATAAAAGACGAAGAAATACAGAACAAAAATTGATTAAAAAATATGTTGTACTGTTAATAAATGAATTAAATGGTAGCTGAGAGAGGGTAAAACATGTAAAAGAATGGCTAGAGGTATCACTAGTACCACCCTTTAGATAATGTGAGTATGTGACCATGTCCTTTCTATCTTTTTTAGGTTCGGTTAATTTGTGTTTCTTCCAATTGGGCCTAAATGTGCCTAATCAACAATGTGTAGCATGGAATAACCAAAACTTTTTTTTAGCGAAACAGATATTTTGATATCTTAAATAACATGTATCGAGACACTTATATTACTAACTCTTGATCTCCTAGTCATATCCTTGAACCATTATTTGTCTTGCAATAATAATTGGCCACCGGAAACAAAAGTTAGGGGGAAAGAAACATAACTACTCCTACTTTACTACTTTGCCTTGTCTATAGATAATGTTTTCATGGGTCTCCAAGGTCTTGAGTTCGATCCTTAGAGATGAAAAGTCTTGGGGTTTTTCTCTCCGAATACTTGTAACGGCCCATGGTCAACATCTCGTTGTCTAGGGTACGTGCAAGGCTTCACTCTTATTCAGTGAGGTTTACCAGGTGTCGTATCACGACTGAATGTTCGAAAAAAAAAGATAATGTTTTCATGGGTCTCCAACTTTTTGAGTTTACAAAGTTATCCCATCAATACAATTACTTCAACTCCCATCTTCTTTTGTTGATATAAAAAAGGGGCATTTACATACATCAAAAAAAAAACATCCGTATTTACATATTTCTCAAACCTTGCTTTAATAGCATTGTACATCATTCATTAAAAATTTGTGTTTAGGGAAATATGTAAATATTGATGTATATTTGGGGATGTATGTAAATCCCCCTAAAAAAAATATCTTTATTCATTTTCTTATTTGTAACCCATTAAGTAGTCGAATCGTGTTCTTAGATTTAACATGTTCATCAATGGCATATCCATTCTTCAAAGCTAAAGTTAAGTCCCTTTGAATGTGTTTTACACCTAGTATAACTCAAAATAATAGTAGTATGAATAGGTTTTTACTTGAATGCTTAAAATCAATCAAATGCGGCTCCTAAGCAAATTATGGCTTATAAAATCGGGTATTGCAAACACTTAGTGACAACTATCATTAAATTAAATGTTAGAGGTATTAAGTTCAATCATCACTTTGTGCAAACAATCTTTATGTGGTCACACCAACCTTCACAAAAAAAGTACGACTTACCCGATTTGTGTTTTTGTAATGGTATCCCGACGGACACAAACTCCGTGAATTAGCCAGCTAAAAAATAAGAAACCATCCTTACCTAAAAATTTGACTATTGTGTATAGATACTTTAACATGAAATTCTCTATTTATAAAAGACTTGTTACACGCAAACCAGATATGCATAAGCTAGCTAATTGACGTTCGAGACAGGTCATGACCAACCTGAAAACGATCAAAAAAGGCCGGTCCAATAGAATAAAATCCATTATCATATGAGATAAAATAAACAAATTGCATTATATTGTTGGATAATTCTTTATCAAGTGAACATCCATGTTTTAATCATTGTTTTTTTTAATGGAAGAATCTGTAGCCACTTGTTTGTCCTTTTCATTTAGGTACGTCAAAGATAAGAGTGGGCATATTTTCTTTTAATTTTCAACCACAATTCGTTCGTAAAATTATTCTTTATGAAAAATATTCAAGTCACTATGATCTTGTTTGATATGTTAGTATATATTAACTATTACTTTTATCAAACTAGAATATCAACCACTTCAAGTTTATTTTAACCCACAAATTTAAAGTTGATAGCCCACTCACATATTACTGGACCAAGAGGTCTTTGGTATCAACCACTTCAAGTTTATTTTGGTAAAAAGTTTACATCGATAACTATTCAACTATTTACTTTGACATTCTAATATACATAATGCTAACTAACAACCATTATTAAGACAATAATTAAACAAATATTTGTTTTTAAAGTGTCCTAATCAATGCAATCTATTATCATTTGCAATATTCCTAGTAGGTCAATTTTGAAGGCTAATAATAAAAGAAGATGCCAACTTCCATCTCAACTTGGGTGGCTCTTTGCTATAGTTTATCCTTACCAATCACATACACAATATCTTGCTTTTATCATTTTAATAATCAACAACAAAAACTATATACATATAATGACAGTTTTGTTTTTCATTAGATCGATCCTAGTTTTCTAAAATTTTTACTCATATGCAACATAATACATCTACATAGTTTGAGAGAAAAAAATATATTGTCTTTCACGTGTTGTTTTCAAGACAAAGGTGCATATAGTAATTAGCGTTATTAGTTATCAATGTTTGCGAGACTTATGTTATGGTAGATTTCTTTTTGACCACTCAACTTTTGCTATATATTTTAGAGTAAATTACATAAATGATCCATGTGGTTTGTCGAAAATTTCACCTATCGTCCCTCAAACTTAAATGTTGCATATATCATCTATATCGCCTCCAAAGAATAACACTCGTGATCCTTTTGAAGGACGATAGGTGAAATTTTAAAAGTTGCATATATCGTCCCTATCGCCTCCAAAAAGGACCACGAGTGTTATTCTTTGGAGGCGATAGGGACGATATATGCAACTTTTAAGTTTGAGGGACGACAGGTGAAATTTTCGACAAACCACATGGACCATTTATGTAATTTGCTATATATTTTATGACATGATCACTATGCATGATCCTCATATTTAGTTTTTGTAGCACCTCTATGTATCTTGTTAACCACATAAATGATATTCTTTTACAAAAAGATATTTGGTTTACCTATAAATATTAAATGAAACACGAAAAGAACCTATAGTGTATTTGTTCAAGAACACTAGTTGGTTTCTTGATTTAGAAATTAAGATTCTGTTCTTTGTTGGTAAACAAATTTCAAGAAGATGGTCAAAAAAATCAAGACAAAGGACATATTTTTGGTCATCTACTTAAAAAAAAAAAAAAAAAAAAAAAAAAAAAAAACCACAAAAAACCCATTCATGTTAAACCCTATAAAACCCCTCCAAAGTTTTACCCAAAAATAGAAGGTAAGTTAAACCTAGTTTCCCAATGATTGAACCCAGATAACTACCAATCTTACGTGTCACCAGCTGTCCAATCATTCAAACCTGATCCCAGAAACCATCTTTACATAAACCATACCTCAAAATCATTTTCATTAAAAAAACATACAAAAAGAATCCATTATCCACTCAATCCCTCTCTTTCTGCAAAAGGGTATCTACAAATTTGTATATATCATCATAAAACCTAAATCTTTTTCAGCATTTGTATAGAAAATCTAAGAAAAAAATCAAACTTTCTATATATATAAAGAAAAGGATTTAGAGAGAGAAAGAGAAAGATTGATGGGAGATTCTAGCAAGGTGGTGGCAATGGTGGTTGAGGTGGGAGAGGAGGAGAAAGAGAGGTTGATAGATTTTGATATGTTGTGTTCGAAAGTTGCGATGAATTCGAATAATGGCAAATGGAATACATTGCATGAAAGCAATGAAAATGATGAATATTATGATGATGATGAAGAAAGTGGTGAATTAGGTGGTGGTGTTTTTAGGATGTGGGAAGGTGACATGCTTGATTGTTTCGATGATCGTCGTTTGTTTCTTCAATCATCTTTGTAAGTATCTTTGTTTAAATAATCGGAATCTGGTGATATAAATGTTTGGGTGCGAAATGTTATTATGCATGTTATAAAAGGTGTTAACAACTTGTTTACTTAAGGAAATGCCTGTATTTTAGTTTTTTAAGGTAGATAAGTAATTTTACTCATGGTTAAGAATTTAGTTTTGTTGCATATAAGCTTACTCAACTTATTGTTAGATTGTTTGATCATAAGCTTTACCTAAAAATCAATGATGAGTTAGTCTAGCGGTTGTGATTTCCTTTGGTGACCTTTAGGTCTCAAGTTCAAATCCCACTTAAGACAACTTTGAGATATTAGGAAGTCCCTCTATGAGGGCTTGGCTTGGGTATACTCAGGTTTAAGTCTGAGGGGCAGGGTTTACCCCTATTAATCATCGTGCCTTCGGGCGGATTAGTAGGGGGTTTTCCCCCATTGGGTATTTGAATAGGCATTCCTACTTCGAGGGGCCCGGTTAAGACAACGTAAGCTAGACCTCCTCCTGTCGAATCGCGACACGAAGTTTCAAACGAAATTCACCTTTCAAAAAAAAAAAAAGCTTTACCTAAAAAATAGGAAATTTATTGTTGTCAGTTTCAAAGTGCACATCCACATACCTTCTATTTATGTAGATGTAGATGTATATGTAAATGTAGGGGTTTGTGTAAAAGCTAAATAATTTAAGTTATTGGAATTAGGTTGATAGAAACATCAAGGAATTGGGAATATCCCATTTGACTTTTGAAAGTCAAAGTCTACTTTTACTAAGAACAAAGTTTAGTTATGAACAGATTTTTTCCAGGGAATTTGTTTTCGTAGTTTTGCCAGAAACCTTTTGGTATATTCTGTATCAAATGTTACCGTTGGAAGGTAGTTTTAATACAGTAGTACCTGTTAAGAACATAACGTTTGATTTTTAGAAGTCAAGGTATAGTTATTTTTAGAGAACAAAGCTTCAATATAATTGTTAAAATCAGAAACCTAGTTGAAAATGATTTAAGTATTTAGAAGAACAGATATTGTGATGTATAAAGTCATCAAATTTGTATTAAAGATGATGAACTATCTTGTTTAGAATTCTCAGCTCAATACTTAAGCAAAATCTTTTTGAATTTGCAGTTGTCCGTGGTATAGATTTGGGGAGAACATGAGACTAGCTGGTTTTGGTTCTTGTTTTCTTCAGGTAGACACACAGATCATTTCATTTTTGCAAGAATTAACTCGCTTTTGTTATGAACAACATGTTTAAATATAACTTTTGCATTTCTAACTTTCTCTTGCACCGGGGAACCCACAGGGATTTGTTTACATAATTCTAGCTACAATTGCTCTTTGCAACTTCGTAGCATTTGCTGTCACAAAGAAGCACTGCTTCTTGTATCTCGGTGTTGCTTTTGTACTCTTGCTTGGAACATACTTGGGCTTTCACCGTATCAAGATGAGAAACAAGTTTAATATCAAGGTAAACATTTACTCCGAAGTGATCTTTATTTAACTTTTATTTGGTTTTCGTGTTTGTAATGGCCCTTTTATGATATAATTTTCAAAACTAGACACACTTTGACTTTATAGGTCAAACAGGCAACCTTTCAATTTCAGTTTTGATATGATTTCTGATATTTTTTTCTGATCTATTGCATAAGAATTTTAAATTTCATAAACATAAAATACAAATCACCAATGTTGGTTTTAAATCTGTTAAAATTCTTTTATGATTTTACATCTGGAACATTTCACGTTTGACCTTGAAAGTCAAAGCGTATAACATTCATTCTTATTTATGTTTTCTTTCTTCAGGGCAGCGATAGTTCCTTGGATGATTGTGTATCCCATCTCATTTGCCCCTGTTGCACCTTGGCTCAGGTTCGGTTTCCACTTATATATTTTTTCGGGGTCCTATACTATCTCATCTTTGGTCTTAACAGTGTTAAATATGTGGTATAATCTTGTGCAGGAGTCAAGGACATTGGAAATGAACAATGTTCATGATGGTACATGGCATGGTCGAGGTGACACAATGTGTATAGGAACGTATGTTGAAGGTGTCAAGGCCTTTGAGCTAATCCCGCCCTCCATCGCTTCAATCAACTCTCCAAAACCTTGTTTGCCCTTATAATATCAACATTGGAAAATGGTCTTTTCTTTCACCAAAAAGCTCAAAACTTGCACATCATCAATCAGTGACGAATATCGTTGTTGATGTGGATCAAGAACATCACCATTGCCCGCCAACTGTTTAAAAAATGCAGAGAAAAGTGTATATGATGAATTGTATACTTTGCAATGTTATAAAAGGGGAATTACTATGAAATATATGCCAAAAAAAACAACGTTGCAAGTTTACATGATGTTTGTACATGGCATGCGATACTTGGTATGTTTTTTGCTGCGTAAAACTTACAACATTATTGAGTATGTACACAATTATAACTTAGCTAACTTTTTAGTACTATATGAATATGTAACAGGTTGTACCGCTTATATCAATCAACAATCGGACCTACTATCACATCTTGGTAATCATATAATCAATATGTCTCATAGTAAATGTCCATATTGCTATTTTTTGGTGTACTAAAATAACTGTCCATTTTATATTTCAGGGACGGACCCAGAAATTTTAAGAGGGTGTTGCACAAAAGAAATGTTGGGCTAACTAAAGTTACACCGTAAGAAACGAAAGTAGCAAAAAAAAAATTGGGGAGTAGCACATACCACAAAAACGACAATTTTGAAATCTTTTTGCACTTCGTGACCTAAAATCGGGTGTAGCCCGTGCCACACCCGGCATACATGTGGTTCCGTCCATGAAAATAAGTATCCATTTTATATTTCAACCAATAAATTAAACATGTCATTCAAATCACTATATTCTAACCAAAACCTAAACACAGAAGCATTAACAAATCTGAACTTGAGAATCTCATTAACCTTTTCACTCAGGACAACAAGGATCTGCCAACAAGTGACTACATTTCCATACACACATATGTTCCATTACATTGGCAGGCCTCATCACTCATTGCAGCTCCACTCTTTCCGTTCAACACAATAGTTCCAACCTTTATGGCTATTTTGTGCTCATATACGTTTCTGCACCAGTACATGGATTCAGATTTTCTTTCTTGATATTCTCCAAATCTTTCCATGACTGACTTAAATGAAACACTCTCAAGGACTGTGATAAGCAAACAATGCTTCTCATAATCCTTGACCCCCAAAGGACAGGAAACAATAGACCACAGACAACTACATTTCCTTTAATTGTATCATCACACCTTAGAATCAAAAGATAGTAGCAAAAACAACTATGTCATGTGCAAAATACTATGTCATGTATACTGTGGTCATTTAGTCTCCAACCTTTTGCAGTGGTTTTCACTTGCCAGCCTGCTATGGATGCTATTGACATAGTTGATCAAGGTTTTGTTGGGTTGTGGAAGTATTGGGTCATATGCACATAGACATATTCGGTCGTTTACTCTGAAAATGAAATGCTGGGTAGACTTGTGCTGCGCATACCAAGCACGTCCCATGGTTTGTTCATGTGCACTATGGAAACTGGCAACTATAGCTACTTAAGTCCATGTAAACCAATTTACGAGGTAGATTACGGATTGGACTTCCCTGAACTTAACTCAAAAACGTCTAATTGACAAAGGATGCAACATATACTTTGAGATATATGTAATCTAAACAATCTTAGGGTCGCTACTGTAAGAATAAACTCCAGAATCAAAAACATGTTACATAATGTTATACAACTGGCACAACAAAAACTGATTTTGTAATGGAAGGATTCCAAAAAACAGCAACATTCATTTCAGAATTACATAATATCTATGAGAATCAGATGTTCGATATTAACAGCCACAAAACATAATAAACCATGAGAGGTACCAACTATTGTTGGAACATTAAGAGCATACAGCCAGTAGGATGAGATGAATCAAAGCAGCTCTTGAACCTACAATCACTATTTTGTGTTCTATACCCCATAGTTGTACTCAACTGATGTAAGCATTGTTAGTCACAACTCTGTTTCCGCTTGCTGCGATGTTATATTAGACTTTTGTTGGGTAAAAAGTGAAAGTATTAAGCACCAAATAATGAGAGTCAAATCATGGCATACATGGACATTTCAAATGGCCACATAACATGACAATACAGACTTCCATACCAGTAATCAAGACCATTTATCTAGACAACAAAAACTCAACCGATTCAGGATTCTACAAACTCAGTCACCTGAATCAGGAAACTATCCTAATACAACTATCAACACCGCAGAAACCAAACCACTTGAAGAAAGTTACCTAATCTTTTAATGTACACAATCACAAGGGAGAAGAGGATCAAACAATGCTGAGTTCAACACCAAGATGCATATCCATCTGTCCCTAACTAACCCAAACATACAAACACTCCCTGAGTTTGTGGTAACAGAGCAAAAGCTCATTAACCAGACATAAATCTTAGAAACATTGCTAGCTTCTCTCAAAACTCATTCAAGATCAAGAAATAGCAAACTGAGTCGCTTAACTACAAGAATCATAATCCATGAAATGAATGTTGCCTAATCTTTCAAGATACACAATCACAAGGTAGCGAGATCCAAGCAGTAATGAGTTCAACACCAATAATACATAGCCATCTGACCTACACAATCCAAACTTTGAGTGGTATAATTGGGAGACTAGATACTTTGCCTCGCAACATGCTAGACTTCTCATGTTTTACATATTAAATTCTTTCACTAATGACGATAAGTTTTTTTTAAAGAAAAACTCATGACTTTCTTCAAACATCGCCATACACTACTAATGCCTTTACTCCTTTAAACCCGAGTCAAAGTACATGAATATCAGTTCTTGTTCACACATAAGCATTTACACATTCAAATGTTGCGTATTCAATGACTGATAAACTCATGTTTGTATTTACAGATTATTCAAAATAGACCCCAAGCAAAACGAGAGGAGAATGTAACAAAGCAAAGAACACTAAAAGATTTTAACATGTAACGAACATCTAAAAGGTTTGTTCATCATTAATTACACAAG
This sequence comes from Artemisia tridentata subsp. tridentata, assembly GCA_021014915.2. Classification (NCBI taxonomy): domain Eukaryota; kingdom Viridiplantae; phylum Streptophyta; class Magnoliopsida; order Asterales; family Asteraceae; genus Artemisia; species Artemisia tridentata. Next base: position 16,959,403 of record CP139507.1, on the reverse strand, counting down.
GAATAAGGCATCTATAAAGGACATTCCCCCTTCTAACAAAGCCTTAAAAAAAAAGAAGCAGATGTAGCATATATTGCATGTACAATCGCATAAGATTCCATAAACGACATTACTTGACAACATTAAATCAGTGATTTAAAAAATAAAAAAAAAAGAAAAGAAAAAGAAAAAAGGATGAAGATGAAAGATTTTTCCACACATTAACTACAAAATAGGCCCCTTGTAATATGGTCGTCATCATTTTGATCAGTTATTGTAATAATATATATGTGAATCAGAGTGATTAAGCAGAAGTAGCGATTCCTTGTAAGAGCCTATGAAGAAGGAGTGATTTACTCCATAAATCCCAAGATTCTTGATTTGTTGTGAGCAGTGGTCGTAAACATCAACGGTAGAAACTCCCAACCCCTTTGAAGTTTCAAATATAGGATCGCCACTCTTCCTAAACCCGAGTATATAATCTACTGGTAAGCCAATTGTGAATAGCTTTCTAAAAGACGAATCATGCTCCATCACCCATACACCACAACATTTTGCTCCGTCAACACAAATAGATCCATACACAACAAGAGACTCCCTTAGCTTAGAAACGGAGAAGAAACATAAGTACAAATCCCTTGTTAAGCTATATGGTAGATCTATAACTTTAAATTCCTTGGTAATCAAATCAAATGACACAACTATATCCTTATAGGGAGTTACAACATCATCATAAGCAGCCCAATAAATAAACCTATCTATAACAACCTGAGATGACATAATTCTAACTGATTCACGAAGCAAATTGCTACTTTTATTCCAAACCCCCGAACTCAATGTAAAAACTTCAACATCCCAAGGCATGCCAATTATCTGTTTTAGTTTCACAACGGTGGGATCTCTAGTGATGGGACAAACGCCAAAACCAAAAACAAAATAGTAATCAATAGAGGCAGCAATACCAAATGATTTTCCGATAGAAGGGTTCCAAACAACAAACATCCTTTTAGTGTAATCACACAAACACACTAATCCATGACATGCACCAACAAATTTTAATTTATGATATTGTTTAAACAATGGTGACACAACAAATGGAGCAAACTCTTGTTCTTGTACCTTAAAAGTTTCATTCTTATCATCTTCTAGTAAATGAATGAACTTTACCTCATTCACTAGAATATGAACCTTGTACATTAGCATAAAACTATGTGGCTGCGTGTGGCGGGCGCCGTACCCATTGATAAAGTCAGAGGTGTCGATAAAAGACTTCAATGGTTTCGAAACTGACCTGAATCGAATCAATGACTTGACATCAGAAACTTTTTTGATGATTTCCATCTGGATATCAAAAGGGATGTTGTCTGACATTTTTTTCTTTCTAGGGTTTATGTTACCAGAACAATTGTTGACTGTTTCGACTTTGGGTGTGTTTATTATAAGGGGGCGTATGATTATGTTTATTTATGGGCTCAGAAACTTAGGGTGCGTTTGGTTATATAATTTAGAGTAAACTCCAAAATATGTTGATAATGAGTTTTAAAAAGGGAGGTACTATATAAACGGGGTCTAGTTTGACCCCGTCCAATAACTTATTTTTTTTTTGTTAGTTTTTGCAGTTTTTTGTTTTTTTTTTTTTTTCTGTTTTTTGTCCTATGCTGTCTTTTTTTTTTCTTTTCCCAAAGTTAAAGTAATAAGTGTTTTTTTTTTTTTTTTTTTTTTTTTTTTTTTTGTCTTTGTATTTTTTTGTCCAAAAGTCTAACTGCAGATTCCACAATCCATAACAACAACCAAAGTGCAGATTCCACACAACACAATCCATAAACAATACAAGAATATAGTCAACTGCAGATTCCACACAACACAAAGTGCAGATTTCGTCATCGCCTTATAGGCTCAGATTTGAAAACGTAATAGAAAAAAATGTAGATTTTTAGTAAGGCTCGGATTCGAAGGTTGCAAAGTGATAAAATATCACTTTGCCATGCCATTCGGTTTTGAAGGTTGCAAAGTGATAAAAATATCACTTTGCCATGCCATTCGATTTTCGTCATCGCCTTATAACCAAAAGTGAAACACAAAGTTAAAACCATTGTCCAAGTGCAGATTCCACACAATTGCACACAAGGGTTATATCCAAATAGAGGGGGCCTGGATATCAGATTGTTAACACAATCCACAAAAGCAGATTCCACAATCCACAAAAGCAGAAAGCACAGATTGTTAACACAATCCACAATCACAAATTGATACAAGCATGTCGCAAAACAGTAAGATTCTCAAACTGCATGCCCGTAAAAAACAAACAAGCCCAACAGTAAGATTCCCAAACTGCAGCTTTGCTCGATTATAAACAAAGCTCAATCACAAGCAAAGCTCACAACAAACACTACAACCATATCAACCATATAAAAAACAACCACAGAACCACAAACACTACAACCATATCAACAACAACCACAGAACCACCAACTAGAATCCACCAACACATAATCAACCACCACAGAACCACCAACCATAATCCACCATCACATAATCACCCACCACAGAACCACCAACCATAATCCACCATCAAATAATCACCCAACACAGAACCACCAACCATAATCCACCATCAAATATTCACCCACAACAGAACCACCAACCATAATCCACCATCAAATATTCACCCACAACAGAACCACCAACCATAATCCACCATCAAGAAGTACAAAAAGTACAAATAGCCACAAATAGCCACACCGTTTATATAGCCAAATAGGGCCCGTTGATACAACCATATCAACAACCACGGAACCATCAACAAATGTCGAATTCACAATTTTACACAAATCAGGTAAAGGCTCAGATTTATAACAAAACTGCTTTCATATTTGGCTGCAACATCAAAGGTTGCAAAATCATTTTTTTGTTTTGCCGTCCATTCGGAAATGCCACGCCAAAATCAAGTTTTTTTTTATAAAATCATCATTGCCATTGCCAAAATCAAGTTTTTTAAAATAAAAACAGTTTCATCACAAGCCTGTGGGGAATGGGGTAGGCCAGAGCAGGTATTCATACCACTCAAAGTGGCAGATCAAGGTGTTAACCTACCCACATAATCACCACAGAACCACCCACAACATCACAACATATCACATATCACATAATCACCCACCACAGAAACACCAACATCACAACATATCACATAAACCATCACAAAGTATCACATATCACATAATCACCCACCACAGATCCACCAACCCAAACCCTAATTTTTAACAAATTAGGCGTTTCAAAAAAAACTTATAGATCTGCTCAATTAGAACACGTATCTTCCAATTAAGAGTGTTTAATTGTAATAAATCAAACAATTTTAGGAAAACCCCAAATTTTATAGAAACCCTAAAAATCACAGATCTATCAAGAAACCATCACAAAGTATCACATATCACATAATAACCCACCACAGAATCACATAATCACCCACCACAGAACCACCCAACCCAAACCCTAATTTTTAAAAATTAGGCGTTTCCAAAAAAACTTATAGATCTGCTCAATTAGAGCACGTATCTTACAATTAAGTATGTTTAATCGTAATAAATCAAACGATTTTAAGAAAACCCCAAATTTTTTTAGAAACCCTAATTTTTTAGAAACCCTAAAAATCACATATCTAACAAGAAACCATCACGAAGAATCACATATCACATAATCACCCACCAACGTATCACATAATCACCCACCGGAGAATATCACATATCACAAATCCAAAAAACTACAGAAAACATAGAGAAAAGAGAGAGATAAAACGCTTGTTTAGATCAGAAACAGAATATCACATATCACAAATCCATCACAACAAAAACAGATCTAAATCATTTTTAGATCTAATAAAGAGAGAGAAAAGAGAGAAAGATAAACGCAACAAACGCGTTTCACACACACATGTGTGAGAAAAAGAGAGAGAAAATGTTTTATACCCCGGTGGGAAAACGCGTTTTTTTCGTATTTATCTTTTTTTTTTTTTTTTTTTTTTTTTTTTTTTTTTTTTTTTTTTTTTAATTGTTATAAAAGATGTAAATGTTAAAAAAGTAAATGTTAAAAAGTTATAAAAGTGTAAATGTTAAAGATGTAAATGTTAAAAAGTGTAAATGTTAAAGATGTAAATGTTAAAAAAGTTATAAAAAAATGTAAAAATGTAAATGTTAAAAAGTTATAAAAGTATTAGTTAAAAAAATATATGTTATAAAATTTGTTATGTATTGTCAGGTTTTCGGTTCTTTAGAGGAAGTAACTGAGTGGGTGCAAAATATAGCTCGGGAGCTCGGTTTTGTCATTGTTAAACATAGAACCAAATCAGAAAATGGTCAGATGTGCGAAGTCAATTATAGGTGTACAAAGGGTGGGAACTATGAACCTCACGGTAGTGGAAAACGGAAAACCAAAACATGTAAAACCAATTGTCCATTCAGATTAGATGCGAAATATCATCGAACACAAAATTATTGGATTTTGAGGGTGAAGGATGATAGGCATAATCATGATATGCTAGAGTCGTTGCATGGTGTGGCATATGCAATGCGATTAAAGGAAGATGAGGTCGGGTTGGTCAAAGAATTGTCAGATTATAACGTACGACCACGTAATATACTTTCGACAATACAGGGTCGTAATCCGGATAACGTGTCTAGCGTTAAAACTATATATAACGCACAAGATAAGATCCGGAGAGCCATAGTAGGTGATAGAACTCCAATTCAGGTCCTTTACTCGCATTTGATGCATTCAGGGTATACGTATTACCCTAGGGTAAATGAGCATAACGAGCTTGAGGAGCTATTTTTTTTGCACCCCACGTCGTATGCTTTATGGTGTACATTCCCTGAAATCATACTGATGGACTCCACATATAATACCACGATGTTTAAATTGCCACTGTTGGAAATTGTTGGAGTAACTTCAACAAATAAAACATTTTCAATGGCGTATAGCTTTTTAAACAGTGAAAAAGGGCATAATTTTCAATGGGTATTGCAACGTGTGAAGGATGTGATAGACGAAAGATATTACCCACGTGTTATAGTCACTGACAGAGATTTAGCCTTGGTTGGGGCATGCAGAGCAGAATTTCCTAACGCTCACAAATTACTCTGTCGATGGCATATAGAGCAAAATCTGATTCAGTATTGCAGAAACAGATGCGGTTCGTTAGAAGAGTATGAGGCCATTAAACGGAGATGGGATTGGATGGTTAAAGCTCCGACGCGCCTCATGTTCGAGCAACATTATGAACGCCTACAACAGCGATTGGTCAACCATGAGGGTAATTAATTATTAATTCATTGTTTTATATTATTTAATAAATAAGCACCCGAATGACCTTTTGTTAATTCATTGTTTTTTTTTTCCAGATATCGCTGAGTATCTGAATAACTGGCTGCGAGATTACGCACACATGTTTGTCTCGTATATTACCGATCGATATCGCTCCTACGGACAGACAACAACGTGCAGAGTTGAGAGTCACCACGCGTTGTTGAAATTATATTTGGGCGGCACACAGTCCAACTTAGACAGGTTGTTGAGTTCGGTCGATAAGATTCTCATTGCGCAAGAAAATGCGATAAAAGAGAGTTTTAATAGAAGCATCAACGAGAAACAAAATAATTGTAATATACTACTATTTGAAGAATTGTGGTATAAAGTTTCCAAACATGCTTTCAAACTCATGTTCAAGGAACTCCACCTGTCGATCACAGTAGAAGACTGTAGCCATAAGTTGCGGTCAATTTACGGACTGCCATGCTTTCACGAAATGCAATACTATGTATATCATGGTAAGTATATTAAATTTATAACTATCAAGTTATTTTCCCCGTTAATTTATATAAGTCACTTTTAATGAATTCAGGACGCCCCATTCCACTGGATGAAATTCATATTTTTTGGAGAACCCTGTCTGTTCCGTGGCCTATTATCAATAGGCCACCGCCTGAAGATGGCTCTTCCAGCGAACCTGATGATGATGATGATGATGATGATGATGATGATACTTTGTTTCAAAATGACATGCGACAATTCAAGAATGTTTTTAGCAAAGCAACATCGTTTGTCAAGAAAAATATGTTAACGAGGATGAGAGCGATATACCAACCTGAATCTGTTGACACACGTGAACCTGTTATTCAGAAAAATACCCGTGGACGTCCGAGCGCAAAGGACAAAAAGGGCAAGGCTACAAAAGTCCCGGACTTGAATGAAGTACCAACCGTAGATCACCGAAGAAGCACAACTTCAAGATCTACGAAAGTCCCGAACTTCAACAAAGAACATGCAAGACATAGTTCTTACACGGGTCCTAGTGTTCAACAAAGAATAAGACACCAGTTGTACGTTGGAGATGTAGATAGCGAATATTTTATGGAGCAGATTCCAGAGAGATGGCATCCATACATAATAAGTATATATAATGTGGTAGGTGATGGAAATTGTGGGTTTCGGTGCATTGCCCACGGTATTTGTGAAGACCAAAATAGGTGGCGCCAAGTTAGAGAGATGTTATTGCAAGAGTTACCCCTACATAGGGAGGTTTACACAAACATGTGGTTGCAAGCTGGCTTTAACAGAATTTGGTATTCAGTAAACTGGTTCGAAAATGGAGCTGCGCCTGAAGATCGCTATATGATTATGTCAGACACGGGGTTGGTTATTGCATCACTGATTAACCGACCTGTTGTATTTATATCTTGGCAGGGTTGGAATACGTGTTTTCCGCTTTTTTTGGGTCCAAACTTCTCACAAAGAACTGACCCCCTTGTGATAGCCCGTGTGGGGTCAGACGAATGTGGTCACTACATTTGTCTGACGCTAGACGGAGATTCTCCACTTCCGCATCTCCACCCACAATGGAGGAGGCACAGAACCCAAGATGCATCCCAATGGGAAACATTATATTACGATCGACTAAATAAATCATTGTAGTATCTTAGAACTAACTATTGACGAGCTTGTAATTTTGTGAACACCCTATCTTTTGATGTATATATATAACAAGCTTAGTCTTCCTATCCGATTATTTGTGAACACCCTATCTTGTATTGTTTAAATTAACAATACATTACTTATTTATGTTTATGTTGTAAATAACTGTTTGTATCATTTGAATTAATTATTTGGCCAGGTGGAACAAAATACTCCTTACATGTGTCGCTGTAAGAACGGATTCATTAAAGAGAGGATATCCCGTAAAGAACATAGTTATGGTCAACCGTATTACGCATGTCCTCTTTCAGTGGTAAGTAATCATATGTTTGCTTAGTTATGTAAATTATTTGTTTGTTAATAATACATTTCTTATTATTTTCTTAACATGTAACAACCAGGAACAGATGACTATGGTTGTCGGTACTTTATGTGGAAGGATGAGTTTCAAAGGAGGCACTTTAGTCGAGCCTCTTCTTCAACGCAGTGCTCAGACTGCGTTGCTAACGCTAATAAGATTGACCAGCTTGAAGCAAGAAACAAGCTGTTGATGACAAGAATAAAGACGCTGGAGATGGAGTTAGAATTGGCAAGGAATCCTGAGGATCACGCTTGTCAGTCGAGTGCAAGGCTTCATGATCTTTTAAATGAAATGAATAATCTTCATATGTCGTAGATGTTGTTGTTTTAAATGAAATGAATAATCTTCATATGTCGTAGATGTTGTTGTTTTTAAATAATGTGTTGACGTTGTCGTTCAATTTAATAATAACAGTTGTTGTTGTAGTTAATTAATGTAGCAATATTTAACGTGCTATTATACAAAACATTATACATATACAAAACATTATTAAACACAAATATACAAAACATTATACATATACAATATACAAAACATTATAATATATTTCTATTTTAAAAAAAAAAAAAAAAAAAAAAAGAAAAAAAAAAAAGAAAAGAAGAAAAGGACAAAAACTGCCAAAAAGTACAAATAGCCTTTATAGCCATCGTTTATATAGCCAAATAGGGCCCGTTTATATAGTCCATGCCTTTAAAAATATTATTCGGAAATATTTGAAGAATGAAAAAGATAAATGTGATGCAATGTGTGGTTGAAGATAACCCATAATGCAAAATTGTCAGAAGTGGCAGAGGATTCATTCGACACTCCTCAAAATATTGTGGAATTATAATTTGGGTCAAACCCTTTACTTCATTACAAAATGATGAAACGAAACTGCTGATTGAAGTGATCATTCAATTCTTTTAAGTCAAAAGGTGCATACCATACAACACCTTAGATGTTTTCGGCTTATGTTTCATAATATTTAGAGTTAATTTCAAAAATGGTTCTTGTGGTTTGTCGTGTTTAACGTTTTTAGTCCCTATACTTTTTTTTTAACGGATCCTCTCCCTGTGATTGCGACCCATAACGGGTTTGGTCCCTTGACCAAATTTTTTGCTAGTTTGACCGTTTAAAAGAATGAAATGACCAAACTGCCATCATATTATTATTATTATTATTATTATTATAACCATCACTTTATTAAAAACTCATAGAATTTATAAGAAATTGGTGGGAAGCCGAGAAACCAACTGGGCCCCCACACCTCTAGCAATAGCAAAACCAATTCTATTAAAAATATGAACCGCAGCACGCGCCCCAATGTCTTGAGTCATAGAGAATCGTCGAATACGCTTTAGTAGGGTTACTGCATCCTTCTCAAGTTCTCCAAAAGAAGAGAAAGAGAAGGGGAGGAAACCATACCCGATATCAACACATTTGGCATCGTACTTGACACGTTTACGCTGTGCTGCATCAATAACCGCACGCCCTGGCATAAAATCAATCATCCCAGATTGCGTCAAGGGCGACGAACCCGTAAGATCAACCAAAATTTATAATTAAACATAATAAATTTTACATAAAGTTTGATGGGAGTCTAGACACAAGTTGTGCTCCCACTCCTTTCTGAATACAAAAGCTAACTCTATGAAAGATAAAAACACCACTTCCAGCATTATTAGAGTGACTAATGGCGATAGACTTAATACGCGAAAGTGTGTCCAACGCCTCTGTATCGAATTCTCCGAACGTAGAAAAAGCAAAGGGTATGAACTTGTATCCATTGTCCTCACATTTGGATGCATACTTTCTTTTTTTCTTCTCCACAGCATTGTGCAGGGCTACCCCAGGAGCCTATGAAGTCGCCCCAATACCAGCAAATGGAGAGATGCCAGTCACATCCAAGCATGCATCTTTACCTTGAAGCCAATTAGGTAGTAACAAGTCTGCAGGTCGTAGCTCCTTCCCATCCTCCGAAAGGAACCCCATAGGAGCCTCCTTACGCACCATGATCCCAACCTTAGAGCATATATCCACAAGAATATCACGCACTAGATTATGCCTGAACTTCACACCCACTTCGCTGGAGCAATGAACCGCATTGTCCTCACATTTGGATGCATACTTTATTATTATTATTATTATTATTATTATTATTATTATTATTATTATTATTAGAGTTAAGTACATTTTTGGTCCTTGTGGTTTACCGGGTATTTCACTTTCAGTCCAATTTTTTGAAAAGTATCGGATCCACTACAAAAGTGACTGACCCGTTACGGGTTTGGTCCAAATTTATTAACACCGTTAAGTTGACTGATATTGACCGTTAAATAAAGGGGTGCATTAGTCATTTCACACCCACTATATTAAAACACAAACATAAACACACAGTTACATAAACTCTCATTCAACACAAACATTAAAAAAAAAAACAAAAAACACACCCTTTAATTCTCTCACCCACTATATTAAAACACAAACATAAACACACAGTTACATAAACTCTCATTCAACACAAACATTAAAAAAAAAAAACAAAAAACACACCCTTTAATTCTCTCTACAAAATCCGGCCACAACCATAATCGGCCGCCACCACCAATATCAGGCCCCACATACCAAGATCTACCACACCTACATATACCACATCAAGATACGACCTGGATCCACCCCACACCAAGATACGACAAAGATCCAACAAGCCTACAACCCTACCGCCACCACAACCGGTCAGATCTTAGCGGCAGCGAGGTGGGGGTGGTGGCGATTTCGTATTAAGATTGGTGGTTTGGAGTTGATGCCTTTTCTTCACCATCGGCTTGGTTTTTCTTCTTGTTTGAATCTGGGTTTTTGGATATGTTTCTTTATTACAACAAGAACACAAAGAGTATGGGTTAAATCATGACTAACAATTTGGGTTGTAGATTTTGATTTAAGGTTAAGGTTAAGATTTTGATTAAAGGTTAGATTGGTTTATTTTTCTGGGGATTTGCTTTGAAAGTGGCTAGTTAAGAAAGTTTTTTTTTTTTTTTTTGCTTTGATTAAAGGTTAGATTGGGGTTTTTTTTTTTTTTTTTTTTTTTTTTTTTTTTTTTTTGTTAGCAAACATTTCCGGTAAACAATGGTGGTGACATGAAACAAAGTTTTTTTGCTTTGAAAGTGGCTAGTTAAGAAAGTGGCTAGTTAAGAAAGTTTTTTTTGTTCGTGTTTTTATTCTTTGGTGAAATGAAACAAAGTTTTTTTTTTTTTTTTTTTTTTTAATTGTTGTGGCATAAGATTTCAAGAAAGAAAGAAAAAAAGAATTAAAGTGTAGTATTTGTTAGGTTGTGTGCAGGTGTTTTTATATTGAAGAAAAATAATTTTAGTGATTTTTTTTTTGGGTGAGTTTAAAGAAAATTAATTTTAGTGTTTTTTTGTTTAGATCTAGATTTAGAGTTGACTAGGTTTGTTTATAAGGGTTGAGTATTACTGTGGGTTTATGTGTTTGTGAATTTATAAGGGTTGAAGTAATTAAAGTTGCTCGACAGTCAACATCCATTATCAAGAATCAAAAGAAACAGCAGATTCCGGCAAGCAGCAGCAGTTTCCGGCGAGCAATAGCAGATTCAGGCTAGCAGCAGCAGATTCCGGCGAAGCACCAGCAGATTCCGGGAATGTTATTATTTAGGTTAGGTTAGGAAGAGATATACATTTTGTTCAAGTTTGGGTTTGATTTTGATTAATATTAATTGATTTGATTTGTAATCGTGACTTTGTGTGCTTGTGCTGTTAAGTGTTCAAGATCGAAAACAGATTGATGGCTTAACATACATCAAGACTGCTCAAAATAATAATAATAATAATAATAATAATAATAATAATAATAATAATAATAATAGTAAAGTGATATAATAATAATTAAAAAATAACAAATAGTGATGATAATACTAATAATAGAAAAAGAAAAGAAAAAAAAAAGAATGAAGGAAGGTCATTTTAGTCATTTCTAGTAATAAAATAAGGGTATCTTAGTCATTTCACATGTCTTAACTGGTCAAACTAACGGTCAACATAAAATTGGACCAAACCCGTAACGGGTCAGTCACTTTTGTAGTGGATCCGATACTTTTCAAAAAATTGGACTGAAAGTGAAATACCCGGTAAACCACAAGGACCAAAAATGTACTTAACTCTTATTATTATATATCATACCAACACACCCCATATTCAGATCTTCACAAACACTCCACCAATACACACTTACCCTCTGCCACAACCAGCTCCTTCGTCATCAGCTCCAACATACCGCCACCACCAGCCCGCACCATTCACCGGAGGATACACTTGTTTGGATGGTGGTGGTTTTCTTTTGTGTTTGTTTATGAGATTTGGTGAGGTTGAAGCAGTGACGTTGGTGGGTGTAGATATGTGACGTTTGTGGGTAGCAGTGACGTTGGTAGGTGTAGATGTTTGGGTAGCAGTGACGTTGGTGGGTGTAGATGGGTGACGTTGGGTGTAGATGTTTTGTGGGTGTAGATGGGTAGCAGTGATGGGTGTAGATGTGGGTTGTTGGATTTTGATTTAGGGTTAGGATTATTTTTGTGGATGTTGATGGTGGTGATGTCGTGGTGGAATTTGTAGTGGTGAGCTGTGGTGGGTGTTTGGTGGTAGGGATGGTGTTTGCTGTGGTGGGTGTTTGTAGTGTTTGGTGGGTGTTTGCTGTGGTGGGTGTTTGGTGAGGATGGTGTTTGTAGTGGTAGGCTGTGGTGGGTGTTTGGTGGTAGGGATTGTGTTTGTTGTTGTGGGTGTTTGGACAACATGGAAAGACATAATAATCACAACACTCCTTTCTCTTGTGCTCACAACGGCATAGAGAGTTTAGGCTAAAATAGGTGGGAATCAGGGCTAAAGCTGCTCTTGTTGCAACAATTTATCTTAAGAGTTTGACACTTTCAGCTCAGTCAAAGTAGGGTCAATCCAATGGCGAGATCGTTAACTTTATGGCGGTTGATGCTGAAAGAATTGGAAATTTCAGCCGGTACATGCATAACACTTGGCTAATTGAGGTGCAGGTTTCTCTGGGACTAGTAATTCTGTATAAAAATATTGGACTTTCTTCACTAACTGCTTTTGTTGTTACCATAATCGTAGTATTCGCCAATATACCATTAGATAATTTACAAGGAAAGTTTCAACGAGAGTTAATGAAATATAAAGATAAAAGGATGAAAGCAACTTCTGAAATTTTAAACAACATGAGGATCCTCAAGCTTCATGGCTGGGAGATGAAATTCTTGCTTAGAATCGAGAATATCATGAATGAAAAATCACACTGGTTGCATAAATATGTATTTACTATGACAATGAGTGCATTCGTCTTCTGGATTGCACCTACATTTGTGGCTATAGCCACTTTTGTGACTCTGTATTCTTTTAGGTATCCCACTTGACCCAGGGAAGGTACTATCCGCATTTGTGGCTGTGGTGGGTGTTTGGTGGAAGGGATAGTGTTTGTTAGTGGGTTAGTGGTGAGGATGGTGTTTGTAGTAGTGGGTTAGTGGTGAGGATGGTGTTTGTAGTGGTGGGTAGTGGTGAGGGTGGTGTTTGTGAATGAAAAGACACAGTTACCCTCCCATGTGCACGTCACATGACCAATTTAACGGTCAAACTAACAGAAAAATTGGTCAAGGGACCAAACCCGTTATGGATCGCAACCACAGGGACCAAACCCATTAAAAAAAGTATAGGAACTAAAAGCGTTAAACCCAACAGACCACATGGACCATTTTTGAAATTAACTCTAATATTTATTTGGGGATATGATGATACTTTATAAAGTGGGAAAGTTACCTACTTTCTTTTGTAAAAAAATAAAAATATTTATAATTAAGCCCCTTCATTATATCACGAATACATGTTTTCGCCCTTCCTTTACAAAGGAAAGTAGGCAGTTTTCCTATTTTATAAAGTAAGCATCATTTCCCTTATTTATATTGTTTTTGTTATTTTAGGACTTAAAAAGCTTATTTGTATGTTTGGAAAAAGTAACTGTTGCTGAAACTAGGGATGGTGCTGGAGATGGAGATTATAAAAAGAGATTATTTTTATAAGCTACATGAAGTAACCTTTGATTTTCAGAGATTATGAAAGATTATATTATTTTTTTTTATAATCTCTTATAAGTTATGTCTGCCAAACAAAGATAATTTTTTAAATAGCTTATTTTTTGAAAAAAATAAGCATAATCTCTCTATAATCTCATGTGCCAAACATATATAAGTTTATAATGTCTTCAAAAACTTATATAAATAAGCCGAAAAAGTTGAGCTTATGAAATATAAGCCGAAAATAGATAACTTCATAAGCCTACAAATAAGCTTAAACAACTTATAAAACACAATATTATGCATAATTCTGTAGAGTTTATGTTTATTTTTCAACATATAACTGGAAATACGATGGCTGCTAAAGTCATCCTCGGCAAACACCCAGAACTCGTACGGTTTAGTTTAGCATAACTTAAACGTATGAAACAATACTTCATATGGCAGTATTAGGAGAATCACTCTCGTTTGTTGAATATCTGACAAGTTTAATGTCCAAAGACAACTTGGAAATTCCATATATAAATGCTGAAACCGCCCTTCATATAGCAGCTATATAACTGGAAATACTGAAATAGCTACGATTTTGATACGTGAGAATAACAACCTAGATATCCCTGATCGTGATCGAAAGACTCCAATCTACATAGCCGCTTTATGTAGAAAACGTGATATGGTTGTCTTTCTTTATAAGGAGTCTCAACAAATGACTGATGAATTCTCGACTAATGAGAATCTGGGTTTGGTTCTTATGAAATGTGTTGAGTCCAACCCATTTGGTAAGTAATTTGGTACATATATACGTCTTGCATTTTAGATTGTGTTATACATTCTCATCTACTTGAGAAATTTGGTGCATGAATCATGATTGCGGTCTCTTTAGGGGCCTTTGGATTTCTAAGATTTTGTTAGACATAATAATGTAATGTGATTTCACCAACATATCGATTGTTTGGTTTTATCCTTATAGACTTCATAGTTTGACTCATCAAGTGTAACATAATTTGCTATAGATGTCGCATTACTATGTTGAACAAACATCCAGTTCTTGCAGCGTATGGGAGTGTACTCAGGCTATTGGCTAAAAACCTCATGAATTTTATGTTATGCGCACGGTATAATCAGGGGCCTCTTAATTTCAAGTAATAATTTATAATACTTGATCTGTGTCGTATTTTATTCACTGAAAGTTTTCAAGGCACAAGTTCTTTTGACATGTAAGATTTTGTTTGTAACTAGTATTTATACTACCGAACTTCACCCAGGACAATATTCTTATAACATATATGCATTTTTTAACAGCAAAACAAAAGCATGAGATCTTATATTGACAACTAATAGAAGTAGTCACCAATATGTAATATCATCTTCTCTTAATTGTCATAGTTTTTCGCGTATGTCATTAGAAGATTCAGTTTCCTGACAAGAAAAATGACTGTGACGCCTTATAATTACTAAGGTTTATTCTGATAGAGATTGGAAAATTGCCTAAGGATGAACTTGTTGCAATATTAAGAGGGCCACCTGATGAGACTAAAGAAGATGAAAAGAAAATACCTTACGAAAAAGAGACGCAAGAAGCAATGCAATTACTTAGAACCATTACAGAGAATATTGCAAAAATGCCAGCTCAAATCTTCAGCCTATTCAAAAATCCAATTAAAGAAAAATTCAATAGCTTTGAATGATGGAGAATGCAAATACTCTTCACGGGTACTATTTCTTACCGTGGAAATGGGTGACACTGCATTTATAGTTGAGGTAATTCGACAATATCCACGTACATCTGGTTTGGGAGGTAAATGATGATTGCCAAAGTATATTTCATTGTGCCGTCCCATACGGTCATGTGGGTGTCTACAAACTATTAAATGAGTTGGGATCAAGCAGCAAGGATTTGAGAATTGCTCTTGCAGACAAAGATGGCAACAATATGATGCATTTAGTTGGGGATAAGGCTAAGGGTGATAGAGTAAACAACATCCGTGGAGTGGGAAGTCTTGCTGGTATTAGCATTGGGAAGGTGACTCAAACTCACACTAACACATCCCTACGCACAAGCACAAACACCATCATTGTTTATCATATCCAAACACAAACACCTACACCTTACAAAATGAAATATTAGTCAGACTCATATATATACACTCATAGATTAAACGAAGCAACTAGACTAGCTTTAATATCAGGTGGAGGTTGATTTTCTATGGATGGTTTAGCAACTCGGTCTCGCACTGGACCCGCTAGTAACACTTTCATCCACAGTGAAAACTCAACCAACTTATTAATCACACAACTTATAACAAAGATAGACTTTTAGTTGAAAAGACAAGCCCATGCAACTAACAAGTTATCATCGATACAGCGACAATGTCATTCAAATCATTAAATTCTAAACAAAGCCTAAAAACAGAAGCATTAACATAGCTGAACTTGAGATAGGCTTGAGTAATTCCATTAACCTTTTCACTCAGGACAAGGGGCCAAGCTTTATAGGGGCCGGGGGGGGGCGGCCGACCCCCCGAAATTTTTTTTGCGATATAGGGGGTATATAGTTTTCGTGTAGAAAAATTTCGGTATATTAGGTTTCGACCCCCCATTTTAATTGTGAAATTTCTGTATATTAGATCCCGACCCCCCACTAAAACTTGGCAAGCTTCGCCACTAACCTTTTCACTCGGGACAAGAAGGATCTGCCAATAAGTGACTACATTTCCATACTCACAGCAAAAAAACCATATATCAAGAATGTAGCATACTCCAAAACTCACATTCAAGACATATGTTCCTTTACATTGGCAGGCCTCATCACTCATTGCAGCTCCACTCTTTCTATTCAACACTATAGTTCCAACCTTTATGTCCATTTTGTGCTCATATAAGTTTCTGCACCTGTACATGGATTTTTTTCTTGATATTCTCCAAATCTTTCCATGACTGACTTATATGAAACACTCTCAAGGACTGTGATAAGCAAACAATGCTTCTCATAATCCTTGACCCACAAAGAACAGGAAACACTAGACCACATACAACTACATTTTCTTTAACTATATCATCACACCTTAGAACCAAAAGATAGTAGCAAAAACAGCAATTGTGCAAAACACTATGTCATGTATACGGTGGTCATTCAGTCTCCAACCTTTTGCACTGGTTTTCACTTTTCAGCCTGCTATGGGTGCTATTGAAATAGTTGATCAGGGTTTTGTTGGGTTGTGGAAGTATCGGGTCATATGCACATAGACATATCGGTCGTTTACTCTGAAAATGAAATGCTGGGAGACTTGTGCTGCGCATACCAAGCACGTCCTATGGTTTGTTCATGTGCACTATGGAAATTGGCAACTATAGCTACTTAAGTCCATGTAAACCAATTTACGAGGTAGATTACGGATTGGACTTCCCTGAACTTAACTCAAAAACGTCTACAAAGATGCAACATATACTTTGAGATATATGTAATCTAAACAATCTTAGGGTCGCTACTGTTAGAATAAACTCCATAACCAAAAAATGTTTCATATAGACCATGTTATACATCTGGCACAACAAGAACTGATTTTGTAATGGAAGGATTCCAAAAAACAGCAACATTCATTTCAGAATTACATAAATATCTATGAGAATCAGATGTTCGATAATAACCGCCACAAAAACATAATAAGCCATGAGAGATACCAATTATTGTTGGAACATTAAGAGCATACAACCAGGAGGCTGAGATGAATCAAAGAAGCTCTTGAACCTATAATCACTATTTTGTGTTCTATACCACTGGTAAGAAGTTTAATGCAAGTGCAATAAGAGCTTGATTGCATTGCAACCCCCCTAATGGTACTCAATTGATGTAAGCATTGTTAGTCATAGCTCTGTTTCCAATTGCTGCTATGTTATTTAGACACTTTTCTTTTTTTCGGGTAAAAAGTGAAATATATTAAGCACGAATAATGAGAGTCAAATTATGGCATTCCATGGACATTTCCCATGGCCACATAACATGACAATACAGACTTCCAAACTAGACACAAGATACCAAAGCCAAAGTAGACAAAAACACAAAAAAAAAAAAACAAACAAACAATACTAACTGCAAGCCAGAACAAAAGACTGACAAAACAACAAATAAAACACCTCTAAATACACCGGTACCAGCAACATATTATATCAAATGTGATATATCCATAGGCCATAATCAATAGGAAACTGTCAAAGGATCCATACCAGCAATCAAGACCATATCCCCAGACAAGCAAAACTCAACCAATTCAGGATTCTAAAAACTCAATCACTAGAACGAGGAAACTATCCTTATAGACCTACTATCAACACTGCAGAAACCAAAACTCTTAACATAGATGAAATTTATTTTTCCACACCTTAACTAAAAAATAGGCCCCTTGAAATATGCTTGCCATCATTTTAATCAATTATTGTCATAATATACATGTGAATCCAAGTGATTAAGCAAAAGTAGCGATTCCTTGTAAGAGCCCATGAAGAATGAGTCCTCTGCCCCTACAGAAATGCCAAGATTCTTGATTTGTTGTGAGCATGGGTCATAAACATCAAGTGTGGTAAACTGTCCATCTGCCTTTAGAGTTTGAAATATAGGTTCATCACTTTTACTAAACCCCAATATTTTAATTACATGTGCGTCAATTGTGAATAGCTTTCTAAAGGACGAGTCATGCTCCATCACCCATACATCACAACCTCCTGCTCCCTCGACCTCAGATCCATACACAACAAGAGACTCCCTTAGCTTAGAAATGGAGAAACGTAAGTAAAACTCCTCTGTTAAGCTATTTGGTAGATCTATAACTTAAAATTCCTGGGTAATCAAATCAAATGACAGAACTATATACTTATAGGGAGTTACACCATCATCATAAGCAGCCCAATAAATTAAACTATCTATAACAACCTGAGATGACATAATTCTAATTGATTGAGGCAAATTGCTACTTGGAATCACATCCCATACCCCCGAACTCAATGTAAAAACTTCAACATGCCAAGGCATGCCCTTTCTATATTTTAGTTGCACAATGGTAGGATCTCTAGCGACGGGACAAATGCCGAAACCAAAAACAAGATAGTAATGAATAGGGAGAGCAATACCAAATGATTTTCCTATAGAAGGGTTACAAACAACAACCATACTGTTGAAGCAATTTCTTGTTATTACTTCGGACAAATAAATAAGGCCTGTCGGTCGAACTCCACTAGGGTTCTTCCGATAAGCTTGAGTGCTGATTACCTAGAATGTCTGGGGTCTTCCGGATATCTAGAATGTCTGGGGTCTTCCGGATATCTGCACACAACAGCACACGTTAGGCTCGCCCCGGGTGTTATCCCAGGACCCACCTCCGGTGTGAGAGTAAGTATCTGATATTCCGAAAGGGCTATCAACTATAGTGAG
This sequence comes from Artemisia tridentata subsp. tridentata, assembly GCA_021014915.2. NCBI lineage: Eukaryota > Viridiplantae > Streptophyta > Magnoliopsida > Asterales > Asteraceae > Artemisia > Artemisia tridentata. The sequence goes on along the minus strand of CP139507.1, from coordinate 16,940,602 downwards.
GAGTTAATGCAGGTAAAAGTGTTAGTTGAGAGCAGTAAATGAGTCGAGTATTTATAGTACTCGACCTTGATACCTGGAATGGCGGCGCCGGATTTTCAGGAGACATGTCCCCGACATAATCCCGTAAATCCTGGGGAGGCGGCGGCGGTGTCTGCAGCTGCCATCTGTCAAAAGGTAAACGCCACCTGTCCCATTGCTCACAGTGATTTTGGCCGGATGAGTCGTATGCCTTCCGGCATGTCCGGGCGGCTTGATGTCGTCCGGACGGCCGGTCGAGACAGGCCGTTCGGACACATACATCAACATGTCCCCCCCAGTATTGCATTATCGGTTGAAGGCCGATGATGTAATACTTATATAATATCTGTGCGCCTTTCGGTACCTGCAATGTTTAGGTAATACCCTTTCGGCATGTTTCGTTCGAACATATACACCAATGGGCCTAAGATAATGCCTTATGGCTGCTTCATATTTTAGCCTGCTCCTTCCGATATATGTATGTAATATCGGAATTACATTGTTAGTAAAGTGTTGACGTGACACTCCAAAGATCACCTTATGGTCTGTCGGCCTAAGTCTTTGGTATTACTGTTGCATTTTCTTTTTAGTTCGGCCGATGGTGTAATGCCTTAAAGAGTTGGTTTTGACATGTTATGGCTTCGACGTGTGGGAGCTATTATCGCATCGTTCCTGATCCTCTATGTACATTATGTGTATGTCTTTATTTCTTTCGGTGAGTGATCATTGTGTGCACCCAATAGGTCAGGGTGCCTTTTTCAATTTATCCGGAGGGCCTTGCCCTTCTGTGCGTAGGCGCTGTGATTATGCCGATGGTATGACATTGCTGACAAACTATGGGTTCACGTTTGACCTTTTTCGAAAGATATGCCGTTAGATTCTAGCATGTCTTACATCATACCGATTCTACCAAGTGTCGCCCTGGTGTTTTTATGAGTGTGCCTCTCTCTTTTTATTATTATTTATAATTCTGTCACTTTATGGTTGTTCCATGTAGGTCATCATTAATGAACTGACACGCATGCGCGTGTTTAGTACGTGTGCAGATTTGCAGCCACGTCAGCGTCTCGCCAAATGTGACATTCCACATCCTGAGTTCTTCCTATAAATAGTGACACTGATGTGTGTTTTTTACTACCGTAATTCCATAATCTTAACTGAGACGCCTTCCGGTATTATTTTCCGAACGATTCTTGCAAATCTGTCCTACATTTTCATACTAGTCTTTCGTCTTTCAAAGGTACGTTCCGAACCATCTCTGTCTTAACTTTATTTTGTTGTTTGGCTGTATCCCTCTTTCCCCCGGCAAAACCACATCGGTTTTGCCCACTTCTACTTATGAGAACTTTCCAGGGGTCCAATGATTCCTCCCCAAGTTTATCGCAGAGAAACGTGCCTTTCGATGGGGCTAAAGGGCTGTGCATGGGGTTATCATGGATTACGAAATGCCGTAGAGAAGCATAACTAGTGCCGTTAGGAAGGCACCATATAACATTTTTCGAGGTTTATCCTCGTAGCTTGCATATAAACCCTGCAGTTCTTTTACCTCGGACGCCGATAGGACGGCTTAGGGAGCGATAGACCTCGCGTCGTTTGAATTTCCCATGTCGTAGGGCTCTCGTCCGATTGGGGGTATCCCAACTAGTGGGCGGCTTCTAGGGGAATCGGGGGAAGGGTTATGCCCTTACAGCCTTTGTCTGTCTCCTTTTATTATTTTAGTTGTGTTTCGGCCCTCGCCTGTGCAACGTTTTGACCATTACATGCATCCGTTTTTTGCAGTTATCATAATGTCTCAATACCTGAGGAAGCCCAAAGTTAAGAAGGATGTGCCGGTGGCCCAGGGGGATAAGCATCAAGAGAGTCAACCCCAGGGATCGCATGTTGCCGCTGCTCCTCAAACCGTTATCCCTGAGCAGACGGTAGAAATGACCGGAGTCGAAAAGTCTGACCCAAAGGTTTCGGTCTCCAGAAAGAGGAAACCGGACCAGGATGTTGTCCGGCCCATATCTCAGGCTCAAACACAGGGGACGAGAGTCCGTCTTCATCGTGATGCATCCGGAGGGGGTACTTTCCGAGGGCCAAATGAAAGCGAGAGTGCCTCGGGCGCAAGAAAACAGCCGGAGGGGTCCGATGCTTCGGCCGGAAGAAAACAGCCGGATACCCAAGGAGGTACCGGCGAGGGCTTTACGTCGGAGGCCACTGGTGCTGGCAAGTTTTTTCTTTCTTTCACTTTACGAAACGCTGATTTCCAAACTTTGCATTTGTTCCGCAATTGTTACTTGACTTGTTAAATTTTTTTTTTTTTCGAAAATGTAGGGGTTTCTTCTGCTACTGCTCCTAACCGCGGGAAGGGTAAAGTAGCCGGTGAAAGCGAGTCGGCCTCTTTGCATGTGCCGACGTGGAAGGTGAGCAAGGATGACCGGTTGGATAACTGGAAGGTCTGTCGGGAACTGTTGTTGCACCTACCGACTCCGAAAGAGGAGTCATTTTTGGAGAGTTTGGGGGATGCTGAGGCTGTTCAGAGAGCCTGGAGACTTTTGGGTATGGGGTCCGTTGCTCAGTCGGACTTGCTGCTTCGGTTCGAGAAACTCCTTCATGATCATAGCGAGCTTTACGAAATCCACCAGCATTGTGGAAACCTTGGAAAGAACGGGGGAGAGCTCAAACAACTGAAGATTGAGCATTCCACCTGCCTGGTGCGAGAGTCGGAGTTGATGGGGCAAGTGAAAGAGTTGGAGAAGTTGGTGGAGGATGAGAGGTTGGCCGCAGCGGAACGAATCAGCGCCTTGGAAGCTGATTTGGAAAAAGCTAAAGTTAACCTGAGTGACGAGGTGAAGGACAACATGAGCCTTCGGGAAGAAAAGAGAGATCTGATTGCCCGGGTGGGCCGCACCGAAGGGGAAAGGTTCAGGGTTGTTAAAGAGGTCCTCCCGGAGGTTGTTCGTCGTCTGTTGGGCAGCTATGAGTACAAGAATCATTTAGCAGGGCCCTTCAGCTTGTCCTCGCAGTCTGGGTTTATGGAGGGTGTGGTTGAGGGCCGCGGGCCGGAAGAAGTGGCCGCCATTTTGGCCAAGACGGAAGACCTGGATGTGGATGCTGCGAAGAAACTCGACCCGGCATTTGATGGGTTGTTTACCGCAGAGTATCCTTATATCAAGAAGATCAGCGGTTCCTATCTCAAGTCTCTTGATGAAATCCTGAAAATCTTCCCTGATCCCGACCCGGCTGCTTCTCCCCGCGCTCAGACTGCCAATGCCGCCGAGGGATCAACTTCCGGGACCACTAACGTCGAGGGTCCGACTGTTGGAAAGGACGGGTCGGCCCCCTAAGTTTCCGAATGATTCGGTTTACCTTGTGTTGTAAGGCCTTTGAGCCAAGAACAATTTCTCTCTCTTTTTTATATACATACATCCGGATGACTGTAATAATCTTGTGACAAATAATTTGTGTGACTTATTCCTTTGTATATATTTATGATTGTTCTGTATTCCGCATGCTCCATGTTTCATGTTTCGTGCTATTGTTCTTGCTTGCTTCCGGAGTGATCTAGATTTAGCGGAATTGACCTTTCGGTTGATATGATGGGATGTTCTGCTGGACCCTTGAACGATCCTGCCGGATTCTATTAACTTGTGATTTATTAATGCTTGCCTTATCCTTCTTCCTCCTTTTTCCCTTCCTAAAAAAATATATTCTTCTCTTTTTTTTTTTTTTTTTTTTTTTTTTTTTTTTTTTTTTTTTTTTTTTTTTTTGTGCGTGGAACTGCATGTGTGGATTGTAATGGGACAATTTGGGTCCTCGAAATGGATGTTGTCGAACAGTTGTTCTTCGGTATTCGTCGGTGTTATGAATCGTATCGCTTGTTCGTTGTTATCTCTGCCATTCGTATGGTACCGAAAGTACATTTGTATATTCTTTTGATTACGGACGTGTGACATTCGCTTGTTATTATTTTACTGTTTGTATAGCTCCGATAGTGCAAGTTTATACATTTTGTGTGGTTGTATGGTGTCCTTGTGAATATTGACCACGAAAGTCTCCGGAGGGGGCCAACCTCCCGGAGGGATCGTTTTTTACTTATGTTCAAAATGTTACAAATGACTCAGCCTTCCCGCTAGGATTATGGCAACCCCTTCCTTTTTTGGGTATCAACCATCTTTGGACATTGACCACAAACTCCCCGGAGGGCGCGAACCTCGGGGGGGGGGGGGGGCACTTTCTAATTATGTCCAGAAAACAATGAACACTGACCACTGATCTCCGGAGGGCACGAACCTCTCGGAGGGATCACTTTCTACTTATGTTCGAGATTTTACAGGTGGTTCAGCCTTTCCGCCAGGATTATGGCAACCCCTTTCTTTTTTGGGTATCAACCATCTTTGGACATTGACCACAAACTCCCCGGAGGGCGTGAACCTCTCGGGGGGGCCATTTTCTAATTATGTCCAGAAAATCAACCTTGAACACTGACTACGCCCGGATGTCGCGAGTCACCCGAACGAGTCACTTTAAACTTGTGTTCCGAGCACCCAGCTCGAACACTGACTATGCCCAGATGTCGCGAGTCATCCGAACGAGTCACTTTAAACTTATGTTCGAGCTATTTCGTAATTGTTACACATGTGGGACCTCACATAAATATTCAGGTGATGTTCCGCAGGGACATTGACTCCCTCCAATGGTGGGGTAACTGCATTTGTCATTGAAAATAGTCAATATCAAGCCTTTTTGGGATATCATAAACATTTCAAAGATATATCGTGAGAAAATTGCCCCCTTCAACGGTAGGGTAGCTACGTTTCATTAAATCATTAACATCAAACCCTTTCGGGTGTTACATAGAATATGTTAAGCCCCATTTACATGGACGCTTTTACAATCAATTGCCCGCCGTGCTTGTGGCGTTCTCCTGACTATCCCTGTTCGACTTGTGTTATCTCATTCGGCAGGCTTCCGATGCCTCTGCCAGGCCGCGTTCCCACAGACCTTGCTTTCCCGATGTGTAAAACTACCTGTCTTAAGTTACGAAGGTATTTGCATTCCTCCCGTTAGTTCGTACATTGTTACAGTAATAGAATAAAATAGCAAGACATTCTAGTGGTTATATCGTATTGACGATTACCTGAGCCATTACTTGTTTCTTGGTCGGTATGTTGGGGCTTCCTTGGTCATCATGCCCATTCATCTTTCTCCCATCCTTTCTTCCGATCCTAGGTCCCTTCTTTTGTTCATACAGCCAGTCCTGTTTTACTCCTCTCAACGGATGATTTCTTTTCTTGGCTTCTTTTGTTTCTGCGATGGGCTCCTCCCTCGCATCGTGGTGCCTTCGCGTCTTTGGTTGAGTGACCAATGTCGCTATGCCCCCCGGTGTTGGAAACTTAACCGCCGAATGGATGGTTGATGGCACGGCCCGTAACTTCCTCAATCCGACGCGTCCCAGTATGGCATTGTAGGGGGAAGGTGAGTCGACCACGGCGAACTCCAAACTGATTTTCCGAGACAGATCCTGACTTCCGAAGCGGATCTCCAAGTCAATCACCCCTCTCGGCCTAATGGGTTTTCCAGTGAATCCTGTCAAAGTTGTGTCAACCTTTCTCAACCGTGCTTTAACTGCACGACCCAGGCGCTCAAATTGATGCCCGTATGATGAACTCAAATAAGTACATTTTATTACTATCATTTATCCTATTAATTTGACTTGTTTTACTATATTATGTATGAGGATTGATACTTAATTGTTTACTTTTGTAATTCTCAGGTAAAAACAAGCATTTGGTGAAACTTAGCTATTTTGGACTAATAATGGAGCAAAACGTGTATAAAGTGAAAGTCTACTGACATGGACAAGATCAAGTCAATTCTGCTCCAGATGCGCCGCATCTCACTCTCGAAATGCGCCGCATCTCTATCAAGATATCACCAGATACGATCCAAGATACAAGAGGACATGCGCCGCATCTAATAAAGAGTTACGCCGCATCTTCTGGCGGTGTACGAATATTCCTGAATATTATAATCTTGGACCCCACGCGAAGTTAAGTACATACGCCGCATCTACTTAGTAGATGCGCCGCATCTTCCCTCAGACAGAAACTATAAATACCCCGTAGACCAGACGAATTTAAAAGTTCCGAAACCTTAAAACAGAAGACCGAACAGTAGGAACAAAGGACGAATTCAGTCAAGGAGGCAGCACAAGACACACCCAAATCAAAGATACAAGAGCTGTAAGAAGGTGCTGCATGTATTTAATTCATTAAGTAGTTTTGTTTTATTGTGTTAGCAAACTTTAATTCATCAGGATTGGTGGCTTGTGTAATGTGACAACGGAAAGATTGCACTCCCTTTAATACTTGCTTTCCCATCAATTAAAGTTTATATGTTGATGTCTTTGGTTACTACTTATTAGTGCATTGATAACCTCTGTGTTTATTAGTGGCTTGCGGGCATTTGACTGCGGGACATAATGTGGCTCCCACGGTTGTTTCTAAATTGATCACTTAGGAATAACTTTTAGACATAAGTAATCATTAAGGGTTTACTTGCCGATAAGAATAGGACCAACGAGAAAGGATTAACTACATACACTTCATATAAAGCTATCAATAAAACAAGTGACAATCTACTTAATTATAAGGACAGCCCTCTTATTGTCTCGAGTATCTATCTGTGTACGTGTGTGCTACTTGCTGATTCGTGCCTATTGGTTTATTTTATTATTTAATTACAACAAATCGTGCCAGTCTCTCAGGCTGAAACCCCCTTGCGTTAGGACATTAAAATACTGATTAGAATAACTAGATAATACGTTCCACTCTTAGTGATCGACACTCTACTTACCATTATCTTCATACTGACCGGGTACACTGCTCGTTAAGTGTGTGTGTTATTGATAAGTCGGCTAAATATAAATTTAAAACTTGAGTAGGCATTAAAACTGCTAAACCGCAACGACACATCACGCGCATCAAGTTTTTGGCGCCGCTGCCGGGGAGTGAATTGTTATTATCTGTTAATTTGATTAGTATTTTAATTAGGTTTTTCTTTTTATTAGATTAATTGCATCATTGTACTATTTTGCATATTTGTTGTATTGTGTGTTAATTGTTTTCTTTTATTTTTGTGTGTTTATTTTTGTTTGTGTGTTTAATTTTTGTTTTTATTTTTCGTATTTTTCTGTTCTGCTATCGTTGTACTGTGCTAAATCAAACGATACGGCGCATCTGATCTCTCAGATACGGCGTATTGCGTTTAATTTTTTTAATACAACGCGTTTAATTAATTCGATACGACGCATCTTTTCCCCAAGATACGGCGTATCTGTTTTTAATAAGAAAATTTTTCTAAGCGATAAAGTAATACGACGCATCTGCTTTCGCAGATACGGCGTATCTATTATTTTAATTAAAAACAGTTTGCGAATTATTAAACAGATACGGCGTATCGATCTCTGTCGATACGGCGCATCTTACTGAATCAAAAATCTTTTATTTTTAAACGTAACGAAAATACGGCGCATTAACTTTCGTTAATACGACGCATTTAATTTTAATTAGATAAGCTGATTTTTGATTAATTAATTCGATACGGCGCATTCTTAAATTCTAAAGCGGCGTATCTATTTTCTGAATAAAGTCTGATTAAATTTTAACGTATTAAGATACGGCGTATCCAACTTTTTGGATACGGCGCATCGTCTGCAGATATCAGCTATTTTTATTCTTATATCCGTTTCTATATTCATTAATTTCTCTTCTAGCGAACAAATCCTACTGATGATTTTACTTTGGATGACAGATTTTGCTATGGAAGACATGTCAGTTAACGGATATCTTGCTAAGGAAAGCTTGTTTTCAGATTCATTCAATGTACTCATGATCAATGCAGATTTATTCTCTTGGGAGACTCCTCTTGAAGCTGCTTTTAAGGAATTCATGCGTTTATGCAACATTGACAAAGAGGTATTCTCTTATGATGTATTTGTGAGGTATACTGGAGAAGAATTGTCGCTCTTATGGCCTAGCATTGAAGCCGAAGGATTGAACTGGACTACTATCGAAGAAGATGATGGGAAATTCTATCTTGCATACATGGACTCAAGCAACAACAGCTGTGGTGGAAGCAACCCCCAAATCTCTTACATGCCTTATTCCGAACAGTACTGGGGATTGAATGAGAACTATCAGGATAATGATATGAATTATGCTTTGGCAGAGTTACTATTTCATGGCAGGTTGGTAAGATTGATAGACCTTTCCCTCAATGATTGGTTAGAACTCAAATATGGTAGTCCGGAATTTGCCCCTACAAACGAAGTCAAGGAGATTATGACTTCATGGTTGACTCGGAGTTTTAAGAAGCAATTTAACGAGTTCATGGAGATAAAAAAGAATATGATTGGAAAGGTTTGCTTTGACGTTAACCATGACCCTAACGATGTTGATTTTTCAGAATGGTTGGCTAGTAAGTTTAATAACCATAAGAGCATGGATCGTGCTACTAAGGATGCATTATGGGTATATTGGATGAGAGGAGAAGATGAAGAAGTAGAAAGCGATTATGGGTCGTCACTTCATGATTCAACAATCAATAAGGGAATTGAAGAACTTTTCAGAATTGACATTGATGTGTTCGATTATGAGACACCCCTGTGCAAGCAGTTCAAGGAATTTAACTACCTTCTTCAAGTCGATGATGATGTGCTTACTGGAGATCTACCAGGATTTAAGACTTATGAAGATTTCAAAAACACCTGGTACTATGAATGGAATGACCAAGTACCACGGGTTTGGGATAAACCATGGGAGTTTGAGCACATTAATCACACCTGTACACCCTTCGTTTTCAAGGACGGGAGTAGTGTTTGGCCGACCTGTGATTATAAAAGTGACGGAACCTGTAATGGGGGAAGTATAATTGGGATGAAACGGGTTGGCAACGATGTAACCTTTGAAGATTATGAGTGGTACGATAATATTGAAGACTGCCCACAAAAGGCGGAGGCTTTACAAGAAAAGGGCAGAATTGAACGCTTGAAAGGACTTAAGGGGACATCGGATACTACTTTCTGGGAATGGGTGCATAAACAGTTTGATGATTTCACAAAGCTTAGTCGACGGTTACAATATGATTTGGAAAGAGAATGGGAGGCGATTCAAGACGATAAGTCACTAATTGAAGAACTAGATGATTATTTAATTAAGGATCCTTATTTTAAGTTTGTTGATAAAGACGAGGAAGAATTCACCAAAAGAAAGTGTCAACTACTTGGGATTCCTTATAATGAGCCACCCATGATTATTTCTGAAAAATTTAAAATCATCAAATATTCTTTGAGTCCTAATGAAGAATATACTGCGGTGAAGACAAAGAGTTATGCTAGACTAAGTCGAACGGAAGAAAACGTCGCAGAGATATACGGGAAAATCTTTCGGATGAAGGACGAAGGATGGACCGTGACAAGGACTTATTGCTGAGCTGAACGTGAGTCTAACTTGAAGACTCTGGAATAAAGACAAGTGCTTACCGGGAGACAACCCGGATTTATCTTTTATTATTCTGTTTTCTGTGTCGAGTCAGTCCAGGCCGCACGAAGATACGGCGCATCTCAATTCTGAGATGCGACGCATCCTCTGCAATGGTCATATCTTATTTCATTTTTTTCTGCATTTTTATTTTCGACTTTAAAACTCTTTATCAGTTTATTTTAATGCGGCGCATCCCTGGTTAAGGATGCGGCGCATCTTTATTCTGATCCGTATTAATTCCAGGCTCGATACGGCGTATCTTCTTCAATAAGATACGGCGCATCGACTGACCTGATGATTTTCAGTTTTAATTTTTAAGTTTTATTTTTATCTAACTACTAATGTATTATGCAAGTTTGAACCTTTCTTATCTTAGGTGTGTTTTAAAGTGTTGGTGGTATTATAGTTTCCTGGATTTCCTGTGGATACATCAAGTATGAAGCTTTAACGTTCTAATCCACAAGAAGTTGATTTTTGCTCTTATACTAATGGAGGATCATACCGAGCAAATCTCAGGGGAGTTTTTCTGTTCTAATTCTTTTATTTTCCAGTTTTTAACCTTTTATACAAACAACGAGGACGTTGTTTAACTTAAGTGGGGGGATTGGAGAATTAGAACACTTAACACTTACTTGTCCTAAACTTTTTCAAAAATTATGCTTAAAATGTGCTTAATATATCAAACTTAAATTTTTTTTTTTAGCATGTTTTTGTTTAAGATCTAAGTTACATAGCTGCACACATAACCTTATTTTCAAAAATTGTGATTTCTCAAAATTCACAAATCTATGAGTGTGCCGGTGACTTGTAAACTTTAGAACTTGGCTTGTATACTATTCGAGACCACCATAATGAGTATTATTTATATAATTGGAATGACTTGTCTAAATTGGTAAAATTCTAGGATTACACCAAATAGCCTTTATATGTTATGTGTTATTAGCTAACTACACTGGTTAGTTAACCCCCGTATAAACCCTTTTGTTACTCTCATTTTTAGAGTAAGATACCCCTAGAAAAACACTCAGAGCCATTCCTTTCGTTTCTTACACCTATGTTTAAAATGTTTCGTTACACCCTTACACCTTAGCCTACCCTGTAGATTAGAATCCGTGGTTGGTTAATTGCTATAGGCAAAGTGTGTTTCCTTACATTACCTGTGTTCGTGTGCGTAATTCATTATCTATGGTTAGGTCGGGAAATTGCACAATGCAATTGGAGTGAAAGTAAATATTGTATATTTTGGAGTTTATTTTTCGTGTGTTTACTACTTTCACTATTACCGTTATTTCTGAAGTATGAAAAGTATGAAAAAAATTATCCGGAAAGAAAGTTATAGTGATGTGGTGAAATTTTACACATCTATTAAAAAAAAAAAAAAAAAAAAAAAAAAAAAAAATCGAAAAAAAAATGAGAAAAGAAAAAGAAAGAAAAAAGAGTTGGATGTTTATTTTAACCAACTTATGTAAAGTTATGTAAGTGGTCGATATCACCACTATTTGTTGTATTATATCTATGGATTGAATGGGAATTGGCAGTTATGGGAATGCCAATTAAGGTTTATTCTTTGATTAAGATTTTGTTGAGTATAATTCGTGTCTACCTAAAGCGTGTGTTTCAAGTGTTAAAGCGTGAGTTATTCAATGATATGAGTCTTATTCATGGGATGGTTGGGATAGTGATTAACCACACTTAGGATTTTAATTTATTTGTTTTGTTTTGTTTATTTTTATTTTTACACCAATTTATATCCCAAATGTTATCCATACCCTTTATTGTTCTTCATCCAACCGAACCTTTGATTTATTGAGATTAGGGATTTGAGCAATCTTAAGTATCGTAGTCGTGGATTCGGCTATGTATTTATGATTTTGTCGCCCTTTTTGATATATTATTATTGGTGAAGTTTGGACCTATCTTTAGCCTATTCGAGTTAAGGATTTGAGCAATTGCAAGTATCGTGTTCGTGGATTCGATCATGTATTTGTGATTTTGTCGCCTTTTCTGGAATTTGAGATCGATAGTGATTAAGAATAATTAACCCTTAAGCCTAAAAACCCTTTTTACCGCTTTAGACTTGTTATTCCTTAGCTTTAGTGGTGGAGATGTGTATACTTGCCAAGCTTATGATAGAATATTCGTCACGACTGGACAGTTAAACGATTAGATTTGCTTTTATCGACTTATTTTATTTTACTTCTAATTCGTTAAGTGTTTAGTTGTGTGATTATGAAATAAACGAATACATGCTTAAATATAAAAATAAATCCTAACATCTTTTAGGATACATTTTCATAAATGAAATTCTAAGGTTTACTTGGGGACAAGTAAAGTTCAAGTGGGGGGATATTTGATGAACTCAAATAAGTACATTTTATTACTATCATTTATCCTATTAATTTGACTTGTTTTACTATATTATGTATGAGGATTGATACTTAATTGTTTACTTTTGTAATTCTCATGTAAAAACAAGCATTTGGTGAAACTTAGCTATTTTGGACTAATAATGGAGCAAAACGTGTATAAAGTGAAAGTCTACTGACATGGACAAGATCAAGTCAATTCTGCTCCAGATGCGCCGCATCTCACTCTCGAAATGCGCCGCATCTCTATCAAGATATCACCAGATACGATCCAAGATACAAGAGGACATGCGCCGCATCTAATAAAGAGTTACGCCGCATCTTCTGGCGGTGTACGAATATTCCTGAATATTATAATCTTGGACCCCACGCGAAGTTAAGTACATACGCCGCATCTACTTAGTAGATGCGCCGCATCTTCCCTCAGACAGAAACTATAAATACCCCGTAGACCAGACGAATTTAAAAGTTCCGAAACCTTAAAACAGAAGACCGAACAGTAGGAACAAAGGACGAATTCAGTCAAGGAGGCAGCACAAGACACACCCAAATCAAAGATACAAGAGCTGTAAGAAGGTGCTGCATGTATTTAATTCATTAAGTAGTTTTGTTTTATTGTGTTAGCAAACTTTAATTCATCAGGATTGGTGGCTTGTGTAATGTGACAACGGAAAGATTGCACTCCCTTTAATACTTGCTTTCCCATCAATTAAAGTTTATATGTTGATGTCTTTGGTTACTACTTATTAGTGCATTGATAACCTCTGTGTTTATTAGTGGCTTGCGGGCATTTGACTGCGGGACATAATGTGGCTCCCACGGTTGTTTCTAAATTGATCACTTAGGAATAACTTTTAGACATAAGTAATCATTAAGGGTTTACTCGCCGATAAGAATAGGACCAACGAGAAAGGATTAACTACATACACTTCATATAAAGCTATCAATAAAACAAGTGACAATCTACTTAATTATAAGGACAGCCCTCTTATTGTCTCGAGTATCTATCTGTGTACGTGTGTGCTACTTGCTGATTCGTGCCTATTGGTTTATTTTATTATTTAATTACAACAAATCGTGCCAGTCTCTCAGGCTGAAACCCCCTTGCGTTAGGACATTAAAATACTGATTAGAATAACTAGATAATACGTTCCACTCTTAGTGATCGACACTCTACTTACCATTATCTTCATACTGACCGGGTACACTGCTCGTTAAGTGTGTGTGTTATTGATAAGTCGGCTAAATATAAATTTAAAACTTGAGTAGGCATTAAAACTGCTAAACCGCAACGACACATCACGCGCATCACTGTACATTACTTCCATTGATGCACCCGGGTCAACATAGACCTCACGGATTTCTCTCCCTTCAGTTTCCACCTTGATTATCAGCGGTTCGTCCGACATCTTCTCCAGAGGAATAGACGGAAAGCTTATTGGAGCGTCCATCCACTCTTCCTTTCCCACTTCTTCCGATTTCCGGGAGGTTATAAGGCTCCGGACCATGTTGATTACTTTCCCTTTATTCCCTTGGTAGTTACCCCCTTGATTAGTTTTCTTTCCTCTCCTGAGGTCTTTTACCAAATGATCCAGCTTCCCTGTACTCAACGCGGTTTTTAACTCCTCCCTGAGTACCCAGCAATCATCAGTGAAATGCCCTTTCTCCCCATGATAGTCACAGTATCTGTCCTCACAATCCTTCTGTGGCTTTCCCTTGGTTGGAGGAGGCTGCGGCAACCTTAGCTGATGTTCCGTCGCCAATATTTCCTTAGGTGTCTTCGTAAGGACGTCCAAATCTATCGGTCTTGTCTCGTTTCGACGGATGTCATTTCGGCGGGGGTCGGATCTCCCAGCGTTGCCGTACCTTGGGGCGACATAAGGTGCGTAATAATCGTTCCTTCGCCCTTTGAACCCGACCCTAGGGTTATTCCGGCGATAATCTCCAACAGGAGGCTTTAGCTGGTAGTCGTTCCTGTTGTGGTATGGGTTAGGCCGAGACTCCGTTCTCTCTCCCTTTGGCAGCTCTGTTGCTCGGAATGCCTCCTCAGAATGAACAAAATCATCGATCCGTTCCAACATTTCGTCAACGGTTTTAGGGATCTTATCCGAGAACTTCTTGGCTAACTCCGGGCAATGGTGACCATTCAGAAATGAACCGATTTGCATGATCTCCGGGGCGTCCGGGAAGTGGTTGGCCTCACATATCCATCTTTCTTTGAAATCCGGAAGGCTTTCGTTCGCCTTTCGGTGAATCTTGTTAATCTCCGTGAGGTCCTTGGTGCTTATTCTTAACATGCTAAACCTGTTCAAAAATCTTTTCTGGAGCTCGTCCCAACTATCGATGCTTCCTGTAGGGAGCTTATCAAACCATCCTCTGGCCTTCCCGTCCAAGGTTTGTTGGAACATTCGACACCACACGGGCATGGGCCATTCTTCATGGTTTCCTGCTCCGGTGAAACGATTGATGTGGTCATCCGGATCAGTGGTCCCCTGGTATAGTTTCAAGTTCGTAGGGATCTTGTGTTTGGGAGATGAGAATTCTATGATTCTTTTTGTGAATGGGCATTTGATCATTTCTTTGAATGGTTTGCTCAAATCGTCGTCTGCCCTTTCCCCTTTTTCGTGGCCGTCACCTGCTTTTTTCCCTTTCCCGTAACCGTCATCTGCCTTTTTTCCCTTTCCGTAGGGCGACGCTTCCACCTCCTCTTCCTCCGAACTTTCATATCCGTCACCGAGCCTCAGCATTCTGGGGCTTACCAGGCTACGATTGCCCGGTTGTTTGAACAATTCTTTCAAGGCCGAAAGATGACCCTCGATCAGGGCTTGGGCGTCCGGAGGGTGTTGGTCTCCTCCAGATCCTCCGGCCTCTCCCGTGTTTCGGACAGGGGTGAAGACGGGTGTTGTTCCCGTTGTCCCGAACGCCTCGAATGTTGGTGGAGAACCTGTCATCCCTAACTTCAGGTAGATCGAGTGAAAGGTCCCACGGATGGCGCCAATTTGTTGAAGCAATTTCTTGTTATTACTTCGGACAAATAAAGAAGGCCTGCCGGTCGAACTCCACTAGGGTTCTTCCGATAAGCTTGAGTGCTGATTACCTAGAATGTCTGGGGTCTTCCGGATATCTAGAATGTCTGGGGTCTTCCGGATATCTGCACACAACAGCACACGTTAGGCTCGCCCCGGGTGTTATCCCAGGACCCACCTCCGGTGTGAGAGTAAGTATCTGATATTCCGAAAGGGCTATCAACTATAGTGAGGAGTTAATGCAGGTAAAAGTGTTAGTTGAGAGCAGTAAATGAGTCGAGTATTTATAGTACTCGACCTTGATACCTGGAATGGCGGCGCCGGAATTTCAGGAGACATGTCCCCGACATAATCCCGTAAATCCTGGGGAGGCGGCGGCGGTGTCTGCAGCTGCCATCTGTCAAAAGGTAAACGCCACCTGTCCCATTGCTCACAGTGATTTTGGCCGGATGAGTCGTATGCCTTCCGGCATGTCCGGGCGGCTTGATGTCGTCCGGACGGCCGGTCGAGACAGGCCGTTCGGACACAAGGGTTACATCAACAACAACCATACTGATAGTGTAATCATACAATCACACTAATCCATGATACGCACCAACAAAGTTTAAAACATGATATTGATTAAGCAAAGGAGACACAACAAATGGAGCAAACTCTTGTTGTTGTACCTTAAAAGTTTTCTTATCATCTTCTACTAAACGAATGAACTTTACCTCATTCGCTACATTACGAGCCTTGTACATTAGCATAAAACAATGTGGCTGCGTGTGGCGGGCGCCGTAACTTTTGATAAACTCAGAGCTGTCAATGAAAGACTTCCAAGGTTTTGAAACTGACCTGAATTGAATCAATGACTTGACATCAGAAACCCTTTTGATGATTTCCTTTTGGATATCAAAAGGGATGTCCGACATTTTTGAACTTGTTTTCCTGAAATCTATGTTGTGCGACTTTTCTGAACTTGTTTTCCTGAGATTTTTTATGTTGTGTGTTGACGTATGTGTCCGAACGGCCTGTCTCGACCGGCCGTCCGGACGACATCGAACCGTCCGGACATACCGGAAGGCACACGACTCATCCGGTCAATATCACTGTGAGTAATAGGACAGGTGGCGTTTACCTTTTGACAGATGGCAGCTGCAGACACCGCCGCCGCCGCCCCAGGATTTACGGGATTATGTCGGGGACATGTCTCCTGAAAATCCGGCGCCGCCATTCCAGGTATCGAAGTCGAGTACTATAAATACTCGACTCATTTACTGCTCTCAACTAACACTTTTAACCTGCATTAATTCCTCACTACAATTGATAGCCCTTTCGGAATATCAGATACTTATTCTCACACCGGAGGTGGGTCCTGGGATAACACCCGGGGCGAGCCTAACGTGTGCTGTTGTGTGCAGATACCCGGAGGACCCCAGACATCCTAGGTGATCAGCACTCAAGCTTATCGGAAGAACCCTAACGGAGTTTGACCGGCAGGCCTTCTTTATTTGTCCGAAGTAATAACAAGAAATTGCTTCAACAAATTGGCGCCATCCGTGGGACCTCTCACTCGATCTACCTGAAGGTAGGGATGACAGGTTCTCCACCAACATTCGAAGCGTTCGGGACAACGGAAACAACACCTGTCTTCACCCCTGTCCGAAACACGGGAGGGGCCGGAGGATCTGGAGGAGACCAACATCCTCCGGACGCCCAAGCCCTGATCGAGGGTCATCTTTCGGCCTTAAAAGAATTGTTCAAACAACCGGGCAATCGCAGCCTGGTAAGCCCCGGAATGCTGAGGCTCGGTGACGGGGATGAAAGTTCGGAGGAAGAGGAGGTGGAAGCGTCGCCCTACGGAAAGGGAAAAAAGGCAGATGACGGTTACGGGAAAGGGAAAAAAGCAGGTGACGGCCACGAAAAAGGGAAAATGGCAGACGACGATTTGAGCAAACCATTCAAAGAAATGATCAAATGCCCATTCACAAAAAGAATCATAGAATTCTCATCTCCCAAACACAAGATCCCTACGAACTTGAAACTATACCAAGGGACCACTGATCCGGATGACCACATCAATCGTTTCACCGGAGCAGGAAACCATGAAGAATGGCCCATGCCCGTGTGGTGTCGAATGTTCCAACAAACCTTGGACGGGAAGGCCAGAGGATGGTTTGATAAGCTCCCTACAGGAAGCATCGACAGTTGGGACGAGCTCCAGAAAAGATTTTTGAACAGATTTAGCATGTTAAGAATAAGCACCAAGGACCTAACGGAGATCAACAAGATTCACCGAAAGGCGAACGAAAGCCTTCCGGATTTCAAGGAAAGATGGATATGTGAGGCCAACCACTTCCCGGACGCCCCGGAGATCATGCAAATCGGGTCATTTCTGAATGGTCACCATTGCCCGGAGTTAGCCAAGAAGTTCTCGGATAAGATCCCTAAAACCGTTGACGAAATGTTGGAAAGGATCGATGATTTTGTTCGTTCTGAGGAGGCATTCCGAGCAACAGAGCTGCCAAAGGGAGAGAGAACGGAGTCTCGGCCTAACCCATACCACAACAGGAATGACTACCAGCCAAAGCCTCCTGTTGGAGATTATCGCCGGAATAACCCTAGGGTCGGGTTCAAAGGGCGAAGGAACGATTATTACGCACCTTATGTCGCCCCAAGGTACGGCAACGCTGGGAGACCCGACCCCCGCCGAAATGACATCCGTCGAAACGAGACAAGACCGATAGATTTGGACGTCCTTACAAAGACACCCAAGGAAATATTGGCGACGGAACATCAGCTAAGGTTGCCGCAGCCTCCTCCAACCAAGGGAAAGCCACAGAAGGATTGTGAGGACAGATACTGTGACTATCATGGAGAGAAAGGGCATTTCACTGACGATTGCTGGGTACTCAGGGAGGAGTTAAAAACCGCGTTGAGTACAGGGAAGCTGGATCATTTGGTAAAAGACCTCAGGAGAGGAAAGAAAACTAATCAAGGGGGTAACTACCAAGGGAATAAAGGGAAAGTAATCAACATGATCCGGAGCCTTATAACCTCCCGGAAATTGGAAGAAGTGGGAAAGGAAGAGTGGATGAACGCTCCAATAAGCTTTCCGTCCATTCCTCTGGAGAAGATGTCGGACGAACCGCTGATAATCGAGGTGGAAACTGAAGGAAGAGAAATCCGTGAGGTCTATGTTGACCCTGGTGCATCAATGGAAGTAATGTACGGACATCAATTTGAGCGCCTGGGTCGTGCAATTAAAGAACGGTTGAGAAAGGTTGACACAACTTTGACAGGATTCACTGGAAAACCCATTAGGCCGAGGGGGGTGATTGACTTGGAGATCCGCTTCGGAAGTCAGGATCTGTCTCGGAAAATCAGTTTGGAGTTCGCCGTGGTCGACGCACCTTCCCCCTACAATGCCATACTGGGACGCGTCGGTTTGAGGAAGTTACGGGCCATACCATCAACCATTCATTCGGCAGTTAAGTTTCCGACACCGGGAGGCATAGCGACATTGGTCACTCAACCAGAGACGCGAAGGCACCACGATGCGAGGGAGGAGCTCGTCGCAGAAACAAAAGAAGCCAAGAAAAGAAATCATCCGTTGGGAGGAGTAAAACAGGACAAGCCGTATGAACAAAAGAAGGGACCCAGGATAGGAAGAAAGGATGGGAGAAAGATGAATTGGCATGATGACCAAGGAAGCCCCAACATACCGACCGAGAAACAAGTAATGGCTCAGGTAACCGTCAATACGATATAACCACTAGGATGTCTTGCTGTTTTATTCTATTACTATAACAATGTACGAACTAACGGAAGGAATGCAAATACCTTCGTAACTTAAGACAGGTAGCTTTACATGTCGGGAAAGCAAGGCATGTGGGAACGCGGTCCGACAGAGGCATCGGAGGCCCGCCGAATGAGATAACACAAGTCGAACAGGGATAGTCGGGAGGACGCCACAAGCACGGCGGGCAATTGATTGTAAAGGCGTCCATGTAAAGGGGGTTTAACACATTCTATGTAACACCCGAAAGGGTTTGATGTTAATGATTTAATGAAACATAGCTACCCTACTGTTGAAGGGGGCAATTTTCTCACAATGTATCCTTGAAATGTTTATGATATCCCAAAAAGGCTTGATATTGACTATTTTCAATGACAAATGCAGTTACCCCACCATTGGAGGGAGTCAATGTCCCTGCGGAACATCACCTGAATATTTATGTGAGGTCCCACATGTGTAACAATTACGAAATAGCTCGAACATAAGTTTAAAGTGGCTCGTTCGGATGACTCGCGACATCCGGGCATAGTCAGTGTTCGAGTTTGGTGCTGGGAACACAAGTTTAAAGTGACTCGTTCGGGTGACTCGCGACATCCGGGCGTAGTCAGTGTTCCAGGTTGATTTTCTGGACATAATTAGAAAATGGCCCCCCGAGAGGTTCACGCCCTCCGGGGAGTTTGTGGTCAATGTCCAAAGATGGTTGATACCCAAAAAAGAAAGGGGTTGCCATAATCCTGGCGGAAAGGCTGAACCACCTGTAAAATCTCGAACATAAGTAGAAAGTGATCCCTCCGAGAGGTTCGTGCCCTCCGGAGATCAGTGATCAGTGTTCATTGTTTTCTGGACATAATTAGAAAGTGGCCCCCCCCGAGGTTCGCGCCCTCCGGGGAGTTTGTGGTCAATGTCCAAAGATGGTTGATACCCAAAAAAGGAAGGGGTTGCCATAATCCTAGCGGGAAGGCTGAGTCATTTGTAACATTTTGAACATAAGTAAAAAACGATCCCTCCGGGAGGTTGGCCCCCTCCGGAGACTTTCGTGGTCAATATTCACATGGGTACCATACAACCACACAAAATGTATAAACTTGCACCATCGGAGCTATACAAACAGTAAAATAATAACAAGCGAATGTCACATGTTCGTAATCAAAAGAATGTGGCGCGAATGCAAATGTACTTTCGGTGCCATACGAATGGCAGAGATAATAACGAACAAGCGATACGATTCATAACACCGATGAATACCGAAGAACAACAACTGTTCGACAACATCCCATTCGAGGACTCAAATTGCCCCATTACATTCCACACATGCAGTTCCACGCAAAAAAAAAAAAAAAAAAAAAAAAAAAAAAAAAAAAAAAAAAAAATTTGAGGAAGGGAAAAAGGAGGAAGAAGGATAAGACAAGCATTAATAAATCGCAAGTTAATAGAATCCGGCAGGATCGTTCAAGGGTCCAACAGAACATCCCATCATATCAACCGAAAGGTCAATTCCGCTAAATCTAAATCACTCCGAAAGCAAGCAAGAACAATAGCACGAAACATGAAACATGGAGCATGCGGAATACAGAACAATCATAAATATATACAAAGGAATAAGTCACACAAATTATTTGTCGTAAGATTATTACAGTCATCCGGATGTATATATGTAAAAAAAAAAAAAGAAAAAGAAAGAAATTGTTCTTGGCTCAAAGGCCTTACAACACAAGGTAAACCAAATCATTTGGAAACTTAGGGGGCCGACTCGTCCCTTCCAGCAGTTGAACTCTCGACGTTAGTGGTCCCGGAAGTTGATCCCTCGGCGGCATTGGCAGTCTGAGCGCGGGGAGAAGAAGCCGGATCGGGATCAGGGAAGATTTTCAAGATTTCATCAAGAGACTTGAGATAGGAACCGCTGATCTTCTTGATATAAGGATACTCTGCGGTAAACAACCCATCAAACGCCGGGTCGAGTTTCTTCGCAGCATCCACATCCAGGTCTTCCGTCTTGGCCAAAATGGCGGCCACTTCTTCCGGACTGCGGCCCTCAACCACACCCTCCATAAACCCAGACTGCGAGGACAAGCTGAAGGGCCCTGCTAAATGATTCTTGTACTCATAGCTGCCCAACAGACGACGAACAACCTCCGGAAGGACCTCTTTAACAACCCTGAACCTTTCCCCTTCGGTGCGGCCCACCCGGGCAATCAGATCTTTCTTTTCTTCCCGAAGGCTCAAGTTGTCCTTCACCTCGTCACTCAGGTTAACTTTAGCTTTTTCCAAATCAGCTTCCAAGGCGCTGATTCGTTCCGCTGCGGCCAACCTCTCATCCTCCACCAACTTCTCCAACTCTTTCACTTGCCCCATCAACTCCGACTCTCGCACCAGGCAAGTGGAATGCTCAATCTTCAGCTGTTTGAGCTCTCCCCCGTTCTTTCCAAGGTTTCCGCAATGCTGGTGGATTTCGTAAAGCTCGCTATGATCATGAAGGAGTTTCTCGAACCGAAGCAGCAAATCCGACTGAGCAACGGACCCCATACCCAAAAGTCTCCAGGCTCTCTGAACAGCCTCGGCATCCCCCAAACTCTCCAAAAATGACTCCTCTTTCGGAGTCGGTAGGTGCAACAACAGTTCCCGACAGACCTTCCAGTTATCCAACCGGTCATCCTTGCTCACCTTCCACGTCGGCACATGCAAAGAGGCCGACTCGCTTTCACCGGCAACTTTGCCCTTTCCACGGTTAGGAGCAGCGGCGGAAGAAACCCCTACATTTTCGGAAAAAGAAGAAAAATAAAAAAAAATATATTAACAAGTCAAGTAACAATTGCGGAACAAATGTAAAGTTTGGAAATCAGCGTTTCGTAAAGTGAAAGAAAGAAAAAACTTGCCAGCACCAGTGGCCTCCGACGTAAAGCCCTCGCCGGTACCTCCTTGGGTATCCGGCTGTTTTCTTCCGGCCGAAGCATCGGACCCCTCCGGCTGTTTTCTTGCGCCCGAGGCACTCTCGCTTTCATTTGGCCCTCGGAAAATACCCCCTCCGGATGCATCACGATGAAGACGGACTCTCGTCCCCTGTGTTTGGGCCTGAGATATGGGCCGGACAACATCCTGGTCCGGTTTCCTCTTTCTGGAGACCGAAACCTTTGGGTCAGACTTTTCGACTCCGGTCATTTCTACCGTCTGCTCAGGGATAGCGGTTTGAGGAGCAGCGGCAACATGCAATCCCTGGGGTTGACTCTCTTGATGCTTATCCCCCTGGGCCACCGGCACATCCTTTTTAACTTTGGGCTTCCTCAGGTATTGAGACATTATGATAACTGCAAAAAACGAATGCATGTAATGGTCAAAACGTTGCACAGGCGACGGCCGAAACACAACTAAAGTAATAAAAGGAGACAGACAAAGGCTGTAAGGGCATAACCCTTCCCTCGATTCCCCTAGAAGCCGCCCACTAGTTGGGATACCCCCAATCGGACGAGAGTCCTATGACATATGGGAAATTCAAGCGACGCGAGGTCTATCGCTTCCTAAGCCGTCCTATCGGCGTCCGAAGTAAAAGAACTGCAGGGTTTATATGCAAGCTACGAGGATAAACCTCGAAAAATGTTACATGGTGCCTTCCTAACGGCACTAGTTATGCTTCTCTACGACATTTCGTAATCCATGATAACCCCACACAGACAAACTTTGGGAGGAATCATTGGACCCCTGGAAGGTTCGCATAAGTAGAAGTGGGCAAAACCGATGTGGTTTTGCCGGGGGGAAAGAGGGATACAGCCAAACAACAAAATAAAGTTAAGACAGAGATGGTTCGGAACGTACCTTTGAAAGACGAAAGACTAGTATTAAAATGTAGGACAGATTTGCAAGAATCGTTCGGAAAATAATACCGGAAGGCGTCTCAGTTAAGAATATGGAATTACGGTAGTAAAAAACACACATCAGTGTCACTATTTATAGGAAGAACTCAGGATGTGGAAAGTCACATTTGGCGAAACGCTGACGTGGCTGCAAATCTGCACGCGTACTAAACACGCGCATGCGTGTCCGTTCATTAATAATGACCTACATGGAACAACCATAAAGTGACAGAATTATAAATAATAATAAAAAGAGAGAGGCACACCCATAGAAACACCAGGGCGACACTTGGTAGAGTCGGTGTGACGCAAGACATGCTAGAACCTAACGGCATATCCTTCGAAAAAGGTCAAACGTGAACCCATAGTTCGTCAGCAATATCATACCATCGGCACAATCACAGCGCCTACGCACAGAAGGGCAGGGCCCTACGGATGAAATGAAAAAGGCACCCTGACCTATTGGGTGTACATAATGATCACTCACCGAAAGAAATAAAGACATACACATAATGTACATAGAGGATCGGGAACGATGCGATAATAGCTCCCACACGTCAAAGCCATAACATGTCAAAACCAACTCTTTAAGGCATTACACCATCGGCCGAACTAACAAGCAAATGCAACAGTGATCCTAAAGACTTAGGCCGACAGACCATAAGGTAATCTTTGAAGTATCACGTCAACACTTTACTAACAATGTAATACCGATATTACATGCATGTATCGGAAAGCGCAGGCTAAAATATGAAGCAGCCGTAAGGCATTATCTTAGTCTCATTGGTGTATATGTTCGAACGAGACGTGCCGAAAGGATATTACCTAAATATTGCAGGTACCGAAAGGCGCACAGATATTATATAAGTATTACATCATCGGCCTTCAACCGATAATGCAATACTAGGGGGGACATGTTGACGTATGTGTCCGAACGGCCTGTCTCGACCGGCCGTCCGGACGACATCGAACCGTCCGGACATACCGGAAGGCACACGACTCATCCGGCCAATATCACTGTGAGTAATAGGACAGGTGGCGTTTACCTTTTGACAGATGGCAGCTGCAGACACCGCCGCCGCCGCCCCAGGATTTACGGGATTATGTCGGGGACATGTCTCCTGAAAATCCGGCGCCGCCATTCCAGGTATCGAAGTCGAGTACTATAAATACTCGACTCATTTACTGCTCTCAACTAACACTTTTAACCTGCATTAATTCCTCACTACAATTGATAGCCCTTTCGGAATATCAGATACTTATTCTCACACCGGAGGTGGGTCCTGGGATAACACCCGGGGCGAGCCTAACGTGTGCTGTTGTGTGCAGATACCCGGAGGACCCCAGACATCCTAGGTGATCAGCACTCAAGCTTATCGGGAGAACCCTAACGGAGTTTGACCGGCAGGCCTTCTTTATTTGTCCGAAGTAATAACAAGAAATTGCTTCAACATTTTTTATGTTGTGCAACATTTTTGAACTTCGTTTCCTAATTACGTTACCCATCTGAAAGAAAGAGTTGTTTGAAATGAAAAATGACCTTAACAGAAATTTGAGATTTGGGGGTTATACTTATAATGTGATCTCAAGTTTTTTTTTTTTTTTTTTTTTTTTTTTTTTTTTTTTTTTTTTTTTTTTTTTTTTTTTTTATGAAAGAAAGGAGAAGAAAGGTAGTGGAAACAAAAAAAAAATGTTCTAGAAGGAAGGAAAGAGGAGGGAAGGGATAGGAAGGACCTTCGGTGTTTTTTTATAAAAGGCATCTTTCCAAAAACGGGCGGAAAGCAAAGGGAAGCATCTTACAACTTTCAACTTTTTCATAATATTACAAATCTATCCCTATTGGTATTATTTCTTCACCATACTCGTTCCAGTTGTTTCTCTTTCACATCAATCAACATCACAAACGATAAATATGTCGAGGATCCTTTACATCATTGCATCCATCTCAATTAGTCATCATGTAAACCCTCTATATTAGTATTATACAAACTTCCATTGGGTTTTATTTATGTGGTGGTCTCTTCTTATATTTATTGCAATGATGGCAAAACCTTCAAAATTAGGAATTAGTAAATAACATATATTGTAGTCCAATTAAAATAATAAATAATTGATTGAAGATGTTTGTAATAATGATTCTCGATAGAACATCTGGAAGTAGTTGAACCAGAGAGTTAACAGGGTATATTAGTAATCGTCAATATATATTTCTTTTCTTTTTTTACATTAAAAGACGATCTCTATTCTCATCCCCTTCTTTACCGTCCAACTCGAGAATGCAAAATAAATGAGCGACTTTACTTACATCCTCCTCCCCTTCCCTACCTTACTTTACCATACCCTTCTTTTAAAAAAAAAAACAACTTGAGAACACATCGTTAAAGACATCGATTGGGATGACCTTATTGACAAAAAAAAGGGTAAATATCACATATAGTCCCTGAAGTTGACCTCGTTCTTCCGTTTGGTCCCCCGTTTTGGGTTTGTGGCAAACGGGGTACCTCAAGTTAACCAACGGTGCGCAAATGGTCATTGAAGCCCCGTTATTGCTAACGAGCGTTATCTTTCCTTGTTAGTTGACTAGTCAACTGGTTTTTTTGTCTTTTCACATTTTACAATTGGCGCGTTTGGTCCCTTTTCCCGCCTAAATTCTTGGGAACAATGTATCTACCTCTCCAGCCTATTTATACCTCTCGATTGTATACCAAACAACATACACAAACACATATATCCCTTTCAAAGAAAACTTCTAACAATGGCAGCAAATGGTAACTTTCAAAATGATGCTGAAGAGTACGAGTTCATGTTAAACAACTATTTACTGTTTGACGCAGTGTTTGATGCTTACTGCCACACATGTTTTCATTTTTAAAATAGTAACATTTTCAAAATTATAAATTATATTCTTTTATAACAAATATAATATATTATTTTAGTGTATTTTTCGGTCTCCTTATTTAATTCAAAACATATACTCCTTCCGTCTCAATTTATTTGTCAGGAGAGAGAAAACACAAAGTTTAATAAAAGTGGGGCCACTTTAATTTTCAACAACTAAAATGGAATATTCCTCCACTAGATTCTCTAGTTTTTACTAAATAAGGAAAGTGGACAATTAATTTGAGACATCTATAAAAGGAAATATGGACAATTAAATTGAGACGGAGAGAGTACTAAATTGAGCAAATACTTTGAAAAAGCATTATACTTGCCACAAATATGTGTTTCGCGTACCGAACAAAAAAAAATTAACATTTTGTCTACTTGTGAGTACTAAAGACAAAAAAAATTCTGTAATGACCATTTTACCCTTGATTTTTTGAAAATTGCATCCACCGTCCCTAGGCTAAATTACATAAATGGTCCCTGTCCCTACGCTAAATTGCGTACAACGTCCTTATTTTTTTTGAATTTTTTCCAATTTTTTTTTCGAATTTTTTTTTCTGGAATGTTTTTTCGGATTTTTTTTTCTGAAATATTTTTTTTAGAAATTTTTTTTTCGAAATTATTTTATTTTTATTTTTTTTCTGAAATAAATTTTTTTAGAAACTTTTTTCGAGAAAAAAAAATTAGAAATTTTTTTTTAGAATAATAACATTTTTTTTTCGAAATTATTTTTTTCCATTTTATTTTTCTGAAATAATTGTTTTAGAATTTTTTTCGAAAAAAAATTTCATAAAAGAATTTTCTAAAAAAAACATTTTCGAAAAAACATTTCAGAAAAAAAATTGGAAAAAAAAGTTCTAAAAAAAAATAGGGACGTTGGACGCAATTTAGCATAGGGACAAGGTCCATTTATGTAATTTAGCGTAAGGATAATGGATGCAATTTTCGCAAACCCAAAGGGGCCATTTATGTAACTTGAAAGAGTAAAATGATGATCATAATACTTAAAAGAGACAAAAGAGACGAGTATGATAGTCAAAATGTCAATTTTTTTCTTCGGTATGCGAAACAAACATTTGTGACAAGTATGATGCTTTTTTTAAAAATTTGCCCTACTAAATTCAAATACAAATCGTAATCCAAATCTAAATACAATCCTAATCCTAAATTCAACTACAAACCAAACGGGTCCTAAATTCTTTCAAGTTCATCTTTATGTGATTTCTATCATTTTAAAACTCAATTTAGCGTTTTCTTTGCTTTTGCAAGTACGAGCATTTTGCAAGTACGAGCATATGATTGAAAAACTATGAGATGCAATTTACATATCTTTGGATTCTTGTCTTCATATCACACTTTGTTTAGTTGTTGCATTGCGTAAACATATACATCTCGTCTTGTCTGATATCTATCTGATGTAGATGTTTCGGTATTGAGATGTATAGTTCAGGTTTACTGTTGAGTATTCAAAGATTTGGGTGTGTCCAAAGTCTTTGTGTTTAGGGAAATGATGTAAATTCTACTGGCAGCCATGGCGGTTTGGCCATCGGTTTGGCCCAAACCTTCGGGGAACACCGCCGCCACCCATAGGTTTGCTTCGGAGGTTTGGTCTAGCGGTGAAAATCACTTCCGCGGTTTGAATGTTAGCCATTTAATTCTAGTGAACGTTGGAGGTAAAAAACAAAAAAGGATTGGGAGGTATGAAAAAATGACCATTGCCACTAAAAAAGGGTTGAGAGGTATGAAAAAAGTGTGAGTGAGGTGGAATGATATTATTGGTGGGTTGGGAGGTATGAGTTTTTTTTGGAGGTATGGTTGCCACCACCCTTATACAAATGATGTAAATTCTATTGGAAGTATATATAAAAGTTCACCTTTTGCACCAAAAAAAAATTGCGTAAACATATACATCTCGTTAACAGCATATACTAGTTTCACATATTCAAGGACTAATTTTTATTCTATTTTTTGTTAGATAATTTTATAAAAATAATCAAGATCACGGTTGTCCAAATATCCTAATTAGGATCAAACAATCAAATTAAAATCACATAATCCTACTAGAAACAACTAGATTCTCTTATAGGTTTTGTAATCGATGCTCTAACGTTTTCCGCAGTAACTACTAGTTATAATACCCGTGCACACACGAAATATTTCCTAAGCTTTTAATTATGTAATTATAAATACAATTTGACCCTCAAGTAAGTAAAAGGTAAGAAATAAAAATAATCAATGATCAACCTTAATCGTTGCTTGAAGTGTTGCACATGTTGCATCTCTTTCAGCTCTCTCAACTTGCCAAATAGCAACCGATGTTCGTGTTGACATGCAGTTGTCTTCTTGACTTAAGTATCATCACGCTTTGTATCTCCTTTTTCAGAAATCCCAATCTCAGTTTTTTAGGAAATACCGATCTTGGCTTTCCATGTGATGCCAATATTGGCTTTCCTAGAAATACCAATTTTTCCTTGCCTGCACAGAACTAATGTCTTCAACTTATGCATTCAAGATTCTTTTTCTAAAGTTCACATTCAGTAAAAAGTTGTTTACCAACTTTCCCCAATTTTCATCCATCAAAATTAGGGTTTCAAGGATGGGAGATCATAAATGGTTTTTTCATAAGTCTAAGGAGGATCAAACACAACAAGTATCAAAATCGGTTTTCGTTACTAATTTCCCAGACCAATTTACGTCTCGTGATCTGTGGAAGGTGTGCAATGAATACGGAACAATGATAGATGTGTTCATTCCGTATAAGAAATCGAAAGCAGGTAAGCGATTTGCTTTTGTTCGTTTCATAAAGATCGATAACTTGGATAGATTGGTAGAGAATTTATGCACTGTTTGGATTGGACGTTTTCGTCTTCATGCGAATATTGTTCGATTTGAGAGAACAAATAAACCTAATGTGTATCAATCTGAAGGGACGAATATGGGGAATGTAAAAGGTACTTTTGCTTCGGTACTCAAAACTGGGAAACCAATTAACATCTCATTTGAGCAATCTAAACCTGCAATTGTTCTAGATGATTCGTGTTACCTGGAACGCGATTTCAATTTGTCCCTAATGGGTAAGGTCAAAGACATTGCTGCTTTGCCAAATCTTTACATCATTCTCGCAAAGGAGGGTTTCCAAAATTTGAATATAACTTACTTAGGAGGTTTTTAGGTGCTCATTGAATTGGACTCGAATGTTTCTAAACAGAAATTCAGTCAACATATTGGGGTGAGATCGTGGTTTACCTTGTTGAATCCTGCAAGTAACACATTCTTAAGTGATGAACGTATTGTGTGGGTGACAATTGAAGGTTTACCTATACACACTTGGACTCGTAACACGTTTGTGAAAATTGAGACGAAATGGGGGGAGTTAGTAGAAATGGAGGAGTATGATGCAAAATCTTTGTCTTGCAAAAGTTTATGCATTAAGACAAAGTTTGATGAGATCATTTGTGAAAAGTTTAAAGTTATTGTGAAAGGAAAAGTATTCTGGGTTCGTGCCAAAGAAATGAGTGCATGGGCTCCAGCCTTTCGATAAGACAAATTTGATACACATTCATCAGATAAGGAATTTGGAGATGGTTTGGGTGGGATAGGTGATGACAAGGAGGCTGGGAATAAAAATGATGAGGAAAGTGATGTTGATAAGGTTTCAGAAAGTAGTTTTATGCATGGGGATAACTACATGCACGAAAAGTATCATACTTCTCTGTTGGATCGATATACTCTGACCAAACTAACTTATAGCTTGTCTACGGTTTAACAACTTTGAATGAATTCAAAACTATTAATAGTGAAACACTGATATACTTTGCTAAGTATGCGGAATCTACTTCAACAAAGCTAAGAAGAATTAATAAACGACTTTGAATATTATTAAAACCTTGAACCTGCTTTCTTACACAGATTCACTAACAAACTCTAAACTCTAATACTTCTAATAATCGTATATCTCTAATCGCATATACTTGTCTCTCTAAAACACATATATCTAATGCCAACCTAGGGATCCTTTTATAGGCACAAGGAAAACCCTAGTCGGTTTACAATACTTGAACGACAAGTAATTCTAATTATAACTCTAATCTAATACGAACTTTCTAGAATTACACATTAGTCCTTAAACTATTTGCATAGCAGTCCTTCAACGAGCAGCAGTACTTTAATTGAACAGCAGTACTTTGACTTGAGTAGCAGTACTTTGACTTTTATAGCCCAACAATCCTCCCCTAACTTGAATTCTACTTGCTTGATTTCAAGTTTCTTTGTATGTCTTTAACTTCAACACTTTATCTTCAAGGAAAGGTTGTTTCTTTAAAATCTGACTCGTTGTTTTATCATCATCAATGCAATCAGTATCTTCAATCTTCATCAGCAACAATTCTTTTCAGCATCAGACCTTTTCAGCAACTCAGCATCATATTGGCAATATGTACATCAGATCTTAAAAGTTTCATACTATTCTCATCACTTCTAGGTGTGTTAACTCCTGTGAGAGGTGAATCATTGAAAACTTAATGGATTTTGATGTCTCTTTACCAAAGCCATTAACTCTGGAGTAGCCAATGTTTAGATTTAGGAAAAACCATGGTACATTGATAACCATATGATTTTTAGCAAATCATCAGCTATCAACGGATTTGAGTAGTCTTTACCAAATAGCCGTTTGCTTTTGGACTAGCTAGTTCTTTTAGTACAATCACTACCATGGTGAACTAATTACCATATAATGGTTTTCCACAGCCTTTACCACAAAGCCATTATCTTGTGGGCTAGCCAACTCTTCACTAATATAGATATGGTGAGTTGAAAACCATACAATTTTTAGTAAATTGCCAACTAAAAACGGATTTGATAATCACATCAGAGCCGTACCCTCATGATGAGTCAAACTCTTTCTTGTTTATTAAACATGGTGAGTTGATTACCATTTGTTGTGTAGTACAAGTACTAACACCATGCTGTTGCTTTCAAACCATTTGTTGCTGTTTAATCTTTGTGCTTCAAAATGTTTTTGCACTTATCAAAAATTACTGATTTTATCAAAAGACTTTACTGGTTTTATGCTGCAAGCAGTACTTTGAGAAAGTACTGTCTGACCAGCAGTACTTTGAAGAAAGTACTTTATTTTTCAAAAGATTTATATAATAATTAAACCATACCAGTAGTTATGCATTAATCTTCAAATTCAGTAGTCCACTTGATGAATAATTTTATGACCATCAATGCTACTTCATCCTCTTGTTCCACTTCCATTCCATGCTCTAGCATCCTGATCATCAGATCTCTTGTGAGTGGATATCTCTGTTCTGCTAGCATATGAATCATAGTGCCATCTTCTAACTCCAAAACATGTATCCCAACTGATTCAAAGAATCTCCATCTGTTAATCTCCCAGTTGTCTTGATTTTCCCACAAAGTACTGTCCTTTGATTCCTCTGTCTCCCAGATTGTTGTGAGATCTCCTAACAATATCAAACCTACTCCTTGTGGTGGAATATGCTCAAAATAAGTTTGCACTTGGAGATATAACTGAAGCATATCATCTCTATCAATCAGATGTAGTATATCCCATAATGAATTGAATACTCTAAAACTTCCATCTTGTCTATGAAAGATCAGATAATCTCCTTCTTTAGATTCTACAACTGAAAAAGTAGATATCTTGGACTTCTTATCAGTATCTTCTTTCAATTTTGGATTTTCAAAGTCAACAACTCTAAGATAATTTCTGAGCTCATCAACTGTGTCTGTTCTTAATTCAACAGCTTCCTTGAACTTCTTTGATGGCTGTTCATCAGTGATTCTTTTCCTCTTTGAGCTTCTTGTAGCAGCTCTTTCCTTTCTTTTATCTTCAAGCTCCTTATCTTCAAAAGAAATAATGCTTGCAAGATCCTTTTGAATAGCTTCTCTAACAGCATCATACAGATCCTTCATCTCTGTATATGACAATCTAACTAAACCTGTGTATCCTTGACCTTTCAGATAAGCCATCATATCATTCCTTTCTCTAGCTTTACTAATTGGCCTTTTTGATTGAACATTCTTCCTTGATTCTTCAGCATCTATCTCTGCTTGTAATATTTTAGCTGCTTCCTCATTTTTGGCAACCTCAATTTGTCTTAACTGTGCCAATGTCATCTTCTTCTTCTTCTTTTCTACCAAGATCCCTTTGCCTTTATCTTTTGGATCTATCTCTTGTGCAGGTTGAGAAGAAGTATGATGTTGTTGTTCAATCTCATGTATACTGATGCCTCTTTGACTTGACATATTAAGCATGATGTCAGCAATTGTTTCATCATCACTGTTAGTATGAGCTATAACATCTTCTTCCTGAAATGGTTTAGAAGGACCTACTTCCTCTTGAACTTGAATTGAAGGACCAATATCTTCTTCAAAATCTAAGGTTCTAGGTGTAATAGTGAATTGCCTCTCAGTACTTTGTTGAGCAGTACTTTCAGCTTCAGCTCCTTCCAAGTTTATTTCCTCAGTATCACCACTTCTTACTTCAACAGTAGCTTCTTCCAAATTTATTTGCTCTGTTTCATCACTCTTCCTCTCAACAGTATCTTGAGGAATATCTTCAGGTGGTGTCCTCTGAGCAGTATCTTGAGGAATATTATCAGGTGGTGTCCTCTGAGTATCATCCATAAATCCAGCATCTTGTTCAAAATCTTGTTCAAAACCAGCATCATCTTCATTCAAATTCTCTAAATTCCTCCCCAATTGGAATGAAGATTGCTTCTTAGACTTTTTCTTCTTTGACTTAGAAATCTTTGTAGGTATCCTACCACTCTGCTTCTGAGACTTTACCCATAATCTATGGTGTTGAACTAGTGGCCAAACATACCTCTTCAATTTTTGAAACTTAGTCTTTAATTTGTCTATCTTAGCAGCTTGAGCCTCACTCTCCTTCTTCAGCCTCTTTAACTCCCTTGTTAAAGCATAATTGTCCAATTCTGCCTCTTCTTCTTCAAATTTCTTAGACATATTTGTGGAAGAATCATCATTAGGAGATGGTGGTTGGTTCATACCTTGGTTTGACTCCTCATGAGTAGGAATGTCCATAGGAGCAGTATCTTCCCTAGTAACAGAATGTGGAGAAGCAGTATGTTGAGAAGCAGTAGGTTGAGGAATACTAACTTCTCTTGAAACTGGAGACTCTTGGCTTGCTGATTCAGAATTTGCTTCTTGCTCTTGCTCTTGCTCTGCATCTCTAACAACTTGTGCAACTCCCAATATATGAGCAGTCAAAGGTGTGTTGGTTCCAGAAAACTTGACACTTTGTTTAGATAGAAAAGTAAACACCTTTGATGGAAGTTTGACAGTGGGTAGAAAACTTTGAGGTTTAGGAACATCCTCAAGTTGATTGTTCAAAAATAACTGAACAAACCTTGGATACATCAAGAATGGTGAACCATTACCAATATGTGTAAGCATACCATCCAGAATGAGTCTTGAAAAATTGAATCTTCGATCAGTAGCCAAACGCACTAATGCAGATGCAATATTTTGACCAAATTGATCAAAAGAAGTACTCTTGGGACTCAAACAATGAAGTAGAACGTGAATGAGGTACTTCCAATGAGAACAAAACAAAGGCTTTTGAAAAGTAAGCTTCGTCAGATCGCCTTCATAACCTAAATCACTTAAAGTGTCCCAAAGCACTTGTTTTTCAAAACGAACAGCCCCCCCTTCATCATTAAACATCAAAACATCCCTAATCGTGGCTTCAGAAATCCTAATAGCTCGTCCAGCAACCGTAGCCCTAATCAACGAATCATCTTCAATCGTTGCAGTATCCCAAAATTCTTGCATCCAGGGACCAATAACATCAGGGTCAACTAAAATAGAGTAGTTGATGGAAGACCCAGTTAAGAAATCAATGATCGCATGAAAATCAACATTATCCCTTGTCTTGTCCAAATTAGCGATCATATTGTGTTTGCTAACAGTGAGTCGATTAGCCATGATGAGTGGTAGAGAAGAATTCGCTTTGAGTGTGTGTTTCAATAAAAGTATTGTGGTGTAAAAGCGAATGAGGGATCTCAAATACGGTAAAAGGCGGGGAAATAGGTGTGAGTTTCTTTAAATAGGATGGAAATAAATCAAACTCATAATAATAAAGTTACCGTTTGGATTAACTTATTATCTCCGCCGTAAGGAATTAATTAACCATAGCCCCACAAATTTTTGACCGTTGGAACAGTACGTCCACGTAAGCAGTACGTTGAAGCAGTACGTTGCTGAAGCAGTACTTTAAGCAACAAAGCAGTACGTTCCATCTTCTTATCCATAATCAATACTCCAAACTAAAACCAAGAACTTGTAAATGGTTCATGCTTAAGTTTTAACTAATAGCTAATGTTGCCTCCCCTCAAATACAACATATAGGCTAAACTAAATTACTAAAAACCAATACTTTCATTAAGACTGAATAGAAAGTATGCTAACTAATACTAAAGCCTCCCCTCAAATGTAGCCTAGTAGTTGATCATCCCAATGCTCACAACTAAGTGGTTGAATCTTGAAACATCAAATCCCTTAGTGAGTAGATCAGCTACATTATCATCTGTGTGAACCTTAACCACATTTATAAGCCTGTGCTCATAACAATCCCGAATAAAGTGATGCCTAATCTGAATATGCTTGGTCTTGGAGTGATAAACAGGATTCTTCACAATGCAGATGGTACTCTCATTATCAATGTTGATAGGAGTATTCTTGAAATTGAATCCATAATCCAAGAGTTGATTTTGCATCCACAAAACTTGTCCACAACAGCTTGCAGCAGCAACATATTCTGCTTCAGTAGAGGAGGTTGCAGCAATGGTTTGCTTCTTACATTGCCAGGAGACTAATCTTCTACCAAGATATTGACATCCTCCTGAGGTTGATCTTCTATCATAGTTATCCCCTGCATAGTCACTATCTGAAAAGGCTTCCAAGTGAAAAGGTGACTCCTTAGGATACCATAATCCTAACTTTGGTTGATGCTTGAGATATCTAAAAATCCTCTTGACTGCATACATATGGGAAACCTTGGGTGTAACCTGAAATCTTGCACATAAGCAAACAGCAAACATGATGTCAGGTCTTGATGCAGTTAAGTACATAAGACAACCAATCATAGATCTGTAAAGCTTGACATCCACAGCTTGTCCATCTTCATCCTTGCCTAAGGGTTTATTTTTATCAATGGGTGTGGTGGCAGGCCTGAGATTTGGAAGGTCAAATCTTTTAAGTATGTCTGCAACATACTTTTCTTGATTAATGAAGATTCCATCTCTTGTTTGTCTAACTTGAAGACCCAAAAAGAAAGTTAATTCTCCCATAGAACTCATTTGAAACTCCTTCTGCATAAGATCTTCAAATTCTTTCACCATAGACTTCTTTGTAGCTCCAAATATAATATCATCTACATATACTTGGACTAACATAATGTCTTTCTTATCCCTCTTGATGAACAAAGTCTTATCAATTGCTCCTCTCCTATATCCATGTTGTAGTAGAAAATTTGAGAGTCGCTCATACCAAGCTCTGGGAGCTTGATGAAGGCCATACAGTGCCTTGATCACCTTGTAGACTTTGTTTGGATGTGCAGGATCTTCAAAACCAGGAGGTTATTTAACATAAACTTCCTCAGAAATTGTGCCATAAAGGAAAGCACTTTTCACATCCATTTGGTAGACAGGAAATCCCATGTATGATGCAAAGGCAAGAAATAACCTTATTGCCTCTATCCTTGCAACAGGAGCAAACACTTCATCATAATCCACTCCTTCTTCTTGGCGATATCCTTGTGCAACCAATCTTGCTTTATTTTTGATAACATTCCCTCTTTCATCTCTTTTGATTCTGAAAACCCATCTTGTACCAATGACTCTTTTGCCATCTGGTAAATCACATAATACCCAGACTTCTTGAAGCTTGAATTGTAGAAGCTCCTCTTGCATGGCTTCAACCCAACTTTCATCTGCTAAAGCTTGAGCGACCTTCTTGGGTTCTTCTTGAGATAAAAAGCAAGCAAACAGGCATGTTTGTTGATCCTTGTGATTCATCCTGTTTTGTTTGTAAACAAAGCTAAGTAAAGCAGTATGTTGCTTAGAAAGTCCTTTAACTTTGTTCCTTGTAACCACTCCTGAAGAGGGTGATCCAATAATGTTACTCTGAGGATGAGCTTTATGAACTCTCAATGTAGGAGTTGGTGGTACTGGAAGATCAGACTCTAAGTTAGTAAGATCAATGCCTTCATTGGAGAAAATACCTTCTGGATTAAGCTCATCATCAACTTCTTCTAATCCAGGAATGTTAGCACTAACTAAATCATCATCATCAACATTGGAATCATCAGCATTGTTCCAATTTGATTGCTCTAATACATCAGAAGTACTGTCAAATAGATCATCAGTACTTTGACCAAAAGTACTGTGAACAGTATCTTGAATTTTACTCTTTTTCTTTGCAGCTTCATAAGCCTTCCTTTGTTCATCTTCATAGGATTGTGCTATAGTTTCTTGAAAAAGCATCCTATTAAGTTCATCTTGTATGGCTTGATCTTCATCAGATACTGTATTAGATGGCTCAGCAGTACTTTGTTCCTCATTAGTAACTTCAGGTTCTTTGTCAGGAACTTCTTCTGGTGTAACATTGACTCCATGAACAATGTACTGTGAATCATCTTCTTTGTAATTAGCCTGATTCTCTTCTCTAACAGGAACATAATTCATGGATGGTGTGAACTTGAGATCAAGATCAAACATCCAATCAGGACCTTTACCTTTCTGAGTTTCCTTATCTTCCAAAAATTCAACATGAAGACAATCTTGTACCTTTCTGGTATTCCTGTTATAAACTCTAAATCCTTTGCTATTTGTACAATAACCCAATAGATATCCTTCATCTGACTTACCATCAAATTTTCCCAGAGAGTCAATGGTATTTAGAATAGTCAGAGAGCAGCCAAAAGGTTTTAGAAAACGAATGTTTGGTTTCTTTCCCATTAGTAACTCATAAGGTGTCTTCATCTGAGGTTTAGTTACTGAAACTCTGTTTAACACATAGCAAGCAGTACTTATGGCTTCAGCCCAAAAGAGAATAGGTAATTGGGAATCTGCAAGCATTGTTCTAGCTGCTTCTATCAAAGTCCTGTTCTTTCTTTCTGCAACACCATTCTGCTGTGGTGTTCTAGCAATGCTAAACTCTCTCTTGATCCCTTTCTTGGCACAGAATTCATCCATATGCTTGTTCTTGAATTCTGTTCCATTGTCACATCTAATACCTCTTACTTTGAGTCTTAATTGATTTTCAAGGGCTACTATCAGGTCATGGATAACATCAAAGGTTTCATCTTTGAATCCCAAGAAAAAGACCCAACTAAATCTGCTACAAACATCTGTCACTACCAAGCAGTACTTCTTCTTGTTTAAACTTTCTACTGAAACTGGTCCAAACAGATCCATGTGTAGCAACTCCAAAGGTTCTCTAATATCTCTTTCCCCAAGCTTCTTACATGAAGCTTTATGTTGTTTACCCTTCTTGCAAGCCAAACATGAATGATCAGTCTTGAATGTTTTGGAAGGTAAACCTCTAACTAAATTTCCTTTGACCAGTTTGTTGATGTTCTTAAAATTAACATGACCTAGTCTTCTGTGCCACAGATGTGCTTCTTCCAATGATGCCTTTGCTACTAAACATGTTGCTCTTCCAGCAGAATTGAGACTCTTTAAGTCTAAACTGTATACATCATTGGTTCTTGGTACTCTTAATGTCACCAAGTGATCATCAACAAATTTGAACTCAGGGGAGAGAATGAGACATTCTGTATCAGTGAACAGAATTGGGTACTTCTTGTCACAAATTTGAGATACTGACAATAGGTTGAACTTGAGCTCCTTCACATATCTAACATTCTCAAAATCAATACATCCAGCCTTGATTGTTCCTTTGCCAGTGATTCTTCCTCCATCAGGATCATTACCAAATGCAACTCTTCCTCCATAATATGCCTTAAAATCTGACAGGATCTCCTTGTCCCCTGTCATGCTGCCAGAGCAACCACTATCAACAATAATATGATCTTTAAGCTCCTCCTCTGGGTTGCCCTGCACATGAAAGAAAAGGGTTAGTTTCTTTTAGGAACCCAAGCCATTACTGACTTGTGTTCCCCTTGTGGAGTGACATACTTGAATTCCTTCAGTATGTAATTTCCACTGGTTTTAAAGGCATGGTCAATTATTATTTGAGTTGGTCCCATGTCCTGTGTTGTAATATCAACAACACTCCCTGTTTCACCCTTATCTGATGAAAGTACTTCTTGTTCCCCATCAGTACTTTCTTTCTTAACCCAATTTCGTTTGACCTTAGGTTTCTCTGATCTAGGTACTCTGCTTGAGGTGTAAGACCTGTTATATGAATTGAATCTCTTAGGTCTTCTATGTGAAAAAGTATTAGCAGTACCATGAGTGGGTGAAAACTTATCAGTCCTTTGAGAAGGTACTTCTTGAGACTTATCAGAGTGTGAAGGTACTGGTGATTTGGAAAACATTCTTTTCTGGTGAGGGTACCTATAGTCTTTTGAGAAGTTACTATGGTTGACCCTATTTGAGTGATTCCAAACTGGTCTAGTCTCTCTTGGCTTATGGGTGGGAGGTCTATTCTTTGGAAACTGACTTAAGTATTCTGAGTGTAAGTCACAGTGCTTAATCAAGTGATCAGGACTATAGCATACATAACATAACTTTCGCTCCATATTCCCAAATCCTCTTCTATGATTAAAAGATTTCCTATAGTAAGCAGTATTTTGAAAATTTTCTCTTGGAGGTACTGCTGAATGTCCAGCAGTACTTTGAAAAGTTTTTGGAGGTACTGCTTGTTTTTGAAAAGCTGTAGGAAACTTTTGATCATTACCCCTTTGAAAATCATTCTTAGGTTTCTCAGAACTAAATTGTCCAGTAAGCTTCTTCCTAAACTCTAGGTTGTCTACACCATAACGAGAAACATCTGTCCTAAGAGGTTGAAACTGACCAGTGGGTGGAGGAACTGAGTGGTACTCCTTATCTTTCTTAAACTTAGGAGGTGATTCACTAATTGGTTCCTCATTCCTAGATGTGTTTTCTTCTGAGCTTGTAAGGTCATCATCACTAGGTGGAATCTCTTCCTTAGCACTAGGTGGGTTTTCTTCCTTATCACTAGGTGAGGTCTCATCTGAACTACTATCTTCACCATAACCTAGTCCAGCTCTACTGTTTATGACTCTTTGTTTTTCAACAAATTGAACATGTGATAGACCAGCCTGTTTAATACTACCAAGTTTTTCTAACAAAGTATCTCTTTCCTTAGTAATTTTTTCTAATTCAGACACCTTACATCCTAACTTCCATTCACTTAATTTCAATTGGTAATCTTGTTGCTCATATTTTTCTGCCCAAGCCATTTCATTATTTTCATGTGTTAATATTTTGGCTTCCATTGACTCTAAAGTTAATTGATAACCAGCTACCTCAGACCTAGCTGTTCTACAATTATCTCTTTCAGTCACATAATCTTTAAGCAACTTTTGATAAACATCATTACACTTAGAGCATACCTCAGTGATATTGGATGAACTTGGTGAAGTGGCTACCATAGCAATCTGAACAGGTTCATCTTCATCCTCCATGCTCCAGTCAAAGCTTCCAAGACCATCTCTGGATTCCAAAGCAGCATATCCAGGTTCCTCATCAAAAGCTGTGCCCCAATCAAATTCTTCCATTGCAACCATAGAATAGGTTACAGGTTCATCATCAAATTCAGCACTCCAGTCAATCTCTGCTAAATTTTCTTGAGCCACCAAAGCTTTTGGTTGTGATTCAGTAATAGGAACCTCCTTTCTTTCAACCTTGGGTTGTTCAATCATCCTGTTTGCCTGATATTTTGCAAACTTGCATTCCCTTGCAAAGTGTCCAAGCTTTTGACAATTGAAACATTCAATCTTGGATTTGTCAAAAGTTATACCTTGTTTGGCTTTGAAATCAATTCCCCTTCCTGTCTTGTTCATGAATTTCTTGATCCTAGCAGTGATCATAGCTACTTGCCATCTTATGTCAATCTCTTCTAAAGCATCTTCTTCAATCTGCAACAAGTCTTCTTGATAGGTAACAGGTAAAGTGGCTTGTTGTGCAAAGAAGGAACATACAACTTCATCAGAATTGGTTTTGTTTGTTGGTGATGGGTTGGGAGTAGTTGTGGTTGTGCAAACATGCTGTGAATCACCAACAGTACTTTGAGAAGGATAAGCAGTACTTTTAGTGGAAGTACTGCTTCTGTTTTCAGAAGATACAAAAGCTATGTTGTGAGTTTTCTGAGAACTGTGACCATTCATCTCTTGCTCGTACACTTTCAGATTGTTATAGAGATCATCAAAGTCCATAGACTCCAATCCAGGTTGTCCTCTAATCATAGTAGCAACCACATGCCAGACAGATGGCAAACTCCTTAAGAACTTCAAATTTGCATCTTCAACAGATACCTCTGCTCCATATAGTTCTAGCATACTAAGGAGATTTTGGAATCTGTCATAAGCAGCATCAAGACTTTCTCTTTCACCAACAGTGAAGGTTTCAAATTGCTGCTTCAATAAGTTTCTATGCATCTTCTTTGAAGCATCATTACCTCCAAATCTTGTCTTGATCGCAGCCCATAATTGTTTTGCATCCTTAGCATCATGGAACTTCAGTAGGTGACCATCAGGAATAGCAGACAGCAGTATGTTGAGAGCCTTATCTTGATTTCTCTTTGTAGCTGCTGGTAAGGTTGGTTGAGGTGGTTTGGGTTGTCCTTCAACTTGTAGAGGTTCATCAAGAACAACATTACCATTGACAATTACATCCCATAGAGCATGATCAGTAATAGCAAGGTACTGCCTCATCTTCATACTCCAGAGATCATATTCTCCCTTCTTGATGATAGGAATTCTGAGTGAGGTGATGGATGGGATAGGTGCAGCTTCAGTCGACATTGTTGAGGGTTTGTTGATAAATCGGTTTTAAGGGTTTCTTCTTAATCAGAGTCTCCACACAAGCTCTGATACCACTTGTTGGATCGATATACTCTGACCAAACTAACTTATAGCTTGTCTACGGTTTAACAACTTTGAATGAATTCAAAACTATTAATAGTGAAACACTGATATACTTTGCTAAGTATGCAGAATCTACTTCAACAAAGCTAAGAAGAATTAATAAACGACTTTGAATATTATTAAAACCTTGAACCTGCTTTCTTACACAGATTCACTAACAAACTCTAAACTCTAATACTTATAATAATCGTATATCTCTAATCGCATATACTTGTCTCTCTAAAACACATATATCTAATGCCAACCTAGGGATCCTTTTATAGGCACAAGGAAAACCCTAGTCGGTTTACAATACTTGAACGACAAGTAATTCTAATTATAACTCTAATCTAATACGAACTTTCTAGAATTACACATTAGTTCTTAAACTATTTGCATAGCAGTCCTTCAACGAGCAGCAGTACTTTAATTGAACAGCAGTACTTTGACTTGAGTAGCAGTACTTTGACTTTTATAGCCCAACATTCTCTGAATCATAATGAAAATTCTGAGAATATTAATGAAAATTCCTTGAATCATAATGAAACTTTTCTGAATTATAATGAGAATTCTCTGAATCAGAAAATGCCCCTGGAGGAAGGAATTCAATCTGAAGACCCTTTTAAGATCTATGATATCTTAAATAAACAAAAAGATAAAGGAGTTAAATCAATGGATGACGATCTACAATATCCTCCGGGTTTTACACCTGAAGGAAATGTAGATTCTCTTAACAACAATGAAGTTAATGATGGTGCAAAAAGATGTGCTGAAAACTCAATAGAGGAGCTGAAAAACGTGAATGAGGCAGGGAGTGAGAATGGTTCTTGTATGCAAAGCAGTTTTGGTAGTCGCTTACAGAAAATTAAAGTAGGGCGATCTTTATTGGACATTATGGATGAATTGGTTAAGGTTGGTCAAACTATGGGATACAACATGGAAGGATGTATGAAGAATATAGAAGTAATTATCGGTTCACAAGGAGATTGCAATGTTTTTAGATGAATTTTATGTCCCTGAATATTCAAGGCCTTGGTCACAAGGCTAAAAAAAGGTGGATTAAGGAGTTGTGTTTGAAACATAAAGTTAATTTCGTAGCCCTTCAAGAAACAAAGATGGATCATACAGATTTGTTTTCTATAAAGGCGTTGTGGGGTAATTATTCTTTTGACTATACATTTAGTTAATCTGTAGGTTATTTTGGTGGTATTCTTTGTGTTTGGGAGCCTAGCCTGTTTGTCAAATAGAATGTTACTGCTTCGGATTACTTCTTGGCTATTACTGGTTTATGGGTTCCCACGTCTACAAGATTACTTATTATCTCTATTTACGCTCCCCAAGAGTTAAGTGAGAAAAAGGGATTATGGGATTATTTACGTCATATGGTGGATAGGTGGGATGGTGAGTGTGTGATGTTGGGAGATTTTAATGAAGTTCGTACGGAACATGAGAGGTTTGGTTCCTTTTTTAACTTTCCAGGAGCAAAAGCTTTTAATAACTTTATTTCGGTGACAGGTTTGGTAGACCTTCCATTAGGAGGTTATACATACACATGGGCTCATAAATCAGCTACTAAAATGAGTAAGTTGGATAGATTTCTTATTTTGAAAGGTTTAACGGCGATATTCTCTAATCCATCGGCAATATGTTTAGATTGACATTTATCTCATCATCGTCCTATTTTGTTGCGCGATATGAATATAGATTATGGTGCTACTCCGTTTCGGTTTTTTCACTATTGGTTTAAGATGGAGGGTTTCGATAAAATGGTGGAAGATACGTGGAAAAATATGAACATAGTAGAGTCTAATGGCATGATTCAATTGAAGAAGAAACTTCAAGCTCTTAAACAGGCTATAAAACATTAGACTAAAGATGTAAAGAAAAGCTCTTACAATGCTAAAATATCTGCTCAATCTAAGTTGTCTGAAATAGATAAAGTGCTTGATCAAGGGGGATATAATGAAGAGATTTTAAATCAATTCATGATTTAAATTCGATTGAGGCTTCGGAGGCTGCCCAAAAAGCTAAGGTTTGATGGTCTATTGAAGGCGACGAGAACTCTAAATTTTTTCATGGAATTCTCAATAATAAACGGTCTCAACTTGCTATACGAGGGGTTCTATTGGATGGTGAGTGGCTCGTGGATCCATGCAAGGTGAAAAATGAAATTTTAAATCATTTTGCTAATCGATTTTCTAAACCTGATGATGCTCGAATCACTCTTGATTCTCATTTTCCAAAGAAGCTGTCTTTTGAGCAAATAGCTGATTTGGAACGCAATGTCACCTATGATGAGATTAAAAATGCGGTGTGGGATTGTGGCACGAATAAATCTCCGGGTCCCGATGGTTTTACGTTTGAATTCTTTCATAGATATTGGAAGATTATAGACCAAGGCGTGGTGGGGGCTGTTTCAACCTTCTTTTCGTCTGGTTTGTTTCCAAAAGGTTGTAACTCTTCTTTCATAGCTTTGATCCCGAAGATTCATGACGCTAAACTTGTTAAAGATTTTCGTCCGATAAGCTTAATTGGTAGTGTGTATAAAATCATATCTAAGATCTTGGCTAACATATTGAGCTTTGTTATCGGGGATCTTATTAGTGAAGTTCAGTCCGCCTTTGTTGCTAATCGTCAAATTCTAGATGGCCCTTTCATTTTAAATGAGCTGCTTTCGTGGTGTAAAAGTAAGAAGTCAAAAGCTATGATTTTTAAGGTTGATTTTGTGAAGGCCTTTGATTCTGTTTGATGGGATTTCTTAGATGATGTTTTGATGTCGTTCGGGTTCGGTGTTAAATGGCGTAGATGGATTAATGTATTTCTTAAGTCTGCCATGGGTTCGGTTCTCGTTAATGGTAGCCTGACCTCAGAGTTCCAATTTCATAAAGGCTTAAAACAGGGAGATCCTTTATCTCCTTTCTTATTCATTTTGGTTATGGAAAGCTTGCACCTTTCTTTTTGTAGAGTTTTGAATGCAGGCTTTTATAAGGGCGTTTCCATAGATAATTCTTTGATGATTTCCCACTTATTCTATGTCGATGATGCGGTTTTTGTAGGCGAATGGGATGCTTCTAACCTTAATACTCTTGTTAATGTTTTGAAGTGTTTTTTCATGGCTTCGGGTCTTAAGATAAATAT
Organism: Artemisia tridentata subsp. tridentata; assembly: GCA_021014915.2. NCBI lineage: Eukaryota > Viridiplantae > Streptophyta > Magnoliopsida > Asterales > Asteraceae > Artemisia > Artemisia tridentata. The sequence goes on along the minus strand of CP139507.1, from coordinate 16,896,912 downwards.
CCAAAAGAGCAAGTTGATGGGGATTGGTGTTCGTTATGAAGAGATTGAATCAGCAGGCCGTTTTGTGGGATGTTCTACTTTCACAACTCCTTTTAATTATCTCGGAGTTAAAGTGGGTGGTGCTATGTCTAGAATTAAATCATGGGACGAGGTTTCTAGTAAATTGTCTTCTCGTCTTTCAAAATGGAAGCTTAAAACCCTTTCGATAGGAGGTCGACTTTAGCTCCATTCCCCTTTATCACATGTCTATTTTCAAAGTTCCCATGGGAGTTTTAAAGAATATGGAATCAATTCGCAGAAATTTTTTTAGTGGTGTTGAAGGTTCAAATAAAAAAATGGCTTGGATCAGTTGGAATAAAGCTTTGGCTTCGAAGAAAAAGGGTGGTCTTGGTGTGTCTAGTTTTTTTGCTCTTAATCGTGCAATGATGTTTAAATGGGTTTGGTGCTTTATCTCTCAAGGCTCTTCTTTATGGGCCAGGTTCATCAAAGCTATTCATGGCATTCGTGGTGCTATTGATTGCCCCGATTACTCGTCTAGATACTCTCCATGGCTAGATATCATTCGAGAGCTTTCTTCTCTTAAAGGTAAAGGGATTGATCTTATGTCTTTTGTTATAAAAAAGGTAGGAAATGGGGAAGATACCCTTTTTTGGGATGAAGTCTGGTTAGGGGAGACTTTGTTGAAACACCAATATCCGAGGTTATATGCCCTTGAAACTAGTAAGCAAATTTCGGTTGCTGAGAAGTTGCGACACGTCTCTTTGGATTTTTCTTACCGCCGTTCTCCAAGGGGTGGTGTCGAAGAGGAGCAGCAAAGCGCTTTACATTCTCGTCTTGCAGATTTAATCTTACCACATATGCAAGATCGATGGTTCTGGTCTTTGAATGCTACGGGTGATTTTTCGATGAAATATGTTCAGAATTTTTTAGATGATTTTCTTTTACCTGCAGATGATGTGCCTACGAGATGGGTGAAAGTTATTCCCATCAAGGTAAACGTGTTTGCCTGGAGAGTTAGCATGGATAAGCTTCCTACTCGGTTGAACCTTTCTCTGAGAGGTTTGGAAATCACCAACATTCTTTGTCCTCTTTGTAATGTTGTTGTTGAATCAGTTTCCCATCTTCTATTCTCATGTTCTTTGGCTCGCCAAGTGATGAGTAAGGTGTTGTGTTGGTGGGATCTTGATGCCACCGAGTTAAGTTCCTATGATGAGTGGCTTTTATGGTTCCAAAACATTCGGATGTCTAAGAGCTTGAATGCTGTTTTTGAAGGTGTTTATTACGTGATGTGGTGGTTTTTGTGGAACTTCAGAAATCAGATGGTGTTTAGCAGATTTCATTCTCGAAAGGAGACCCTTTTTGATGACATAGTTCAATTATCGTTTACGTGGAGTTCTAGTCGTTGTAAATCTAAATTCGACTGGGTAACTTGGATGCAAAATCCTAGTATTATTAGTATGTAGTTTCTTGTTCTAGCTCTTTGCTAGTTTCTAATAAATTTGCCGTTCAAAAAAAATATATATATATACACTAAGTAAATACATTTAAATCACAGTGAGCCACACTAACATACATATTCCTCGAATCACTGTAAAAAACATCTGTAACATCTCCTCCTTCTACATAAATTGTATCATCTTCTTTCTGGAAAAAAAAAGAAACACATTTATCACCTTGTCTTCTCCCCCATATATATTCATATAATGTCAAATTATATAATATACTAATAGGCAGAAATGCACTCCCGTTCAAAAAGTTTTATCACGGAATGGGTACATCGTGTTGTTGCTTCCCTATTGGTCAGTTTTTTTTTAAAGGGGCAAGTGCCAGTAATCCATTGGGTATAAAACAAAAGTCGGTTTAGACACTGTCGCACTCCGTCCCGTTAAAACACTGTAGATAGCACTGTAGCAACCGTAAGAGCACTGTAGGGAGCACTGTAGCTCCGTTATACCACTGTAGAAACACTGTAGCATTTTGTTACAAGTGATAAAACCTAACCATTCCAGATTGTTCCATTATAAAAAAAACACCACAGACAAATCACATCTAAAACCTAAAACATACGATCTTCCACATCCACTAATCCCAAATCAGAATCAAGATTGATGATAAAAAAACACCGTTCATTCTCAAACCTTCCACTCACATACACACTCTCTTTCATGTGATTCGATTAAACCCATAAAGAAGGGTCGATTTCTTAGATCCGATGAGAGGCAGAGACAGCGAAGTTGGCGGCGGTGGTGTGGCAAGGATTCTGGCAGGATCAAGAAAGACTTTATACACCCTAATGAAGCAGTTAATTGTCTCTTATCTCATCATTTTATCCTTTCTTTTAGTGTTATAAAGATCCAATATTTTTATTTTGATTGTGTATATTTTATGTTTTTACAGAAATGAGTGGCTATTTGAGATTATTAGGGGTTTATAAAGGTAAGTCAACTTCAAATTTTAGCTTTGCTTGCATAATATGGACGAGTTACAATGGCTATGTGTTACTTTTCGTTCATCGAATATTGAATTTCTAGATGAAGGTTTATTTTTGTTTTACCAATTTAATGGAGGTTAAATTTGGAATATGAGTGTTCTTTCAAATGGGTATGTGTTTAATTTTTGAAGAAATTCTTGATTTTCATTATATATATAATATATATATATATATATATATATTTAAAAAAAAAATCAGGGGATTTGTGATTGGTTTTGTGGTTTCTGGAATTAGGGGTTTTTGCATGTTGTTGATTTGACCTCTTTGGTGTTGATTGGTTGGCGAGAAAATGGTTTGGTTTAACTAAGTCACCATTTAATGCGTTTGGGTTAATTGTGTTTAATGATTAGATAATGAAGGTAGCTATGGATATTCTTCGTGGATTAACTGGGTCGGATGACGGATTACAGTCGCTTGGTAGCTATTCTAGGATGGCGCTTCCAGCTTTGTCGCACCTTCTAGCTGAAAAGAAGGTGATATGTTGTTTAAGCCTTTATGTTCTGTTTACGCCTTTAAGTTTGTGGTTGAAGAGTGCCAATGTTAGTACAATATGGTATACCTTAATGTATAAAATGGTTAAGTAAAACAGCTCGTGTGTACGGTCTTTAGGAAAGTGGCTTTAAAATGATGTTTTGTTGCTTACATTTGTGCAGCAATCTGTTTATAAAACGTTTTAGGTTGCTGAAATTTCTCAAAAATGTACTAAAATACCTGTAGAACAACAATGTTTAGCTTTTTAGTGAGTGTTTATAACGCCCTAAAATTTGAATAATATTTTATTTTTCAAATATTCATTTTGATTATATCCTAAGATTAACTAAATAAATAAGTATTGCAAATATCGTTTGTTAAGATAATGAAATAAATGTATAAAAAGAATGGGCCGATTAATATAGTGTTAGTGTTTAGGAGTTATTTTATTTACAAAAGGCCAAACACTTACTCAATCCTAATTGTATACCTATGTGAATCGACCTATATCACACAAACTACTACTATATAAATACTACTAACGTGACACTCAATAGATATATGAATAGATGAGAGACATGTATGGATCGTATGAATATAAAACTAGTCGAATGTATATTAGCTTCAAAAGAGAAAACAAATACAAACACAATAAGAGAACATACACACACTCTCACCTACACAAGACTAAGAGGCACACTAAAATTGTGAGAGTGTGTGGGTATTTATAGTAAAAGATGGGACACCCTACTTCTAATGATGTGGGCTTCGTGTGGGCTTTTGGCTCATGGGCTTACATTAGACATTTATACATCACAAGCAATCTTATCTATCTTTGTCCAAAAGCCCAACACGTTTTAACTATTCTAATGACTTGAACTCGACATACACAAAGTCTTAATATTTAAATGACCATCACTTCTCTAAAAATATAAATGCTAACAATCTCCCCCTAATGGATGGTCATTTCAATGATGCTCAGGTGATTGGTCTTTTATCTTCAATATCTTGAACTTTGTGTGTCGTTGCAGAATAGTCTTCTATCTTCATGCAATGTGATCTTCAAAGTGAACATCATTTGGTGGTTCTTGCCTTGATCAATATCTTCGTGTGATTGTGCGTCGTGTCCTCCAACATACTTATACATCTTGGACATAATACTTATGCTAACAATCTCCCCATAATCTTTCATCTTTTGACATATGAGTTTGTTCTTGACATATTGATTAGCTTCTTGACTTAGTCGTTACACTTTGTCTTTAACTTGATCTTCTTGTCTTGAACTTTAACACTTGAGCTTTGATGAGGATGTTCTTCATAAGTATGAGTATGCTGAGGTGAAGATGTTTGATGTATGTGATGATGGTTAATGGATGTTTATGGGTAGCTGCATAAAACTGTTAGTAATAATCATCCAGCGCTTACAGGTTGGGACTTTGAGATCGTCAACAGCATAGTGTGAAGACTTTCTCTAATCCTTCCCTAGGCCGTTCTGAACCGGATACCCCCGAAAGGGCTTACACGGACACACCGAAGTGCACCCACGATTGATATAAATGGCAAGATCTGAAGATCTCATTAAGACTCTTGTACACCTTGTGTCCTTTTTGGTGAACACAAGGGTATTCTTATGAAAGTGTTCCTAAGAGATTTTTGATGAATCTCATGGCTCTAGACTCTATTGTGCGTTTTGGTTTTAGTAGTCGGAGGCATGGAGCAGAGTGCCACCTTTTCAATATCAACACATCTCAGAATGAGAGGCCGATAGATTATGTAGTGTTCTCCGTGAGAAATGAAACAAATATATTTTAAGAGATATCTGAGTGGCTAGGAGAGGTTTGTGCAGCGCGTCACTGGGTCCATGATGTCTTGTCTTCAATATCAGTATCACCTTAGTGAATACCGATAGCAGATGTATTGACCCGGTTTCTGCCCTATGTTTTAATGGAGGGCTATTTCTTTTCACCCTTTCATTAAACTTTTCTTTTTAATTCTTCAACCCCTTCTTTCCCTTTCTCATTTACTCGTTTTTTCAATCTTACCTAAGGACTTCTAATTCTAATCTATTGGAATTGTCATTGGGTAGATCCCTCCGGCTCTGGCGGATCATAGGACATAACCTAACCATAATCACCTTATTACTCCATGATTATCCTAGATTATTAATCACTTGCCATAAAACCTTTTGAAAATCTCTCAAAGTGTTTATGAATAAACACATTTTAGTTAACACTTCGAGAGTTTTACATTTTTGAAATACTCCCCCTTCACATGTGCACATGCATATTTAAATAAAATTGCACATGTTGGGTAGAGTTCGCACATTTTGAATTGATCGATTTTCAATGAACATGACCTTTGCGAGACACGCTGTAGAACCTTAGACCTTGATAGATCTTTGAGCGCTCGTGGATCGTTAGTAATGTTTATGTAATCACAAACAAACTAATAGAAAGTCTCTAATACTTGTAATCTAAAGCGGAAATCAAACACAAGTAAGAACACAGATAACTAAGAACGATTGATCCTCTATGGATCTTTGATTAATACTAAGAACTTGTTTTTTTTAACTCGTCCATCATACATAATAATGTGTTCCTTTTATAGATAAGGAACCCTAAATCGTTTTACTAGAAACCCTAAACCGTTTCACAAGAAACGTATCTTCTAAAAACTAAACAAGATAATCATAATAGTTTCCTAATAAAGCTCGTACATATCCTAACTAATAATAAAATACGCGGAATATCTATATCAGCAGAAACAAACTACGCAGAATCTCTACTTTTGCAGAAACACTTCTTCAGCAGATTCCAGCTCTTCAGCAGAATCCATCAGCAGTATTCTTCAGCAGAATCTTACTTAGCAGAATTCCCAACAATCCTCCCCTAATCTTGAATTTGACATGGTTAAGTTCAAGATTCTTGATAGATCTTTAATACTTCAGAAAAAGAGGATTGAATTCGAACATCAGCAGCAAAGAATCAAATGAACCATCTCTATGAACGGCAAAACTTTAAACTTCAGGTCTTTGCAGCAACAAATGACATAATGTACATCAAAACATTTAAGTTTCATACTATTCTCATCACTTCCAGGTGTGTTAACTCCTGTGAGAGGTGAATCATTGAAAATAATGGATTTGATGTCTCTTTACCAATAGCCATTACTACTGGAGTAGCCAAATGTTTAAGTTCGAAAACTATGGTACACTGATAACCATATGATTTTTAGCAAATCATCAGCTATAAACGGATTTGAAATGTCTTTACCTGTAGCCGTTTGCTCAGGACTAGTCAATTCTTGGTTTCAACTGAACCTTGGTGAATTGAATACCAAATATGGATATCAAATGTCTTTACCACAAACCATACTTTTGTGGACTAGCCAATTCTTTGGATCCCAGAAAGGGTTACATCCATGGTGAATTGAGAACCATTTCAACTCTTAGGAATGAACCATCGGTGAGTTGAAGTACCCTATAGCTTTGAGCAAGCTATTACAGCTATCAACATATTTGATGTGTCTTTACCAAAGCTGTACCCTTTGGACTAGCCAACTCTTTGATGGACACAAGTCACATATGGTGAGTTGATAACCATCAACAGAGTGATGTACAACAAACCTGTAGAAAAGTTAGTACACAAAGATACAAGATTTTTTTTTTTTTTTTTTTTTTTTAATTTTTTTTAACTAAATAAAACAAATAAATAAGAAATAAATGAAATAAAAGAAAATAAGATACAAAAATAATACAAAATACCAGAATCAAGTAGAAGCTTTGTGTTGCAGAAGCTTGGACTTGATTAACCCAACCAGCTGTTCAGCATGAGTCTTATCATTGGCCACTGGATCAGGAGGAACTTCCAATTTTCTTCTAAGCATACGTTTCATCAGAGTAATGGACCAAGGATAATGCTGATCAGAAAACATACATACCCTAATGCCAGACTTTGTTTCAACAACATGCACATTAGGCATAGGGTAAAACCTCCAAGTATCAACCTTCCATTTGTGTGAAGTCTCCCAAATTGAGTAGCCTTTTCCATTAGGAGAGTGAGAATCAAACAGAACTTGCAGATCTCCCAATAAGTACAAACCAGCACCCTGTGGTGTATGAGAGGCATAATACTCTGTGACCAGTCTATAGAGAGTATGCAAATCTTGCCTATCCACCAAGTGAAGTATTTCTTGCAAGAAAGTAAACTCCATATAGGAATGATCTTGCCTATAGATGGTGTTAATCTATCCATCTGTCAATGTCCATTTGACCAACACATTGTAAGAACCCTCAGGAAATGTCTCAGAAGAACCCACTTTGATAAAGGTTGTATCAGCAGCCTTGAGATCCACATGCTTAGAAGAACTCCCCTTGTGAGACTTATGTGCTCTAGAAACCTGCTTCCTAGCTAATCTCATTGATCTTCTGATGGCAATATGTCTTCTGTGTGCCATCCTTTTCTTCCTCCTTCCAGGTATATATATCCCCATAGGACTAACATTTTCAGATGCACCAGAAGCATCTTCAGGAGGAATAGAAGATGTAGGAACAGAACCACCTGCTTCATGCAACTTCTCAGTATCTTCTCTGGCCTTTCTAGCCTTAGCAGCTTCTAGTTCAGCTTTCCTCACCAGTTCTGCATTGTAGTTGGAAATAAGTGATCCTTCTTGTTCAGCAGATGCAGAAGAAGGAATGGTAGCAGCCTCAGTAGAGGTGTCAGCAGCATTGGGTATAGCTTCAGAAGAAACAGGAACAGAAAGATTCTCAGGAACCATTGATGGTTGTTTCTCAGAAGATTCCTTAGTGAAAATAGTAGATGCTGCAGCAGATTGGTTGCCTTTAGGAGTTGCCTCAGCAGAAACAGCTTGAGTGTGCATCTGTTCTTTATCACCAGAAGATGAAGTACCAAGCTCAACTGTCTTGATCCTTTTAGCTTCTGGAGCATCCATACATGCAGTATGCCTCTTCAATTGAGTAGGAGGTGAGTGAATAGTCTTCATAATCTGATTATATATTCGATGCAAGTCAGATTCAGGTAAGGCCCAGACTTGCTTCTTGGTCAAAGCAGAGTTATATACAGAAGTATATTGGTGATAGACCATATTTCTCATATAATTCTTCGTTTGTGCCTCAGTCTGGGTTTTATCTCTCTTAGCTTTGGCCTTCTGTGCAGCAATAGCCTTTCTCTTTTCTGCTGTAGCTTTCTTCTTTTGTTGACCAAGAGCCACCATTTGTGCAGCAAAGTTGTCACTATCAAAAGCAGCTCCCAAGATGCTTTGAGCCAAAGTAGAATTGGAAGCAGCTTGTAGAGTATAAGAATCCCATTGCTCATCAGTAAAATGAACTGATTGCTCATCCAGTTCTCTTTGCCTTTCAGGAGGCAAATTTGCAGTAAACTGAATTGTCATCTTTTGTGCCAATGCTTGACTCTTCATCATATCCTCATACTCTTTCACCATTCTAGCTTGCTCCTTCCTCTCTTTGTCACTCACAAGATCTGTACCAAGATCTTCATCAACCATCACTCCTTTCTCATTGCCAGAGATGTCAACACTTGGAACTTGAGTAGCAGGCTCATCAGAAGAATCATTATGAGAGATATTAACAATAGGAACTCTGTCAATATTCTCAGAAGAAACACCAAGAGAAGCATCAGCAGAAACATGTTGAGTGGTAGTATCAACATGTGTAGTAGAAACCTCAGCATCAGGATTCAAGACAAAAGATCTCCCAGCAACAAATACTTTAGGAGAAACTTCAGAAGGTGTGATATCAGCAGAAGCAACATCAATCATTGATTCATCTGCCTGAAAATGATCACCATCAACTTGTTCTTGAACAACATTCAAACTTGGCATCTTAGAATCCTTGCTCAAATACTGTCTTCCCCTCTTTCTATAGAACTTGATCTGCTCTTTTGGTTGTGATGATTCAACAGCTTTGGGTGAAGAAGTATGAGTCTGCTGAGCAGCTTCAGCCAATATCTCAAGAGAATCCAACTGTACATCTTCTTGTTCTTCATCAGAGACATACACAAACTTCCTTTTCTTTGTCTGCCCAAGTTGAACTTCTAACTCCTGAACCTTCTTTTTCAACCTCACAATCTCCCCACCAAGTAAGGATTTGGTATCAGCAAGCTCCTTCTTCAACTTCTCAACTTCTTGAACATTCCTGTTGAGCAAATTATATAGAGAAGTGAGAGTAATAGGGTCCTCAGCTCCACCAGCAGATTGCTCAGTGGTTATGGGAACTTCATTGGGCCTTTCAGGAGAAACAGTAATATGCTCAAAATCAGGAGAGCTTTCATTAATTGGTTTTCTAATAGGGCTAGGTGTGGACAGTCTGGTAGTCTCATATTCAAGAGGTGTAGGCACCTGAGTGTCAAGAGACTGAAGTGTCTCCTCAACCTCAGGAACAAGCTCATCAGGAGCTTCATGAGTTGGTGATGGACTAGGACTAGGGAACACAGGTAGAGGTGAAGGTGGAGGTTGGTCAGGAGAAACAATTGGTGCTTCAGCAGTTGTGGAAGGACCCTCATCCCTTTCCACTGATGGATTACCATCAGCAGTAACACTTGGAAATGATGGAGTACCATCATCAGCAGCATTGGGAGATGGTGGAGCACCAGCAGCATTACCCTCATCAGCATCATCATTGCCATGTGGCAACATAGCTGGTAGTAGAGGGTGATGTGCCCCAACATAGTGAGTTTTCATTGAAGCAAACAATTTAGCACTAAGGGCTCCTATGGGATAATGGCCTCTGTCTTGGGTGTTTATGTCTAAAATTATTTGAAGAAACCTAGGGTACATGAGAAACTTATGCTTTTTCTTTTGAATATTTTCAACCATATTATCAAAAATAAACTTAGAGAAATTATAAGTTAAACCCTGTGATAGACATACTATACCACAACCCAATTGGGTAGAGAATTGATCCCATCCTCCAGACTTGTTGCTGATGCACTGAAGCAATGTGTGCACCAAAAACCTCCACATGGGGCAAAACTTGTTCTTGAGCCACATAATTGTATCCGTACTTTGATAACCAGCAGCTCTCAGCCCAGCAAGTATCTCACCAGAGTTGGTGTGATAGACACCACCTTTATCATCCAGTTGCAATCTTGTCCTAATCAACGACTCAGTCACCACATACTCTGCTCCATCAATCATTGCAACAATCTCTGTGTCAGAAAGTTTTTCAGCAGATGCCCAAAATTGCTTGACCAAAGATTCATGTACCACATCTGGATAATGAGTCAGTGCATAATGAATCTTGGAACGCTTCAAGAAATCCACCATAGGTTCATACATTTCATGTCCCTTTGCTTTTCCCAGAAAAGCAACTTTGTTGTGATCCTTCTTAAATTGAAGTGCCGCCATAGAAGAAAGTTTGAGAATTGGTTATGAATCGAGTAAATGGTTGAAGGGTTTAAATTGGTTGAAGAGGGAATCAGTTTATTTTGGGCAAAGATTATACGAAGTAGGTTATAAATAGAAGTTACCAAATATGGTCAAGAATATTGGAACTAATTGTTGACCGGATCTGACGTGTCAAGTAACTCCTAATAATTTCACAATCAACGCTCCAGCAGAATCAAGGTCAATATGCTGATATGAGAAGTCAATCAGCAGAATCACCCTTTGGTAAAAATATCTAGGGTAAGTAACCGTTACACATTACCGTCAAACCGTAACTCCGTCTATAAAATAACCCCAAATCACAATCCGCACATATCAATTAACCCCAATTTACCATCAAACCCTCATTCAATCAAAATCAATCATCAACACCATGAACAACCAGCCAGAAGTAATTGATCTCACCTCTGAGTCATCAGCAGACTCAGGAGATAACAACCCCCACTCACCACCAAAACACCAAGCCTCCCAATCATCCTCACGACCTTCCCGTAGAAGGTATGGTCGTACCAAAGAACAAGCCCGAAAGAGAAAACATGATGTGGGCTCATCAAGCAGACCAAACAACCCACCCAAAACTCCATCATCATCATCCACTGAGGATACTCGTCCGTTATTTTGATACCCCTATCAAGATGAACCTCGTCCTTTGAAGTCCCTCTTTCTCCCTTCATCTGAAGATGATAGTGTGGTGAATCCAAGTGATTCATCTAGGGGCTCTGACGACTCCACAGAGCGTCTAGAGCCAATCTTCAATAGATTGGTGAGAGAGGAAGAGGAGAGGGAAGCAGCAACAACAGGTGGAGAGAGTTCCCAACCTTCACAACCCCAACCTAGGCCACGCACCAGAAATCCACCACTCCCAGTGACAAGGGAGGTGGTTATTGGTCTTCCTGCTCCAAGGTCTGGTGTTTCATGCCATAGAAATAAAGGAAAGGGCAAGGGTGCAGAGGTGACCGGAAAAGGAAAGGGTAAAATGGAGTAGGTGATGATGAGATGTTGCCAAGGACCAAAGATATAAAACTAGGTTCTTTAGCATCTTCATTCCTGGTCATGCATCTCCAACAGCTTTTGAAACCATGATGATAGGATCTAGAGTCTGTGTAGGTTATCTTGTATAGGAATGGTCTTTTATTTCAATTTGAAGTTGTTTGTAAGCTGTAATTTCTTTGAATGAATGAACAACTTTTATCTTTCAATGATTATCACTTGAACTGTGCTTCAGCACTTCCATTCAGCAGAAACAATCTTTTAAGCTTACTTGACCATGTCCCATTTAACCAATCTTGGTGAACTTTAACTTAAGATCAGCAACTACACATCAAGGCATTCTGCAAAACAGACACATAACAGCAAACAAACCAAACCATACAAAACTTAAAGTACATTAGTTGGTTAGTGTGTTAGCAAACATAATCTACAAAATATTACAAGATTTACAACAACAATCCTCCCCTGAGGCATATGCCTCCCCTGAGGCTTATGCCTCCCCTCAAACTTAGCATTTAAGGGTTAACCATCCCAATATGGACAACTAAGTGTTGAAACCTAGGTCCATCAAAAGCCTTAGTCAGTAAATCTGCCACATTATCATCTGTGTGAATCTTAACCACCTTAATCAAATGTTTTTCATATGCATCTCTTATAAAATGATGCCTGATTTCAATATGCTTAGTTCGATTATGAAAAACTGGATTTTTGACAATGCATATGGTACTTTGATTATCAATAAAGATTGTGGTGTTCATAAAATTAAACCCATAATCCAACAATTGATTTTGTATCCAAAGAACCTGTCCACAACAATTGGCAGCAACAACATACTCTGCTTCTGTAGATGAGGTAGCAACAATAGTTTGTTTCTTGCATTGCCAAGAAATCAATCTTCTTCCAAGAAATTGGCAACCTCCAGTTGTGGATCTCCTATCCAGATTTGCACCAGCATAATCACTATCACTATATGCTTCCAACTTAAAAGGAGACTCTTTTGGGTACCAAAGACCTAAGTTAGGTTGGCCTTTGATGTACTTGAAGATCTTTTTGACTGCATTCAAATGGGAAGTAAGTGGAGTGACCTGATGTCTAGAACAAGCACTCACAGCAAATGTAATGTCAGGCCTTGAAGCTGTCAAATACATCAATGACCCAATCATGGATCTATATAGGTGAACATTCACTGCAGGATCTGGTTCAAGATTGTTCTTTGGTTTTGGAGCTTCATAAGGTGTAGTGGCAGTTCTGACATTTTTCATATCAAACTTCTTCAAGATATCTTTCACATATTTATTCTGACTGATAAAGATACCATCTTGTTTCTGCTGAACTTGTAGACCCAAAAAGAAAGTAAGCTCCCCCATGGCACTCATCTGAAACTCTCCCTTCATCAATTCCTCAAACTCCCTGCACTAAGCTTCCTTAGTGGAGCCAAAGATAATGTCATCCACATAAACTTGCACAAGAATGATGTCTCTAGAATTCTTCTTAATGAAGAGTGTTTTGTCAATGGCACCTCTTCTGTAACCATGCTTCAGCAGAAATGCAGATAGCCTAGCATACCAAGCTCTTGGTGCCTGATGTAGTCCATAGAGAGCTTTTACAACCTTGTAAACATGTTTTGGATTATCTGGGTCTTCAAAACCTTTGGGTTGAGTGACATATACCTCCTCTTCAATTTCACCATATAGAAAAGCACCTTTCACATCCATCTGATATACCAGGAAACCCATATAAGATGCATAGGCCAAGAAGATTTGAATGGCCTCAACTCTAGCTACAGGTGCAAAGACTTCATCATAATCAATGCCTTCCTCTTGTCTGAACCCCTGGGCTACCAATCTTGCTTTGTTTTTTACCACAATACCCCTTGCATCTCTTTTATTCTTCAAAATCCATTTTGTCCCAATTGCAATCTTCCCATCAGGTAGTGGTACCAGTATCCAAACCTGCTGATTCTTGAATTGTTGCATCTCATCTTGCATTGCTTCAAGCCAGCTTGAGTCTTCAAGAGCTTGAGCAACACTGGTTGGTTCCACTTGAGAAAGAAAACAAGCAAACAGACAATGCTTAAAGTCTGTGTGATTGTCCCTTTGCTGATTTGAGACATAGGAAAGAAAATCCACTTGACCATACTTAAAACTTTTCACAGTACTTCTAGTTCTAACAGGTTCTTGAGGATCAACAAGAATATTGGATTGGGGATGAGCAATGTTGATCCTTTTGGTAGCATTGGGGTTGACATCAATTGTGGTGTCAAGATTGTTCACATTGGGTCCAAAATCACTGTCATAGGAGGCTGAGTTGAAGATTCCAGCTTTGGGTTGGTGATTCCCAAGATCAGAAGGACTTGGAAAATGTGTATATGGCTCTTCAAAGTCTGTGGACACACTAGGAGAAATGGGAGAACCTTCAGGAGAACTGACAGCAGATTTGGTGATGTCAGGGGAAACAGGAGAACTGTCAGCAGAATCCTGGTTTCCACTGACTGGTTGTGCTGACTCCACACCAAGTCTTTCAGCTTCTTGATTGGCTGCATGCTCCTGCTTCTTGAGTCTAGCAAGGTCCTCTGCATAGTGTGACTCATCTTCAATCTCATCAGAAGTTTCTTTAGAGCTATCACCTGCAAAATGGTTAGGAGAAAAAGAAGGTACAACAATTGTTTGTTCATCATGCTCAGACTCACTATCTGAGTCATCATCCATGGTACCTGCATTGTTAGTGGGAGACTCTTGAGAACCTGCAGATTGGTTAGCAACATATCTAGTATAGCCCAAGTAATCAGTTAAGTAATCCAGGTCAAAATACCAAGCATGACCTTGACCCTGAACATTAGGCTTGTCTTCTAGGTATCTCAGGTTAAGGGTCTCCTCAATCTTTTTAGCATTTAAATTATATACCCTATAAGCCTTACTATGTGCTGAATAACCCACAATATACCCCTCATCAGCTTTCTCATCAAACTTTCCCAGTGGATCACTAGTGTTCAAAATGGTCACTTGACATCCAAAAGGTTTGAGATAATGAATATCAGGAACTTTCCCAGTGAGAAGTTCATAAGGTGTCTTGAAATGAGGTCTAGTTGTGGAAACTAAGAACGTGCGGAATATAGTTTCTTGGATCGTTTTGAGCCTTAGGGTTCAACAATAACAATGAAAAAATATGCACAGCGGATTAAAACAAATCAATTGTTATTGACACAAAGTTTCTCTTCACAATCACCTTCAATTATATTTGATCAGAATATAACATGTTACCTAACTGTAACAGGGATCTAAGACACCTCAGACCTTGAAGGATACGAACCAACTTTACAAACCCTAGGCGTTTACAAACCTACACGCCTAGGTTACACATACACACACCTTTTGACTACATTATGGAAGACACATATGAAACCTATGTACCCTTGATCTCTTTATATAATAGAGATTTAGGGTTTACAAAATACTACGAAGGACTAAAATATAAAATCTTCTTTATCAAGTAAGTCCCTTGTGTTTCATTCTTCATTAATTGAAGAATTCTTCCTTTGTCATTTTAAACCCTTTTGTTTCATTCTTCTATTTATTTTGTCTCATCAAATCTAGAATCCCAACAATCTTCCCCTATTTGATGATGACAAAACAAACAAAGTCGTGTACGAACTTCCCTAGACGAAGTAGCAGAAGTTGAGATGTAATCATCTCCCTGAATGAAACAAATCTGTCTTCCTTGTCTTCCCCTTAAACCATGTCATGCCATCACAATATATCTTCCCCTTTTTGTTATCAACAAATAGAGAATGTAAGTAATAAAAACTTCCCCTCAAGTGATGCATGTATATTAAATCCAATAACTCTCTTGTGTGTGTGAACTTCCCCTGTGTGTGTGAAAACCAATAACCATACTTACTTCCCCTCACTGCTCGTAAATTATGCAAGTATCAATCGTGTAAACCCAACAATAACGTAACAGCAGAGAGTAAGTCTGTAAAACCCTAAAAATCTAAAACGCGTAAAAAGACCAAAATGCCCTTGAAACTTTAAAAATTAATTAAAGCTTAATTAAAGTTCCGAATTAATCCCAAACCTCGGGAAACGAACAAGATATGATACAAAATAAGTTTTGTGACTTCGATAAATATTGATACAAGTTGTGAAATGACCAAAACACCCTTGTGTGCACCGAAAATATAAATACTTAATTATTTGCATTTATAAACCATATAAATTATGAACTTAATTAGAGAAAATTCACAAAATAAAAAGAGAAAAATTTATGGGCCTCAAGGCCGGTACCTAGGCCTCATTCCCTCCCCTATGTTCGACCAAACACAAGTACACATAATCCCTAATTTAATTTCCACCCATAAACCCTAAAATAAAACAAGCCGCCACTTCTAAAATTCACCAAGCTCTCATGCGATTTTTCTGCATCAAATGGGTAATTTTCTGGAGTCCTTTGGGTTGCAAATAAGGTGAGAAAAATAGCTATACACTCATAGGGTCGCTCGTTTGGTGATAGTGAAATTAATTGTGCCGCGATTTGGAACCGAGAAGAAGTAAATCGTAGCATGAAATCCGGCCATCCTAAAATCAAAGTGGTATTTTTCTAGCCCTCTCCTAATCCTATATAACATGTAAAAATTATTAGAATGGAACCATGCTTTGTATTGTGGTCGAACGAAAAATCATTAAGTTATAAAACCCTAATTCGAATTTTATTTATAAAACGAACATACGATTTGGGGAGACTTTGTAAATAATTTTCGTGGCTTAGATATACTTCATACAACATAAGAAAAATGATGCTTTGATTTATGGATGTCGAATTAGTGAGTTTTTGGAATTAGGGCAAATCGGGTTTTAATGAAATTAAGTGGGAATTATGGAAAAATTTATAAACCGATTGATTTAGGGTTCTAAGGGGATGAATTCTGGAAAAAGTGATGATATAATGATGATTAAATGATGATAAAATGATTTGGAAATTTTAGGGTTTGATTTTGGTAATTTAATTGTTAAGCGATTTGTAAATAAATAGTAAAGGGGGTGTTTTGTAATTATTAAAACTTGTGGGATATTTTTGTAATGTTTTATAGATCAAGAGGAACATATAAAAATTATAACATGAGGGTCTTATTTGTAAATTTGGCAAGATATGAATTTATGTGATAATTATGAGTCGATTTAATAAATAATTAAAAGAGAAGGACTAAATATGTAAATTCTGGAAATTTAAGGATGATTTGAGAAACTTATGATATTCAGGGGGTTATGTGCTATTTTGATAATTTAATGACCTAATATGTAATTATTAATAATTAAAGGTTGAAATTGTAAATTAAAGGATTTAATATGTAACTTTGATAACTAGAGGGACTTAATGTGTAAATTATGAATACTTGAGGATACATTCGTATAATATGATAAAATAAGTGATCATTGTGTAAAATGAATAAGTTAAGGGTTTAATGTGTAATTATGGATATTATAAGGTTTAAAAGGTAAATTATATAACTTAAGGGTGTAAAGTGTAAAATTTGGAAACTTGAGGGGCTGAAATTGTTAACTTGATAAATATGGATTCAAAACAGATTATTTGGGATATTTTCATATTTAAATCTTAACTTTGATATAATTACATTTAAAACCCTAATTTATGTAAAGTCGTCATTATTAACCCTAAACTTTTGTGACTTGCTAAAATACACCCTGAAGCCATAATATGTTGTGATAATGACTTAACCTAAATGAGATTATGGAAACTTACTAAATATGGAAACCTGCTAAAAATGGAAAGTTACTTAAAATGGAAAGGGTTGTAATTCTTTTCTACCCCTCTAGGTGTGAAGAAGGAGAGGACCTGATCTTTCCATCTTATTCATTTCTGGTTGTGTTTGCTGTTGAAATAAGGTACAGATATTCTGCCCTTTTTAATAAGGTGCCTTCGACCTCTTGACTTTTGATTTGAACCTATGATATGAACCTTTGGCATTTGAACCTATGATATGAACCTTTGACTTCTGAACCTCTTATTGAACCCTGTGATATGAACTTTGAGTTTTGGACTATGATTATGACATATGAACCTTTGCTTTGATATGAACCTTTGACCTTTGACCCCAGTTTGATACTACGAGCCAAAATATGTTTCCTAGCCATGAAGGTAACATGGCCGTGTCATTGATGCACCAATGGCATGACTCTTGTGTGGTCAGAGTGATTAACCACACCGTCCCCATTATGATATGTTATGCGCGCTTTATGATTTGTTATGGCCGATATGATTTGTTTGGGGGGCGTATGGATGCATCCTAGATATGTTATGATATGTTTTGATATGATATGATATGGTGACTGGGGCTGGGTGCAATCCACTCCTTTCACAAAATATGGGAGCTAGCTACTCCACCTGAAGAATGAGGACACCCCTCATATTATCTGATTATCTGAGAGGTCTCCCCTCTATATGATTATGAAGATATGATATGATATGATATGTGGTATGTTATGATATGGGCTCGTGGTGGATGACTGTCCATAAACCTTACTCTTTATTTCCTTTTCCTATATCTCATTCATTATGATATGTCTGTTCATTTCCATTTGATTTTGGTTTCCGTTTATTATATATATCTGTTCACTGGGCTTTTAAGCTCAGCCGCACGTTTTCTTTCCGTGTGCGGCAGGTTTTAGTTGGAAGCTGGGTATGAGTGAAGAGACCTTTGGACTTAGAAGGCCTTGGTAGTTTTTTTTTTCCGGAAGTAGAAGCTTGTAGAAGGATTTGCATTGACAGACATAGTATTTAGTTTTGTTTCTCATTTGTAACCTTGTAGTTTCAGTATAGCATGTGTAACCTTTGAATTTCTATTGTATTATTTAAGTCGTATGTTATGCTTGCCTTTGATATGTCACCGTTTGCGTAACACTTCTACCCTTGCCGGGTTGGGGTGTTACAATTATGGTATCAAAGCCAGGTTTACGACTTGTAGTACATCTACCCTTGGCCTGTGTAAGTTAGGACCCCTAAGTTTCCACTGTAGGCGCTCGTAGGATAACCTTTGCGAAGTTGCGTAGGATTTCCCCATAGTAACATAAGTCATAACCGGTGAGGAATGGGTAGTCTAGGACATCCATGTGAATAGTAATTGCTTCCGCATCACTCTGAATCTTGCCTTTGCCTTTAGTCATGTCTTATAAGAACGTTGTCGCAGAAGACGAGGAAGTCTTACCTTCCGTCATTTGAATGATGAACATTGTATGTTAACCAATTTCCTTTAGAAGGATTTGATGTTGATATTTGTCCAGTACGGAATTGTTATCTAAGCATGCTGATGCTAATAACTGATATTCCATACATCTCAACTCTGACAGTAAACGATGTTCGTATTACTATCGGTGCACACCCTACCATTCCTATGTTATAAGCTAAACAAGATTTCAATCCTTTGAACTGTTCACGATTCTAAATTTGATATATTTGACCTTGATATATTCTAATACTCTCCCATCCTACACTTTGATGAACCATGTACCTAAATTTGATATGTAAACTATCCGTATGATTTGACAACCACATTCGCTCTGAGAATCCGTTTCCCTTTGGATGTATTTGACTTTGAGGTCTCTTGACTATGGAGTGGTGGTTTTTGTAAAGCTATCATGGACTGCAATATTGGCGACCTCTAACAATCTGCTTCACCATATTTTGATATAATATTCTCAATCATTAAATCTGTTAAGATTATTGTTGCTATGAAGCACATACTCCGATCTTTTTGATTCCCAATTTTCTCCTAACGACTGAATATCCACTCTTAGAAAGCTCCGGCATTTGAAAGTTGTTGTTCGAATTTCTGGTGTTCTGATGAACCTTTTGAGATCCGTTGGGAAATGAAGTTGCTTTGACCTGAAGAAGTTAAGAGATTGTAGGAACTGATGGAATATGAGATTGTTCACTTCAGTGATCTCTTGAATGCTCCTGTTGGTTTATGAAGAAGAAAGAGAGGAGTGTGCGGCGGCACACCGACCATCGTGAATGTAACCGTAATCATTATTCCATTTCCGCGTGACAATATTTGATTTGTTCTATTTTGAAACTTCGTAGCAGACGACCTCATTTGAGTTTGAAAGACGGAAGAAGCAACCACAAGAACATCTGAGAAGGAAGTTGACTAGTTGAGATTAAATTCCGCGAAGCATTACAATTTGATTTGTGAAGAGAAAGATTTGTGATATGAAGTTTTTCCCTAAGAAGATTTCCTGAAGTTGCGTTAGTACTCGTGTGACAACTATGAGTTCTGAATGATGTCAATTGTATTGGCTAGAAGATTCATGTTTTCGCAAGTATTCGGACAATTGTCATAGTATGACAGTGTGTTTATGCTCAGAGACGAACGAGGAACTCGTAGATCGTTTGTTTGTATTTTGTGAATCGACCCTTTGTTCTGGAAGAATAGTTTTGATTTGCGTTCAGAGATTGCAGCAGACAACACCACCAGGTATCCGATGGCGACAGAGTTTCCACAGAAAGGACCAAGACTGAAGACCATTGTCAGAGTTAGAAACCTTGTAGAAGATGTGCAGAAGAGGTTCGTGACAGGCATTACCAAGAGAGAAGCAGGTGAGAAGAAGACAGGTTAAGATGAGACTCGATTATACCCCAAGCAGCACGTGGAGACTTCAGTTGGGCATCAAGACGACCAGACCGTAGGAGATGAGCTTCAGCACATAAACCAGGAAGTCCACAGCAGTTTGAGTTGGTGAATTCTGAATCATGTTAGAAGACCTGTAGGAGACACGCAACCCTATTTCTCTAGTCATTTTAGTTGTACTAAGATGAATTGAGAGCTGAAGCAGACTCGCAAATGGAGGAATGCAAGCTGATCACGTCAGAGATTCACGCTACCACACCGAAGTGTCCAGGAGAAGTGTCGAAGACTTGAGGAACCAGACTCAAGTTTATGATTTTCTTTTCACCCTATGATTGTATGATTAGACAAGAGAACGACTATTTGGAATTTGAAAAGATTCGAGATCATGAAATTGAATGGATGAAATTTTGTAGTAAACGTTTGGATTCGGAAGATTTGATTTTTGTAAAGGATGAAGATATTGAAGACGTATTTCATTTCCTCTTAGACCACTCAAGTTTCCGTTACCTTTCGATAAGATCTTGAAGAGCCTTTTCCCTATTAGAAATTCCGTTCTGTGTTCGTTATGCATTTGTTTGGATGATGGTTTCGTTATGTGAAGGGTGATGAATTGTGGAAGACCTAACGTTTCGGCGACGAGTTTCATTTTGAGGTATACACATTTCGTTACGCTATTTGTACGTTCAAATTCCTCCGATTTAGAATCAGTAGTGATGTTTGTTTTGGACCAACCTTAAGAGATAGAAAGACTGATAGGTGGTTAAGATAAGTAGTTCTGTTCGCGACTTGAGATAAAGTATGACCATCATGATGGTATACTCATATGAGGCTGGTATTATGACGGTTCGCGAACGTGATAATACTTACATCATATGACGTACCCTCATTGTGTTCATAGGATATTTCGAGGAGTACTTTAGAAACCTTAGAATTTTGATTAGAGATGTGAGAATTTTTGCATTTGTAAGATTTAGGTTCGTCCCACCTATACGCTTAATCTGTTTCGCCGTTATACGATTTGATACGTTTGGATTCTCGGTACGCGGTTGTTGACCTTTGTAATTCCAATAAGAATCTTAAGTTCTGCTATAAGTTTCTTCCATTTGATATCACCTACAATTTATTTTCTGTACGATCTCATCTGATTTGCCTAATCGAATGCTATGGACGGCATATCTGTCACAATCCTGCGTATCCTTGTATCTCTTCTGAGAGAATATGATAACCATTCGTCATGTTTGAATATGATCCTTGAAATCTGAATTTCGTATGATATGTCATTTATGGGAACTGAAGTTACTTTTGGATCGACAATGAAGAGTCATGAGAAACAAGTCTTTTTGCATTTCCGTTCGCTGTCCGTTGTGTCTTCTGTTTCGTTTCTTCTCCGCTCGCAAAGATTCTTTGGAAGTACCACCCAGAGCGGAAAGCTACCTGTGAAACCGAGGAATCAATACGAGCTAGTTATCCGCATTCTGATCTAGTACGTCCTTATTTTGTTTTCGATCCTTCCACTTCTGATTCTTTGCAAATTTCGAGGACGAAATTTTTCTGTTAGAGGGGAAGAGTTGTAAAACCCTAAAAATCTAAAACGCGTAAAAAGACCAAAATGCCCTTGAAACTTTAAAAATTAATTAAAGCTTAATTAAAGTTCCGAATTAATCCCAAACCTCGGGAAACGAACAAGATATGATACAAAATAATTTTTGTGACTTCGATAAATATTGATACAAGTTGTGAAATGACCAAAACACCCTTGTGTGCACCGAAAATATAAATACTTAATTATTTGCATTTATAAACCATATAAATTATGAACTTAATTAGAGAAAATTCACAAAATAAAAAGAGAAAAATTTATGGGCCTCAAGGCCGGTACCTAGGCCTCATTCCCTCCCCTATGTTCGACCAAACACAAGTACACATAATCCCTAATTTAATTTCCACCCATAAACCCTAAAATAAAACAAGCCGCCACTTCTAAAATTCACCAAGCTCTCATGCGATTTTTCTGCATCAAATGGGTAATTTTCTGGAGTCCTTTGGGTTGCAAATAAGGTGAGAAAAATAGCTATACACTCATAGGGTCGCTCGTTTGGTGATAGTGAAATTAATTGTGCCGCGATTTGGAACCGAGAAGAAGTAAATCGTAGCATGAAATCCGGCCATCCTAAAATCAAAGTGGTATTTTTCTAGCCCTCTCCTAATCCTATATAACATGTAAAAATTATTAGAATGGAACCATGCTTTGTATTGTGGTCGAACGAAAAATCATTAAGTTATAAAACCCTAATTCGAATTTTATTTATAAAACGAACATACGATTTGGGGAGACTTTGTAAATAATTTTCGTGGCTTAGATATACTTCATACAACATAAGAAAAATGATGCTTTGATTTATGGATGTCGAATTAGTGAGTTTTTGGAATTAGGGCAAATCGGGTTTTAATGAAATTAAGTGGGAATTATGGAAAAATTTATAAACCGATTGATTTAGGGTTCTAAGGGGATGAATTCTGGAAAAAGTGATGATATAATGATGATTAAATGATGATAAAATGATTTGGAAATTTTAGGGTTTGATTTTGGTAATTTAATTGTTAAGCGATTTGTAAATAAATAGTAAAGGGGGTGTTTTGTAATTATTAAAACTTGTGGGATATTTTTGTAATGTTTTATAGATCAAGAGGAACATATAAAAATTATAACATGAGGGTCTTATTTGTAAATTTGGCAAGATATGAATTTATGTGATAATTATGAGTCGATTTAATAAATAATTAAAAGAGAAGGACTAAATATGTAAATTCTGGAAATTTAAGGATGATTTGAGAAACTTATGATATTCAGGGGGTTATGTGCTATTTTGATAATTTAATGACCTAATATGTAATTATTAATAATTAAAGGTTGAAATTGTAAATTAAAGGATTTAATATGTAACTTTGATAACTAGAGGGACTTAATGTGTAAATTATGAATACTTGAGGATACATTCGTATAATATGATAAAATAAGTGATCATTGTGTAAAATGAATAAGTTAAGGGTTTAATGTGTAACTACGGATATTATGAGGTTTAAAAGGTAAATTATATAACTTAAGGGTGTAAAGTGTAAAATTTGGAAACTTGAGGGGCTGAAATTGTTAACTTGATAAATATGAATTCAAAACAGATTATTTGGGATATTTTCATATTTAAATCTTAACTTTGATATAATTACACTTAAAACCCTAATTTATGTAAAGTCGTCATTATTAACCCTAAACTTTTGTGACTTGCTAAAATACACCCTGAAGCCATAATATGTTGTGATAATGACTTAATCCAAATGAGATTATGGAAACTTACTAAATATGGAAACCTGCTAAAAATGGAAAGTTACTTAAAATGGAAAGGGTTGTAATTCTTTTCTACCCCTCTAGGTGTGAAGAAGGAGAGGACCTGATCTTTCCATCTTATTCATTTCTGGTTGTGTTTGCTGTTGAAATAAGGTACAGATATTCTGCCCTTTTTAATAAGGTGCCTTCGACCTCTTGACTTTTGATTTGAACCTATGATATGAACCTTTGGCATTTGAACCTATGATATGAACCTTTGACTTCTGAACCTCTTATTGAACCCTGTGATATGAACTTTGAGTTTTGGACTATGATTATGACATATGAACCTTTGCTTTGATATGAACCTTTGACCTTTGACCCCAGTTTGATACTACGAGCCAAAATATGTTTCCTAGCCATGAAGGTAACATGGCCGTGTCATTGATGTACCAATGGCATGACTCTTGTGTGGTCAGAGTGATTAACCACACCGTCCCCATTATGATATGTTATGCGCGCTTTATGTTTTGTTATGGCCGATATGATTTGTTTGGGGGGCGTATGGATGCATCCTAGATATGTTATGATATGTTTTGATATGATATGATATGGTGACTGGGGCTGGGTGCAGTCCACTCCTTTCACAAAATATGGGAGCTAGCTACTCCACCTGAAGAATGAGGACACCCCTCATATTATCTGATTATCTGAGAGGTCTCCCCTCTATATGATTATGAAGATATGATATGATATGATATGTGGTATGTTATGATATGGGCTCGTGGTGGATGACTGTCCATAAACCTTACTCTTTATTTCCTTTTCCTATATCTCATTCATTATGATATGTCTGTTCATTTCCATTTGATTTTGGTTTCCGTTTATTATATATATCTGTTCACTGGGCTTTTAAGCTCAGCCGCACGTTTTCTTTCCGTGTGCGGCAGGTTTTAGTTGGAAGCTGGGTATGAGTGAAGAGACCTTTGGACTTAGAAGGCCTTGGTAGTTTTTTTTCGGAAGTAGAAGCTTGTAGAAGGATTTGCATTGACAGACATAGTATTTAGTTTTGTTTCTCATTTGTAACCTTGTAGTTTCAGTATAGCATGTGTAACCTTTGAATTTCTATTGTATTATTTAAGTCGTATGTTATGCTTGCCTTTGATATGTCACCGTTTGCGTAACACTTCTACCCTTGCCGGGTTGGGGTGTTACAAAGTCCAACAGCAGAATGTCCAACAGCAGAGTCAATATGCGTAGCAGCAGAGTAAATTCACACCGAACAGCAGAGTCATATAACAATCAGCAGAGTTATATAACAAACAGCAGAGTGAAATAGCATATCAGCAGAGTAAAATAATGCAGCAGCAGAATAAGAATAAGTGTAACAGCACTGTGTAATCCCAATTAAATACAAAATACTGATCTGCTCCAACTTGCAATAAATGTGATCCACTGACCATAAGCGACAAACAAATCTCACCCCACTATTAGAAGATCACCAATGAGCAAATCTCAATCTCCAATTCATAAAATATCAAATCAGCTCGGGGTGATATTTACTTGCATAAAACGACAACTTGCAAGAAATTAGTACGAAAATAATAAACTCTTTACTTTCTTCACGTGCGCCAATCACCAAACTTTGAATCGTTGACCACAGTGAAACCTTGACCAATCAATTCCAACACAGACGAATTAATGTGATTCCATCGACCCCACAATTGCACAATTCGAATATTATAAGCAGTACTGTGTGATGACTGACCCTCGTGAATATATCAATAGTATCCAGTCAATGTAGAATTAACAGACCTCCGATCCATAATATCAATTTAGTACGAGGTTATGTTGTCACATAAAAACAAAACAGTAAAATCGATACCTTGATTTTTTAAACGATAAACTTGAACAAAACCTTATTGATCAGAAAACCTTCTTCAGATCTGCTTCTTATCTACTCTTCTTTCAACAACAAATAAACTTTGTGAATCCCTAGGTAACGAGCTCCCAAGCTCTGATACCAATTGTAGAAACTAATGACGTGCTAAAGATAGTTTCTTGGATCGTTTTGAGCCTTAGGGTTCAACAATAACAATGAACAATTATGCACAGCGGAATAAAACAAATCAATTGTTATTGACACAAAGTTTTTCTCCACAATCACCTCCAATTATATTTGATCAGAATATAACATGTTACCTAACTGTAACAGGGATCTAAGACACCTCAGACCTTGAAGGATACGAACCAACTTTACAAACCCTAGGCGTTTACAAACCTACACGCCTAGGTTACACATACACACACCTTTTGACTACATTATGGAAGACACATATGAAACCTATGTACCCTTGATCTCTTTATATAATAGAGATTTAGGGTTTACAAAATACTACGAAGGACTAAAATATAAAATCTTCTTTATCAAATAAGTCCCTTCTGTTTCATTCTTCATTAATTGAAGAATTCTTCCTTTGTCATTTTAAACCCTTTTGTTTCATTCTTCTATTTATTTTGTCTCATCAAATCTAGAATCCCAACACTAGTGATGGATACCCTGTTCAAAACATAACAAGCAGTGCTTACTGCTTCAGTCCAGAACATAGTGGGTAATTTAGAGTCTGCAAGCATGGATCTTGCTGCCTCTATTAAGGTCCTATTCTTTCTTTCAGCAACCCCATTTTGCTGTGGGGTTCTTGGATTGCTATAGTCCCTGTTGGTCCACAAATTATATATGGATCACTAAGTAGTTTTGAATACCTAGTAGATGGTTAGGATAAATCCGAACCAATCTAAGTGAGAAACCCTAAGTGATTGTTAATGTTAATGCGGAATCTTAACAAGAACAATTTAGAACACAAGCAGGGATATCACTAACTTCGTATATTGATATTCACTATTATCAATTCGTACAACTCACACACATAAACTAACAACCTTTAGGGATCCTTTTATAACACAAGGAAACCCTAGACGACATAGAAGATATACACAAATCTTCTATAAAGATACATACACGCATTGTATCTTTTCCTAATATAACTCTAACAAACTTTCCTATCTTCACGACCAGACCAGACTTTATAAGTCAACCAGACTTAACATTTACTACCAGACTTAACTTTACATAACCAGACCTAAATCACAAACAGACCTAACTCAGTAAACGACCAGACCTAAGTAGTAAACTACCAGACCTAAGTAGTCTGTTCTTGATATGCATCATAATTCCCAACAATCCTCCCCTAACTTGATCTTCATGCTTCATGAACTTCAAGTTCTTCTGATTTAGCCTTCTGAGGATTGAATCTTGAACACTTTGAAATGTATTTAGGTCTTGTTCCTTTCTAGCAGCTTGAATCTTGATAAGCTCTTCTGATATGGACTTGGCAGCAACAATGACTATATGTACATCAATTCATATTAAGTTTCATAGCTATTCTCATCACTTCCAGATGTGTTAACATCTGTGAGAGGTGAATCATTGAAATTTAATGGATTTGATGTCTCTTTACCAATAGCCATTTCTACTGGAGTAGCCAAATGTTTTGGTGTGTAAGACCATGGTACACTGATAACCATATGATTTTAAGCAAATCATCAGCTTATCAACGGATTTGTTAAGTCTTTACCAAAAGCCGTTTGCTTCTGGACTAGTCAATTCTTTGATGGAAAAGCACCTCATCATGGTGAATTGATTACCATTTATGGTTTTCCACAGCCTTTACCACAAGCCATAACCTTGTGGGCTAGCCAACTCTTCACTTATCTTAGATATGGTGAGTTGAATACCATACAATTTTTGGCAAATTGTCAGCCATAAACGGATTTGAGCAATCTTTACCTGTTAGCCGTTTGCTCAGGATTAGCCAGTCCTTGTGTTGATGAGACAAGGTGGACTGATAACCTTTTGATGTGTTAGTGCAAAGCACCTCCACCAAGTGAGAAGTTCCAATAGTCTCACTCAACAACTTGTGAAAATTCTTTCAAACACTCTTAGGCTACATCCTTCAAAGACTGCTTCTTAATCAAATCCAATAACATCTCATATCCTTCATCCTTTTTACTAGCATACAACTTTTTGTTCATCATTTCCTTGCAGACACTCGATGATAAAGGATATTCCACCTCTGCAAGCATATAAATATCAGCATTCTTTAATGACACACAATGTACCTTGCAGGTATGAAAATATCTCCAGCTGACAATGTTCTGTTCCTCAGGAAGTTTCCATACTATATCAGACTCAGTAGGTGGCTCAAACATCACCTTCAAATTTCCCCAAAATACTCTTTCAAACTCATCTTCAGGAGGATGATCTCCATGTTTAATATTTACCAACTGATACAGTTCTTGAAGATCCTTCCTATTTACATCAATCAAAATGCCAGCAAAATTCATATAAACAATGTTAGAATTATCTTCCCTTATTATTTGATATGCAGCCCTTCCACCAGTCATGATAAGTTGATACTTGACAACCTTAGTAGGTTCCTTAGTGCTTTCAATAGTCCCCATTGTGGCTCCTTCAGATGAAGGTTCTTCATCTAAATCCTCTTCAACAACTACTTTCTTGGATTTACTCTTCCTTTCCAAACCTTTTCTTCTTTGAAACACAATAGGCCTAATCACTTCACCTTGCACTTCTTCTGTTGACTTACCAGCTTCAGGTTGTGTATCAATCACTTTATCAGATTCAATGACTAGTTCAGTCTTTTTAGCCTTTCTACCTTGAAAGCAAAATTTCTGCACATCATCATAATCAGTAGCTTTGTAACCTTGATCTCTCTCAAATGCCTTGAGATATGCTACTTGAATTTCTTCATATGACTTCTTTTTCATCTGATCCAAAGAAAGATGCATTTGATTCTTAAGATACATCTTCATATCATACTTCTTTTCTGCCATAGACATCTTCTTAGGAATCTTAGATTTCTTTTGAAGTTTGAACTTTTCCAAAAATCCACCCAATGTATCATCATTACTTCTTGCATTAATGAAGTCAGCTAACTGTTTGGCTCTTTCATCAGCAGTTAAACCTTCAATAGTTAGCAGCTCTTCATACTTTGCTCTTACTTCATCATCAACATTGAGTAGTTTTGTGAAATCATCAGATTCTTCAGCCAACTGTCTTGCATAGACTGCATCTAACATCTTTTGTCTCTCTTCATCAGCAATATCTTGAGCCTTAATCCTCTCAATTTCAGCCTCAGATGCAAGTTCTTCTCTTGTTTTTCTCTTAGACTTCTTTGGCAATGAAGTTTCTTCATTACCAGAACTAAGTTCATTAACAGACTTTTCTTTACCAGACTTGTCACCAGACTTTTCATCAGATATAGTCCCAAACTTTTCAACCTCTTCCTCAACAGACAAAATTAACCTTCTTCTTTTCTTGTCCTGTTTGATTTTGCCCATTGATTGAGCCAAAGTCTCTGCAACTTCCAATGTCTCTGGACTAATTGTGGTGGTGACATTATCTTGAACAAGTGGTTCTTGAACTGGTGTTTGAAGAATGTTTTCTTGTTCTTGCTCCATATATTCTTGTTCTTGCTCCAAATTCCTCCCCTGTTTGGAAGAATTTTCAGCTTCATCATCCTCATCATCAAAAGAGACACCCTTTTTCTTTATTGCTACTCCCATTTTCTTTACTTTCTTCACCAAAGTCACATATGCTTTCCTGAGTGCCTCATTAGCCTTTTCCAAAATGTCAATCTTCTTTTGTAGTTGAGGAACAATGACAAGGAGATCTTCCACAGTTATGGGATTATGTGCCTCCTCCCTTTCAGGACTTGGAACATGTGGTTGTGGAGGTGAAGATTGTTGAATAGGTGTAGATGATCTTTCAACTGATGGTTGTGATGGTGAGGGATCTGGTTGAGGTGATGGAATTGGAGAGGATGTAGGTGTAGCAGATTTGGATGATGCTTGGTCTTGTGCTTCATCAGAGTCCACTTGTGCAGCTCCAGAAGTGCCTGCATTGTTAGTACCAAGCATAGCAGCAAGCAAAGGTTTGTCTGTCCCTTGAAAACTCCTTTTTAGATTTGCAAAAAGTTTTGAAGTAAAGGCCACACTGATGTAAGGCACTTTATCCCTAGTTTCAAAATTTAAGATCATTTGCAAAAATCTTGGATACATTAAAAATTTTGGGTTCTTAGCATTTTTCACCATGCCTTCAAAAATTAATTTTGAAAAGTTAAATTTCCTTCCAGATGATAAACAGACCAATGCAGAAGCAATTTTGCTTCCAAATTGATCCCATCCACCACTTTTGGGACTTAAACTCTGAAGTAAATGATGTACTAAAAACCTCCACTGAGGTGAAAAATGACTTTTCCAAAAGGTAAAGCTTCCATCTGTGGGATACCCAATGCTATTCAAACCCTCAAAAATATCCTCATTAGACAAATCAAATTCTCCTAAAGCATCATCCAATTTGAGACTGTCCCTAATGGATGCTTCAGAAATGGTAAAATCATTTTTGTCTATGACAACTCTTAAGCATGGTGTCCCATCATCGAGAGTCTCAGAGGTAACCGACCTCCAGAACTGCTTGACAAGGGACTGATAAATAGTAGGATTATGAGTTAAAGAATAACAAATATAAGAACCTTTTAGAAAATCCACAATCTGCTCAAAACCTGCACTTTGATCGGGCTTCTTCAAGAACCCAACTTGATTATGTTTGTCCACAAACTTGAGATTAGCCATGGATGAGTGAATGAGTTAGGTCTGGTTGACAAGAGAGGTAGGGTTTTGAAAAATATTTGCGTAGAAACAGAGTCGTGAGTAATAAAGATTATTTAAATTTGGAAGCAAATAAAGAATAAAAGAAGATAAATAATATCAAATTTTAAGTTTATATACTTCATAAATATCTTGTTTTACCGAAAATAGTGCAACGGTAATATATTAGTAAAATCTTTGGTTACTCTGACCAGATCTAACGGTCATAAAAATTAACACTACCCGACCTAAAAAGTCAACCAGGCCGAATCATACACTTACCAGACCTAACCAAGAGAGTGGACTTACATACTTACTATAGCGAATGCAAAGCTTTGTAACACCTCATTCCACTTTTCTCTGCAAGAATTAGTTGAAAGAACAAGAAACAGGAGACAAAAACCAATTTTTGCAAGACACATGAGCTACCAGATTTAACACTTAAGGGTACCTGATTTAAAACATTTAAAAACTTGTACATTTGCCTCCCCTTAAATGTACATTGCCTCCCCTTAAATGTAAATTCCATTTTTTTTTTTTTTTTTTTTTTTTTTTTTTTTTTTTTTATCACAAACAAATACTTAACCAAAATAAAACCGAAGGTCAACTTTCCATAAACACAATTAATAACTCTTTCCCTGCAAGTATTTACTCATACACCAACCAAGCATTAAAAGACATTAAACCTTGATTTTCCCTATAAAACCACCCATAGTTTTATCACAAAAACCATCACAAAGCAGAAGAAAACCTTAGAAGCATAATGGATCCATCCAACGTAAACACCATAGAGATTTCATCCGATTCCTGGGATCCAAATGATTCATCCTCTGATACATCCTCAGGAGGATGGGGTGGATACTTCCCACCAGGGTATTCATCAATCACAAGAAACAAGACATTGAGAGAAGCAACTCTGAAACAATGGCTGGCTGCTTATGATCTGTCTGGAAAGGAACCAGACAATGAAAAACCAAAAACTTCAAGACCAACTCCTCCTTCTGATGTAGATGATAAAAGTGCCAAAGAAGAAGACCCCTCCAAGAATGATGAAGAGACCTTTCCTTCGAAGACTGTGCCTTCCCTGAGTAGTGGTTCTGTGCTACGTCCTCCACCAAGCAGTGTGGTTCTTGCACTTCCAAGCCCAAAAGCATGGAATCAATTTGGTGGAAGAGGAGCCAAGAAGACCATTCCTGATTTCATGGGTAAAGGGAAGCAGAAGGTGTAGGTGGTGATGATTAGCTGGTTTGGGAAAAATCTTTTGTCTTAAGAAGCTTTGTAATTTGCATCCTAGAATGCAATTTCTTGTTATTAAATAAAAAGCTCTTTGGTTTTGATGTTTTAATTTTCCACATATGAATAACTTGCAAATAGAAAAGAGCTAACAACTGCAAAACAAAGTTAAGTACAAAATACCAAACACACATACTATAGAGAGCAAAATAAGTACTGAAAATAAGAATAACCAAGAAGAATAGCAAGGTAAGAAACAAACAAGTATACAAACTGTACAAAGTTAAGAAAGAAGATCAGTTTTTCTTAACAACCCAAGCCTGAGTGGGCTTGTGTCCATCCTGTGGAGTAACATACTTATAGGTCTTGTATGAACTTGCTCCAGTGAAACCATGTTTGGACTTATAGGTAAATTCATTTTTAAATGGATTCCAAGTCCAACAATCAGAGAAATTGTCAGTAGAGCCCCCATTTGTTTGTCTCCTTACAGGTGAATGAGCTTTGTAAAAATGATTTCTTTGAAAATTTTCATTCACCTGAGGTTTTTGAAAAGGTTGCTTGGGTCTTAAAAAACCAGAGTTCACATTAGGTCTCACAGAGTTGACATAACCAGTATTTACTTTAGGCCTCATAAAATTAGCATTTTGCCTATACACATTAAAGTTTCTGTATCCAGACCCAAAATTTTGTCTACCAGAACTAACAAAGGAGTTAGGTCTGGTAGTGTTATTAAGTTGAACTGGTCTGGGAACAAACTGGTTGGCATGATTAACTCTATTAGCATTATTCCAAACTGGTTTATTTGAACCATTAACCTTATTAACATTCATTCTCTTTTGCTCAGCCTCTCTTTTCATTCTCTTTTCATGGAAGTCACAATCTCTTATTAAATGACTCAAACTTCCACACACAAAACATCTTTTAGGAGCATAATTGTAACTACTCCTACTTTCTCTGTGAACACTATTGCTTCTAGGTGACTCATTCAATTTAACAGATTCCCTAGGAGTTTTTATGTGATTGACACAACTAGGTTTAACTGTTTCAGCCTTTTGTTCAGTCACTAAAGGTTTAGTAACAACAGGTTCACACTTCATAACAACTCTAGGTTCAGGATTCTCTTTTTCCTCATTGTTTGTATCAGACTTAGAGTGATCAGAGGAATTATCAATAGATCCTTCAGAGTCATTGGATTGACAATAAGAATATCTACTAGATTTGTCCTCTGAGGTAGTTGATTCAGACACTTGAGGACCTTTCTTACCATACACAAAGAGTGAATCATCTAACTCCTCTTTTTCAAGAGGAGTATAGTCATCACTCAAGGGTGGTGGTACTCCCTTAAAGTCACCAGTCTTAACAAACCTATTGTACAAAGGTTTATCAGCATAGTCCTCTTCTCTATTCTTAAATATATCCCTATTCTCATTTTCCTCATATCCTAAGCCACATTTTTTATTTGACTTAATTTGAGAATCCCAACACTTAAACAGGTTTTTATTTGAATTGTTCCATTGATCTACTCTTTTTCTCAGCTCATCCCTCTCCTTCTGAATTCTAAGCCCTAATTGTCTATACCTTTTAAGCTTCTCATCTTGTTCATATATTTTATTAGCTTGAAAGTATAGTTTTTCATTTAAAGCAGCATGTTGATTTTGAAGGGTGACCTTTTGTGCCTCTAAAGTTTTTACAGCATTTTTATGTGCTAATAAATTTACTTCTAGATCACCTATTTGTTCTTGCTGCTCATCACATAAAGCCTTAACATGATTATATGAGTCAGTACATAATTTAGAGCATAATGATACCTCATTACCAATGGCCATGAGAGCATGATCAGACTCCTCATTTACTCTTGGATGCTCACCCCAATTGACTCCTCCAGCTTCCATTGTCAGCAGACTCATCTGATTCTTCTCCATCTTCCCATCTTCAACTCTTTTCTCATCAGCAGACTTCTTCTCTGGACAATCTCTTGAAAAATGCCCATGCTTGTGACAGTTGTAGCATTCAACAGTCCTCTTTGTGTATCCCACTGGTGATTTGTTGTTGAAGTTGATAGTCCTACCATATTGCTTCTGAAATCGTTTGACCCTTAAAGCAACCATGGCAATGTGCCATTTTATATCCATCTCCTCAACTTCAGCATCATTAATTTGTTCAAGGTCTTCACTAATAAAGCTTTCATCTTCCGTTTGATTGGCAAAGAAAGAATGTATCACCTCATCAGTGAAACTTGAAGCAGACCTTTCACTTGAAGGAGTTTCATAGTTACCAGACCTAACACCAGATCTAACCTTGTAAGTACTGCTTTTGTTTTGAGATACAAAAGCAACATTTGAGGAACTGGTTGAACCCTGAGTGTTGTTACTGATGTCCCTTTCAAACATCCTGAGATTATTGTAAAGGTCATCAGGTGTCATAGAGTCTACTTCCTCCTTAATCCTCATTGCCACAGATACATTGCCCCATTCTGATGGTAAAGATCTAAGGAATTTGTGATTTGCATCCTCATTCGAGACTGCTGCACCATGAACTTCCAGTTGTGTTAACAGATGTTGAAATCTGTCATAGCCCTTCTCCAAACCTTCAGTCTTTGAAACACTAAATGTTTCAAATTGCTGTTTAAGAACAGCCTTTTGCATCTTTTTGGAGTTTGCATTACCTCCAAATCGTTTCTTAATTGCTTCCCACATCTCCTTAGCATCAAGAATGCCATGAAACCTTTGCAGATGCTCCTTAGGAATAGCCATAAGAAGCAGGGTTCTGGCCTTCTTTTCCTTCTCCACAGCCCTAATCTCCTCAGCAGATACTGGTGGCATTATTCTGAGCTGCCCATCATTCCCCTGTGAAATTCTCTTCTTAGAATTTCCCTTTTGGATCACCTTCCATACATCACTATCAATGTATTCCAGATAATGTTCCATCTCCATGGCCCATATATCATACTCTTCTCTCTTCAGTAGTGGAAGTTTTATGTTTGAGATTGTGGTTGTGGAAGGAATGGGTTGTTGTTGTGTTTGGGAGTTACTGGATTCAGTTTTTCCTTCATCTTCATGGTTTGATTGCTCATCCTCACTGTTATGGATTGAGAAAGTTTCAGGCTTATCGAGATCAGACATTGTGAAGGGTGATTTGAGTGAGAATTAGGTTTTAGTGTTCTACGAATTCAGAGTCTCTCTCCTTGCTCTGATACCACTTGTTGGTCCACAAATTATATATGGATCACTAAGTAGTTTTGAATACCTAGTAGATGGTTAGGATAAATCCGAACCAATCTAAGTGAGAAACCCTAAGTGATTGTTAATGTTAATGCGGAATCTTAACAAGAACAATTTAGAACACAAGCAGGGATATCACTAACTTCGTATATTGATATTCACTATTATCAATTCGTACAACTCACACACATAAACTAACAACCTTTAGGGATCCTTTTATAACACAAGGAAACCCTAGACGACATAGAAGATATACACAAATCTTCTATAAAGATACATACACGCATTGTATCTTTTCCTAATATAACTCTAACAAACTTTCCTATCTTCACGACCAGACCAGACTTTATAAGTCAACCAGACTTAACATTTACTACCAGACTTAACTTTACATAACCAGACCTAAATCACAAACAGACCTAACTCAGTAAACGACCAGACCTAAGTAGTAAACTACCAGACCTAAGTAGTCTGTTCTTGATATGCATCATAATTCCCAACAGTCCCTTTTTATCCCTTTAGACTGACAGAGGTCTATTAAAACAACATTTTTGAACTCTGTCCCATTATCACACCTAATACCTTTAACCTTTTTATTTAGCTGGTTTTCAACAAGGGTAATGAATTCTTTTAAAATTGGAGATGTTTCATCTTTAGTTTTCAAAAAGAATACCCAACAAAACCTGCTATAGTCATCAGTGATTACCAGGCAGAAATACTTGTGATCAATACTTCTGATTTGAGTTGGACCAAAGAGATCCATATGCAGCAACTGAAGAGGTTCTGAGATAGTTCTCACAGCAGTAATGGCTTTGTATGAGGCTCTGTGTTGCTTTCCTTTGTTGCAGGCAACACAATTGTGCTCATTGGTGAAGACTTTGGAAGGAAGTCCATGAACTAGACCAAGTTTAGAAAGCTTGTTAATGGTCTTGAAATTCACATGAGCCATCCTTCTATGCCATTTTGTAGACTCATCCAGGGATGCTTTAGCCACCAAACATGTTAGGTCACCTTCAGGTTGAACATCATTCAAATTGAATGTGTATAAATTGTAACTTCTGGGAACTCTCAGCAGAATTGTTGTATCTTCTGGAAGTTTGAAGTCTTTAGAGAGCACAAGACATTCATCCTCAGAGAAGAATACTTTGTTCTTGGTGTCACATATTTGTGATACTGAGAACAAGTTGAAATGTTGCAGTTCCTTCACATAATACACATTCTCAAAGTCCAAATTAGGTGTTCTGATGGTTCCTTTCCCAGTGATTCTACCATCTCCTCCACCAAAAGTCACATTGCCTCCTCCTTCAATGGGTACAAAATCATGCATCATCTCTATGTTTCCTGACATACTCCTGGAACAACCACTATCTACTATGCCTACTTCTTTACTTTTCAGAGGATGATCCTACAACAACAACAAAATTATACAAATTATTAGTACATTTTGGAGACTCAAGTCATTACTGACTTGAGCCTGCCTTGTGGATCATAAGAGTTAGGCCATGTAGATGTATAAGATCCACCATTGCTTTTGGACCTGCTATGAAAATTAGGTCCCTTTTTAGTCTAAAAACAACCTGCTGAGGGCTTAACAGCAGTATCCCAATATCCCCTACCCACATACATTGGGTCAATAAATCCAGGCCAATAACCATTCTGAAAGTATGAACTAGTTGGTCTCACATATGGTCTAGCAATAGGTCTTCTCCCAGCAGATGGAGAATGTCTATCAGCAGAATTGCTGGTCTTATGAGTTGCTTGTGGAACATATGGTGGTATATCCTTAACATTATTCCACATTGGTCTAGGTTTATTTTGACCACCATATACACCCAATCTTTGCTCATGAAAATTACAATCCTTAATAAAATGAAATTTACTTCCACACACAAAGCATTTCTTCTTTTTAGAAGATTTATTAAAAGTGAAAGATGTTCCATTACATGCAAGATTATTCAAACCACTAACATTAACAGAATTGTTTTTGACAGAATTAAAAACATTGTTTTGCAAAGAATTAAATGACAAGTCTTCAGAGGAAACTGTCTTTGAATTTGATTCATCAGCAGCAACTCTAACAGGCTTGTAGGGAGTCTTGGGTGTAGGCTTTGGTGAGGTCTTGGGTGAGGTCTGACTTTTCACTTGAATCACAACGGGTAGTAGACCCTTGGTCAGAGGACTTGTCACTAGAAGAACAAGAGACAAAGTCAGTAGAATTAGAATCAGGGTCTGGCAAGTCACTTGACTTTTTGCCATAAAGATGGTGTGATCCATCAAAGTCTGTGGTGGTGTTGGTAGTGGGCATGAATTCTCCTCTAATAGGTCCAGGCACAGCATGTAATTTTCCTTCTTTAACAAAATTTGCTAAGCATGCTGGTGTAGATTTACCCATATCAAACCTAGCCTCTAAACCAACATATTTTTTAAAACCTAAACCTATACTAGAGTTTACAGGTTGACTATTATAGAGACAGTTAGATAACTTATCACCTGATATTAACCAAGTTTTATGACTAGCTACTTCCTTCTCTAGTTTCTCTTGTAGTTCTTGGTTCTCTAACTCTAGTTTAGCCTTTTTCTTTTCACAACATTT
This sequence comes from Artemisia tridentata subsp. tridentata, assembly GCA_021014915.2. Taxonomy (NCBI): domain Eukaryota; kingdom Viridiplantae; phylum Streptophyta; class Magnoliopsida; order Asterales; family Asteraceae; genus Artemisia; species Artemisia tridentata. The sequence continues at coordinate 16,859,802 of CP139507.1, read as the reverse complement.
TAATTCATTTGTAGTACATGTTAAATCTCTCTCTAACACCCCTATCTTTTCATCATAAGCAACCTGATTCTTTTGAAACCAAATTTTCTGTCTTTCTAAAGTTTTTAAAGCCTGTTTGTAAGCCTCAACTTCAACATAACATTCATTATATTTAGGTTTCAATTCATCATATGCCTCCTTAAGTTCATTATATCTTTCACTACAACCAAAAACACAATTATGTACCTGAGAGATGCCCATAAAGGCAACTTGATCATGTTGATCCTCTGTAGTACAGCTTGCCAGCAATCCACTCTGCCCAGAAGCTTCATCATTATCAGGTTCATGTGCCTTCCAGTTAACATGGTCATCCAGAGTAACCAAAGCTCCAGCTTTCCCAGCTTCCACTTGATTATTCTGATAGGTAGTATACCTAACCTCATCACCAGCCTTCCTATCCTTGCACTCTCGTTTGAAGTGACCCATTTGTCCACAAGTATAGCATTTGATCTTCATCCTGTCAAATCTAGCTGGATCTCTTCCCTGGTAACCAAACTTTCTCCCAGACTTCTTTTCAAACCTCTGGACGTTCAATGTGAGCATGGCCACCTGCCACTTCAAGTTCATCTCTTCCAAATCCAGAGGATCCACCTGATCAAAATCCTCAAAAGCAAGTTGCTGCTGATGATCATAATTAGCAACAAAAGAGTGAAGTACATCTTCCAATACACCGCTAGACTGTGGTTGTGAATTTGGTCTGGTGTTGGTGTTGGAAGATGATGCTGAGGAGCTTGGGCTTGAAGTTTGAGTCATCTTATTGGAGGTGGAGCTGACAAAAGCTGAGTAAGTGGGAGTGGATGAACGAATGGGACTTCTGACATCAGGCTCAAGAGTCTTAAGCTTATTGTAGAGATCATCAAAAGATAGCATATCCAGTCCACCTTTAGCTTTGAGTGCAATGCTCACTTGCAGCCAAGATGGAGGTAAAGATCGCAAGAACTTTGCATTGCAATCCTCATTGTCTGGCCTGGCCTTCAGCTGATTCAATTGACTCAAAATCCTATGGAACCTGTCATACCCCTTGTGGATGCCTTCTTCCTCAGAGACTTGGAATTCTTGAAACTGTTGTTTCAGCATTGATTTCCTCATCCTCTTTGACTCATCATTCCCACCAAACCTAGCCTTGATGGCCATCCAGATGTCCATTGCATCCTGCATGTAGTGAAAGTCACCCATATGATCATCTGGTATAGCCTGAAGGAGAATAGTTCTAACTTTATTCTCTCTCTGTACAGCTAGAACCTCTTCAGCAGTTTTAGGACCAAGGATGGTAATCTTGCCATCAGCATCTTCGGTGTGCCTTTTCAAACTATTTCCCTTTTTGACAATTTCCCAAAGATTCCAATCAATATTAGTGATCCAGTTCTGCATCTTCATAGCCCACAATTCATACTCTTCCTTCTTGAGATATGGGAACTTTGCATTGCTGTTGGTGAGAGTGAGTTGTTGCATAGATGTGGTGTTATGGTTGTTGTTAACTTCTGATCCATCGTCTGATCCAGGCATTGTTTTGGTTGTTTTGATTGAGAGGGTGTAAAAGAAAAGATGTTCTTAGTATCACAGAGACTCTCCTGAGGCTCTGATACCACTTGTAGAACCTTAGACCTTGATAGATCTTTGAGCGCTCGTGGATCATTAGTAATGTTTATGTAATCACAAACACACTAATAGAAAGTCTCTAATACTTGTATTCTAAAGCGGAAATCAAACACAAGTAAGAACACAGATAACTAAGAAAGATTGATCCTCTATGGATCTTTGATTAATACTAAGAACTTGTTTTTTTAAACTCGTCCATCATACATAATAATGTGTTCCTTTTATAGATAAGGAACCCTAAATCGTTTTACTAGAAACCCTAAACCGTTTCACAAGAAACGTATCTTCTAAAAACTAAACAAGATAATCATAATAGTTTCCTAATAAAGCTCGTACATATCCTAACTAATAATAAAATACGCGGAATATCTATATCAGCAGAAACAAACTACGCAGAATCTCTACTTCCGCAGAAACACTTCTTCAGCAGATTCCTGCTCTTCAGCAGAATCCATCAGCAGTATTCTTCAGCAGAATCTTACTTAGCAGAATTCCCAACACACGCTTACATCACTAGTTAGACTAGCTTGAAATTATTACCCGTCCCGGTCATATTCAATGATCATCTCTCGAATTGGTACATTCTACTCAGACAAGTCCTTTGCGAGACACGTTTACATCACTGGATAACCAGCTTGAAATTATTACCCGTCCCGGACAAGTCTTTTCGATAACGGACATTTAGTTTCGTCAATTCGAGGGTTAAAACTGAGTCTGTCTGGTGAGCTCCACTAAGATTAAATTCCACGAACTTTGATCACATATAATCACGTCTTCTCCCCCTTATACCTAATCTCCCCCTCAAAAATAGCACGTAGTGATATTTTTGATATCAGCTGATTAAATGAGTGTCCTTGAGAAGAGATAGACGGATTTGCATCAAGTTGGTATATGTTGTCGTTGATTGCGAGTTCTGATCAGAAATAATCAGAAGGCTTCCTTTCGTTGCGGGTTTAGTACTGATATATACGAAAGCCATCATTGGAGCGCGGGTCCGAAACTGAATTGTTCCGAAGCCATAGTGAAGAAATTGAGAGAAGATATGTTCTCGCTCAAGCATATGTACACATCCGTATCATTGTTGAATGACATTTCTAGACACGTACAGAATATTGATTATACGAGAGACATATCGGAAAAAGAATATACATCACTTTTTTTTTAATCTATAACTAACTATATCGATATCTATGTACAGCGGAATAGTTTCAAGAAGTTTCGAGAAGACTTTCTAACTCTTTGGGAGTTAGGCTCCGCATGCCAATTCGTCGAACTAAATTGTCGAATCTCTCTTTTGGAAGAGCTTTAGTGAATAGATCGGCGAGTTGGTATTCAGTCTTCACGAAGAATAGTTCCACGGTTCCCTCTTCTACGTGTTCCTTTATGAAGTGATAGCGGACTCTAATATGCTTGGTCTTGGAATGTTGAACTGGATTGCATGAGATGGCTATGGCACTTTTCGAGTCACAATATATAGGAATGCGGTCGAAAGAGTAGCCATAATCTGTGAGTTGTGTCCTCATCCATAGAACTTGGGCACAACACGCAGATAGAGACACATACTCGGCTTCTGCGGTTGATAACGCCGTACAGTCTTGTTTTCTCGATGACCAGCCTACTAGCTTCTCTCCCAGAAATTGTGCTCCCCCGGATGTACTTTTTGCGGTGACTTGACAACCAGCATGATCGGCATCTGAAAAGGCTGTTAGTGTAAACTCCGAATCCTTCGGATACCAAAGTCCCATGTTAATGGTTCTTCGTAGGTACCGAAAGACCCGTTTAACCTCTTGGAGGTGAAGTTCGGTAGGCCTTGCCTGAAACCGTGCTAATAAGCAGACAGCAAAATGTATATCGGGTCAACTAGCAGTTAAGTACATGAGAGACCCAATCATGCTCCGATATTTCTTCGGATCGATGGGTTTCCCATATAAGTCAGAGCCTATTTTGGGTGAAGTGACCATTGGTGTACCAACAGAGTCACAATTTTCCATTCCATGTTTCTTTAAAATCTCAATTGTATATTTAGCCTGATTAATGAAAATGCCACGATGGGATTGATGGATTTGAAGTCCAAGGAAGAATTTTAATTCCCCCATCATTGACATTTCAAATTTACTTTTCATGAGATTTGCAAAATGTTTTGAATGTTTCGGATTAGTGGACCCAAAGATTATGTCGTCCACGTAAATCTGAACAATCAAAATATCATCTTTGAATTTTCTGGTAAACAAGGTCGGGTCAATTGTTCCTTTAGTGAAATTATTTAACAGCAAGAAAGATGATAATTCGTCATACCACGCCCTTGGGGCTTGTTTCAAACCATAGATAGCTTTCTTTAGCTTGTAGACGTAGTCGGGATGATCTTTGTCAACGAATCCATCTGGCTGACTCACATACACTTCTTCTTTCAGAGTTCCATTCAAGAAAGCTGTCTTGATATCCATCTGATAGACCGTGATGTTTTTGTGAGCTGCGTAAGCTAAGAAAATCCTGACCGCCTCAAGTCTTGCTACTGGCGCGAATGACTCATAAAAATCTATTCCCTCTTCCTGTCTGAATCCCTTGGCCACTAGACGATCTTTGTTGCGAATTACAGTCATCTCTTCATCCTTCTTGTTCTTCCATAACCACTTAAGATCAATGACGAGCTTGTCGATTGGTCTCGGCACTAAATCCCAAGTGTCATGTAATTTATATTGGAGAAGTTCTTCCTGCATCGCTTCAATCTACGCATTATCTGCCATCGCCTCTCGAATGTTCTTTGGCTCTTTTAGACTGACTGAGCAGGCGAAGATGCACATGTCGCAATCGGTGGCGAGTTGTCTTCTCGTCTGAACTGGCCGTGAAGGTTCACCAATAACGTGTTCTATTGGATGGTCTTTGGTCCACTGTAACGTAGAAGGGTACCTTGGATTTGACGAATGCGTGTTGGATGGTTCTTGTAACCTAGAAGAAGATTTAGGAGATTCCGTAGCAAATGGGTTTTCGAATGGTTCTTCTTCTAACACAGCATCGTTTTGTTGTTCTTCTTGAATTGGTGTGGTTTGGTGTTGCTCATCAACTCTTGGTAAAACAATTTCAATTACTGGATTTGCTGGAGTAGATGTTGATGATGTTGAGGGAGTTGGTGCGTCAGCTTCGATTGTGGTAGATGCATCTTGTGGTGGTGGTGGTAGTTGTTGTTGTTGAGCGGGTGCAGCGGAACGTTGTTGTGATGCATTTGTCGAAGCTCCACCATAGTACTCATCATACATAAACTCGAAGAAATTTTCCAGTTCTTGACTTGTTGGTTTTTCGGTGTTAGTTGACTGAGCTCCTTGGGGTACGAGTCCTGAACTAATATGTCCAGAAGTTTGACTGTTTGGTGCGGGTCCTAATCCGGTATGATTAGAAGCCATCGGGTTAAGCGCGGGTTCTAGAGCGAGTCTCTCAGAAGCCATCTGTGAAATCTCATCAAATTTCACATTCATCGTCTCCATTACTCTTTTAGTTCTTCTATTATACACCCTGAATGCCCTCGAGTTATCTGAATAACCAATGAAGATTCCAATATCACCCTTAGCTTTCAGTTTCCCCAGATCTTCTCTGTCGTTCGTAGGATAGCACAAAGCGCCAAATACATGAAGGTAAGAGATATCGGGTTTTCTGTTGTTCACTAATTCATATGGGGTTTTATTGAATTTTAGATGGATTAGGGATCGGTTCTGAGTGAAACAAGCAGTGGAAACAGCATCGGCCCATAAGAATAACGGTGCACTGGAATAAATTAGCATTGTGCGAGCAGCTTCTACAAGAGTTCTATTTCTTCTTTCAACTACCCCGTTCTGCTGAGGAGTTCTAACAGCTGATGTCTGGTGAGTAATTCGAGTTTCTTCAAAATATGTTCTTAACTCCTGATTAGTGAATTCCGTGCCGTTGTCAGTTTTTACAATCCTTACTGGAGCTTGAAGTAGAACTTGAATTCATTTCAAAAAGGTGATGATGATGCCTGGTGCTTCGTCTTTTGATTTCAAGAATCTTACCCATGTATATCTTGAATAGTCATCGACGATCACAAGAATATACTTCTTCCCATTGATACTCTCAACTCTCATTGGGCCACATAAGTCCATGTGCAACAAATGTAACTTATCGACCGAACTGGGTACGGTTTTAGGTTTGTATGTTGCCCGTTTGCTTTTGCCTTGCTCACAGGATGGACATAAGTGTTCTTTGGTGTATTTGAATTTTGGGAGACCGGTGACGATGTTGTCTTTGGCAAGTTTTGTTAAGGTGTCGAAGTTGAGATGGGATAGTCATCTGTGCCACAACCAGGACTTAGTTTCGTCAGCTCTTGTCATGAGACAAACTGGTGATGAAGAGGCCATTTGGTTAATGTCGATAGCATAGAGATTGGTTCCACGATTTCCGGTTAAGAGATCATCTCCAATCAAGTTCCTAACGAAGCAAGTGTTTCTCCTAAATGCAACCTCTAAATCTGCATCACAAAACTGCCCGACTGAGAACAGATTGTGTCCCAACCCTTCGACATAGTAAACCCGAGTGATTAAAAAGTTCCCAAATAGAAGATCTCCATAACCCAGAATAGCTGCTACATGATCTTTTCCTAACTGAACTGTTCCCATGAACTTTCGTACAAAGTTGATCAGCAGCTTCAGATTCCCGATCATGTGCTTGGAGCAACCCGAGTCGACGATCCAAAGACAAATTTCGATAACCTGCCAATAACAGATGATTTTTCATTTATAAACCATTTATCATTTGGTTCCAAGGGGTTAGGGGTAACAAGTGAATCACACTCATAGAAGGTTTCTACTTGCTTTTCTGGAGCTATTTGTAATTTACCATTCACTAGTGTAAACTTTCTACCCGTTGGTTTCCACATGCACATCTTAAGATAATTCCTAAGCAATAGGCTACTAGTGGTTTTCCTAGATTTTGCAATAATTCTTTGAATATATCTAGTTTTAGCACTAGTTCCTGAGGGAACATCTATCTTAGCAGGCTTATCATTCACATTCACAGTATGAGAAACAATATCATCACAAACATTTTCAGACAAAGATTTCTTGTTCATTAAACAAACTGATTCATTACATGCACTTGAAATATTGTTCTTAATATTACATCTAGATGACATATGTTTCTTATTCGAAAGCGATAAAGTCCTAGGGTGTTCTTCTACTTCTTCCGTTTTATTCTTGCTTTCACTCTTAGAGACAGGCGAGACTCTATTCCTTGTATTGCTCCTAGGCTTTGGTCTGCTGCTCCTAGAGGTACTTTCTACTCCTGTAAAAGGTAAGGCACACGCATTAGGATTTATCTTGTTGTCCTTTGAATCAGTTTTAGCATTCCTAGTCTCTTTTGGATTATCTTTCACTTAGATGTAGAGGTAGACGCATTAGTGGTACTAATCCTATAAAGTCCTGGTGCTGTCACATTTGAATTTTCGACAACAGCTTTCTCTTTTCCTATGTCACTTATTTTGGGCAAGGGTGTTCAAACACATTCAGATATGGGCATTTTTGGTTTTGTAGCTTTAATTTCCTCACCCTTCCATTTTTTACTTTCAAGCTGAGACTTCAAAAGATCAATTTGTTCTTGCATGTTTTTGTAAGAACGCTCATACGACAATTTGTCATACTTGCATTCTTCCTTTTTTCGATCAAGTTGTTTAAAATATGTTATATTTTCCTTTTCAAGCTTAGCAAGCGCATTTTCATATTTTGAAACAATTTGAGAAGTCTCAGCTCGAAGAGTTTCATCATCCTCTACATAATATGTTTGATAAATAATGGACATAATATCAGTCGACAGAGCTACTTCGAAGAGAATGTCATTGTGTCTTTCCAAAACTTTGATGTGTTCAAAGTTTTCATTAGCTTACTTTACCAGAGATGTGTGGTCCTTGGCAAATTCGGCTGTTTCTTTTATAAGAGCATTTTCCACATTAAGAATTCTTATACTCATTGCATTTAGTGGAGGAAAAATGTCTTTTTCAAACATCTTTTGCTGTTCTTTATGAAAACTTGAATGCCAGTTGTTTATACCGATCTCTGTTTTGGTTTTAAGAAGACGTTGAAAATTGTCCATTTTCTTTTTAAGATCGTCCAAGTATCGTCTAGCTTCACTTGTGTTAAAAGGGTTGCTAGAGGACATTTGTTCGATGTTAGAAAGATGTTTGGAAACAATTTTTCGTTTTGAGATCACAACTGGTTTTTTTGAAAAACATTGGTGACTCTTTTTGAACCAAATGAACGCCAGAAATTGCGTTAAGCTTATTATAATCAATTGGTCTGATTTCTGGGTTCATTTGTTTCATTTTGTTTCGACTCTCTTCGGCAAGCTCAATCGTTTCATAAGAATCCCTAACCTCGGGATGGTCATGTTTATCATTTAGCACAGTACCATTATATAACACATTATGTTCCTTCTGAGCTTTCTTGAGATTATAAGGGTTTTCACAACCGATAGCCATTTTCTTCATTGTATGTAAAATCGGGTTTGGATCGTTAATTAGCAAATTAATTGTTTGTGTAGACTGACCCGTTTTTACAAGCAAATCTTCCAACTTTTTAATGCTTTCTTGTTTGTTAATGACTTCATCAAGAAGTTCATTTTCACGTTTTGAAAACTTTGCAATCAACTCTTTCTTTTCTTTTTCAAGATCCGAGCAAGTTGATTTTTGTTTTGAAAGTTGGTTGGTTAATTCTGAAATTTCCGTGTTTAAGGATTTTATCTTCAAGTTCAAATTAACATCTAGTGTGTCAAACTTGATTTGCAGTTGTTTTTCTCTTGAAACGGAATTTCTATAACCTATTTCTAGTTCTGACTGTAGTTGTTTGTTAAATTTAAAAGCTCTTTCATTTTCCTTATATCTCTCAAGCTCAGCGGTCAATTTGTCATTCGCGGCCTTAACATCGCGATTGATATTTTTGACCTTTTCGATTTCAATACTACAATTTTGCAATAATGATTCAAATAAAGCACGTGTTTCCTCATCATTCTCAGTATGCTGTGACTCGAAGCCTCCATTAGGATCCATATCTGGAGTAGCCAAATTAGTATTGCTACAACTTGGGGAGTCCATATATGTATCGTAAGTGAGAGTAGGAGTCGCAAGATGCTGTTCATTTTGAGGTGACATATCAAACATTTCATTATTGTGACATGTAGCATATGGTGATACCTCAGAGATTCCATTGATATCATAAGCAGGAGGTGCTTCAGAATCCGTGTCATATTTAACCTCCTGAAGATTGGCCATGAAAATGCAGTTGGCATCGATATCCTCCAAGTCTTCCATATCATCCATTAATGCCATGAAATCATTCTCCTCGGCACTCAACTGTAACCCGGCAGTTTCCTTCTGTGCCAACATCAATGCTTTCTGCAGATACGCTGGATCTTTCTTTTTAGGCTTGGTGGGACAGTTCCTTGCCATGTGACCAATTCCTTGACAGTTGAAACACTTCATCACATTACCCTGATTCATATTCCCAATATTCCCAGCAACTGGAGCAGCAACATTCCCAAACTGATTACCCATATTCTGACCCCTCTGATTTCCAACAACTTGGCCCATCTGATTCCCTGCGTACTGACCCATCTGATTTCCCATATACTGCCCTGCATTCTAATTACCCATCTGATAACGAGGAGCATATCCCTACTGATTCCCATATCCTCCAACCATCTGTCCTTGTTGACCCATGTTGAAACTCGGCTGAGCAATCTGCCTGTTGCGAGTGTTCGATGAGATTCTTTGATTGTTGTTGGTAGGTGTGGAATAGCGTCCTTGGAAAGCTTTTGACTTGAGAGCAAATGCATGTGTCATAGCAGCAATAGCTTCATCCTAGTTAGTGACTTTAGATTCTTGGAATGGTAGATACTGTTGTTGTGGAATGACTTGTTGTTCTTGTGGGTAGAATGGTTGTTGTGGGATATATTGTTGTTGCATGATGTTCTGAGTGGAAGATGATGATGGTTGTGTGTTCACTGTTGAAGGTGTTGGTGTTTGAGCAATCAATGCAAGAGGATCATGTTGTTTGGCTAGCTTCTCTTTCCTTACTTCATCTGCCTCTTTCTGGTTTTGCTTCAAAAAATCATACAGCTAATCATAGTTCACCTCATGAAGGTTCTTTGTTTGGTTCACAATTGTGACATATCGTCCCCATTCCTCTGGTAGGTTGTTGATGAACTTGATGTTCTGGACAATTTGCCTTCGTGACAACTTGTTCCTGATAAGCTCGTTCATGAGAGTACAAAACCTTGTGTAGTAGGACTCAATGGGTTCCGTTGGAGTGGAAGTAAACTTTTCCCATTCAGTTAGAAGTTAGTTCTAAACATCTTGTTGTCCAATTTCAGTACCATGACAAAAGTCTTCTAACTCTCTCCCACATGTCATAAGCAGTCTCACAACTGTCAACAACACAAAATATTTCCCTTGGTAAACCCAGTAGAATTAAGTGCATTGCTAAGTCATCAGCTTGAACTTGCTTCCTATCTTCTTCAGTGTATTCATGTTCGTACTGATCACGATAGAATGGTTGTGTGGGAGGTGTTCCATTTGGACCCCCAGGGTCTAACACTTGACGAGGCTTGAATGGTCCATGATTGATGGAGTGAAGCAGGAGTTTACCATTGTCTTTGGTTTTGATATAGCGAAGCATACAGCTTGTCCATGGAAGATAACCACCTTTTTCTAGCATGGGAGGATGGTTTTCTGCACCGGCTGCATGAATATCTTGTTGAGTAGTCATTGTTGTTGTTGTATTATAAAGTTGATTCAGGATCGTTGCAAAGAAATAGGTGTTGTGGTTGTTGAAGGTTAAGCTTTGTTGTTGTTGTGAAGTCTTGGTTCTTTGTTGATGGTCGGTTCTAGTTACTTGCAATTTAGATAAACTTTTACAAATTAAATAAAGTTAATAAATTTTACTAGACTATAATTTAGACAAGATCAAAAGTTCACAAATTCGACAAAGTTATGTAAATTACAATTTAGATAAAATGACAATTTCTATAGAATTTTCAATTTAGACCAAAATTTATACAAATTATGGCAAAATTTCAATTTAGATAGAATTTATCTAATTTATATAAATTTTTAATTTATATAAAAAATCTAACTAATTTACACAAATTAGTAGATATCCGTTGTCGAAGTATTTTACACACTTATACAAGCGAGAAAATACCGAGTCCGTGATCCTTGATGTTGTAGAAATTACAAGTTTAATCGAATTTATAAAGTTTACTTAAGTTGTGAACGTTTAAATCAATTGCAAGGACTGAAGGTTTCAAATTTTGAAACTGCTTGAATTGCGAAGAAGGGCTGAAGTTGACAATTTCCGAAAGATCAACAATTGCGATAAGGACCATTGTGCCAATTGCGAAAGTCCTACAAAACTGCCTCAATTGCGAAAGTGTTTGAATTTCGAAAGTCTGGCAATTGCGAAAACTCTGTACCAATTGCAAAAGCTGACCAATTCCGAAAGAGAGACCAATTGCGAAAGCTTTGAGCCAATTGCGATAGAGAGCTTCAAACAGAATTGCGATAGTCCTTTGTTCACCAGAATTGCGATAAGGGCTATGTGAATTTTGAAGAACCCTTTTTTTATAGAAATTGGCACACACTTCAATTCCTATAAACCCTCTTTTATCTAAATTCTTACACAAGAATTTAGATTTTTCGATGATGAGTGTAGAACCTTTTTTTTTAACACAAGTCTTATACAAGATATGTGATAAAAACTCAATCCGCAACTTGGTAGATTCGAACGTAGCCTTTGTAGTACTTTTTCATGATCACAACTTCAAGGATTTACGTTAACCACAAAAATCTATAACCTTTTTGAATCTAGACGCACGTTAATACTAAAAAGCTTGAAGCTTTTAATACCAAAAGTCACAATAACGCCTAGATTTAACAGAACTCACGACACAACAAGAAAAGCTACAACCTTTTTCAATGAAACTAATGTAAAAATCAAACTACAAACTAAAAGTATGCGATTAATAAGGAAAAACCGTGACTTTTAAATGTAGAATGATCAAAAAACGACACAACTAAGACCTAAATCTTTGTATGGCGAATGATACCACTTGTATACCTATGTGAATCGACCTATATCACACAAACTACTACTATATAAATACTACTAACGTGACACTCAATAGATATATGAATAGATGAGAGACATGTATGGATCATATGAATATAAAACTAGTCGAATGTATATTAGCTTCAAAAGAGAAAACAAATACAAACACAATAAGAGAACACACACACTCTCTCACCTACACAAGACTAAGAGGCACACTAAAATTGTGAGAGTGTGTGGGTATTTATAGTAAAAGATAGGACGCCCTACTTCTAATGATGTGGGCTTCGTGTGGGCTTTTAGCTCATGGGCTTACATTAGACATTTATACATCACAAGCAATCTTATCTATCTTTGTCCAAAATCCCAACACGTTTTAACTATTCTAATTACTTGAACTCGACATACACAAAGTCTTAATATTTAAATGACCATCACTTCTCTAAAAATATAAATGCTAACACTAATCCAACCCAAACTAGCCCAACTATCCCTCCATATTATCACCCTAATCGACCCATAATCCCCCCATACTACCAAACGACCGAATTCTGAGAAGAAAAAAAAGGGGATTGATCTAGGGTTTTGGATTTTCGAGATTTGGTTAGTTTCATCTTCTAAATTCTTTAATTTTTAAGTTTTAATCTTTTAAACTAATTATGTTACTTGAATGGATGGAATTAGGGATTGTAAATTATGACTAATAATCTGTAATTTTGAAGTATATTAATGTTTAGAACAATTAGATTAGGTGTTTGTATGATTAATTGCAAGATTAAATTAGTTAGGGTTTTGTTTGTGAATTGATGTGATGCTGTCCAAAAATTAGGTCGGATTGAGGGATGTCCAAATTAATGGTACAAATGTGCTTTTGCAATATTTTTAAGGCTAAAACTAAATTTAGGATGTTTTCTATCTGGATATCAAATTTCATAATTTTTGGAGGTCGGGTAGGTGACTTTCTGATTTTTAGAACATTGGGTGTCAGTCCTGAGTTTAGGAGTCTGAAAATTTAGCTGGTGTTTTTGAATTTTAGTTTCCAAATAGTAAGGAATTAAGAGGTTTCATATAACATAAAGAATTTTTAGGAAGTATATAACTTACTGGAATTTTTGTGGATTGTTCCAAAGTGTTTTGATATGCCTTTTAACTGCATACTTTCTGGGTGTCTTAGCAGTTTATTTTCTGGATAGTCGTGTAAAGAGTGATTTTTAATGTGTGCTTTTATTAATGAATAAAATCTGGAAAAATTCTTGAAAATACTTGAGATATATATGTATCGTTGGTTAATTATAGAATTAAATGAGCTATTTTGAGATGCTTTAGAAATTATAATAATCGGACCTGAGTTATATAAGAATCCTGAATCATTAAATAAAACACTTGTAAACCTAATATTGGTGTATTGGACTGTTTGGTGTCATATTTTCCAGCCCTCATGTCGACCTAATAATAATGTAAACAAGCCCTAAAATAAGTGTTAAATGATCATTAAATGAGGCGTGTGCAATCAGAAAACCTAGGCTGATTTGTGTAATTATTTTACAGATATGTGAAATTGGATAAATGGTTAGGGTTTGGTATGGGTTTGTGAAAGTGCGTTGCTAATATGATTATGAATATATGTTAATATGATGTTTAATTCAGGTCTTGTGAATTTTGTGAACTCGTGTGCGTTGGAATAATTAAAACATGTTATATGATGGCCTAAAACGGATTTTTGGAATGGGCAGTTTTGAAAACCGAATTTGTGTGCATTACAAGTCAAATTTCATAAGTGTTTAATACTGGTTCTTTACTTGTAAACTTATTCTAAGGTCTTAATTAAGTTTTCCAATTGGTTTGGGGTGATTTAGAGTTGATTGGGTTGTCTTTTTGAATTTTATGGAATCATATGTCAAACCTGAATTTTGGGAACGTAAAATCAGTCAACTACTACAATTTTTCATTTCAAATATATAGAGAGTTGAGAGCTCTCCTTTTACAGGTAGTATATATCACATGTTTAGTAACATCTGGAATTTTTGTAGATTTTTCTGAAGTATGTAAATGGGTTTGATAAACGTAAACTTTAGGGGTGTTTCTGCAGTTCACTTTCTGGACATGTTTGGGTAAATGATTTTTGAAATGGTGTTTTCACTTGGTAATAAATTCTGGAAAAATTCTTGTAGGCTCAAAAGACATATAGGTACATGTGTAAATTTTTATAGCTTCTGAGTAAGAGTCTTATTATGGTTTGAAAATTCGTAAAGTGGAGGCAAAAGTATACTAAAATCATAAAATTTGTTAAAGAACTTAGGTCTTTGTGAAATAATACCAATTGATGTGTCTTGAACCCTAAAGTGTACTTAATTGATAATTATGATGTAATTGATCATATATTAACCTAAATTAGGTAATGGAACCCTAATCACATTAATGAACCACTATAAGTATTTATAAATCAGTTATGACAATTAATGGACGTATAAAATGGACTCCTAAGTATTATATGAACCCTAATTCATGTAGATTCGTTGAAGAAGGCGTGACGTTGTTTCCTTGTGATCACTGTTCAGTTTTCTTTCATTTCATTTACTAAGGTACGGATATTCTACCCTTTCTCAGTAAGGGTTTCGCATTAACTCTTCGATCCTTGACTTTATTTCATTCGTTATGATATTCGTTGGTGATTTCTGTTTGATATGATTTCTTATGATATGATATTTAGTTCTATGTCATTTAATATGGCATTCATTCCAGTTAATATTCTTTTGTTTAAATATACTATCATTAACTCGTTATGATGTGATATCTTGTTTATTCTGTTACCCGAGCTAACTAGTCATGGAGGTACCATGGCCATGTCATTGAGGCACCAATGGCATGACACTATCTGTGGCAGCTTGATTGGTCCACGGCGTTCCCTTGTGATATGTATATTATTATTGAGCTCTCGCGCTTATTGCCATTTTGGTACGCCAATATATTTGTCAGAGTACAGGTGTATGGTGGTGTACATAACTTTGTTTTGCAGGGAGCGTATGGATGCATCCTAGGTATGATTGTGATATGATTATGTTATGGCTTTGTAGTGAATGGTAGTGTGTGTCATACACCTCATGTCACTTTTGGGAGGTCATGTCTCCATTTATTATGTTATGATATAATATTGTGTGATTAAGCAGGTGGCTTGCTTTGTGAGCTCATGGATAATTTCTTATGAATCGTTGCCTTCATTACCTTTCACTTAATTTATTATTCGTTTGATTTTCATGACTTGTGACATCTTGTTCGGCAGATCCTTTTTTATTTCACTTCATATACTTATTTATATTCAGTTTGTTATTCGTTTATATCTGTTCACTGAGCTTTTTTAAGCTCAGCCGGATTTACTTTTCCCTGCGGCAGGTATTCAAGCGGGATGCTAGGATTTGAGTGATGAGAGTAGGAGCTTTTAGAGGACCAACCCAACATTAGTTTCCCTATCTTTTGGAATTAGTTTATGATTTACGTCTTGGTTATTTCATTTCATTTTAGAGTTGGATTTGATTTGTATTTCTTTGGAAGTCATTTTGTTTCATGACTTGTATTTATTTATTTAAGTCTTTCGCTTGCGCTTATTATGTTCTGATTGACACCATAATGTGACATTTTGACCCTTGTCGGGTTGGGTGTTACAGTGTTTGTTTTGCAGACGCTAAAATTCTTCATATAATACCTAACCATGACCGAAATCGAACCAGACTTGAGAATACTTTGGATAAAGTGCGAAACTTCAGTGACTAATAAAAGCCTTAAAATAAGAGTAATGACCAAAACGGAGAAACAAATAGTACAATGATAAAAAAATTAGTGCATATCGGTTTAAGGATGACCTTACTAATCAAGAGAATAGATGTGTCTTAAAATTAAAAGTTGTACTAGACAGCAGGTTATAGATTATTCGGTTCTTTTCAAACATTTGAAGTTATTATTTTTAGTATATGTATGATATTTTTACAGAACACTGATTTTGAGTGGCCTTTTTTTTTGTGGGCAGGTACGATTGTAGTATTCATGATCAAATATATAGACTTCTATAGCGCGGACATCCAACTGTGCTTTAGACAGGTACAATATTACATTTGTCGTTCTTCTTTGTTTGTGAAGGCCTGGAGGCTGGGATTGTGGGTGGGGTGTTTATGATAGTGGGAACAACGGCAGTGGGTGGTGTAGTTAAGGGAGGTATTAGAGTTACTTAGAGGGATTTAAAACAACGTTAGGTGCTTATAGAATTTGTTTTTAGTCTGTTTTACCCTCTTTGACATTAAAAGCCAAAAAGGTTAATCATTCGTGCTCATTCTTGGCAGGGTATAAAAGAAGGTGCAATTGTTCCTATAAGTGACCAAGGATGCAGTGTGGAGATCGTTAGCTCGAGGTTTGTTAGACCTCATCTAGGATTAACACAATAATAATGAACAACAATATAGTACGCAGCGGAATAATCAAACAACTCATTATTATTGAACAAGGGTAGTTGAACGATTACAAACCCTAGGCATCCATTAGAGGACTTGATGCCTAGACATACACACACCTTTAATGACTACATTGGGAAGACCTGTTAATAAAACCTACGACCTATCCTCTTTATATACTAGAGGATTAGGGTTACAAAGACTCTAAATATGACAATTATAGTCCTTTATCTTTGTCTTCATAAGTCTCCTTCATCTTTCATATTTTGTCAATATCAACTCATATTTAATTCCTAACAATCTTCCCCCTAGTTGATATGAAAAAACCAAGCATATGAAAGATGTCGTCTTCCCCTTAAGCCATGCATACCATCAAGGATCTTCAAGCTGCAATCTTCAATATCTTCTTCCCCTTTTTGTCACACTTAACTAGGAAAAGAAAAAGAAATATGCAACTTTGATCGTCATAATCACCAACCAGTACCATACTTCCAATCGAGTCCTTCAATGTCTTGAATTATCCACCATTAAGAACACCAAAACGCTTACTTATTAAATTAACGCAAGACATAAAAATCCTAAATCTTCAGTATGAATACTAACGAGCAATCACAAAAACCTTCACCTCGATGTAGCATAATCTCGATGTATTGAAGAAGAAAACTAACCATTACCAATTCGATGCTGAAGTAGAATAAACCAACCTTTGTGTCCTATAAGGAGATCGCAATCTCCTGACAAAAATCACTGAGCACAATAACGTAACTCCTTCAAGTGTTTTGCCAATTCGTAGTCTTGAACGAACGAATAAGTTATCTTTAAAGTGTGTTGCAGCCACTTTAAGATATAATAAAACACAAACTTGAAAAATTCCACTTCACCGTCAAATGAGCAATAACTAATCCACTTCGCCAATAAATACGAGCCATAAATCTGTACGAACAGAAATCAAATCATCATCTTGTGTGTGTGTGTTTCTTCCCTGTATGTGTGTGCTTTGGAACCAACGTGTTCCAAATAGATATACTTCCCCTCACTTTGATAATTCCATGCTCATAAACATCAACGAGCATCAGTAGCATATAAAACTAGCAGTACCACATAACTTCCAAGCAGCAGTGCAAACAAATTATGCTAACAGTACAAAGTGAGAACCAAGCAGTACGAATATGTGTCGAGCAGTACTAACTCTGAATACCAGCAGTACAAACTGCTAGGAGCAGTACTAACTGTTCATCGAACAGTACAAATTCCGAAGACCAAGCAGTACTAACTGGTGAATCCAACAGTACCAACTGCTAGTAGTAAGTATCATGAGCGGTAGAAACTGGTAGTATAATATGTAAACCATCAGATCAGAAACCCATATCAAAAGCGAATCTTGATCAGCAGACAAACCAATCAATTAATAAGATAACATTCGACCCATGTGATTCACCGACTAATTAAAGATGCGAACAGTACGAGATTGAATTAACTGATCACAGCCCAACATGTCAATTAATAGCAGCAGAATTAATATCAAATACCAAGCCCATCAAACAATCGTTGACCAATCAATATAGCGACAAACCATTTTACTTCGCTGATCCCACAATCGAATTGTTTTAGTACGAGGTAATATTATAATAAATCAAAAACCCAATTTTCAGGGAATTAACCACAAGCGACAAGCAAAATTGAAGTAATATCTCCACCAGCGAAAGATCCAGTAAGCGACAAACAAATAATACCACACCGACCAAGTTATAAATCAATTCGCAAGTGCACATGCAATATCAATTTAATAATATAAAACCATTACCGATCAGTGGACCAAGTCGTTCTTTATACTTGCTCTTTTCTGAAACAGCTTTTTCTTCGAATCTGCTCTTCACTTCGACAAAAAACCTTGTGAATCCTAGATATCATGAGCAACCTGGCTCTGATACCACTTGTGGAGATCGTTAGCTCGAGGTTTGTTAGACCTCATCTAGGATTAACACAATAATAATGAACAACAATATAGTACGCAGCGGAATAATCAAACAACTCATTATTATTGAACAAGGGTAGTCGAACGATTACAAACCCTAGGCGTCCATTAGAGGACTTGATGCCTAGACACACACACAACTTTAATGACTACATTGGGAAGACCTGTTAATAAAACCTACGACCTATCCTCTTTATATACTAGAGGATTAGGGTTACAAAGACTCTAAATATGACAATTATAGTCCTTTATCTTTGTCTTCATAAGTCTCCTCCATCTTTCATATTTTGTCAATATCAACTCATATTTAATTCCTAACATGCAGCAAACTTCTCAACATAAGTTCGGTTGGTATTATAGATTCATTTGAACTTCTCTTTCACACACTATGTTTGGTATATTATGCATACAACTTCTCTCATTTCATTGTTGTTGGTTTGGTTAGCCTTGAGCTAACTACTTTTCTTACTTCACAGCCATTTAATTGTCATGCCATATTATTAGGCAACCTATCATTACTCCTGTAAGCATTTGTGTTCAATTTTTGGCCAGCAGGTAAATTGGTCTGGCGAAAACAGGTTAATTGTTGCTGTTGTTCATCACTTCAAACAAAGGTACATGTGTATACTATTTAGTACTATAGATGTGTAATTTTATATCCATGGAAATATCTTTGATATTGATGTCTTGGCAGGCACACTTTCAACCTCTCGAACAACAGAAACATGAAATATGGAAGGCAATTAAGACTCACTGCTAATAGATAACCAAGTGTGAGAGAGACCTGAAATAACGGCTTTAAAGATGACGACCGATATTCAATACACCAATAAAACTATGAAACAGCACATGCGTCGTCGCCTTTAGAACCTATACCATGTTTATGACAAGCTAATTATGTAGTTTTTGTAATTGGACTTGCATACTCTGTTACAAAGATGATGTTTGGTGTATCAGTTGCCTATTGTAAGTCATATCAATAAACAATGTTACCGTAAGTATCTCTTTGATATCACTATACATCATATAACTTTTTGAATTTGAGTTATATGCATGTGCCAAAGTGATTGACATTTTCGACTGCCAATGTTTATAACAATTAAGCACAACGCTTGGAATGATTTATTCTTTATAGAAGTATTTGACCATTTGTTGGATATCCAAAATGCATCGAGAGTGTCAAAAGGTTAGGAGAGACTAAGTGCTTAAAGAAATTTTGGACCTAAATTTCCTAACAATGAAGTTAATTAATGATACATATTATGGGATATCCTAGAAAGGGAATTACAAATTTTATTTGCGTACCAATGTAGTATTTCCATTGTGAAACAATGTTGGAAAAATATAGTTTTGTTTCTTTGCTCTAAAGCAATCAACACTATTACAGTACTTATGAACTATGGTCGATGTTGTCCTCTGTAGAACTATAGCATGTGACTAGCTCAATTGAGTTAATACTTTTATATATCTTTTATGTGAATGAATGCAAGCATAGGGATATGGTTGGAGTATTACCACAGAAGACGAAACTGCTGCAGTGATTGGCATTGTTGCTCATCGAGATTCGCTGCAGCGGTCGTGTATCCAAGAAGATTACCGAACAATGTATTCGGAAGACTTGCTTAAACGTTTGTAATGTGTTACATCTGTTAGGTCTAGGTTCAATAGTTTTTAATGTGTAGAAATTACTAATATTTATAATAGATCAACTTATGATAATGTCTTTATAAATCATTTGTTTCATACAAACCGGCTTCACAAGATGTCTTAATCATAGCGTTCCCGCAGCAACACGCAGGTTACCCCACTCGTTAATAACCATTTGTCAAACTACAAAAACACAAACCTAGAGTTGCTTGTATGAGTGTTTGATTAAGACGGTGTACGGGATTGCATAATAGTATAATGCTTATTATTTTGTTTCGTTAAAGAAATAACCACTTTGAAGTGCTTGAAATACCAAGTGCTATTATTAACTTGTTTGCTTATTTTATGAGGAAATTAGCACATGGGGAGGTGATTATTTTAATGTGCTTATTACTACCAATAAACATTCTCGAAAAATATGAAATTCCAAGCATGCTTGAATACATTAGTAAGCAAATTATTATAGTTTCAATATCTTGTAACTAATTAACTAAAATTAGGCAAGCGGGACATGACCCGTAACATACTAAAACCATAAAGATATGACTTGCTAAAAAAAATACAAAAACAGTATATGCAAAACCCGACAAACCATAAGAACTATTTACGTAATATATTATTGGTGGGGGTTTAGGAGTGTTTGGTGTTTGATTATAGATAGGGGGTGTTTGGCATTGCATATATTTTAATGATTCAGATTTTTATTGTTCCGATTTAATGCGGTTGGTGGTGTTTGGAATTGTAGTTTGTAAGTGATTATTATCTGATATGGGGTGACTCAAGTTGGGTTTTGGTTATTGATGATAAAGTTATCGTCTTTTTCTACTTGTGATGATCGGTTTGTTAGCTTTTTGTAGTTGTGATGATTTGTCGTGATTATGGTGTTTTATGTGGTCTTGAGCGTTTAGGAGTGTTTGATTTTGGTTTTTGAAAAGGGGTTGTTTGGTGTTTGAAGTTTTGAAAGCGGGTGTTTGCATTGTGGTTTGTGAGTGATTATAATGTGATATATTGAATGATTTGTAGTTGCAATAATAATAATGAGATAATCAGCCATTCGAGGCCGTATTAATGATCAAACTATTATCTTTTTTTATGTTGTGGTGATTTATTTGTCAGCTTTTTAATGTTGTGACTAATCAGTATATATGTTTTTTGGTGTTTGGTTGATCAAAATATAAACTTTATGATGTTGCGATGATAATAATAGTAAATGTCTTTTAGAATTTTGGTAATTAATTATGAATGTTGTGATGATAAAAGTGTATGCTTTCTGTACTTGTGATAATCGGTTAATTAGATGATCGAGTGGTTGCAAGTTTTGGTTATGTTAAAATATTATCTAACTTGTGAGATAATCATATTACATTCTGTTGCAACTGCATACAAAGTTACAAACTGATTTTGAGAACCAATTGTTGGTGTATATATCCGAACGGATCTTCTTATCCGGACGTCCGGGCGGCATAGAGCCATTCGGATACATACCGAAGGGCACCAGAATCATCCGGCCGTTATAACTGTAAACGGTGACAGCTGGCGTTTCCCCTTGGACAGATGGCAACAGCAGACAAACAACCGCCATCCAGGATTTACGAGATTATGTCAGCGACATGTTCCCAGGAAATACGGCGCCGCCATTTCAGGTACCAAGGCTGGGTAGTATAAATACCCAGCTCATTTACTACTCTCATTTAACTTTTGACCATTCACATTTACTCCATATTACTGTTTAGAGTCTTTCGGAATATCCTATACTTATTCTTACGCCGGAGCTTGGTCCTGGGATAACACCCGGGGCGAGCCTAATGCGTGTTGTTGTGTGCAGATATCTGAAGGACCTCTAAGAGCTGAAGGAATTGATACGTCGGCCTTCCGGAAGAACTCTCACCTAGTTCATCCGAAAGGCCTCATTTATTTGTCCGACGTGTTTGCAGAAAATTAATTCAACAAATTGGCGCCATCCGTGGGACCAACTGTTCGATCTACCTAAATTTCGGAATGGCTGGCCTACACCACAAAATGGAAAGATCGTAAACATGATGCGAAATCCGACGGCTACTAGGAAAAGGAAAATGACAGACATAGAGGAGGAGTAGATGAATTCCCCGATCAGTTTCCCGACCATCCTTCCGGGTGACGTGTCAGACGAGCCCTTAATAGTCGAGGCCGAGGTAGAAGGCTATACAATACGAAGGGTCTACGTGGACCAGGGCGCTTTGGTAGAAGTATTGTATGAAGACTGTTTCGAACACCTATGTCCCTCCATCAAGGCCCGACTGAAAGAAACCAACACCCCATTGATAGGATTCGCGAGGGAATCCATAAAACCATTAGGCAAGATTGAATTGGAAGTCTGTTTTGGGAGCCAAGGTTAATTTCATAAGACTATGATGAAGTTCGCCGTGATAAGGTCCTCTTCTCTGTAGAACATCATTCTAGGGCGGTCCGGTCTGAAAAAGTTGCGGGCCATTCCCTCAACCATCAACTCGATGATGAAATTCCCTACTCCCAGAGGTATAGCGACTTTAATTACTCGATCGGTAATTGTTTCGGAATGCCGTAAGCTAGAGGAGAAATAGATGGTAGAGAAAGAGGCAAAGAGTGAGTCTCGGAATGCCGAAGTGACAGAAGAATTCACTGGGAAAACAGAAGAGGTGATGGTGCATCCAGCCTATCCGGATGAACTTGTAACCATCGTGGGAAATTTCTCCTCGGAATGCAGGAGGCAATTGATCACACTACTAAAAAACAGTTAGGACGTATTCGCCTGGGAGCCGGCGGACATGACGGGAATACCCCGACGAATTACAAAACACACACTGAATGTAAATATTCAAGATCGGCCAATAGCACAAAAGAAAAGAACCTTCTCGGCTGAAAAGAGCCAAGCCATAGCCAAAGAGGTGGAAGAATGGGTGAAAGCCAGAATAGTTCTGCCAGTGCGATACCCTACGTGGATTTCAAACCCAGTGTTGGTAAAAAAATTCGACGATAGTTGGAGGATGTGCATCGAATTCAAGAACCTCAACTCAACTTGTCGAAAGGATTATTACCGTTGCCGGAGATCGATTGGAAGATAGAGTCGGTCATGGGGTTCCAATATAAGTGCTTACTTGATGCTTATAAGGGATACCATCAAGTACAAATGGCAAAGGAGGATGAGGAGAAAACAGCTTTCTATACGGAACATGGGATGTACTGTTATACCAAAATGCCGTTCGGACTAAAGAACGTTAGAGCCACATATCAGAGATTGGTAGACTCAGCCTTTCGATCGCAGATAGGGAGAAATCTTGAGGCATATGTGGACAACATGGTGATAAAGAGCAAGACTGAGAAGGAATTGTTGGCCGACATAGCAGAAACGTTCGACAACCTCCGGAGGATCAATATGAAGTTGAACCCGAAGAAATGTTCTTTCGGGGTTGAAGAAGGAAAGTTTCTCGGGTACATGGTGACGTCCGAGGGGATTAGGGCAAATCCAAAGAAAACTAGGGCCATTGCGGACATGCAATCTCCAAAATCACTCAAAGAGATGCAGAGTTTAAGCGGTAAGCTGGCAGCTCTGAATCATTTCTTATCTAAATCGGCAGAGAGAGCGCTTCCATTCTTTGATACATTGAAAAATATCACAAAGGAGAATCAGGACGAATACCGCTGGACGGGACAGGCCGAAACAACTTTTCAAGAGATGAGAAAGATGATCCTTGAGCTTCCCAACCTGACAACCTCAAAGCCGAAAGAAGACTTGTACGTATACCTGGCAGCCTCAAAAGGGGCAATGAGTGGGGTAATTTTTGTGGAAAGGGAGGGAAGACAAATTCCGGTACATTACGTTAGCCGAACGTTGCATGAAGCCGAACAAAAATACGCTCCAGTCGAGAAGTTAGCTCTACACTTGTCAAAGAGACGT
Organism: Artemisia tridentata subsp. tridentata; assembly: GCA_021014915.2. Lineage (NCBI taxonomy): Eukaryota > Viridiplantae > Streptophyta > Magnoliopsida > Asterales > Asteraceae > Artemisia > Artemisia tridentata. The sequence goes on along the minus strand of CP139507.1, from coordinate 16,836,087 downwards.
AGGAGATATTTTGAGGCCCATCCAATAAAAGTCATCACTGATCAACCCATCATGCAGATACTGAACAAGGCGGAAGCATCCGGGAGACTGGCCAAATATACCGTGGAATTAGGAGCCTATAACATCACTTATGTACCCCGAAATGCGTTCAAGGGACAAGTCCTTGCGGACTTTATAACAGAAATACCTTTGATCACATCCGATCAGGTTTTGAAAGAGAGGGGCAAGGAGATATGCGATATCTCCAGTCAAGAACAATGGGTGTTGTATACCGATGGGGCATCCAGCAAATCAGGCGACGAAGCAGGTTTGGTGTTGATTAGTCCAGATCATACGGAATATACCTACGCCATCCGGTTGAACTTTAAAAGCACCAACAATGAAGCAGAATATGAAGCCTTACTGGCTGGGTTAAGAGTCGCCCGGAAAATGAAGATCCAAGTGTTGGAAGTCAGAGTGGATTCCAATTTGGTGGTGAGCCAGATCAATGGGGAGTTCGTGGCATCCAAGGATAGCATGATATGATACCTGGCCAAAGCCAAAGAGTATATTGCATGCTTTGATCAGTTTAAAATCCAAAATATCCCGAGAACACAGAACCAGAAGGCAGATATACTCAGTAAGCTGGCATCTATGGGCTTTGACCACCCGACAAAGGAAACCTTAGTGGAAGTCTTAGAGAAACCGTCAACGGAAGAAGAAGTGGTCAACGCCATTGTGGAGGAAGAAGAAGAAAACTAGATGACCCAAATCATTCGATGTAAACAAGAAGGCATTTGGCCGGAAGATCAAAATGAGGCCCGGGCTCTCCGAATGAAGATTAACCAGTATACTCTAGTGGACGGTGTGCTTTTCAAAAAATCCTATTCGGGCCCGATGTTAAGATGTGTTGGACCACTCCAGGCTAATTATATCATCCGAGATGTGCATGAAGGGGCATCCGAGAAGTGCATGAAGGGGTATTACTGGCTGACCATGCACCGGGATGCCAGGGAAGTAATCCAGAAATGTGACCCTTGTCAGATACATGCACCCGTTCTAAGGCTCCCAAAGACCGAACTGACTTCAATTATGGCCCCATGGCCCTTCTATCAATGGGGCATGGACGTGTTGGGACCTCTGCTAGAAGCTCTGGGGAAAATCAAATTTGTCATCGTGGCCATTGACTACTTCACCAAGTGGATGGAGGCCAAGCCGTTGGTCCGCACAACCAGAAAAGAAGTAAAAAAGCTTGTCTGGGAGAACATAGTATGCAGGTTCGGATTGCCGAGAATAATTTTCAAAGACAACGGGAGCAATTTCATTCATGATCCTTTCAAAAGCTGGTGTGATCGCTTGAATATAACCCAGATAAACACTGCCGTAGCCCATGCTCAAGCCAATGGATTAGTAGAAAGGGCAAACAAGAGTCTGATGAAGGGGTTCAAATCAAGACTCGGCAGGGAAAGAGCCGGATGGAGGGACGAGTTGCCAAATGCCTTGTGGGCACACCGCACTTCTTTGAAGACAAGCAAAGGAGAAACGCCGTTCAGCCTTACATACGGAAGTGAAGCAGTCATACCGACGGATATAGGAATGCCAACCTTTCGGACCATGGTAACCAATGAAAAGGAAAATGATGAGGGGATCGGCTTAAACCTCGACCTGCTACAAGAGCGAAGGGAGATGGCTGCGATCCGAGAGGCGAAATACAAGAAGAAGGTAGAGCAATATTACAACCAAAGGGTTCGTGCCGAATCGTTCAAGGTAGGTGATTTTGTGTACCGAAGGAATGAAGCAAGCAGGGTCAAAAACCAAGGAAAGCTAGGACCCAATTGGGAAGGACCATACCGGGTCGTAGAAGCATACCAAACCAGATCCTACAAGTTGGAGATGATGGAAGAAAAAGAAGTGCCACGAACTTGGCATGCCGTTAACCTTAGAAAGTGTTTTTTGTAAGTGAATGACTAATATATCTAATGTAACATCCGAAAGGAATTGATTGATTGTTTTAATGACAAGTGCAGCTATCCCATAGTTAAAGGGGAGCGATTTTCTATGCATTTCATGCTCTCACACTATTCGTTGTTTCCTGAACATAAGCCGAAAATGGTCCCTCCGAGAGGTTCGTACCCTCCGAAGATCAGTGATCAATGTTCAAAGATGGTTCATACCCAAAAAGGGGTTGCCATACAATTGCGGAAAAAAGGCCGAACGGCACCCAAAAAGGGGTGACCGCATAATCATTTGTTATTTTCTGAACATAAGCCGAAAATGGTCCCTCCGAGAGGTTCGCGCCCTCCGGAGATCAGTGATCAATGTTCAAAGATGGTTCATACCCAAAAATGGGTTTTGATGAAGCGAAAAGTGTACCGCTTTTAGGGGGTCATTTAAGCCCTAAATCGTATTTATTTGATCAAATATTGCCCTAAATCGTTCCTTTTGTCATTTTAGGTACTTTGGAGAAGAAATCTGGAAAAGGAAGCATTTTGGACGTTTTTGGAGCATAAAAGTGAAGAAAATGACAAAGTCTCCAAAGCTGCTGGAAAAGTACACGTGACGGCGTCAAGGATTGCTCCTGACGGCGTCACGGCTTGGCAAAAGAGGTGGATATGACAAAATACACGTGACGCGCCAGAGAGTTTTACAATAGAAATCTGATGGCGTCACCCCTTTAAGGTGATCAAGGTCATCACGGTTTAAGTTAAAGAGAGACGGCGTCAAGCACAATTTTGACGGCGTCAACCCTTGACGCGCCAGAGCAGATTTTGGAGGATTAAAGAGGGACGATGTCAGGAAGACCATCCGGGAACCCTAGCCGCGGCGAGGTGACGGCGTCACCTCCTACAACGTGACGCCGTCAGCCACTAAATTCTATATATAGTTTTGCAATTTTTATTCATTGTGTGCAACTTTGTGAGGAGAAACCCTAAGACGAATTTTCTGCCATTTTTAAGGGTTTTATACCCTTGGATCTCCCATGTTTAATTGAAGATAAGTAATCAATTAATCATTCAATATGTCTATGTGTTGTTTGATTATATCTTGTTCTTGTCTTTTAATTAACATGCTAGGCTAGATTTATCTTGTGTTTGCTTAGATCTAATGAAACCTAACTATTGATTATTGGTTGTTGGTGTGTTATTAATTGTATTGGATGATTGTTTATCGATGTTAGGCTTAAGAAAACTGGCTAATCTCCTATACGGTAACTTGCTTGAACGTCTTAAGAAACATGAACCAATGCGTACTAAGGTTTTTATGGTTGTATTTAATTCATGAGCGAATTCTAGTGATCCCATGTTAGGAGCTTCTTAGCCGGCTCGACATAAGAGTGAAGTAAGAGCTTATAGAGTTGGGGAAGTATGTACGCCACCCCACGATTGGTATTAAGGAATACACCCGTCATCCACGCAATTAATACACACTATTCAACCAGTAAAAGATAGTTAGGGAGTAAGGAAATCTAAGTAAACACATTTCTCTCCATATAAGTTCCACAACCTTTTTATTTTCAGTTATTTTATTTTATATTGCAATTGTAGTTATTTGGGTTAGTTGACTAGCAACTAATTCCGCCCACTCCTTCAAACCCGAGATTTTACTTGCTTTCATAAAAATATAAAAATACAAAAAAAGAATCTTCCCTCACCCTTAGACCTATTAGAGTAGTTTTTCAATCCTAACGACACTATTCCCCTAGAGAACGATCAATCCCCCGGTACTTGCCACTTCACTATACTACATCGGTCAGGTACACTGCCTGGTGGGGATTGCAAGCCTCTTGAGATCCCTCGAGAGGTAAAACCTGTTGTAAGGTCGCAAAACCACGCATCAAGTTTTTGGCGCCGCTGCCGGGGAATAGTTATTGTTTAGGTTGAATTTTTATTTTTATTAGGTCTACTCATTAGATTCCTATCTAGTGAGATTTTTATTTTCTTTTTATTAGCTTTCTCGTAGTCTATCTCTTCTTTGTGCTTTTGTTCGTAAAGTTTTTCCATTGACTCTTCCGTTCGCCATTATGGAGAACGTGAATCTACCAAATCCGCGACTAGAGTTTTACATGAAGAAATATAATTTTACTAATTTGGATAAATTAAGATGGTGGAATGAAGTAATGAGAACAGGATCTTACATAGATTTTAGTGAGTACCTTGAGAAAAGAGACCAAGTGCATAAAACTTTTGAGAAAATCACCTTAGGAGCCCCATCAAACCCTCAAAATACCTCATTAAGTGAAACCTATGCACCATATGAGCCTTCACCTAGGATAGTTTCTTATGAACCCGACCAAGATTGTGAGATGGTTAATGTTGAACTACCTAGGTGCATGCTTGGATTAGATTTCACCAAGACATATGATGAGTATGAGGAATCCTTTAGGCAAATGGAACATAGTGATCAAGTTATTGAGAATGATTCTTATGAATCGGACCAAGAATTTGAGATGAATAGAAAAGGATTTGAGATACCTAGGTGCATGTTGGGGATTGACTTCAACAAATCACATAATAAGCACATAGGTAATCAAGATAAGATGGAGGATAAAATAGAAAATCCAAGTCCACCAAGTACTCCACAAAACCCACCATCATTTGAGGTACACACACCGCCCGTGACTTACCCGGAAGAAGTAGAAGAGACTTTAGGAATCCCGATGGAGGTAGAACCTTTGAACCAAACACAACTAGAGGATATAGGTTTGAATGCTTATAGTGATCACAACCTTACTCTTAGTTCTAGGGGATTTCCTATTTTTGATGAACCGGAGCCTCAACCAAAACCGTTACCTAATCTTCCATCTTTAGATGTGAATTTAGGAATTAAAAAAGGTCCCGATCCACCCATCAAACCATGTAGTCCGGGTAATGTTAAGATTAAGGTAGTAGACTCTAGGCCATGTGGAGTGGAAGCTAATATAGGAGTGAACCATGACCTTACATACTTACATCACCCATTCATGATTGATCACAAGAAACACTATGGGTTTAAACCGGGTTTATTAGGTCAAGATGGATTCCCAACTAGGAATCTCTCGAAGTTGATAGAAGATGATCCCTTTTTAGGAGAAAACTTTAATTCACCCTGTAGGATCGAGTACTTCGAGCTTGATTGAGCTTGGTGTAAACAAGAACCTCTGCTATACAAGTGTTTATGCGGAAACTAAACAGCAAGTATAATAAAGAAGAAAAGACAATGATCCTCTATGGATCAGACTATGAACTAAGAATTGTGTTCTTGAATATTGATAATGTTAAAGGTGTACATAAACTCATAGACGGATATATCTTATATACTAACAAGATGTCCTAACCCTAATCCGTTCTACAAGTAAACGTGTGAAGAGATAAACAACAATCTCTTCTAAAAATAAATCCTAACAAACATTCTAAATAAACGGATAACAAATAACACTATCCGCAGGAACAATACTATCGGCAGAAACAAGATAACACTGTCGGCAGCAATGAGCTTTCAGCAGGAACCAAAGCTATCGGCAGGAACCAGCTTTACACTATCGGCAGCAACAATGAAACTCTTATTTCCCAGAGATCCTAACAATCCTCCCCTAATCTTGAGGTTGACTAGGTTAACCTGCAAGATTCCATTGTGATAGAGCATGTAACTCTCAGGCTTGAGGACTGCGACTTAGCAGCAGCAATATTATGTAACCAGCAGCATCATCCATGACTTGCAAGATTCCAACTTCTATAGCATCCAGCAGCAACCTCAATAGTTCAGCAGGAATTAGAAATCTTCTCCAAAACTTGTATACTGGTCACCATTACTAGTACTTGAACTTGGCTGCTACTTATGACAAGATGTACATCAAATCACTTAAGTTTCATACTATTCTCATCACATCCAGGTGTGTTAACTCCTGTGAGAGGTGAATCATTGAAAATTAATGGATTTGATGTCTCTTTACCAATATCCATCACTACTGGAGTAGCCAATGTTTAGGTGTGTGAGACCATGGTACATTGATAACCATCTGATTTATTAGCAAATCAGCAACTATAAACGGATTTGACTTGTCTTTACCTGTAGCCGTTTGCTCAGGACTAGTCAATTCTTAGGTTACAGCCAACCTTGGTGAATTGAATACCAAATATGGATACCAAGTGTCTTTACCACAAACCATACTTTTGTGGACTAGCCAATCCTTTGGATCCCATAAGGGTTACATCCATGGTGAATTGAGAACCATTTTCAACTCTCAGAACTTAATCATGGGTGAGTTGAAGGACCCTATAGCTTTGAGCAAGCTATTACAGCTATCAACGGATTTGAATATCACACCATAGCCGTACCCTCATGGTGAGTCAACTCTTTCTTGTCTGTAAGACATGGTGAGTTGAGCACCATTTATTGTGCAGGTGTAAACACCAACACTGTACCTGCAAGGTGTTGCTCAAAACCACTTATTAGCACACAAAATATACAAAGAAATTTTTTTTTTTTTTTCTTTTTTTTTTTTTTTAACTAAGAATCACACCAAAATAAAAGAAAGAAAATAAGAAAAGAAAATAGAAAGAAAGAAATGAAAACTATACAACAACAACAAGAAACAAATCCTCCCCTTAAGCTTTATCCTCCCCTTAATCTGCATTCCTCCCCTTAAACTCAGCAACTCACCCCTTAAGCTGATGATCCCTTAGCTGCAATTTTATCCTTGATGAATTTAACCAATTGTTCAGCTGTGGTTAGATCATTTCCTATTGCATGCTTAGGAACTCTGAGCTTCTGAGTTAGCATTCTCTTTAATACTCCTTCAGTTAGGGGATAAGCAATATCCACAAACATAGTTAGGAACTTGCCAGAGGTGAGTTCCACAACATGAACATTGGAATAAGGATATAATCTCCAAGAAAAGACTCTCCATGATGATTGATTACCCCACACCAGTTTAGTCTTGTCACCATCCAATTTATTCATCAAGACTTGCAAATCTCCCCATAACAATAGGCCAATCTCAGTAGGAGTATTAGATTGATAATGATTGTCTACAATCTCATAAAGACGCTCCAAATCTTTTCTTTCAACCTTATCCAAGATCTCCCTTAGAAATGTAAAGAACTTGACTGTCCCATCAAGAGAAAACCAAACATTGACATCACCATCTGAAGTAGATCTAATCTCCCAATGAGCAATATGACCCCAAGACTGAATGGAGTCACCTTCTGAATCACTTTCAGAAGCAACCTCAATCAAATCATGATCATCCACTTCAAGAATATCCACAGAAGAAGAGTGGAAAGAATGACTCTTCTGCCTTGTTCTTAGACCATATCGAATAATAGGAACAGACACAGAAGGCTCAGCAGAGATAGAAACATTAGTAGTAGGAAGATCAGCAGGAACAAGATCTTCTTGTGGTACCTCAGATGAGTCATTAGTAGAACTTGGAGCAATGAATGAATCATCCTTAGAGCCTTCTCCAGACTTCATTCTCTTTGCAACATCAGACTCCAAAGATGAAGATGCTCTTTTCCTGCTTTGTGGAATATCAGTATCTACTAAAGCATTGAGCTTTGCATAAGTATCAAGGAACAACTTTTGAATTGCACCTTCAGGCCAACCTTTGAAGTCACTGATCTTGTAGTTAGCTTCATTCCTTAGATACACCTTCATAAAATTGATATTATCTCTGTTTGTGGGCATCTTATATCCTAACCTTTGTCTTTCCTTGATCCTGTGCATCAATTCATTCCAAGTGGTTGCTCTTTGTTTCTTTAAGATGAATGCCTTGAGCAGATCTGACCTTGTATCTGAATCCAATTCTGACATTTGAAGAACCATAAATCCATGAGCTCTAATAATCATGTCAGTGTTCAACAAATATTCAACTTGTGCACTAAACACTTCTGAAGAAGGATCATCTGAACTTGGGTTATTTATAATCTCAGCAACATTCTTCTCATCAACAGACAATTGTCTTGCAAGCTCCTCATCTTGAGCAAGCTGAGCTAATCTAGCTTCCTCAGCAGCAATTTCTTGTTCATTCATCTTTGCAGCTATTTCTTCATCATTTTCAGTTGCTTCAGGAGGAATGATGTTACTTTCAGCAGCAACAGATGAACTTCCAACAGTAGTAACAGGAGCCTTAGATGCAGAAGAAATATTTTCAACATCGGCAGTAACAGCAGAGACATCAGCAGCAATGGAGACATCAGCAGCAATGGAGACATCAGCAGCTGTGGTCCTTGCTTCAGTGGAGACCTGTGCTTGAGGAGTGATGTTGTGATCAGAAGTTGTATGTACTTCAGTATTTGCACCATCAAGAGAAACAGATGCTAAAACTTGAAGCCCATCAAATATTATATCATCCTGATCTTCCTCAGACTCAGAAAGAATAACCCTTCTTTTCTTTTGCACATGACTACCCTCTAATATGCTGATCTTTTCATTTAGTTCTTGGATAGTTCTACTAAAAGCTTCATTCGAATCCCTGAGCTCCTTTTCCAAGTTCTCCACTTTCTCACTAAAAATCCTTTTTGTCTCATTAAGTTCTGACTCCAATGCCTCAATTTTCTTTACAGATCTGTTAAGTAACTGGGACATAGAGGTGAGATCAACAGAAGGAGCATCAGTTCCACCAGCAGGAGCACTTGAGGTATTAGGAACTTCATTAACTCTGGGTGGAGAAACATTAAATCCCTCCCCTGCATTGGTGTCATAACTAAATGGCTGCCTAGTAGGACTAGGGGATGAAAGCCTTGAAGAAGAAGGCAAATCCACAGAAGGAGATGGCTGATTAATAGGTGTATCAGCTAAGATGGTCTGATCATTAGATTCAACATTGACATCAGGCTCAGGTGTAGGTGTTACTGGTCTGGGTGATGGTGGTAATGGATCATCAGCAGCAATAGATGCAGATGCAGCAGCACCAACTGAAGTCTCTTGCTCAGGTGCATTAGGTGATGGTGGGATATTATCAGCAGGATCAGCATTGTCGGCAGGATCAGGGATATCAGCAGGATCAGGGTGGTGTAACATATGAGGCAACAAAGGCAAATGTTGACCAGTAAAGTTCATCTTCATCAGGGCAAACATTTTGGCAGTCAACCTATTTATAATCTTAGGGGATGTATCAATGGTCTGTACTCCTAAGATGATTTGTAGAAATCTAGGGTACATCAAAAATCTGTTTTTACCACTACTGATATTCTCAATCATTCCCTCAAAGATATATTTTGCCCAATTAAAGATCCTCCCCTGAGATAAGCAAACTAGTCCAGATGCAATAGGACTTGGACATTGATCCCAACCTCCTGAGTTGACACTAAGACACTGGAGCAAAGTATGAATCAGAAACCTCCATTGAGGAGACAACTTACATTTCAAGAAGGTGCAGCTTCCAGCAACAGGATACCCTATGGCTGCCATACCATCAATAATGTCTTGCCTTGAAAGATCATATTCTCCTTGTTCATCAGGAAATTGAAGCTGAACTCGAATCAACTCCTCAGTAATAACCACTTCTTGATTATCGATGGTTGCAACAATATCATTTTCCCTTCCCACGACATGTCTTACTTTAGCTGTCCTCCAAAACTGTTTGACCAAAGAATCGTACACCGTCCCTGGGCAATAAGTGAGGGCATAACGAATAGATGACCCACGAAGAAATGTCAGAACTTCATCATAACCAACACTTCTAGAAGAAGATTCCAAATAAGCAACCTTGTTATGATCATCCTTGTAACGAAGAGTTGTCATTGTGTTGAAGGAATGATTTAGGGTTTGAAATGAGAAGATTAGGGTTCGATAGGTTGTTGAGAAATAGAGATGAGAAATGTGCAATTATATGTTGAGTTTCCAAAAATATCACTTTAAATTGCTGCTATTCATTGCACGTAACATTGACCAATTAACTTAAGAAAGTTTGACCTTTCGGCAGAAACATTTGGTCATTCGGCAGCAATAGGAGGTTTGACCAATCGGCAGGAATGAGGTGGTTTGACCGAAGTCAACCTACCGAACATAGTCATTAAGAATAACTTGCCCAAATTAATTCTCAATACCAACCATCAATAAATTTTGCACTAATCTCCATATCGTTATATAACCCTCAGATCACATACCTTTATCATCACAAAACCCTTTATTACCACAAATCAAACAAAATCTCCAAAACAAGCCACATTATGAGTTCATCCAAACTACCAATCATCGAAATCTCATCCGATTCTTCCTCCTCTAGTGATTCAGGATGGAACAACTACTTCCCCAAAACAGCATCATCCTCTAAAACCAAAGGAAAGGCCAAGGTTGAGGAGGATTCATCTGATCCTCTTCCATCTACCCCTTCTTCTTTTGAGTACTTTAGCTCTGATGATGAAGATTCATCAGAGTTGAAGTCTTTGGTGTATTGCCAGGGTGAATGGGAGACTTTCCCTCCCAATTTTCCTTTAACAGATGAGGACAGAAGAGGTATGAAGGAAGCTGAAGCTCTGCTTGCTGAAGAGATGGAGAGAACAACTGCAGCTTTCTATAAAGTACCGGTACCAAAAGGCAAGGCTAAACATCAAGAAGGTTCTAGTCGAGAAAAACCAAACCCCAGAAGTCGACAGCATCGACAACGTGAAGGCAAAGATCCAAGACAAAGGAAGAATCTCACCAGAACCACTCCCAAGCCAACTCAGCCAGCTTCACAATCAAGCAACCCAAAACCACAACCAACCCATCCAACTCCACAATCAAGAATCCCTACTTCACAGCCAATCCATCCAACTACCAGGACACGATCCAGAACTCATCAGAGGCCAACTACCTCAAGCTCTTCAAAGTCACCCCCTGAACAAAGACAACCAAGGCCAGTTATCTTGGCACTTGCAGTCCCCCATGCTTATGAAGAGATCATTCGCCAGAGAGGAAGGAGGTTCATGCCTGACAATCTGGGTAAGGGCAAAGAGAAGATGGAATAGGTGGTAGTGTGTTGGTAGGTTGATGTTAGAAGGTTGGAATGATGAATTGAATGTTGTTGATAAGTAGCTTTTGAAAATCGAAATCATTTGTAAACAGCAACTGAATGTACTTAACTTCCTTAAGAATGAATGAAAATTGCTGTCTTTAGCTTTAAGCCCAAGCATTAATAAGCTGCAAAACAAAGTTAACTAACAAAAGATACTGAAAAAACCTGCAAAACAAAGTTAGAAAAACACAAACAAAACATGAATGAATGAAAAAGCAGGACAAAAATGCAAGCAATAGCCTCCCCTTGGGCTAAGACTGCACTTCAATCCAACAAACACAATTACAACAACATGAAAAACCAAACAGAACAATTACCAAAAGTACCATGGAGAATAAGCCATTCCCCCTCCAAAGATGTGATTATTATAGATAGGTCTGAAATCCCTTTGAATATATGAAAAAGTATCAGCAGGAATGGTTCCTTGAAAATCAGCAGGAACAGAGGAACCAGTAGGAACAGGTCTATCAGCAGGAAAAGGACTCCTATAAAAATTCATTCCTGCTGCTTGTGGAACATATGGTGGGATTTGTTTAACATTTTTCCACATTGATCTATTCTGATGTTTCCCACCATTCAATCTTTTCTCATGATAATCACAATCTTTAATAAGATGATATTGACTACCACACACAAAACATGACTTCTTCCTAACAGCCTTGTTTTTACTACAACTTTTCTTATTATGGACACCATTATCACTAGTGGAACTAGGGACACAGTTATTTTTATAAGAATTAATTGAGCTATTATCTGAAAAGACTGATTTAGGAGTAGATTTACCACTAGTTGAACTTGAGGACTGGTGATATTTGGGTGTGGATGTCTTTTCACTTGAGTCACATGAAACAAAGTCTTTAGACTCTGCTTCTGAGGATTTGTCACTTGTGGGACAAGAGACACAATCATTAGATTCAGATAAGTCTTTTGACTTTTTACCATAAACCATTTGTGACTCATCTGAGTCAATATCAGAGAGAGAGAGAACAGGAGTAGGCATAAAAACTCCTCTTATAGGTGGAGAAACAGCATTCATTCCACCTTCTTTCACATACTTAACAGGTTTTTGGTAGTCTGCAGGTTCAGGGTTAAAAACACTATACTCATTAGGGTCATAAAATTGATTTGGCCCTATCAGGTTACCATACCCTAAACCTTTCTTCGTTTTAGTAGACATAGAACTATCAACTAACTTGTTTAGGTTTTTAGATGAATCTTTCCATTTGTTAAACCTAGCCAAGTTATTGTCTAGTTTAGTCTGCATATCCTGTTTTTCTAACATCATCTTAGCCTTTTGAGACTCAGAATGTTTAAGCTCATTAGTGGTGTTTTTCAAGTCCCTCTCTAAAACTTTTATCTTTTCCTCATAAGCTAACTGATTCTTTTGAAACCAAACTTTTTGCTTTTCTAATGTTTTAACTGCTTTGTCATAAGCTTGAACCTTAATAAAGTATTCATTATACTTAGATTTCATTTCATCATATTCATTATTAAGTGATGAGTACAATTCTTGACAAGCAGAATTACATCGTTTTACCTGAGATGGGAACCCCAACAGAGCATATTCTTCCATATTCTCTTTTGTATTAAAGGATTCACCTTTATCAGTCAGCTTTTCCACGGACTTATTTTGAAACAAATTCCTAATCTTCATTGCAAACATTTCAAATTTATCACCCGACAGCAGCGACATTGTTAAAAGATTCAAGAAAGACAACTCAACAATGTTTCCTTCTTTATCAGAGATCCTTACCAGGCTCTGATACCACTTGTAGGATCGAGTACTTCGAGCTTGATTGAGCTTGGTGTAAACAAGAACCTCTGCTATACAAGTGTTTATGCGGAAACTAAACAGCAAGTATAATAAAGAAGAAAAGACAATGATCCTCTATGGATCAGACTATGAACTAAGAATTGTGATCTTGAATATTGATAATGTTAAAGGCGTACATAAAACTCATAGACGGATATATCTTATATACTAACAAGATGACCTAACCCTAACCCGTTCTACAAGTAAACGTGTGAAGAGATAAACAACAATCTCTTCTAAAAATAAATCTTAACAAACATTCTAAATATACGGATAACAAATAATACTATCCGCAGCAACAATACTATCGGCAGAAACAAGATAACACTGTCGGCAGCAATGAGCTTTCAGCAGGAACCAAAGCTATCGGCAGGAACCAGCTTTACACTATCGGCAGCAACAATGAAACTCTTATTTCCCAGAGATCCTAACACACCCATTGACCAAAGTGAACTAGGTAAGGTTATGATGAAAGGAGCACACCCCTTTGAGTATATAATTCATCCACCACTCTTTCCTCATGCGGCATACTTCCACCAAGATGGTGTGTATCGCTACTATCACCCGCACTTAATCCTAAGTGTAGGGAAAACCTCCCCTATTTCCGTTAAATAAGGGTAGAGTCAGGCTCGTGACTCGAACAAAAACAAGCGCTTCTTGGGAGGCAACCCAAGCTTTATTTGTTTGTTTGTTTGTTTGTATGTTTGTTTGATTTTATTTGTTTCCGTATGCAAGTTTAATTGTTATTGTTTGTGCTCATGTTTCAAAGTAAATTGTGAAAATGCTTTATTTTGTTTTTAACTTCGTCTTAACTACATATAAAGGTATTTTGCAAAAGATAAGTGTAAGGGAATCCAAATTTGTTTACAAGAACAAGATTGAACATGAATCACAACAATATTAAATGAGCATGCATACTAGTAATTGTTTGAGTCAAATGCTTGTATCGAGTCATAATGATATTTTGCAGGATTTCCAGGAAATAAGGATTGAGTTTTTCCAGAAATTTTCCGGAAACTTAACATGAAAAATCTGTCATATCACTTCTGACGGCGTCAGACCCCAGTCTGACGGCGTCAGGAACAGTTTTCTGGATTTTTTTTTTTTTTGAAAGTTTTGTTTTTCTTCCGGAATCATAAAATGCTTTATTAAATCTCTAACTTATAAACTCCAGGAATCTGCAAAATAATCATTCCACAAGCATTATATCCTTATACAGATTTATCCCGCCGATGTTATGCAGGTTTTCGTGTTTGTTTTCTCAGGTTTAACAGGTTATTTTGGACAAGGAGATGTATGTGGAATCTAGCTTTTGGCGCTGCTTTAATCTTGAAGCTTCAACATTACCTTGGAAGAAGATCTAACCATGTTACCCCTTTATCCACCGAGCGAATCAGGGGAGTATTTGATTTCAGTCTTTTACCTTATTTACTTTTACATCTTGTTATTTGAACATTGGGGACAATGTTCATCTTAAGTGTAAGGGGGGGTAAAGTACGATACTTTAGAGAATGCTATTACGCTTGATTTTTTGTTTGTTTAATGGTAGATGTGTAATAAAACTGAGAGAAATACCTGTTAAGGCAATTTTAGTGCCAAATTTAAAATTTTTTACAACATATATGAGTGAAACTTTGATCTTAATGAGCGTCTCATGGATAGGAGTTATATGACTAGCACAAAAAATCGTACCACTAAAAAAATTTTCCACCCCCAAATATGTGAGGTTCGCCCCTAGAATTGGTAGGAAAAGCATTTATGCTATGATGTGTGTACCGGTAGCACTTAGATTCTAGAATTTGCGTTAGGACCATTCCGAGGCCACAAGTGAGACTACATTCGTGTAGTTAGATTTACTACATGATAAGAGGCATTAGGATTAACCCATTGTTTTACACCTGTGTTTTTGTTATAATTACATTGGCTACATTGGTCAAGTAATTCTCCTACACCCTTTGCGTTGTACTCAGTTTTAGTACACGATACCCCTAGTACACCCCTCAGAGCCTATCTTTTCGTTTCTAACTTTAAGCATTTTACTTAAAGGAAGAATTTGTTACACCCCACTTAAATGTACACCCAAATCGCCTTAGCCTACCTTGTATGCACTCATCTTTAGTGCATTATTGTGACAACATTTGTTTAAACCCCAAGTTAATTATCTAATTGATTACATGGTTGCTAAGTCGAGTCATATCCTTGTACATATTGTTTTGGGACGATTGGGACTCATGGGTAAAGTACTAGTGTAATGGAGTAATGGGGAAGAACAACATTATTACCCCCATATGTGCTAAATATTTTAAAAGTACTCCAAGTGTTTCGATTATCTTAATTCGAGTCATTAGAATAGTTAATTGTAAAGTTATGTAAAAGTTCAAGTGTAATGGGAATGCAACGCCCCTGTGATGTATTATTTTGGATGGTAGGGCAAGAGTGTATGAAAAAAAAAATCGAAAAAAAAATCGAAAAAAAAATCAAGAAAAATAGAAAAAACATACGGACTACCATCCCGTTTCATTTTATGTTTATTTTATGTTTTTGTTATTTTGTTTTTAGCTTAAGTCGAGTCTAGTCTTGGCTTAGCAACGCCATATTGTACATATAATTAATCAAGATCTTTAACTCGCCACCAGTAAAATATCCCTTATCCAACAAAACCGTGTTTATCATATCCCTACACCTAACGTTATAACCCGTTTAAAAGCCCTCTTTGATAGTTTATCTTAGGTGATTACACCTAGTGGAGGAGGTTTTTGATCCTTTCTCAAGCCTATGGTAATCTATTTGCTATGACAGGTAGTGAGAGATATTATCCATTTTCATTTATGAGATATACTTTTATGACACCTGAGAGATGTGAGTATCTAAACACTACTTGTGAGGTGCTAGTTTGTAATCTCCGTGCTTATTATGATTAAAGTGGAACGACTATTTGTTGTAATTACTTTTATATTAGCGTTAAATGACCCCTAACTTGTATTTTGATTAGAATAAAAGCGCATTTGCTTGAGGACAAGCAAATCTCAAGTGTAAGGGTATTTGATGAAGCGAAAAGTGTACCGCTTTTAGGGGGTCATTTAAGCCCTAAATCGTATTTATTTGATCAAATATTGCCCTAAATCGTTCCTTTTGTCATTTTAGGTACTTTGGAGAAGAAATCTGGAAAAGGAAGCATTTTGGACGTTTTTGGAGCATAAAAGTGAAGAAAACGACAAAGTCTCCAAAGCTGCTGGAAAAGTACACGTGACGGCGTCAAGGATTGCTCCTGACGGCGTCACGGCTTGGCAAAAGAGGTGGATATGACAAAATACACGTGACGCGCCAGAGAGTTTTACAATGGAAATCTGACGGCGTCACCCCTTTAAGGTGATCAAGGTCATCACGGTTTAAGTTAAAGAGAGACGGCGTCAAGCACAATTTTGACGGCGTCAACCCTTGACGCGCCAGAGCAGATTTTGGAGGATTAAAGAGGGACGACGTCAGGAAGACCATCCGGGAACCCTAGCCGCGGCGAGGTGACGGCGTCACCTCCTACAACGTGACGCCGTCAGCCACTAAATTCTATATATAGTTTTGCAATTTTTATTCATTGTGTGCAACTTTGTGAGGAGAAACCCTAAGACGAATTTTCTGCCATTTTTAAGGGTTTTATACCCTTGGATCTCCCATGTTTAATTGAAGATAAGTAATCAATTAATCATTCAATATGTCTATGTGTTGTTTGATTATATCTTGTTCTTGTCTTTTAATTAACATGCTAGGCTAGATTTATCTTGTGTTTGCTTAGATCTAATGAAACCTAACTATTGATTATTGGTTGTTGGTGTGTTATTAATTGTATTGGATGATTGTTTATCGATGTTAGGCTTAAGAAAACTGGCTAACCTCCTATACGGTAACTTGCTTGAACGTCTTAAGAAACATGAACCAATGCGTACTAAGGTTTTTATGGTTGTATTTAATGCATGAGCGAATTCTAGTGATCCCATGTTAGGAGCTTCTTAGCCGTCTCGACATAGGAGTGAAGTAAGAGCTTATAGAGTTGGGGAAGTACGTACGCCACCCCACGATTGGTATTAAGGAATACACCCGTCATCCACGCAATTAATACAGACTAATCAACCGGTAAAAGATAGTTAGGGAGTAAGGAAATCTAAGTAAACACATTTCTCTCCATATAAGTTCCACAACCTTTTTATTTTCAGTTATTTTATTTTATATTGCAATTGTAGTTATTTGGGTTAGTTGACTAGCAACTAATTCCGCCCACTCCTTCAAACCCGAGATTTTACTTGCTTTCATAAAAATATAAAAATACAAAAAAAGAATCTTCCCTCACCCTTAGACCTATTAGAGTAGTTTTTCAATCCTAACGACATTATTCCCCTAGAGAACGATCAATCCCCCGGTACTTGCCACTTCACTATACTACATCGGTCAGGTACACTGCCTGGTGGGGATTGCAAGCCTCTTGAGATCCCTCGAGAGGTAAAACCTGTTGTAAGGTCGCAAAACCACGCATCAGGTTGCCATACAATTACGGCAAAAAGGCCGAACGGCACCCAAAAAGGGGTGACCGCATAATCATTTGTTATTTTCTAAACATAAGCCGAAAATGGTCCCTCCGAGAGGTTCGCACCCTCCAGATATCAGTGATCAATGTTCAAAGATGGTTCATACCCAAAAAGGGGTTGCCATACAATTACGGCAAAAAGGCCGAACGGCACCCAAAAAGGGGTGGCCGCATAATCATTCATTATTTCTTGAACATAAGTCAAAAATGATCCCTTCGAGAGGTTCGCGCCCTCCGGAGATCAGTGATCAATGTTCAAAAATGGTTCATACCCAAAAAGGGGTTGCCGTATAGCTATGGCAAAAAGGCCGAACGACATTCAGAAAGTGGGCCGCCGCGCAACCATGGCAAAGGGTAAGTCATCAAAGAACGCAGGTAATATAATGCAAATAAAAAAAAGGCATTTTATAACTGACGAAATGACTAGCATAATATAATTTCCAAAAATATACAAAATAGCGTTCAAATCACGCTGTTCACAAGTTATTACATTTATCCGAACTGTGTCGGCTATTCACAAGCCTAATCTAACGGCCTAAAGGCCATACACTTTCCAATGATTGTTGTCAAAATAACAAGGGATTAAAAAGCTTCACGTAATATCCGAATTGGCTTGAATCCGTAGTCAAAACGGAGACACCCGGATATTATTAACAAATAACTTGCTTAAGGAGCGGAGATATTCTCTTCAACAGCTGAATCTACAACAGAAGGTCCCTCGGCCATAGGTTCGGACGGTGCCAGATCAGGAAACAGGTTCATTATCTCCGAAAGGGGCTTTTCACAGGCGTTGTTTACCTTCTGGACATAAGGATACTCCGCAGTGAATAATCCGTCATACAAAGGGTTGAACTTGGCTTCAACTTCCATGTCCAGATCATCCACATCCGCCAGAACCTTGGCCAGATCCTCTGTTGAACGGTCTAGGGTGACACCCTCTAAAAACCCGGATTGGGAGGACAAGCTAAAAGGACCGGCCAAATGTTGTTTATACTCGTGACTGTTCAGAAGCCAGTGAACCATCTCCGGAATAAACTCTTTTACCAGTTTGAACCGTTCGATTTCTGTTTGGCCCAGTTTGACGGCCAGGTCTGTCCTTTCTTTTTGGAGTCCAGAATTCTCCCCCTATTCCACATCCAGTTTATCTTTAACCCCATTCAGTTCGGCCTCCAAGGCCTTGATCCGCTCCGCAGCAACCCTCTTACCTTTCTCTCTCTCCTTCTCCAAACTCGAGATGCGGCCCGTGAGATCTGATTCTTTAACCAGACAGCTAGTATGTGCATGCCTCAACTTTTGGAGCTCCTCCGCCTCTTGGACTGCCTCTCCGCACCTTTCATGGATATGGTGCAAGTGCCTATGCTCCTCTCGGAGGGACTCAAATCGGAACAAGATATCCGACTGAGCCGTTGCTCCCTGACCCAACAGTATCCAGGCCCTCTGAGCAGCCTCCGGATTACTCAAGCTGTCAAAATACAGCTCCTCCCGGGGGGCCGCGTAGGCAAGTTCAACATTAAGTCCTTGCAGACTTTCCAGTTATCCAAACGATCATCTTTCCTAATGGACTACTCCGGAACAAACACCGCTGCCGGATCCCCGTCAACTGTGGCCTTAATCTTGCCACGGCCAGAAGCAGCAACAGAGGAACCCCCTGAAAGAAAAATAAAAGGCATGACCGCCATCAGTAAAATAAATAAATAAATAAATAAAAAAGAAAATGGGGGGGGGGGAAGGGTAATGCACAAGATAAGAAAATCCGAATGACTTACCAATGCCAGCAGTTCCGGATGCAAAGTCCGTTCCCTCTGGTTGTCTTCTGATTTCTTCCGGACGAAGTGACCGGATGGGGGAAGGATTCGGAATGACCTCGACCTCCGGCGAAGAGTGTTCCAGATTCACCACGGGAGTGTCCTCTGTTGGTTTACTCCATTTAGCTGGACGGGGCTCACCACTGCTTCCCTCACCGCGCTGAACGCGCACTCTCGTCTTGCTGACCCCTGCTCCCCTCTGGGCCTTTAGAGCCTCCTGGGTGGCGGCTTGCCTTTGCTTCCTGCGCTTGGCCTCCAAAACCCGCTCGCCAACTTCCTCGACTTTTTTCTCCTCGGCCATTTTCTCAGGTATATCGGCATTTTACGGGGCGGGGGCAGTCACATATAACTCGTGAGTCTCACCCTTACGGTATTCATCTCCCTTGGCCATAAAAACACCATCACGGACCTGGGGATTGATCAGATACTTGGATATTGATACAGCTGCGAAAAGAGAGTAAAACAGTTAGGAATAAACATGCAAAGATGCAGGTCAACTAAGGAAGCAAAGATAAAGGATGCGAAGTTATACCTTTTCCTTCGGCATCCTTAAGCACGGCCCGGTGGCCGGCATGCTCCTAGTGTGAGGTCAGCCCCACGGCATAAAGAAAGCCCGGAGGAATCGGAATGAGATCAATCACATTCGCGGCCAACTTCTCAGCATCCGCAACATCAAACTCACCTCTCGAAAAGGGATCCGAGATGTCAGAGTCATGGTGCCTCCAAGGCATAGCAAACGGGATCGCTCGTCTGTCTATCAAGAAAAAGTTGTGTTTCCAGCCCTTTAATCCGGTCAGAATCTCCCGGAAACAAACCCTCTTCTCCTTGCCGCTCCTTTTCTCAAAAGAAAACCAGTGACCTTGCTTACTTAGTTTATAGAAGGCCCGGAACAGAGAAGTGGTGGGAGCGATGTCCAAGCTTCGGCTATACACCTCAAAAAGGGAAGCGCGATGCAAACCCAACGGAACCAACTGAGAAATATGTACCTTATAATATTTGATAATGTCCAGCAAAAAGGTAGAGAAGGGCACGCTAAGACCGCCCTCGTAAAAATACTCCAAATACAAACCGATGGCATCGTCCGGCAGTTCGTCCATCGTCATGTTCGGTGGAGGTAACCTCGGATGAAGATCCGCGGGTATACCCAAGTCCATCGTCACCATATACAAAGCCCCTTCGTCCACCTGGGAGACGTATTTCTGAATGTCGAACTTGGGTAGTGATGATGTACCCTCCGAGCGGGTCGAAGGACTCCCTTTCGAACCTGTACTAAGCCTTCTCTTCGAAGGCCCAGGTCAATCTTCACCCAAGGCACTCATAGTGTCTAACCTCTGTCGAGGTTCAGAACCTGGCCTCCGTCAACATTCGGAGCCTGGCCTCCGTCACTGTTCGGAGTCTGGCCTCCGTCAACGTTCGAAGCCTGGCCTCCGTCAACATTCGGAGCCTGGCCTCCGTCACTGTTCGGAGCCCCACCTTCAACTTTTCAGAGCCTGTCTCCATCAACGTTCGGAGCCTGGCCTCGGTCACCATTCGGAGCCTGGCCTCCGTCACTGTTCGGAGCCTCACCTCCGACAAGGTTCGAAGCCTAAAGGTCACTGGTCAAACAGAACTGGTCAAAGAAGATCTGGTCAATAGCCATGATTTCAGCCATGATCTCTGTAACTGCCATGACCTCCGTAACTGCCTCCACACACCCTCTGTAACTGCTCCGTCAGATTATTATGCCTATAAATAAGGAAGTCATCAAAGAGGTATCTCTGATGGAGGAGCTAGAACGGAGAACCATCCTGACCTGGTCAAACCCACGTCTCCTCTTCCCCTTGGCTTTCCCGCCAAGGTAGAGATCGTGGGCCACAAGCCCTAGCGGTTACCACAAATCATGGGACGCCCCCATGATCTCCGAATTAAGTGCAACCGCCCTCTAAGGCCTATTTCTCCCCTATAAATAGCTTAGACGGGCCATAACCAAGGTATGTTAACTGAATGTAATCTAAAGTTAACTTCACTCTCTAAATTTACGACCTACATTACCATCACACATACTTACTCGCACGCCGGAGGTGGTTCGCAGGGTCCAACCCCTGCGCAATCACTTAACGTAGTGTCTTTGTATTTCTTATTTTCAGGTTAAGAACAAGCTTGGCGCAATCTCAACACCCCATTATTCCTTTGATCACCATCGAAGGCTTGGTTGACGGATATTTGTTCAATCAGTGGCGCCATCCGTGGGACACGCAACAATAAGTCTCATTATTTCCAAGCTTATAACCAATTGGAACTACTTTCACTATATATCCGGCATGGGTCAAGGAAGAGAAGATACTCCCCCACCGGGTTTCTCGACCTTGGCTCCAATCCCAGTCAACGACTCCAACAACCTTCCCCCAATAACCGCTTCCACATTCACCACACGTTCTCACCCAGAAGTAACACCCAACCATCATGCTTCGAGATCAGCCAATTCGGAACCTGTTATTAGCCCAGCCTTTGTCGAAGCCAATCACAAAGCGTTGGAATCCCTCTTAAGGGCTCGCAAAAGGCATGTTCGGGATGCTGAGATACGAAGGGGGTTGGAATACTTAAGTGACGAATTTGTGATGAAAGGGATAGTGTGTGGCGTAAGGTGTGGAAGTTCCATATTCATTAGCCGCATTTATTGCGCAAGTTTGTTTAAGCACTTATCCTTTACTCGTACGAATTTGTGACGAAAGGGATAGAGTGTAGCATGTTTTTTGAGTCGTAAGCAATATATACTCGTACGTATATATCACTTTCGACTGGGGGGCTTGATGATGTACCCTCCGAGCGGGTCGAAGGACTCCCCTTCGAACCTGTACGAAGCCTTCTCTTCGAAGGCCCAGGTCAATCTTCACCCAAGGCACTCATAGTGTCTAACCTCTGTCGAGGTTCAGAACCTGGCCTCCGTCAACATTCGGAGCCTGGCCTCCGTCACTGTTCGGAGTCTGGCCTCCGTCAACGTTCGAAGCCTGGCCTCCGTCAACATTCGGAGCCTGGCCTCTGTCACTGTTCGGAGCCCCACCTTCGACTTTTCGGAGCCTGTCTCCATCAACGTTCGGAGCCTGGCCTCGGTCACCATTCGGAGCCTGGCCTCCGTCACTGTTCGGAGTCCCACCTTCGACAAGGTCCGAAGCCTAAAGGTCACTGGTCAAACAGAACTGGTCAAAGAAGATCTGGTCAATAGCCATGATTTCAGCCATGATCTCTGTAACTGCCATGACCTCCGTAACTGCCTCCACACACCCTCTGTAACTGCTCCGTCAGATTATTATGCCTATAAATAAGGAAGTCATCATAGAGGTATCTCTGACGGAGGAGCCAGAACGGAGAACCATCCTGACCTGGTCAAACCCACGTCTCCTCTTCCCCTTGGCTTTCCCGCCAAGGTAGAGATCGTGGGCCACAAGCCCTAGCGGTTACCACAAATCATGGGACGCCCCCATGATCTCCGAATCAAGTGCAACCGCCCTCTAAGGCCTATTTCTCCTCTATAAATAGCTTAGACGGGCCATAACCATGGTATGTTATCTGATGTTAACTGAATTTAATCTAAAGTTAACTTCACTCTCTAAATTTACGACCTACATTACCATCACACATACTTACTCGCACGCCGGAGGTGGTTCGCAGGGTCCAACCCCTGCGCAATCACTTAACGTAGTGTCTTTGTATTTCTTATTTTCAGGTTAAGAACAAGCTTGGCGCAATCTCAACACCCCATTATTCCTTTGATCACCATCGAAGGCTTGGCGCAATCTCAACACCCAGCTCATTTACTACTCTCATTTAACTTTTGACCATTCACATTTACTCCATATTACTGTTTAGAGTCTTTCGGAATATCCTATACTTATTCTTACGCCGGAGCTTGGTCCTGGGATAACACCCGGGGCGAGCCTAACGCGTGTTGTTGTGTGCAGATATCCAAAGGACCTCTATGAGCTGAAGGAATTGATACGTCGGCCTTCCGGAAGAACTCTCACCTAGTTCATCCGAAAAGCCTCATTTATTTGTTCGAAGTGTTTGCAGAAAATTACTTCAACACCAATCATTTGAAACAACTAGATAATGAGATTGTTTTCTTATTATACTTAAAACACTAGAAAGTAGAAACTGATTACTTGCAAGTGCAAACGTGTTCTAAAGATAGCAATCACTTGTAAAGCAACGCGTTATGAAGATAGCAATCAATTTAAATGCGTAAAGCCAAACACCCCCTAAAGAAGTAGTTGCATTTATGTTTTGAGATAACATAGTTTGTTGTTTGCGGAAGTTATATGGTTTCAAGGGTAGACCAATGTGACATCTCATCTCATTATAGAGCAAATTGCTAAATAGATATACAATAGTATAATGTTATATAACCGTAGATCTTTGAATCTTGAAATCTATGCATAATGTATCTATAACCGGTTATTATGTGGTGTACTCTGGTATATATGTAATTGTAACCTTTTGTTTGTTGTGCTTGTGATATCTGTAAAACTCGATGATATGTAGACAGAAAGTGTTTTGAAGATTAATTTACGTTCTCGGCATATGTGCTCTGCTTTTATAATTGTAGGAATATAGTGTCTACTGTCAATCTGGAGTGCAAATTGGATTTGAAGGCCATCGCATTACTGGCTCGAAATGCAGAATACAACCCAAAGGTATGCTTCAATTATTATTATTATTACCGTAAGCCAGATAGGATAGGATTCAGGCTTTTAGTTATTATTATTTTGCTCTAAAAAAAAATATGTATCTTTTGGGTTTCTAATGTCATATTCTATTGAATTACGAATCCTGATATAAATATTGATGGTTGCATTATATAATTTGATTTTAAAATTATTCTAATAATGCTTTAACGAAAAATATTTATGCATCCTTTCATTGATGAACATGTGATTTTAGAATCTGATATCCTTCCACCCGTTAATGGCATCCGTATATATGATTGTTCTTTTTGTGCACTGCAGCGTTTTGCTGCTGTTATTATGAGGATAAGAGACCCAAAAACTACTGCATTGATATTTGCTTCCAGGAAGATAGTGGGTTTTTCATTGTAGCAATATTGTATCAATCATAGTCTGAATTTCAATACTGTAGAACTTTTCGAGTGTCAGATTTAATTTACATGTGCTATGCAAGACGGTGACAAATCACGGCCTTCTTTAAAAAAAAATTACTTTCGGTTTATAACCAGCTAGGAGCTCTTATACTATGTAGTTAATCTCGCCGATATCTCGGCGAGATCTCGGATATCGCGACTAAAAATAATATCGGTTCAAAATATCGCCCCAAAATCTCGGATTCGATAATATCGGCGAGATTTGGCGATATTTTCAAGAAATCGGCGATATTTTGAGAACTACGAATTAGGCGGTCAACGCCGGTCAACGTCGGTTTATCTTCAGATCTGGTTTTGGGGTTTCGATTTTTGTTGATTTTGTTTTAATTTAAGCCTTTTGTTTAGCACGAATTGGTTTATCTTCAGATCTGGTTTTCTTGAAGTGGAGAAGAGAAGGGGTTTATCTTCAGATCTGGTTTTCTTGAAGTGGAGAAGAGAAAAGGGTGAAAAGAGAGAGAGAACAGGAGTGAAAGAGTATGGGGCTGTGATAAAAACCCTAACCTAATATAGTACCAGTGATTTTTTTGGCCCATTAAAAAACTTATGCAATAGGCCCAATAAATAAATTAGTGAATTTTAAGCTCAAAACTTAATCAAAATCATATATAATGTAAATTTTGCAACATATAATTAAAGATATATAATTAAGAATAATAAGTAAATAGGATAAAATGGAATATATATATATATATATATATATATCCGATATCTAAAAATATATCCGATATCTCACCGCGAAAACCGCTATTTCAAATATCGAACCTTGAACGATACGAGATTTTTGACCGAGATAACTACATAGCTCTTATACAACATGGGTTAAACTACTACTACCCTTTGTTTGGCTGTTATGTCATTTTTTTAATTCTGTTTTGGTTTTCAGGTTTGTACGGGTGCCAAGAGTGAACAATCATCAAAATTGGCAGCAAGAAAGGTACACGAACATTGTAAAGAAATTTATTAATAAAATGAAGAACCCTTACAAACACCATAGAATAAAACAAGCACATAATACTACTGTTACCGTGCTTAAAGACTTCGTTTCTGTTTCAGTATGCTCGAATTGTACAGAAACTTGGTTTCCCAACAAAATTTAAGGTAAGACACTCCCGCTCTGGTGTTCTTTGCTTCTATAAAGTTTGTCTATCGTACATGGTATTTTGTTACTTACTCATATTGTTTTTAGTATACGCATGTAGGATTTCAAGATACAGAACATAGTCGCACATGTGATGTTAAATTTCCCATTAAACTTGAAGGACTTGCACCCACTCACTATGCTTTCTATAGTGTAAGTTCACCTTAGAGTTTGTATGATAGATTCACCAAACAAACTCGACTCAATGTTTTGTGGGTTCTGTAAAGTTCCTTTTTGTTGTAGATTTGATGCAGTGGATTGGTGGTATAGTATGAGGCTGAACTATTCCCTGGATTGATTTACCGGATGAAGCAACCTAAAATCATGTTGCTCATTTTTGTTTATGGGAAAATTGTTCTTACTGGTGCTAAGGTGAGATCTCCCGATCTTGGTCAATGTTGATTATTAACATATAGCGCTGTATTTTTTTTAACATATAGTGCCGTGTTTTTTATTTACTGAACTTTAATCCTTTCGGTTGTGCTTACAGGTCAGAGATGAGACATACAATGCCTTTGAGAATATATATCCGGTGTTGACTGAGTTCAAAAAGATTCAACAATGGTATGTCATTTTTCATGGAAACTTGAATTATGTATTCTCCGTTTCCCCTCATCTTGTGTTAAGAACATGCTCTGATGTGTGCATTTATGTTATGCAGATTTCAGAGTTGGGATGATAAAAAACATCCCATTTCCAGAAATGTCATAGATTCAGCACCTGTAATCCCTTCACAGACAGTAAATATGGGAGGAAAGCTGCAGAAACTGTTAAGTTACGTCCAGTGAAAAAATATCCACACGAAAAAGTTGTGTAATTGAGAACTGGCATCTTTATGCTATTCCAAGTTTTGGTAGAAAGTAGGTTTTTCAATTTGTTATAATGTTTCATAGACGATTTTTGGGGATCTCCCTTTTTAAGAGCTTGAATAAAATGGACTCTTTATGTTTGTCAATCATGTTCGTTATCAAGTTGGAGTGTTGGACAGAACTAAGGTTTAATAGTCGTGCTCAGTTAATGTTTCTAACCATGGAACGAGTTTCTTTCCTTTACCAACCAGAATTATTAACGTTACCAATATGGAAGTGGAAACGCAAGTGGTTCATATCGTCTGGTTAATTTGTTGAATTGTGGGGCATAACTTGTATATCACAGTTGATTTCGCCTAGAAACTTTTACATTATGAAATCCCTCTATCTTATATATAAAGTTGATTGTAAATACTATTTTGTTTTTCACTTCCTATTTCGAATTGAAAGAGGAAGAAGTAAATGAAAATCCAAAGAGGTTCGTGTTGGAATATGATGAACTCAAATAAGTACATTTTATTACTATCATTTATCCTAGTAATTTGACTTGTTTTACTTATATAGTATGAGGATTGATACTTAATCGTTTACTTTTGTAATTCTCAGTTGAAAACAAGCATTTGGTGAAACCTGGCGATTTTGGACTAAATATGGAGCAAAACATGCACAATGTGAAGAGTCTACTGAAATGGACAAGATCAAGACTAATCTGCTCCAGATGCGCCGCATCTCACTTATCACATACGGCGCATCACTATCAATATTTCACCAGATACGATCCAAGATACAAGAGGACATGCGCCGCATCCAAAGATGAAGATACGCCGCATCTTCTGGCGGTGTACGAATATTCCTGAATATTATAATCTTGGACCCCACGCGAAGTTAAGTAAATGCGCCGCATCTACTCCTTAGATGCGCCGCATCTTACCCTCAGACAGAAACTATAAATACCCCAAAGACCAGACGAATTAAGAGTTCCGAAGAGTTCCGAAGTTTTAACAGAAGACCGAAGACCAGAAACCAAGGACGAATTCAGTCAAGGTAGCAGCACAAGACACACTCAAATCAAAGATACAAGAGCTGTAAGAAGGTGCTGCATGTGTTTAATTCATTAAGTAGTTTTGTTTTATTGTGTTAGTAAACTTTAATTCATCAAGATTGGTGGCTTGTGTAATGTGACAACGGAAAGATTGCACTCCCTTAAAACTGCTTTCTCACCAATTAAAGTTTATATGTTAGTGTCTTTGGTGACTTTTATTAGTGCATTGATAACCTCTGTGGCTAGCTGAGCGTTGATCGGGTCGCCATGCCTCTGCCCTCGCCTGTTTATTAGATCGCCTATGCATTCTATGGTCTGTAGAAAAGTAGGAGAAAGATAAAAAGGATAGTCATAAGTAATCATTAAGGGTTTACTCGCCGATAAGATTAGAACCAACGAGAAAGGACTTAATCTCGGTGCGTTGCATCGAACTATACACTTCATATAACACTAGCAATAAAACAAGTGACAAACTACTTATCATAAGGACAGCCCTCTTATTGTCTCGAGTATCTATCTGTGTACGTGTGTGCTACTTGCTGATTCGTGCCTATTGGTTTATTTTATTATTTAATTGCAACCAAATTGTGCCAGTCTCTCAGGCTGAACCCCCTTGCGTTAGATTAGGTTGTATAGCTAACTTAATATATTAAAATACTGATTAGAATAATTAGATAATACGTTCCACTCTTAGTGATCGACACTCTACTTACCATTATATTCATACTGACCGGGTACACTGCTCGTTAAGTGTGTGTGTTATTGATAAGTCGGCTAAATATAAATTTAAAACTTGATTAGGCATTAAACTGCTAAACCGCAACGACACACGACACGCATCAAGTTTTTGGCGCCGCTGCCGGGGAGTGAATTGTTATTATCTGTTAATCTGATTAGTATTTTAATTAGGTTTTTAATTTTTTTTTCTAACCGCTAATTTTGTTGTGTATTAGATTAATTTGCATTCATTGTACTATTTTGCATATTTTCTGTTTTTGTGTGTTATTTGTTTGCTTTTGTATGTGTTTATTTTCGTGTGTTTTTATTTGTTTTAATTTTTCGTATTTTTTTTTGTTTTCTGCTATCGTTGTACTGAGCTAAATCGAACGATACGGCGCATCTGATTTATCAGATACGGCGTATTGCGTTCAATTTTTATAAAATACAACGCGTTTAATTAATTCGATACGACGCATCTTTTCCCCAAGATACGGCGTATCTGTTTTTGATAAAAAAAATTTCTAAAATGTTAACGCCATACGACGCATCTGCTGCAGCAGATACGGCGTATCTATTATTTTAATTAAAAACAGTTTTCGAATTATTAAACAGATACGGCGTATCGATTTTTGTCGATACGGCGCATCTTCTGAATCAAAAATCTTATATTTTGAAACGTAACGAAAATACAGCGCATTAACTTTTGTTAATACGACGAATATAATTTGATAAATATAGTTGATTTTTGATATTTACTTTGATCGGTCCGCTACTCTCGTGTGCAAGTTGTTTATTTTCAGGATAAAGGATGATTCAAGCATCACCATGAAAGATTACATTCTGAACCAATACGACGCATTTAATTTTTAATAAATATCGATTTTTGATAATTAAAATTGATACGGCGCATTCGAATTTCTAAGCGGCGTATCTATTTTCTGAATAAAGTCTGATTAAATTTTAACGATTATAAGATACGGCGTATCCAACTTTTTGGATACGGCGCATCGTCTGCATATATCAGTTATTTTTATTCTTATATCCGTTTCTGAATTCGTTAATTTCTCTTCTAGCGAACAAATCCTACTGATGCTTTTCATGATTATTTCAGAAGGATAATGGAAGAATTCGGAGAACTGATTGACTTCGACTTCGAAGCCAATTTTATGAATGGAGTATTAGTGCATGAAAAATCACCCGAACGTTACAATGGGGACTACATTGAACTTAATGACCTTAATGGACCATTAGAACCCAATGACCTGTTCATGGATGATGCGGAATCTGAGCTGGAAGATGGAGAAATTCTGGAGAGTCCAAAGGTCAACGCTATTAATACTAAGAATTACGATGAATTTGAGGGATATGATGGTTGTCGGGATTACGGTAGAAGGATCCACGCCGATTGTGCTTACAATTTGCAATTCACATGCATGATTGGGTACAAGTGTATTGACGCCAATTTCTTTCCTATTTTGCCAATCAATGTCATGTCAAGAAGGTTTTACAATTCCATTATTAGATATAAAGTGGAGTATAAGGGAAAGAATGTAGTTGGTGCCTTCATTAATGTCCCGATTTTCGTGGGACGCTTTACTATTGTAACTGAGTTCGCCGTTGTTGAAGACATGAATGCCTATTGTGACAGCAATATGGGTGACGTGATTGTTGGAAAACCATTTTGTAGGGAGATCACTATTAATGCAAAGCGATTTGAAGGAAAGATCACCTTTCAATGTGGAAGCGACGTTATCACTTATATGATGCCCCGAACTCATCCCGGATTTAAACATGCTACTAGTAGGATCTGCTACAAATTCTCTCCATTCCTTTTTATTAGTAATGATGATATGAAGAGAGGGATTGTGTACCCATATCAAATAATGAAAGGATTCTACAACGGAGTGTTGCATTTGGGACCTGAATATATACGTGACGAATTAGTTGCTAAATGGATCCTACGTGACAACGTGGGAGTCAATGATCGAGAATAAAGAGCTGAACGTGAGTCTAACTTGAAGACTCTGGAATAAAGACAAGTGCTTACCGGGAGACAACCCGGATTTATCTTTTAATTTTCTGTTTGTGTCGAGTCAGTCAGGCCGCAGAGGATATGGCGCATCTCAATCCTGAGATGCGACGCATCTCCTGCAAATGGTCATATCTTATTTTATTTTTCTGCATTTTTTATTTTCGACTTTAAAACTTTTTATCAGTTTATTTTAAATGCGGCGCATCCCTGGTTAAGGATGCGGCGCATCTTTTATTCTGATCCGTAATTATTCCAGGCTCGATACGGCGTATCTTCCCCCATAAGATACGGCGCATCGACTGACCTGATGATTTTCATTTTTAATTTTTATGTTTTATTTTTACCTAACTACTAATGTGTTACGCAAGTTTGAACCTTTCTTACCTTAGGTGTGTTTTGAAGCCTTGGTGGTATTATAGATTCCTGCATTTCCTGTGGATACATTGATTATGAAGCTTAAACGTTCTAATCCACAAGAAAGATGATTTTTGCTCTAATACTAATGGAGGATCATACCGAGCAAATCTCAGGGGAGTTTTTCTGTTCTAATTCTTTTATTTTCCAGTTTTTAACCTTTCATACAAACAACGAGGACGTTGTTTAACTTAAGTGGGGGGATTGGAGAATTAGAACACTTAACACTTACTTGTCTTAAACTTTTCAAAATATGCTTAAAATGTGCTTAATATATCAAAATTTAAAATTTTTAGCATGTTTTTGTTTAAAGTCTAAGTTGCATAGCTGCACACATGACGTTATTTTCAAAAATTGTGATTTTTCAAAATTCACAAATTTATGAGTGTGCCGGTGACTTGTAAACTTTAGAACTTGGCTTGTATACTATTCGAGACCACCATAATAAGTATTATTTATATAATTGGAATGACTTGTCTAAATTGGTAAATTTCTAGGATTACACCCAAAAAGCCTTATATGTTATGTGTTATTAGCTAACTACACTGGTTAGTTAACCCCCGTATTACCCTTTTGTTACTCTCATTTTTAGAGTAAGATACCCCTAGAAAAACACTCAGAGCCATTCCTTTCGTTTCTTACACCTTTGTTAAATTGTTTCGTTACACCCTTACACCTTAGCCTACCCTGTAGATTAGAATCCGTGGTTGGTTAATTGCTATAGGCAAAGTGTGTTTCCTTACATTACCTGTGTTCGCGTGCGTAATTCATTATCTATGGTTAGGTCGGGAAATTGCACAATGCAATTGGAGTGAAAGTAAATATTGTATATTTTTGAGTTTATTTTTCGTGTGTTTACTACTTTCACTATTACCGTTATTTCTGAAGTTATGAAAAGTATGGAAAAATTATCCAGAATTATTGTTTTAGTGATGTGGTAAAATTTTACACATCTATGTATATGTTGATCTTAAAAAAAAAAAAAAAAAAAAAAAAAAAAAAAAAAATTCAAAAAAATGAGAAAAGAAAAAGAAAAAGAAGAGTTGGATGTTTGATTAAACCAACGATGTAAAGTTATGTAAGTGGTCGATATCACCACTATTTGTTGTATTATATCTATGGATTGAATGGGAGTTGGCAGTTATGGGAACGTCAACTAAGGTTTATTCTTTGATTAAGATCTTGTTGAGTATAATTCGTGTCTACCTAAAGCGTGTGTTTCAAGTGTTAAAGCGTGAGTTATTCAATGATATGAGTCTTATTCATGGGATGGTTGGGATAGTGATTAACCACACTTAGGATTTTAATTTATTTGTTTTGTTTATTTTTCATTTTACACCAATTTATATCCCAAATATTATCCATACCCTGTATTATTCTTTAACCAACCAAACCTTTGATTTATTGAGATTAGGGATTTGAGCAATCTTAAGTATCGTAGTCGTGGATTCGGCTATGTATTTATGATTTTGTCGCCCTTTTTGATATATTATTATTGGTGAAGTTTGGACCTATCTTTAGCATATTCGAGTTAAGGATTTGAGCAATTGCAAGTATCGTGTTCGTGGATTCGATCATGTATTTGTGCTTTTGTCGCCTTTTCTGGAATTTGAGATCGATAGAGATTAAGAATAATTAACCCTTAAGCCTAAAAACCCTTTTTACCGCTTTAGACTTGTTATTCCTTAGCTTTAGTGGTGGAGATGTGTATACTTGCCAAGCTTATGATAGAATATTCGTCGCGACTGGACAGTTAAACGATTAGATTTGCTTTTATCGAAATATTTTATTTTACTTCTAATTCGTTAAGTGTTTAGTTGTGTGATTACGACAAAAAAATGAATACATGCTTAAATGTAAAAATAAATCCTAATATCTTTTAGGATACATTTTCATAAGATTAATTCTAAGGTTTACTTGGGGACAAGTAAAGTTCAAGTGGGGGGATATTTGATGAACTCAAATAAGTACATTTTATTACTATCATTTATCCTAGTAATTTGACTTGTTTTACTATATTATGTATGAGGATTGATACTTAATCGTTTACTTTTGTAATTCTCAGTTGAAAACAAGCATTTGGTGAAACCTGACGATTTTGGACTAAATATGGAGCAAAACATGCACAATGTGAAGAGTCTACTGAAATGGACAAGATCAAGACTAATCTGCTCCAGATGTGCCGCATCTCACTTATCACATACGGCGCATCACTATCAATATTTCACCAGATACGATCCAAGATACAAGAGGACATGCGCCGCATCCAAAGATGAAGATACGCCGCATCTTCTGGCGGTGTACGAATATTCCTGAATATTATAATCTTGGACCCCACGCGAAGTTAAGTAAATGCGCCGCATCTACTCCTTAGATGCGCCGCATCTTACCCTCAGACAGAAACTATAAATACCCCAAAGACCAGACGAATTAAGAGTTCCGAAGAGTTCCGAAGTTTTAACAGAAGACCGAAGACCAGAAACCAAGGACGAATTCAGTCAAGGTAGCAGCACAAGACACACTCAAATCAAAGATACAAGAGCTGTAAGAAGGTGCTGCATGTGTTTAATTCATTAAGTAGTTTTGTTTTATTGTGTTAGTAAACTTTAATTCATCAAGATTGGTGGCTTGTGTAATGTGACAACGGAAAGATTGCACTCCCTTAAAACTGCTTTCTCATCAATTAAAGTTTATATGTTAGTGTCTTTGGTGACTTTTATTAGTGCATTGATAACCTCTGTGGCTAGCTGAGCGTTGATCGGGTCGCCATGCCTCTGCCCTCGCCTGTTTATTAGATCGCCTATGCATTCTATGGTCTGTAGAAAAGTAGGAGAAAGATAAAAAGGATAGTCATAAGTAATCATTAAGGGTTTACTCGCCGATAAGATTAGAACCAACGAGAAAGGACTTAATCTCGGTGCGTTGCATCGAACTATACACTTCATATAACACTAGCAATAAAACAAGTGACAAACTACTTATCATAAGGACAGCCCTCTTATTGTCTCGAGTATCTATCTGTGTACGTGTGTGCTACTTGCTGATTCGTGCCTATTGGTTTATTTTATTATTTAATTGCAACCAAATTGTGCCAGTCTCTCAGGCTGAACCCCCTTGCGTTAGATTAGGTTGTATAGCTAACTTAATATATTAAAATACTGATTAGAATAATTAGATAATACGTTCCACTCTTAGTGATCGACACTCTACTTACCATTATATTCATACTGACCGGGTACACTGCTCGTTAAGTGTGTGTGTTATTGATAAGTCGGCTAAATATAAATTTAAAACTTGATTAGGCATTAAACTGCTAAACCGCAACGACACACGACACGCATCATGTTGGAATATGAATAACATAACATTTATTTAAACATATAAACATATATATCAAGTACGCAGCGGAAAAACAAGATCTATATACTAGTAATTAATTAACTAAAAATAAAGAATACGCGTACCTTAGATTACTAGCTAAACAAGTAATCAACGTGAGCAAGATCCGGTTAAACCCTAACTAGGGTTTATGTATGTCGACTAGGATATAGTCGAATAGGGCAAATAACTCAAGCTAAAGCAAGCTTGATCTCCGTTCTTGTACACACGTATTACTAGTTTCTCAATGTGAAAAACTAGGTTCTAATTCCACAAACAAACCAAACACTTTAATGTGTAAGTTGGATCGAAAATCCCTAAGGTGTAGGAATGTTCGACCGGTTTTACACAAGAGGGAGAGAGAAGAGAATTTTGGCTTGCTAGAGAATTAGATTGGTGAACTATGAATACAAGGGTTTGTATTTATAGGCTCACAAATCTTTCTCTCCAAGTTAGGGTATAATTGGGTCTCCTATACCCTTGTTCGGCCGACTTTAGGGATCAAGAGGGATTCTAGATCCTTCTTGGTCCTTAATTTCACCTCTAGTCCTTCTAGTTAATATTTAACGACCGTTATCCAAACCCCGTTAAATACTAACGACCGTTAAGTGTTTATTCGTGAAATGAATAATTAAATCATAACTTAACATATTAATTATTCAAACATTGAAACTCATACTTAATGTGTGCAATCCCGAAGTCTCGTGTTCGAAACTGGTCATACGTATATTAATTTATATCCATAAATTTAACAGCTCCCACTTGGATATGCATTAATATAGTAATGACATTGGTTAGTCTAGCTTAACACCCCAAATGCCCCCAGATCGACCCTGAGTATGGTTTCCTGAAAAAAAACTTGTGATGATTTATCATCATACTTATCCTTTTGTTTATAATACCGCGTTAATATGGATATGGATCTAAGTCATTCCATAATTAACAGATTTGTTTCTCGTTATTAATAATTGATCAAGATTACCAAATCATCTGAACGTATTCCAGATAGCCTTTGGGCGTGCGCACGCAAACATCTTGTCAACCCTGCGAGTGGCCAAGCAGTATTAAACTTCAAAACAAATTTGAAGGAGCAAATCCTTTCTTGACTACGAGCATAACTCTTGAACTTTACATCCCCTCCGAAAATAGCCCTTATAACTACCAATTACGGATAGCGTTAGACTATCTTACAGAAAATGAGCTACATTCGCAGCTGTTACCTGGTATCTCAAGTCTGAGGATAAATATTCATGATTTACTTAATGACAAGGATCCATAAAGTACAATCATGTGGTTGGGATCTGTCCTATATTCAATTTATCCAATATTGAATATCATGTGAATTTGGCATGACCACGCATCAATATACTTAAGTATATTCTACCAACACTCACATTTGCCTTAACTCAATAATATTCTCATATTATTGATCGACAACGGACTATTTAGAATAACCTTAAATTATTCACGGATTTAAACATGAAAATATATGATACAATATTATAAATGAGAATAAACGTAACCAAATACTTTATTTCATTAAGATAACATTGTTTATATATCCTTTATCCAAATACTAACCACAGATTTACATGAAACTACTAGCCAAACGAAGACCAATGTCATTGGCATGTTGAGTAAGCTTATCCTTAGGTAAAGCCTTCGTAAAGGGATCAGCTAGATTGTCATCTGTGTGAACTTTGAGTAAATTGATCTCACCTAATTCGAATTGTTCTCGAACATAGTGATATCTTCTAGGAAAGTGTCTGGCACCCTTCATGACTCCAGGTTCATTGGCGAATGTTATTGCGGCAGAATTGTCGCAGTATACATTAATAGGTAATTCAATTGACGGCATAACTACAAGATCCGAAATGAATGTCCTTATCCAAACAGCTTCCATTACAGCTTTCGATGCAGCAATATACTCAGCTTCTGTTGCAGACATAGCAATCGTACTCTGCTTCTTGCTCTTCCAGTCTACTGCTCCTCCTAAATCCTTCATAGAAAAACATTTACCCAGATAGGACTTAACTTCATTAAGACTTGGTATATGATTTCCCATGATCAATATGTCATCGACATATAGAATAAGAAAAGTAGTATTACTCCCACTAGCTTTGTGGTATACACAAGGCTCATCAAGATTTTGAGTAAATCCAAACCTTTTAATTTCATCATCAAATCTTTTATTCCATTGCATTGATGCTTGCTTCAAACCATAAATGGATCTTTGAAGCTTACATATACGCTCGGGAAATTGTGGATTCACAAACCCCTCAGGCTGCGCTATATAGATGTTTTCATCAAGGCGACCATTCAGGAAGGCGGTTTTAACATCCATCTGCCAAATCTCATAGTCATAGTATGCAGCTATGGCTATAAGAATCCAAATAGCTCTAATGTCAGCTACAGGAGAAAAGGTCTCCTCATAGTTAACACCATATGTTTGGGTGAAGCCTTTAGCTACCAAACGAGCTTTATAGGTGTGTATGTTGCCATCCATGTCCGTTTTCTTCTTGAATAGCCACTTACTCCCTACCACCTTAGCATTGGGAAGAAGGTCTACTTCAATCCAGACTTTGTTGTCTCTCATCCATAGCAACTCCCCATCCATAGCAACCTGCTATTTATCCTTTTCAGGACTATTAATGGCAGCCTTATAACTAGTAGGTTCATCAAAATCCCCTAGTATAGTTTCCTCACACTCTACGTTTAGACATAGACATTCAGGAGCTTTTACAGATCTTGTAGATCTGCGAATGGGAACCACTTCAACTTCAGGTGGAGGACCTAGAATTTCAGGTTCCACAGAAAGTGTGCTAGTGCTTTCAGAAGGTGATGTATCTTCTTGATCATTTTCAAGATCATAAACTCTCCTACTGAATTCTTGAGATATGAGATTATCCTCAAGGAATTCGCCATACCTAGCCACGATGACTTTATTTTCTGGTGGAAAGTAAAAGTAGTAACCCTTTGTTTCCTTAGGGTATCCTACGAAGATACACTTAATGTAACGCCCCGTGCCCGTTTAGACCAAAATTTAAAACTTTTTACGCGGAATCGACTCACTTTAACGGACATCTGCTTACTCTTTTGACCACTGACAAAAATATATAAACTTTTAGCCCTTGAGACTATTTTTAAATGAAACTAGACTCAATTACCTTCGAAACGATAGGTGGCACGACCTATTTCGACTTACGGATTAAAAGATATGATTTTTTTGAAAACTGCCAAACCTGGACTGTGGATAGATGCGACGTATCTCAAAAAGGAGATGCGCCGTATCACCTGATACGCCATATCTCAACAAGGAGATGCGCCGTATCTGCTCTGTCCAGCAAATCTGGACAGACCTACTGTCCCAATTTTGCATTTTCGCCAGGCCCGCTCAGAAACCCGACCTCCCGGACTCGAAACTTGACGAAACTTTCCAGAATCCTTTAGTATGTCCAATAGTTTATTTTCATACAAAAACATTTACCGATTAACACCCCGAAGGGGTACTTTTACAAATGAGACGGGTTATGCAAATAACCCGTTTTGACCCATTTTCACAACAAACCACTTATACCACTTCCGTTTCACATCTAACTTGACCAACTTCATTTATTTAACATATCAAACATGTTTCAAGGGTACTTGACCCGTTTACTACTCAAAATAGGTACGTTTACACATAAACCAAACGCCCCTTTAGACTTTACTCAAAAACACATAAAACACACTTTGACCCATCGTTAGACTTCCAAACCGTTACCCGACTTTGACACACATTATATGACTCATAAAAGAGACTCTCGGGGATACAACCATGACTCGAGCTCGGCATTCTACCTAGCTCCTAATGCTTATTATTTCCAATCCACTTCCGTATCCTTACGCTATAACCCAATCCTTGCTCTCTTCCAAGCCATAGCATCATATATGAGCCTACAAAACATTGAACACTTAAACCGTAAGCACGAATGCTTAGTAAGTAAAACGGATATAACTTAACATTATACCTCATTCAATACATTACACATTACACAACCATTAATCCAATGACATTGAGCATAACACATACCTTAACCACATAAGCCTTAACCTTTCCTTTCCCTTAATCCACTCATACTAACACATCCTCTAACCTTATAATCTCTTACACATACTACCATTATACTAACAACCATAACTTTAACATATTAGCCACATAACACATAATGCATAGAAATCATTATAACTTTACATTATACCGGTTTACTTACCTCAATCCAAGCTACATAACATCAATATCATCATCATCATTATGGTCTTCCATCCTCATCATCATCATCCATCATAATTAAAACCTACTCACATAATACTCAAATACATAAACAAGGGTTATCAAAACCCATCAAAACATACTCATCTTACTAACCAAATCATCATATGATCATACCCATATCATATGATGATTTCCCACTTTTCTTCTCATCTATAACTTTACTAAAACAAGACAATGAATTACTTACTTGTGATGATCATCACTAAGGGAAGGCTATAGACACTTGATCTTCACTTTCTTCTTCATAGATCATTACCTAGCTAATTTCCCTCCTTTTCTTCTCACTAGAAAACCGGCCTTCTCACACACCTCAATAATGCAAGACTCATCTAGAAATAACTAGATATAACTAGTTAGGTGTGGACTTTGGCCCTTTGACATAATTAGTCCCTCAAGTCTCATTCCTTCTATTTTAACCACAACTAACTTATAACACATAATTAACACTTGGCAACTTAGGTCCTTCTAGTTTATTCATCATATTCCATATTACTATGTTAGTCATACTTTGACTATTAGTTTAACTACCGGGTTTGACTTCCATGTAGCTTTGTTGACCAACCAATCACATAAGTTCTTTACCCACTTTCATCTAGGGTGGGGTCCCAACACCTGGGGAACGGGTGTTACACTTAACAGATCTTTGTTGGAGTTTATCTGGTGAGTCTCGTTTAACAAACGCCTCACAACCCCAGACCTTTAAGTAAGAAAAGTTGGGAGCTTTTCCAGTCCATAATTCATATGGAGTCTTATCAACCTTCTTAGTTGGAATCCTATTCAACACGTGAACAGCAGTTTCAAGGGCATAGTCCCAAAAGGATAAGGAAAGAGTTGTCAGATTAAACATAGATCGTACCATATCTAGCAATGTACGATTTCTCCTTTCAGATACACCATTTTGCTATGGAGTATAAGGAGATGTGAGTTGCTGGACAATTCCACACTCAGCTAGATAATCTTTAAGCTCTTGGCTTAAATATTCACCACCTCTATCGGATCGAAGAGCCTTAATCTTCTTACCGAGTTGTAATTCTACTTCACTTTTAAAAACCTTGAATGCCTCAAAGACTTCATGTTTATGTTTAAGTAAATAAACATAACCATAACGACTATAGTCATCCGTGAAGGTCAAGAAGTAGCTAGCACCGCGTTTTGACATATGTCTAAGTGGACCACACACATCAATGTGTATTAATCCAAGTAGATCCGTAGCCCTTTCCATTTGGTGTGAAAAAGATTTCCTTGTCATCTTCCCAGATATGCAAGATTCGCATTTATCAAATGAATCATCATTGATATTTTGCAAAAGCCCATAATGTTGCAGCTTTTCCATGTGTTTCTTGCCTATATGTGCAAGACGACAGTGCCAAAGATAAGACGAATCCAAGTCTGACTTGATTCTCTTATTGCTAATGCTATACACCAAATTATTTCCATTGGACACATGATTCTCCATGTCAATTTCATACACACCATTGATTGGAATTGCATTAAAGTAAAAAACATTATTTAAAGAAACCGAAATTCCATTATCAGTAAATGTGTGAACGAAACCATTATCCTTTAACAAAGAAACTGAAACAACACCCCTAATGATAGAGGGTGCAAAATGACAATTATTCAAAACTAGTATTAATCCCGAAGGTAAAACTAAATCGAATGTCCCTATGGCTTCAACTGCTGCACGTATGCCATTGCCCACGTACAAGTAGCTTTCTCCATAGTTCAGCTTCTTTGCTCCTCTAAGCCCCTGCGATGTATTACAAATGTGAGTACCACATCCTGTATCATATATCCAGGCATTTTGCTTACGAGGAAAAGAAAATAATTCAATCATAAAAATACCTGAAGTGCTGGCGCCATTCCCTGCCTTGGCATTTTTATTCTTACGACACTCCTCTAGCAGCAATGGACCAATGTCCAGGAGTGTTGCAGTGGTGACAAGCAGCCAAATCCTTCTTGGGATAATCCTTCTTATTAGGAGGATTTTGCTTCTTAGGCTTCTGCTGGTAGCTCACAACCTGTTTGCCCTTATCAGCTTTAGCTTTCCCCTTCTTGTTCGCGTGTTTCGATTTGTTGGGCTTAGTAATCCTACCACCTTTTATTGCCATTACAGCAGGTGTAGGTGCCTTCTTTGACAATCCTTTCTCAAAGTCAATAAGCATTGCATGTAAATCACTTATTGTCTTCCCCGTGCAATGCATATTGAAGTTGCGCACAAAATCACCAAACAACTCCTCATTGAGTGATCGATTGATGAGACCAACTTGTACAACTTGCACGTAACCACATCCAAGTGCGTCTAATTGGTCCAAATAACCTTTCATTTCCAATACGTAGGCACTCACTGGTTTACTAGCATCCTGTTTACACTTGGCCAGAGAATCTAATACATCATATAGCTCTGCCATTGGTGGTTTCTCAAACATACGTTTGAGCTCATTGATCATGTCCATGGGACTATAGTTCTCAAATTGCTTTTGCAATTGAGTGTCCATCCCAGATAACATGAGACAAGCCACATCATTGTGCTTCTCATAATCAATGTTGTACTCTTCATGTTCAGCATTAGAAGCAGTACCTTCAGGAGCAGTAGGAAGAGGCTTACTAAGATATTCAAATCTTTTGGCCATTCTAAGAACAATCCTCAAAGAACGGTACCAATCATTGAAATTCTTTGTCCCAGTCAACTTTTCTCTTTCAATCATAGTTTTGAAAGCAGAACTCATGTTGTTCATGTTAGTGTTTTCGGGTTGGGCCATTTCTACAGAAAAAGTTCAAAAGTTAGTACTTTCGATAATAAAATTTTTCAAGAAAATTAAACACCCATGGTAAATAACATTTAACCATTTAATTTTCACTGAAAACTAGGATCCAAATTGACATCGTTTCATCACATCAGCTTTGGCTGCTAGCAATGAAAGTACTCAATAAGGTACGAGTCGAACTCAATTGCCAATATCAAATTGCAACTCCTAGAGTCATGGGACTTACATATTTTGCCAACCTCGGTTGCAAATGTAAGCATGTTTTGTCCCCATCTTTATGCCTTGACGTTGTTTCATTACATCAGCTTTGGCTGCTAGTAATGAAAGTACTCAATTAAGTTAACCAACTTAAGAAACTGCAAATTACCATAGTTTCATCACATCAGCTTTGGCTGCTAGTAATGAAAGCATGTAATTTACCCTTTGATTACCATCCTTTTGATCATCACATCAGCTTTGGCTGCTAGTAATAAAAGAATGTAATCTCAGGTGTTTCCGTTTCATTGGATGGCATATAACTTAAATTTTAAGGGTATTTAATTTTGATGTGTGTAATCAAAATATGTACAAAGATGTCATGCATTCATCTTTGTATCATATGTTTCATAAAACTCTTACTCATTAGTTTTTAACTAAGTTTAAATCATCAAATTTTTAATTGATGGCGTTGAAAAACTTATAACATTGCCTTAAGATGCTTCATACGTTTTCATGGTTGTACTTGGTAAGTCTAATATTGACGCACAGGCGAGCGGAAAGACAGAATGGAGTCTCTTTAAGGCCACAATTTAATGCGAAACCAACCTTATACCCACTTTATAGTTTGTCAATATTAGGTCCGCCTTTCGACCACTTTTGTACAGTCGCATCAATCAACTAAAAATTTATGATTTTTCTAGCTTAAAACCATGTTACAACATTATTAAGTCAAGTTTATTTTCTATTAGAAAAATTACCCTTTGTTTACAATCATGTCAAATACATATTTAAACAAATGCGCAATTAATAAAAAATAAATAACTTGAATAATGAACATGCTAAGATAAATCAATTTACATGTATATATTGATCATAAGACTCTCATTGGTTTTTGAGCTAGGTACCAATGGACCACATGCACCAATTTCTTGGTTGCGTAAGTCTCATGATTAATATATACAATAACACACAATTGATTACATACACGATTTTATGGGGTCTTCCCCAATTTTAGGTCTTCCCTAATAACCTAATTAATTAACTTTTAGTAATTATTACTAAAACCCTAGTTAATTAATAATCGCATAAACATAGCATGTAGATTATGTAACAATTAACATCAATTTTCCATGACAAAACATGCATGTTTTTGTCATGGATTCCCCATATTGCACTTATTATCATGTCAAACATATAATCAAGTCAATTTATACGCATATTCAATTAATGACATCACCTAGTACTCATTAATTAACACATAAGTTTTTACATGCAACCTAGGGTTTCTACAAATTTTACAAAAACTAAAACCCTAATCAAAATAATTAAGGGTAATCGACCCAAACAAAATAAAATTAGGGTTTACATAATTTTAAAACCCTAGAACACCAAAAGCATGTAATAAAGACAAAGGTTCAATTTTATGTGTTTTTAGTAATTAATTACATAGTATAAACGGGCTCTTGATGCCACTTAGAATATGAATAACATAACATTTATTTAAACATATAAACATATACATCAAGCACGCAGCGGAAAAACAAGATCTATATACTAGTAATTAATTAACTAAAAATAAAGAATACGCGTACCTTAGATTACTAGCTAAACAAGTAATCAACGTGAGCAAGATCCGGTTAAACCCTAACTAGGGTTTATGTATGTCGACTAGGATATAGTCGAATAGGGCAAATAACTCAAGCTAAAGCAAGCTTGATCTCCGTTCTTGTACACACGTATTACTAGCGTCTCAATGTGAAAAGCTAAGTTCTAATTCCACAAACAAACCAAACACTTTAATGTGTAAGTTGGATCGAAAATCCCTAAGGTGTAGGAATGTTCGACCGGTTTTACACAAGAGGGAGAGAGAAGAGAATTTTGGCTTGCTAGAGAATTAGATTGGTGAACTATGAATACAAGGGTTTGTATTTATAGGCTCACAAATCTTTCTCTCCGAGTTAGGGTATAATTGGGTCTCCTATACCCTTGTTCGGCCGACTTTAGGGATCAAGAGGGATTCTAGATCCTTCTTGGTCCTTAATTTCACCTCTAGTCCTTCTAGTTAGTATTTAACGACCGTTATTCAAACCCCGTTAAATACTAACGACCGTTAAGTGTTTATTCGTGAAATGAATAATTAAATCATAACTTAGTATATTAATTATTCAAACATTGAAACTCATACGCAATGTGTGCAATCCCGAAGTCTCGTGTTCGAAACTGGTCATACGTATATTAATTTATATCCATAACTTTAACAGTTCGCAGCCAGAAGTTATGAAAATTAGACCATATGAAACGAATTTTGATTTTTCATATGTACAGCTTCATACATTTTACTTTCTTATTGTTTGCTAGTATGTAGTGATCGTTCGAGTCGAGTTGGCAAGTTCACAAAAGAAATAGATCCAAAATTACATCAGTTGTGAATGTCAATAGCTAGTAAAAGACTGCATAAATTTTGTCGGTTAGAGATGCGGCGTAAAGCAAAGACTACATTCACGTAAAGCAAACATAACTTCAAATTCGCAGTAGCAGAGGAGACTCGTTCCACCATCAACCACAGGTAGAACATTTTAAAATGATAAAATGTGCAGAAATCTCTTCTGCTTTAGTGATCGAATAACACATGAAAATAAGTATCATGTTTTGTTAGTCGATGCACATGTTGTATTTCACATGTTATGATTTTGTTTCATAATCAAATGATAGGCTGATAATGCAGATTTATGTTTCTTCTGTACCAGGATCTAATTAACAACAAACAAACATCATTTAAGAATTCAGTAGGGAACAAAGAAGATTGGGGTTGAACCCTTTAAAATATGATCTTGAAAGGGTTGATTGGTTTACAGAATTACGGTCCTATATATACTAAACTAAGAGACATGATTAAGGGTTGTGATGGTTCACAAGAACCAACAATCATGTCCTTTCATCAATAACCAACTATAACTAACTCTAACTATAACTAACTATAAACTGTAATTAACTATCATTCCTAACTGTTATTAATCGTCGAAATATGCAGCCCTATTTCTAACTACTGGGTTTTTTGGCCTGCTGGCCCAAACCAGAAGTCTTATGCAGCCTTTATTGGTTATCTAACAAAGATTAATGGATTATGTTTTCCAACAGAACAACTGTCATAGTACAAACAACAAAAACATAACCCTTACGAGACATCTAAAATTTACAAGGCAGGATTACACCGCTTTACTCGTTACCGGAAGAAAAAGAACCAACGTAGATCCATCATAGATATATAAAGGTACAAAAACAAGGAAAATAAAATACAAAAATTACAATATACACAAATGATTGCTAGCGGGTCACACTTTTATTATGTAGAAAAAAAGTGATAATAG
Organism: Artemisia tridentata subsp. tridentata; assembly: GCA_021014915.2. Classification (NCBI taxonomy): domain Eukaryota; kingdom Viridiplantae; phylum Streptophyta; class Magnoliopsida; order Asterales; family Asteraceae; genus Artemisia; species Artemisia tridentata. Next base: position 16,791,620 of record CP139507.1, on the reverse strand, counting down.
AACTTCTAAATTGTAATAAATTTACACTTCATATCTCAAAACTCAAATCATTGAACAGGTACATATATTTTTTTTGTGTTACAAACATATTTTAACTGTCTGTTATACATTTCATATACAAATAGAGCTTTTATAAAGCTAGCTTTTTTTAGTATGAACACGTATCCATGTCTTCTAAACGACACCTTCGTTTCCTGCCAAGATCATATACTTATCTTTTCGTGTTAGATTTGTACATTGAAACCCTAATGCTTCGGCAATCTGTTTCTGAACTTGATTCGCTATCTCGATTCTTGATTGCTTACATGTATTTACGCTTTCCAACTTTTGAAGAATCTTGACATGGTAAAACGCAACCGGATTCAAAAGGAAGAAAACGGGGTCAAGAAATTTAAAACCACTAGCTGTCGTACCGTAAAACATGCAAACTTTAGCATCTAGAGCAACGGGGACAATATCGATGCTTACTTCAGCAAATAAAGGACTAAATCTAAGTACATAGGGCTCCCTACAAGTTGTCCCTTCAGGGCAAACTACAAGGTCACCTTGGCTAAGTAACATCTCCATCATTTTCGAGTCTTTTTCTTTGTTTCTACTCAAATGGCAAGTCTTTAATATTAATGGCGATAAAAAATCTGATAACCGGCTCAAGCTATATGTGACAGCCGCTAAAGGTTTCATTATAGCCATTGAAATATAGATTGGATCAAGTAATGTTCTATGATTGCACACGTATAGCGTGCCTTTTCCCTTTCCCTTAATTGGATCGTTTTTATTTTTGTTGATATTGTTTTTATCAACGGAATGATTGTATCCTCTACCTCCCATTCCTATGAAGGACAAGATGGGAATAGACATGTTGTATGGAAAGGATAATGCGATTATCATTCTCAAAAGGCAAAGCCAGAACCCAAACGGAACCCACATGAACATCACTAATGTTCCTAGAAAAGTTGGCTTGAACGCGATCCTTCCATCATGAAAAATCAATGGTTTTGGGTATTTGTCTCTTGGTAGGGCTCTCCATCTCTTCTTCTCGGCTTTGCTTACCAAGTATATCTCCTGAAAATAAAGGAAACTAACTATTAGCCTATTTTATACAACTAATTATCACACGATGTAAATAGTAAGTTGACCCACTTCATCGACCGAGCTGATTATACATACTAGGAACCCTGTAGGAAGATCATTGACCATTTAATGATCGAAGTATAAATGGCAATTCCAAAACTAATTTGATATTTGCATGATGTTGTTATACTTGAGAAAGAAGTTTTACATCATAAACATTTGAGCACTAATTTTCAACTAGGGTGGCTCATTCTTCATTAATAGCCATAATTACTTTAAGAAAATCATAGTAAATAAGTGATTATTACCATCAAGTTTTGGGTGTCAAATAGGGATGAGCATCGGGCCGAAACCGACCCGTCCCGACCCGAGCCCGACTCATCCCGAAACCGATAACCTAGAATTTTCTAACCAAGTCCCGACCCGAGTATAGCTCGGTTTGTCCCGACTCCCGACCCGAGTCTCGAATTCTCATTCGGGTGTGTGGTTTTCTTTGTGTTTTGTCGGTTTGTCCCGACTCCCGACCCGACCCGACCCGACCCGAGTCCCGAATTCCTGGAAATCCCAGCCCGAGTCCCGACCCGAGTATAACTCGGTTTGTGTCGGTCGGGGTCGGTTTCGGTCAGTTTGTGTCGGTTTTTTGTCGTCGGTCGGTTTTGCTCACCCCTAGTTTTGGGTGTCAAATATAACACTAATGAAATCTCTTCACATTTCTAGGATTTACATTGATCGAATGACTTGTTATAAACATGTGACCAGTGCACAAAGATCTCCTTGACACACATGACATATATAGAAAGTTGATTTAAAGAGGTTGCAAACCTTGCAATGAGAGAAAAGTTGGTGATCAAGATTCTTGTTAGAGCAACCAAAACCAATGAGATGATCACAATCAACTTTCCTTTCTCCAAACACATCATTGATCAAGGACTTTGATCTAGTTGTTGTCACATCGTCGTCCATCAACCCGACAAAATACCCAAAAACAACCTTCAAATCTCTCCCAATAACACAATCAACACCTAAATAATCTTTCAAAAACCCTTCAACCATAACACTAGGCAACTCACTCAACCCCACCTTTCTCCCACATCTCATCACCACCTCAAACCCTTCCAACCCTAAATCCTCCAAGAATAATTTTGGCAAAACACTCCTTCCAATCCGAAAGTTGTCTTTTTTTAACCCGAAGAAGCATATAAACACCATGATCTTCAACCCCAATTCCTTGCGAAGCAAGCAAACCAAAGGGTAACATAGGAACAACACTAAACCTCTCAATACACCGCCACCTTCGAAAGCCACAAGCATGAAGTAAGGAAAGAGTGAACTTGACCTTAATAGCCCTCCTTCCACTTCAAACACTATAGTAGTGTTATGTAGCTCTTTTGGTGTGTGGTTATCTAACATGGATTCATATTTCATATATTTCATGCTTTTGTTCTTCCAATGGTGTCCGTGAGGGTAACCTAGTAATTTCAACAAAAACTTATACAAGAAGAAGAGATTTTGTACCGACTTTCTATCCATATCAATTTTGATAGCTATTGTTAATGCATGTATTATACCTTGATACATATATTTATATGAGTAAATGCATGCATGTATCACTTGTACTATGTGCAAAAGCATTGTACTTGAGCTAAATCATTAAAGGGTGGATTTGCATGGCACCCTACACATATGCTGTTGGTCAAGTGTCTTATCAATAACCACAAATTAACTACGAACATAGAAAAATATAAACTTGATGAGGTATAGTTACATATATGAATTGATATTGAAAGCTAAATGAAATAAAACATCACTCTCTAAAGTTTGAAAACTAGTTTAAGCAAATAAATGTTTTGAATGAAAATATTGGACGTGGATCATTTTAAACCATTTTCTAATCTATATCAATAGTACTTTCGTATGAACCACACGATTTAAAGAGCAATTAATGTCAAGCCCCACGGAACATTCGAGTATTTAACACGCTAACAAGTACGTTATGCCAGTAGTATTTTAAAAGGGACATGTTAGTCAGACACCCTTGTACGGGTGTGTTGACTTTGTACTGTTGTCACCACTTGTACTGTCAGCTTTGTCAGATTATACATTTTATAAAAAATAGATGAGTCCCATGCATAGGGGTGTTAGAATACACAACCCAGTAGTATTTTAAAATCATAGTTGTGTTTCACATAAGAAAGTACACGTCGATGTCGTTAAGTTGGTATTTAAATATGATCTTAATTGACAACAACAGTATAATGAGACCATGTGTAAATTGGTTGGTTGTCCTTCCAAAACAATAAGCAAGAAAATGTCTTCAAAATCAATAAATGAGGCGTCACACCACAATATTTCAAGAAAGTTTTTTCATCGTTACCGATTTGGACTTGTGCATGCATGTAAGTTGTTTTAAAGTTTCTATTAAGCACGTCACCCACCCATCATCTTTTACTTTTTATTTATTGTCGTTACCATTCAAAATGCCTATTTTATAAAAACATATCTTACAAAATACCTCACACACACTTACAAACAAACAAAAAACAAGAAAAATGTAACGGTAGTCATCACTATGTGCAATTTTCAAAGGTGATGTGGACCTCTTTTAAAGAGGGTAGCGCGTGATGGAGGTGACATGGTGATGACTTACCCTTCATGAAAACCAACCTTATCCCTGCTCGTTTTGGTTTATATTAGGACTCTAAGTGGCATGATCATGTTTTGTAAACTTATCCTGCCTGCTTGTTTTTGTTACTGAGACGAACCTATTAGGTAACATGTGTGTTGCTATAAGAGAAAAACAAACAATATATTGATAACTAGCAGGGTACCCGCGCGTTGCGGCGGCGGGTACCCTAAAACTAAAATTCCTGACGTACAATGTTTTACGATTATACATATTTCGTGACAATAACTTTATAGATGATGATAGTTTTAAGTTGTAATAACTTTGAGCAATAACAAGCAATTTCATATATAAAAAAAAAAGAAAAAAAAAATAGGGTATGAGAGTGATGTGGTTACAAATCTGCAATATAAAGGTGATAGTGCATAATATTATAGAGGTGTATGGTCAAAGTTGTTCACTTTGCTTTATAAAATTCTACACAAACTAATCATTAAATATAATATTATATACTAAATATTTACACTATATTTTATACGTTATAACTTTGCGCGTTACGATGGCGAGAACCTAATAATTTTCAGTTATAAAACATTTTTTATGACAATATCTTCACTCATGACGGAATTTTAGACTAAAATAACTTTATGTAATAGCAATCTATATCATACATAAATAAGCATAATGTAATACTTTTAGTGTATTTAAAGTCGTAAGCTAAAGAAAATCGGAAACATAAAAAATTGGTATTCAATTCATAGGTAAGAGCCATAACTAATCAAAGTCAAATTTTCACACTAAAAACCGGCACTGGTTCACCGGTTCCGTCGGGTTTCAACTCAGGAGACAGTCGGTTTTGCCGACATAACCGGAGGCTGTGATGGTTTTCGAGGGTTAGTTTGGTCAAATTTTAAGAGCCATCAAATGCTTTGTTTGTTGTTTGATTAAGCTTCTTTGTCATTTAATGTGTTTTGACAAAAATTGTAGTATGTTTTGTTTTGCTATGTTTCATTTTTATGTATTCCAGTTTATTATGTATTCAAGTTTGTTATTTGCCCAAAAAATAAATCATTGACACGATTGGGATTTTTCATGTTTTAGCAGAACATCATTGATGAGGAAATTTTACAATGGAGAGAATCACTAATGTAACCATAACCATATGCTTGAGGATAATAACATATGACTGATGGCCGTGGAAGCAAAAGTTTTCTCAGATTTACGTTTTCGAATTGGACTGATGGATTTATGTTTTTCTCGGATCTTTTTAGTTTTCTCAGATTTATTTTTCAAGTGCTTGTAGTAGTAGCTTGATTAGATTGTACGTTGTGGTCGAGTATTATATTTTGGTGAAGGGGTGAATTAAATTATGTATTAATTGTATGTGTTGAATAGTCATTGAAAACATTGACTGCATTAATAGCATTAAAGTGGTGTTTTGTCTTTTTAATATGTGCATTAAAGTGGTGTACATTATGTTTCTTGTCTTGTAAGTCTGAAAATTAAGAGTGAGTATTTGCATTAAAGTGATGTACATTATGCTTCTTCTCTTGTAAGTCTGAAAATTAAGAGTGGGGTGACTTTGTGCATTATATGTAGTATAGATAACAAGAAATTATAAAGTGTAGAAAACGACACTGTATATCTTTTGAATGTGGTGACTCAATGACACAAATAAGGAAAATGTTGAGGCCTCTTAAGCTCCAGTTTCCTTAAGACAAATTCGTTCTCTCCGGTGCTTGAGAACCATGAATGTCTATCTCCGGGATACAACAACAATGGATAACCCCGTTAGACAAACGGGTTATCTGGGCGAACCAATATGTGTCTTCCCTCTATTACGAGCCGATAGAAAGAGAATCAAGATGGAAATAAACAACAAAAGGAGAGGATTGAATTGTGTGTTTCCTTGTGCTCAACAAGATGGAAAATATCTCAATTTCTAGTGAAATGAGACAACGGAAAAATGGTCGGATTAATTAACACAGTTAATCCTACCAATGGCTCTTGGACAAATAGTTAATTCGCCCGTTACATTTGACCATTACATTCACCTTGATCTAAAAACTCGTTAGTACATTTAATGACTATAATTGCCATTCACACTAACAACTTGACCAACTTTTTCAACAATCCTCCACATGAAGGAAATTGATAAAAGAAAACAAATTTCAAGGACTCGATGTTGTAATAGAGTTTTGCAGTTGATATTTGCATAGGATAGGTAGGTATTACCCTTTAAACCTTCCCTCGTTGAATATACTTAGCCTCCTATCACTTAGTAGAACACGATGTATTTGAACTGTCTATTGTTGTGGAGATGGAAAAATATATATTCACACAAATATCTTCTTGACACATTTTGGTTCTCATAGTTATTTTCATTATGGTCATGAACATTAGCCTGGTTCCACGAGAGCTTTTAGGAATTGCGCCCTTACAATTTCCTTCGAAGCGGTCCTACTTCTCTCTCACATATGTGATTCTCCTTTAATCATTAAAAGCCATATGTTTAACCTCATATTGTCACTGCTATAGGAATGGACTAGGAAGTTTACTAACTCCCTTAAATATATGGACTTTATTACTCCCCAACAGTGACCTCAAGTTATATAAGTAAGTTATCAGATCTTGGGATCTCTAGTCAGCTGTGTTAGGGTTTCTTTCATATAAACTTTTCAAGGGCTTTATTCCCATTCCTCTTCACGACTTGCTAACTAACTCACTCATTATACTTTTATAAGAGGATCCACAATCTATGACTTCATATTGTCAATGTTGGAAAATTAGTTTTGCAAAAATGATTTTTGCATATTTTGAACACTATTTTAATATATGTATATGTTATATATACTTATATTTCTTGGTAGCTTTGCGTTCTCCATGACGAGAGCTTCGCAACGAGCTAAAATGTGTCAAAATTAGAGTTGATATGAATGAGATATCGTGTCTCAAAGTGAGGCACTTGGAACACAAAATTATGGAACATAAATCTATCCCACATCGCCTAGTAAAGGAAGTGGAGAGTGGTTTATATAGAGATCTTGATATTTGCTATCAAAATCCTTTAGGTGAGCTATGCTCCCACTCCTACGTGCGCGCGCGCAGGGGGGTGCAGATTTCAGGATTTCTGGGCCAAAATGGGTTCGAAGCTTCTGAACTCATGCGAGCCCGCGCGACCTGCGGACACGAATGCAGCTCTGAAAATTCGAGCTTGTGCGCGTATCTTTTTGTCGCAGATTCTGATTTTATTTCCATAAATCTATATCAATTTATTTTAGGAATTGATATAAACTTTCTTGACAAGTTTAATAACAGATTTGGTGTGTTAATAAACGATTTCAAATCGTGTTAATAATTTAACAGATTTGCGGGTCGGTTTAATTTTTGGCATATATTCTGTCTTGGTCACCAAGACATGTGAAGGCTATAAATTAAACACATCTCATTCGGTTTTGGATATAGAAAAAACCGCAGCTCTACTGTACGTATTCCAGCAGCCATCTTCGATCAGAAACACACGCAGGCTTTTCGATTTTCAGGCAAGTTTTGTCAGGTCCGGCTGTACAACAGCTTTGTACGTTGTACCCTGGGAAACAGACGGCGAATCTGTTTTAAGGGAATCGTGTTTACACGAGCCTCGTACTTATACCGACCTTTACAGTTTTATTTACTTAGCGTATTTATTTTCTGTTATTGTTTTCGGTATTTATTTCTGTTATTTAATTATTGTAATCTGGTTTTATAAATAAAAGTGTTCACCGTTTCCTACAGTCTTAAAACAGATTCGGTTTAACCGAATTTAAAACACTTTGTTAAATCGGATTAATTATTAACAGATTTTCTAAACTGTTTTCTGTCGAAACCTAGTTGAGTTTCTTTGGAAATCAGTTCTAATTAAACAGATATTATTTTCAGCAATTGTTCTTATTAGTTTACATCGAAACCAAGATAGAGTTTCTATTAAACAGATTTACTCGATCCATCGAAACCAAGATAGAGTTTCGTTGAATCAGATTCGGTACAAGTAGATACTGATTTACAACAGTTTGTTTAACTGTTTGTGTTTGAATTTTTCAGGATGACAAACACCACTACCCCTCCTGTGACTACTACTGTGAATGTACCTGGTGCGCCAGTTACAAACACGGTTGCTAATCATGCTGAGAAACCAGAGAAATTCAATGGGCAGAATTTTAAGAGGTGGCAACAGAAGATGTTCTTCTATCTCACTACTTTGAACCTTGCGCGGTTCTTAAAAGAGAATCCACCTCACGTGGAACCTCCTGCAGAAGGTCAATCCGCCAATCAACAGGCTGTTCAAGCCTTGGAAGCATGGAAACATTCAGACTTTTTGTGTCACAACTATGTTCTGAATGGTTTGGTGGACTCTTTGTACAACGTGTACTGCAAGACCAAGACTGCCAAAGAATTATGGGAGTCATTGGAACGCAAGTACAAAACTGAGGATGCTGGTACAAAGAAGTTCGTGGTAGCTCGTTTTTTGGATTACAAGATGGATGATTCAAAGAACGTGATGAGTCAGGTTCAAGATCTGCAGGTTTTGCTACACGACATTCATGCTGAGGGAATGACTTTGAGTGAAACTTTTCAAGTTGCTGCTATCATTGAAAAGTTGCCTCCAAGCTGGGTAGAATTTAAGAACTACCTGAAGCATAAGCGAAAGGAGATGAGTGTTGAAGACTTGGTTGTTCGTCTTCGTATTGAAGAGGACAATAAGCTGGCTCAGAAAAACGCTTATACGCCTGATTCTGCCAAGGCAAATATGGTTGAGCATGCTTCGTCATCTTCAAAGTCCAATGTCAAAGGTAAAGGCAAAGGAAAAGGAAAGAATGACAAGAAGGGCAAAGGGAAGTCTGAGTACCTTGCTCCTAAAGCTGCAATTGTGAAACAGAAGTTCCAAGGGGTGTGTTTCAACTGTGACCAGCCGGGTCATCGTGCTGCTAACTGTAAGATGCCGAAACGGGTGACTCCACGCCAGGCTAATATGGTGAATGATAATATGGACATGATTGCTATGGTTTCTTACGTCATTGCCATGATCTCTGAAGTTAACCTGGCAGGTTCCAACAACAGGGAATGGTGGGTTGATACTGGGGTTACCCATCATGTGTGTGCTGATAAGAGTATGTTTCACTCTTTCAGAGCGGTTGACAATGGAGAGGTGTTGTACATGGGCAACTCTGCAACTGCTTCTATCAAGGGTGAAGGAGATGTAATCTTGAAGATGACATCCGAGAAAGAGCTCAAGTTGACTAATGTCTTGTATGTTCCAGAGATTCGCAAGAATCTTGTGTCTGGTTGGCTGTTGAACAAGTTTGGTTTTCGTCTTGTTTTTGAGTCTGATAAGTTTGTTCTTTCTAAGAATCAAATGTATGTTGGTAGGGGATATGCCCTGAATGGTATGTTTAAGCTCAATGTAATGGTTGTTAAGAATGATATCAATAAAATGAATTCTTCTGCTTACTTGATTGAGTCTTCTAATGTGTGGCATGGTCGTCTTGGACATGTAAATTTTAATTCGATGCGTCATTTGATTAAATTTAATTGCATACCTAATTTCCATATTGACTCAAAAGATAAATGTGAAACTTGTGTTGAAGCCAAACTTACAAGATCATCTTTCAAATCGGTTGAACGGAAAACCGAACCACTTGATATGATACACACTGACATATGTGATTTGAAATCACTACCCACAAAATGTGGCAATAAGTACTTTATCACGTTTATTGATGATTGTACAAAGTATTGCTACGTTTACTTGTTAAAAAGTAAAGATGAAGCTATAGACAAGTTTGTTCTATACAAAAACGAAGTTGAAAATCAACTTAATAAGAAAATCAAGGTTGTACGAAGTGATAGAGGAGGTGAATACGTGTCTCCATTCGCTGATTTATGTGCTAAACATGGAATTAGACACGAATTCACTGCTCCTTACTCACCTCAGCAAAACGGTATTGCCGAAAGGAAGAACCGTACCTTGAAAGAAATGGTTAATGCCATGTTGATAAGTTCTGGTTTAAGCCAGGACATGTGGGGGGAAGCCATTCTAACGGCTACTTATCTTTTAAATACGATACCTCGTAAGGAAAAAGAAGAGACCCCTTATGAACTTTGGATGGGAAGAAAACCATCATATCAGTACTTACGAGTGTGGGGGTGTCTAGCAAAGGTAGCTATACCGACCCCCAAGGCCCAAAAGATTAGACCTAAATCTGTGGATTGTATATTCATTGGATATGCTAAGAATAGCAGTGCTTATCGTTTCATTGTACATGATTCGAAAAATCCGGATATACAAAAGGGTACACTAATGGAATCAAGGAATGCTTCCTTCTTTGAAGATATATTTCCTTGTTTAACGAAGGAAACTGGAAGTTCATCTAAAATAGATGACGATGTTTTCCAAGATAAGAGACAACGAGATGATAATGATCTCCAAGATGAGAGACAAGATCAAATCGAGGAAGAAGAGGTTGAACCTAGAAGAAGCAAACGGGCAAGAACCGAGAAATCGTTTGGACCCGATTTTGTTTCTTTTATGGTAGAAAATGAACCTACTTCTTATCGAGAAGCGGTAACTTCCTCGGAAGGGCCTCAATGGAAAGAAGCCATTAAAAGTGAAATAGATTCTATTTTACAAAATCATACTTGGGAGCTCGTGGATTTACCTCCTGGTTGTAAACCACTAGGCTATAAATGGATGTTCAAGAAGAAGATGAAAGCCGATGGCACCATTGACAAGTACAAAGCAAGATTGGTAATCAAAGGATTTAGACAACGAGAAGGTCTAGATTATTTTGATACATATTCGCCTGTTACGCGAATAACCTCGATCAGGATGATACTTGCTATTGTCGCGTTAAGAAATTTGGAAGTTCACCAAATGGATGTGAAAACGGCTTTTCTAAACAGGGATTTAGAAGAAGAAATCTATATGAACCAACCTGAGGGTTTCATAGCTCCTGGACAAGAGAACAAAGTTTGTAGGCTTGTTAAGTCATTATATGGCTTAAAGCAAGCTCCCAAACAATGGCATCAAAAATTTGACCACGCCATGCTAGAGAGTGGATTCAAAATTAATGAATGCGACAAGTGTGTTTATGTAAAGGACACAAGTAGTGGATATGTAATCTTGTGTTTATATGTTGATGATATGCTTATCATTGGCAGTAACGACAAGATGATCAAATCTACTAAAGACATGTTGAAATCAAAGTTTGACATGAAGGATATGGGGTTGGCTGATGTGATCCTTGGAATAAAGATCATACGAACTCCAAATGGACTTGTGTTAAGTCAAGCACATTACGTTGACAAAATTCTTAATACTCATAATGCGGGGGATTCCGGCCTAGCTAGAACTCCAATTGACACCAGTAAGAATCTATCTAAAAATAGAGGCTTAGGTGTTGCCCAATTAGAGTATTCAAGAATTATTGGCATGTTAATGTACTTGATGACAAGTACCCGACCTGACTTAGCATATGCAGTTAGCAGGCTAAGTAGGTATACCAGTAATCCAAGTTATGCACATTGGGGAGCTATGACTAGGGTACTTCATTATTTGAGATACAGTCGCGATTATGGACTGCATTATGAAAGATATCCAGCTGTTATAGAAGGATACAGTGATGCAAATTGGATATCTGACATAAAGGATTCTAGATCGACTAGTGGATACGTGTTTACACTAGGAGGGGCAGCTATATCTTGGAAGTCTTCCAAGCAAACGGTTATAGCTAAGTCCACGATGGAATCAGAATTTATCGCGTTAGATAAATGTGGACAAGAGGCGGAATGGCTACGTCAATTCGTAGAGGACATACCAAGGTGGCCTAAACCGGTAACGGCCATTAGTATACATTGTGATAGTCAATCGGCAATTGGCAGAGCTCATAGCATAATGTATAATGGAAAGTCCAGACATATCCGTCGTCGACATAATTCGATACGACAACTACTCTCAACAGGAGTTATCTCAATTGACTATGTGAAGTCAAAGGATAACATCGCGGATCCGCTTACGAAAGACTTAAGCAGAGAGTTAGTTAGTAAGTCGTCTAAAGGAATGGGACTAAAGCCCTTAAAGGAATGAGTTTCTATGAAGGAAAACCTAACCCAGTTGACTGGAGATCCCAATATCTGGGTTCAATAGGACAACCTAATCATAGAAATGTGGGGGAAGTCACATTAATGTAGGGGAGTTACGGAATACTGTATCTTCCTAGTCCATTCCTATAACAACTGTGACTTGTTGAGAGGTTAAACATATGGCTCTTATGATTCAGGATGAAATCATAAAGCATAATGATTCAAGATGAAATCACAAAACATATGGTTTTAATGATTCAAGATGAAATCACCTATGTGAGAGAGAAGTGGGGTCGCTTCGAAGGGAATTGTGGGGGGGCGCAATTCCTAAGAGCTCTTGCAGAACCAGGCTAGTGTTCATGACCATAACGAACACGACTATGAGAACTTGACAATGTCAGGGAGAGTCTTGTGTGAAGTGTAATGTCGTCTACGTAAACAGATGCTGAGTTCAAGGACATCGCGTCTACTCAGATCTAGGAGACTAAGTGCATCTCACAAGGGAAGGTTCAAAGGGTCACACCTACCTATCCTATGCAGGACTTAACCGCAGAAATTTCGCTGAAACATGTGTGTGTTTTCGACCGATCTCCATTCATGTGGGGGATTGTTGGAAAATTAGTTTTGCAAAAATGATTTTTGCATATTTTGGACACTATTTTAATATATGTATATGTTACATATACTTATATTTCTTGGTAGCTTTGCGTTCTCCATGACGAGAGCTTCGCAACGAGCTAAAATGTGTCAAAATTAGAGTTGATATGAATGAGATATCGTGTCTCAAAGTGAGGCACTTGGAACACAAAATTATGGAACATAAATCTATCCCACATCGCCTAGTAAAGGAAGTGGAGAGTGGTTTATATAGAGATCTTGATATTTGCTATCAAAATCCTTTAGGTGAGCTATGCTCCCACTCCTACGTGCGCGCGCGCAGGGGGGTGCAGATTTCAGGATTTCTGGGCCAAAATGGGTTCGAAGCTTCTGAACTCATGCGAGCCCGCGCGACCTGCGGACACGAATGCAGCTCCGAAAATTCGAGCTTGTGCGCGTATCTTTTTGTCGCAGATTCTGATTTTATTTCCATAAATCTGTATCAATTTATTTTAGGAATTGATATAAACTTTCTTGACAAGTTTAATAACAGATTTGGTGTGTTAATAAACGATTTCAAATCGTGTTAATAATTTAACAGATTTGCGGGTCGGTTTAATTTTTGGCATATATTCTGTCTTGGTCACCAAGACATGTGAAGGCTATAAATTAAACACATCTCATTCGGTTTTGGATATAGATAAAACCGCAGCTCTACTGTACGTATTCCAGCAGCCATCTTCGATCAGAAACACACGCAGGCTTTTCGATTTTTCAGGCAAGTTTTGTCAGGTCCGGCTGTACAACAGCTTTGTACGTTGTACCCTGGGAAACAGACGGCGAATCTGTTTTAAGGGAATCGTGTTTACACGAGCCTCGTACTTATACCGACCTTTACAGTTTTATTTACTTAGCGTATTTATTTTCTGTTATTGTTTTCGGTATTTATTTCTGTTATTTAATTATTGTAATCTGGTTTTATGAATAAAAGTGTTCACCGTTTCCTACAGTCAATACCGATAACTCAAGTAGAGAGTAGTTGTCGTATTAACATAATATGTCTATGCTAATTCGAGTTTCATACAACTCATTAAATACATCAAACTCTAAGAAATTCTTGAGAATTCCAACTTGAAAACAACTTCACCACTATTGGTATCATTTAGAACTCTAGCTAGGCTAGAATCCCCTACAGGATATGTGTAAACCGTAACTTTTTAGCATGGCATTATGCTAATCCAGTAGATTTTAAAAAGTAACATGGTTATTCCTTTGTGTATATTATGATGATTATGCCATAATTTTGACATCTCGTTCAACACATTCACCACCTTAACGATTTTATTATTTATATTAAGTTGGTTATCAACCCTGTGCATATATAAAGCACATTTCTCTACAGTTGTCTTTGCCTTGAAGCAAATACATATAGCAACCTTATTACTCAATTTCAAGGTCACAAACATTACCATGAATCAAATTGAATGAGTTAGTACTACTAAAATAAATAAAATACTTAAATCAATTTTGTCATTACACAAGTTTCACACTTGTGCTTATAACCACATAGGAAAATCTGATATGTTTTATATATGTTAATTTCAATGCGCATTTATATTTAACAAATTCAAGTCTAGCATGCTATAGACTAAGAAACACATAGTTTCATTTTGATTTCTAATAAGAAATGTCATATCTCTTGCCCAAAACATGTCACTTTTTGAAAAAAATCAATTTATGGGCTCAAACATCATCCCAAAACAATGAACAATAAAAAGGGTCCCATAAGTAAAGTTCTATGTGTGTCACACATATACAACACATTATACATCTTCAATCTTTTCCTTATATCATTGCTCATAAAGAGCCTTTTTCTCTGTCTTAAACCAAGGTTAGTGAAGGAATATCCTCACACAAAATTTAACGAGTGATACAAATGTCTTGCCACTAAATTTTTGTAATGGGGTCAACCACATTGACATCCTACATCACGGCTTTTAGCCATTCATTGTTTGCTCAAATGAAACCGACAATTTCTCCGTCGTCTTCTTGATACTATACACACTACAAAGTGTGGTAATCGAGTAAAACCAAAAGAGGAAGTACTCATTCTTCCATAACGACAATGTGGTTCTCAACACATCCATCACAAATTTATGAATCACACAAGACACATCACAATGAAACAATGCAACATCTTTTGATATTCCTTAGGACAACATATATGGACATAACAAAGGGTGCGTATGGTGGTGCTCTAATCATGAAAACACATTTGTTCTATCACACATTCTAAGTTTATAAATTTTTTAACTCACGCATAGAAGAACATGTTTGTAAATTTCCAAAGAAGGATAACCTGTCTAGGTGGTACTGTCGTACAAAAATAAAAATTATGATCAAACAGTTCATTCGTTTAAGCTCAAAATCTCCAAAAATCAAGTTTAATGTGCATCTAATAACTATATAAAAAAAAATTGGGTTTAAACTCTTTCGTTTACTATGCAAATAATAAATTTTCTCGCGACAGCGCAGCTCAGACAACAAACTTGTCCAAAATAAATTTTTGTACCAAAAAAGAAACTGCGATTTAACGGCTCACCCATTTAAGTTCAAACTTTCCAGAAGTCAAGAGTTAGGTCTTAGCTAAGCACTATAAAAATTTTGGGCAAAAATGCATCCGTTTACTATGCGAGCAACGCATTTTTTCAACAAGTGTACATTTATGACAACAAACTTGCCCAAACTGAACAACTGTGCCAAAATAAAATTGTGACCAAACGATTCACCCATTTAAACCAAACTTTTCAGAAATTAAGTTTAATGTCTAAGCTAAGCACCGTAAAACTGTTGGATCAAAAGACATTTGTTTACTATGTTAACAACTTATGTTTTCAAGACTGCACAATTGTGACAGCAAACTGAATGAGTTGTTGTACAAAACTGGAAACTGCGAACGAACTGTTCATCCATTTTAGCTAAAACTTTTCAGAAATGATGTTTAATGTCTTAACTATGTAGTATAAAAGAATTGGGTACAAAATTCAATTGTTTACTATGCGACCAAAGCACAATTTTATGACTACGCAGTTGTTACAGCAAAGTTGTTCAAACTGACCTAATGTACAACAATAGAAAACGTGACCAAATGGGTTCACCCAATTATGCTCGAACTTCTAAGAAACCATGTTTAATGTCTTAGCTGCGCACTGTGAAAAAATTAGGATCAATACTCATTCATTTACTATGCAAACAAGGCGTTTCACCCACGACTGTGCAGTTGTGGCAGTAAGCATCTTGGAGTCCAAATAACACCAATATTCACATTCTACCACTGTGAGTTTTACCCCAATATCCGGTCTTGAAAGCAATACTAGTTACTTAAAGTAGTACCACAACAGGATTCAAAAAACATGCTTCAAGAACTCTATTATTTTATCATAACGCAATGATTAAAAAAAAATCTAGAAACAATGAAACAACAAGTTAATAGTTTATCTTTAAATGAGATTTTAGAAAATCAATACTCCATTTTTTTCCGTGAATTTAATACAGCATTAACACGTTTAGAGTCCTACGGTTACTTGTTTTGCAAAATAGTGTCATGATAATTTCAAAACCTATCCGAGTAAGGAATTATTTCATCTTTGTTTCTTTTACGCAGATTAAGGAACAGGTTTAGTATGTGACCTATGTAGCGAAAGGAGTATAAGAGCCTTCCCAACGTATAACGCAAAGTTGCGTTAAAGGGTGATTTTGAGAGCTTTTAACGCACGTTAACCCTTGGGAGTGTTCGCCCCTTTTAAGGGTAGTTTGTGTAAAAAAAATATTTGATTTAAAGGTGAGTTAAGGTGTGTTAAATCTGAGTTATTGTTGTGGGTGTTAAAGCTGAGTTAAGGGTAAGTGTGTTAAAGCTGACGTGTCAGTGTGTTAAAGATTAAAGCTGAGTTATTGTTAGAAGTGGCCTAAGAGATCACATAATCTATACTACATATAAAGGAAAAAACAAAAAACTTAAAAGTTGAAACTAAAAAAGAAAATGTTGAAAACATATGTTTCAAAAGGAAATTATTAATATACATCGAAAACCGGGTTGACCTGAGACGCAACAAACCCGGTGGGTTGACCCGGTTTAATTTGACCCATTTTTTGACCGAAACGGTTCAACCGGTTAAACCACCCAGGTCGAACCGGGTTTCAAAACATTATGTTTAATATAATCTCTTAAATCCTCAAACTTTTATTATTTTTCGTTTATAACTCATAAACTTATTTTTATCACGAAAACCATCTATCACTATAAAATCTCGTTGCTATGCACGGGTACTCGTCGTGTTAATAAAAACATATATGTTACCAAGATGGATTCTCATGTTTTCATTCGAAAGCAAATAAATAAACACTCATAGACCCGTATATATACATAGCGTCTTTTACGATACCATCATTATAATTAGTTGCAACTTGCAACCAAAGCAGTTTATCCAACAAAATGCAACATACGAAATTCTTCTACCAAAATATCAGGGCGTCTAGTAGATTTCGGAGGCCCCGTGCGGTCATGATAAGTAGGCCACCATGTTTGATGAATTCTAAGGCTGGGCACAGTGGTGACCGAACTTGACCCACCTTTCCGGTTGACACATCAGCTTTCTCTCTCCGACAACCAGACATGACCCAAGTGCCACAGTCGATGACCGAGGGTTTTTTTTTATTAAATATCAAACGTATATGTGTATACTATCGGTCGAATATACAACCGATTGTGTGTTTTGTAACTCGACAACCGATATTCGAACAAATGACCACACTGGAGACAACCGATGTCCAAATCGGTTGAGGGACACACTCGACCGAATTTTTCAGGCCCATTGTGGGCAGCCTAATGTAAACAACAAAGAATGGTTGATTTTTTTATTATCAAACATGCAATCGTCATTTGATATTTTTTTAATCTTGTATTTTGGTTGTGATCACATATCATTGTTCCATAATAAATTTAAGGGCAAATGGCACAAAAAGGTATCCAACTTAGGGTCCATTTCCAATCAAGGTATCCAACTTTTTTTCTTGCACAAAAAGGTTCCCAACTTTTTTTTTTGGCAGATTTGGGTTTTTTACTAACAGGCGTTAACTCAGTTCGTTAGTAAGTTACATGTTTGGTCCTTGAGGTCATTAACTCATTTCATGCAACATCCAAAAACAATTTCAAATTTTTTTTTTACATGTTTGGTCATCGAATTCTTATACTCATTTCATGCAACATCCAAAAAAAAAAAAAAAAAAGATTCAAAAAATATTTTTAAAAAAAATTATCATAAAAATAAAAAAATATTTCGAAAAAAAAATTCGAATTTTTTTTTAAAAAAAAATAAAAAAAAATTTCGAAAAAAAAAAAAATAAATAAAAAATATTTCGAAAAAAAATTTTCCAAAAAAATTAAAAAAATTTCGAAAATTTTTTTTTTTTAAATATTTCGAAAAAAAAAAAATTCGAAAAAAAATTTAAAAATATTCGAAAAAAAAAATTTTTTTAAATATTTCGAAAAAAAAAAATTTCGAAATTTTTTTTTTTAAATATTTCGAAAAAAAAAAATTCGAAAAAAATTTAAAAAAATTCGAAAAAAAAAAAAATTTTTTTAAATTTCGAAAAAAAAAAATTTCGAAAAAAATTAAAAAATTTTCGAATTTTTTTTTTTAAAAATATTTCGAAAAAAAAAATTTCGAAAAAAATTAAAAAAATTTCGAAAAAAATTAAATTTTTTTTCTTAATTTAAAAATTTTAAAAATTAAAAAATATTTCGAAAAAAATTAAAAAAAAAATTTAATTTAAAATTTTAAAAAATTAAAAAATATTTCGAAAAAAATTTTAAATTTTTTTTTTAAATTTTTTTTAATTTTTTTCGAAATATTTTTTTTAAAAAAAAATTTCGAAATTTTTTAAATTTTTTCGAAATATTTAAAAAAAAAAAAAAAATTCGAAATTTTTTTAATTTTTTTCGAAATTATTTTTTTTCGAAATATTTTTAAAAAAAAATTTTTTCTAATTTTTTTTTTCGAAATATTTAAAAAAAAAAATTTTCGAAATATTTTAAAAAAAAAAATTTTTCGAATTTTTTATTTTTCGAAATATTTAAAAAAAAAAAATTCGAAAATTTTTTAATTTTTTTGGAAAATTTTTTTTTTGAAATATTTTTTTATTTTTTTTTTATTTTTTCGAAAATTTTTTTTATTTTTTTTTAAAAAAAATTCGAACTTTTTTTTCGAAATATTTTTTATTTTTTTGATAATTTTTTTTTAAATATTTTTTGAAATTTTTTTTTTTTTGGATGTTGCATGAAATGAGTATAAGAATTCGAGGACCAAACATGTAAAAAAAAATTTGAAATTGTTTTTGGATGTTGCATGAAATGAGTTAACGACCTCAAGGACCAAACATGTAACTTACTAACGAACTGAGTTAACGCCCGTTAGTAAAAAACCCAAATCCGCCAAAAAAAAAAGTTGGGAACCTTTTTGTGCAAGAAAAAAAGTTGGATACCTTGATTGAATATGGACCCTAAGTTGGATACCTTTTTGTGCCATTTGCCCTATTTAACCAAATACTTAAATTCATGCATATATAACTTAATAATATATAAAAAGGAGGCCCATAAAATTTGTGACCATGTGCAGCCGCCCCACTTTCACAGGGGTGTTCACCGCCTCTGCAAAATATGAAGCAATCCAGCTACCAATTTCACAAAGAATATATCGTATTGTTATAAGCTATAACAAGTGACGTATTGAATGACTTAACCAAGTAACATAAAATATTGTTCTCATGTCTTTAGTCACATGTATGTTACTAGCTGTTATTAATAGTTGTTATCACGGAGTGTTAAGTTTCAATATATGATTTGACCAATAAACAAAACCAATTTATATTTTATTTCCCTCAACGAAATAATATCAAACCCCATTTCGGCCAAATTGCATATATATCTATCACAAAGTGAATAATTGCATATATATATATATATATATATATATATATATCCTTTGTACAATTTTTTTATGCACATAGTACAATAGTTTTTATGCATTCTTTGGATATATATGCAATTTTGCATTCTCGGAAGGATATTTTCCAGTCAATTATCGCCTATAATAGCAAAAATTATGTCTTAAGATTGTTAGGTAATATGCGTGTTGATACAAGAAACAAACAAACAACATATTGCTAATAACAAGAAATTATGAAGGGTAGAAAACGATACCGTAGATCTTTTGAATGTGGAGACTCAATGACACAAATAAGGAAAATGTTAAGGTCTGTGAAGCTCACAGTTTCCTTAAGATAAATTCGTTCTTTCCACGGTGCTTGAGAATCATAAACTCTATCTTTCAGGATACAACAATAACGGATAACCTCGTTAGCACAAAAGGATTATCTAGACGAACCAGTCTTCCCTCTATTACGAACCGCTAGAAGGAGAATCAAGATGGAAGTAAACAACAAAAGGAGAGGATTGAATTGTGTATTTCCGTGTACCGAACAAGATGGAAAATATCTCAATTTATAGGGAAGGGGCAAAGAAAAAACGATCAGATTAATTAACACAATTAATCCTACTAATGACTTTTGAACAAATAGTTAATTTGGCTGTTACATTTAACCATTACATTAACCTTGCTCTAGAAGCTCATTAGTACATAACCATTACATTAACCTTGCTCTAGAAACTCATTAGTACATTTGACGACTATCAATTGTCATTCACGCCAACAATTTGACTAATTTTTCTGACAGAACCAAATTGGGAACGTTGTCAAGCCAAATCTGTCAACTTTATGCAAGGCTAACAGTGAAATTATGTTCTTTACCGTTCAAAGCAATTTGGTTGCCTTTCATATATCTATATTTCAAACGCTGGATTTATGAAAATGTTTGATAACGAATATGAACTAGAAGGCTTCTTTTGCATTACGTTATGAATAGTTATATTGGCCAGGTTAATTTATTTTGAACTTTTGGTTCAACACCAAATAGATAATCGAATTAAATAACACTAATTTAGTTGTATGCTAGAAATGAAAGTCCGGGTCACATTTGATTTAGGTCAAATCGTACAAAAAGATAATATAATTCATGAAAACCATGTTATGTTTTCTCGGTTGCACTCCTGCTTTTGCTCTCTCACGCGCACACATGCACTTGCCGGAGGTCTCTTTGAAAGCAGTCTCTCTACTCCCGGGTTTTCCTTGGGGTAGGGGTAGGATCTGTCTACATTCTACCTCCCCGTACCCTGCCCCGGCGGTATTTGGTCGGTTGTTGTTCGGTTGTTTGTAATTCATGAAAACCATGTACGACTACGTACGGTTAAGTTCATATACCTGCTTTGAAACAAAAATATAGTACATATATAGTGAAGAACAATTATAAATTCTGTATGCAACATCCAAAAATGGATATGAAACAAGATAGTACTACTTAGTAACGACTATTTCTGATCTAACATTACACAATCGTGTCGAGAATAAAGCATTTCTTGATGGACATCAACCTACCAAAATGCTTGAATGAAATAACGCAAGTCATTTACTTTGCACCCAGATTGCTTTAATGCTGTTGGAGGAAATTTTTGAGTTGATGCATTTCAGATATATACCATGTCTTTACCATTAGTGACTAGTAACCAAAATGGATATTTTTTAGAAAAATTCATTTAGGCATTATTATAAAAATACCTATTTTACAATTCACAATCAAACATATATATTGTTCATGAATTTTGATCTAGTAAAAGTGAACAAAGCAGAACAATAAACAAAAATATTAAACAACAAATATATCAAACTTGGGCCTTTATAGCCCATTTATGAATAAACATATATTGAGCATCATTGGGGAGTCCGGCCCAATTTAGCATCTGGCCCGGGCTGCTTCATTTCTTCAGCACCTTGCAAAACCATACCTGGAGGATAGCCTGGAACATTGACATATCTCGGCCCATAATACATGGGCTGGCCCGGCCCACTACCGGTTCTTAACGGCATGTCGTATGACTCCCCACCTGAAACGGGCCTCAAACCCGAGTACACTTGGGCCATATTTGGAACCTGAGGGTGAAGCATTTGACCCGGAGGAGGCCCCATATATTGTTGACCATATTGACCCCGAATTGGTGCACTTTGCATCGGAATATTCTCTTGAGGCATCGAACCGGGAGGGTGCATATAATAAAATGGCATCTCTTGCGCAGGCACTGGTGAACTAGTCCGACGCACATAATACACGGGTTGGCCCTGGTAATCTGATTGCTTCATAATAACCGGGCTATTAGTCTCCGCAAAATGTTCGGTGGTAACCGTTTCTTTAGCTTCACTAACAGCCGGGCCCGGGTTATCAAGTTTAGTTCGAACGGGCCGAAGGTTCGGGACCGAGGGAGCCATAGCGGGCGCCAACGACGACGAAGTTGAACAATACGGAGAAGAAATTCTCGGAGCAGGTGACCCAGGATCCGAATTAGAGACATTATCATTAGCCAAATGTTTGGGTTTGGGCTTTGGGTCATCCGGTTGGTCCAGCCCAAATAAATAGTCTGGCACTTCAGATACAATAGATGACACTTCGGATCTGCCACGTTCTAAACTCGCTCCGCCGTTAAGCGCGTCTAGGAACCAATGTTCGCGCTTAATTGACCCATCTAAAAGTGAGCTAATACTACTACCGCGCGAGAGTGACATGTCATTTGGGAAGAGGAATATTCGGAGCCGAGCATTTTTGTTATTGTTAGCCAGCCGATCGTACTCATCCAGCATGTTTTCCACGTCTTCATCACTCGTGACTGTGATTAACGCGTCTAAGTCTTCGTTTGGCAACTGGTACTTTACACATATGTCGGGTGTACCTATCGAATATTCCAAGAGATATTATATTTATTATCATTGTAAACAATTTAATAAACATGTTGATTCCTTAGACTTTTAAACAAGCTCATCAGGTTTTCCAACGTAGGCATCACCCTGGAACCGTAACAAAAAATCAAAATATAGTTAAACTGGTGAAGTGAATTTGTACAAGGGGTTGATTTTAACCTAGAAATAACCTCGTCACAAATTTAAAGGTCGAAAAACTGATCATGAATCAAAAACCACTGCACCTTATACGAATTAGGGGCGATAAGTGAACCCGATATAACGAATAGTAAGTCGATGTTCATCGATTCTTATATTTTGTTATACTGATCGGGAAATAAAACTAGCAATTGGTTTTTGGTCTAGCTAGTGGTTATTGCCTTATTGGTAAAAGTGTTTTGACAAGCTAGAACAAACTTGATTGTTAAAGATACATGTACAATAACATAACTACATCTAACTCTATTCTCTTAGTTGATTATATTCACCTAACTCCAATTCTCATATTCACTTTGAAAGCAAAATCCAACTACCTCTTATCTAGTCTTTTTCAACTTTAATTTAGTGATCGATTGAAAACGCATCAATGACATAACTTCGTACTTTAATGATTTAAGTACGAACAATCACTAGTAAAGTAAAGTATCTCCTAATACCGTCTTTCACGGTGTATGGGAGAGGTTGAGACGTAGACAGCCTTACCCCTACCTAAGGTAGAGTGACTGCTTCCGGTTCTACCAACGGTAGAAAAAGACCTCCGGCTTTGGAAGGGTGAGGATCGAACCCTTGACTTCTGTCTCCAGAGGCAAGGCTGTTAACCACTTGATCCAACCTTGCTCTTTAAATACGAACAATCATTCTACTACTAAATAACGTTATTTTACTTCAAATAATTCAAGCAAATGTTCATTCGATTCAATCCATTATTCGAGTCATTCACATGTTTAAAAAGTAATTACGTCCTTAGGAACTAACTATATTGCAGGTTAACCAGTCACTCACATACCGTTAGACCGAAGACGTTTAATACTGCTTATGAAATTCAAACAAGCATCCAAATATATGATACATAAACTATGAAGCAAATAGATGGTTTAACTTACCCGAAAGTTTGGATAATTTGTTGAGAAGTGACGAGAAAGTAGAGTTGTGGCGAAGCACGCTAACTATACGTGTATCGCCACCAACATATCGAAGTTGATTATCATGAGGACGTGGTAATATCTTCCCTCCAAAACTACACATGAACCTAACACGAGCTTGTGCTATATTGTCATCGTAAACTCGAGGGTTGTTGTCAAGATGATCGGATCGTGGCGAAGAAACGCCCGAGTCAAGTTGCTCGGGCGTGTAGTGAGTGGTGGTCATTGCTGTGAGCAAACGCAGAGTTTTGTATGAGATTCTATTGGTTATATAAGATGAGATAAAAAGGCTAGGGTGGTGAGGGTCTACCTCACAACTTGCTAATTAAAGAGGTTTAACTTATAATAATACTAGCAAATTTTTAATTAAGATTTCACTAGCTTAAGTTTTTACTAGCTTAAACAACAAGCATGTGGTCTAGTGGTGGTGGCTTAAAGGATTAAGTGAGTCCCCTGTGAAAGCACTACCGGTTGGGTGATCAACCGGGAAGTTCTCACATGGAGGCGGGCCACATGCTATGTTGTTATCAGGCAATGAAGAGGAGAGTCTTTGAGCCATTAGTTGCGGAGACTCGAATCCGAGCCAGTCCCGGTTTTCATCCGGCTGTTACTCCAGCGAGTATTCTCGTGTGGAGGCAGTACGATTTCCGGACGGAAGCCGTTGAATCCCCACTACACCAGCGTGGGCCCGGTTAAGACAACATAGTCTGGGTATGTGGTGGATGATGGCCTGCCTTTATGACGGGTACGACTCTCTAAACCAAAAATTGAAAGTCACCTTCAAAAAAAAAAAACTTTTACTAGTTCTTGAATAGAGTAAATTGCATAAATCGTCCCTAAAGTTTGGCCAAATTGCATGTTTCGTCCCTAATGTTACGAAAGTGCAAACATCATCCCTGTAGAAAAAACTTTGGTGCAAGTATCTTCCTTTTTTGAAAAACTTTTGGTGCAAGTATCGTCCCTGTGGGGACGATATTTGCACCGAAAGTTTCCCCACAGGGACGATCCTTGCACTTTCGTAACATTAGGGACGAAACATGCAATTTGGCCAAACTTTAGGGACGATTTATGGAAAAAAAAAAAAGGGGCCCTTTTACTAGCTCTTGAATATAATGTTTACTGATGTATGGGTAAACGGACGAGGTTTTACATGCTCATGTTACATGGAAAAGTCGTGTCTTTCCACGTCTTTACCTTTTTAACTTTTTTCTTTGCTACCTACCTTCGAGATTCTTAGTGAGTCTTGAATTTGATACATCTTTTAAAGACCACAAGACATCTTACAAATATTGTATTGCATGACTTAATAATAAAAGTTATAGATTTTTGTATCAAGAGATCCATTCCTTCAAAACTAAAGCTTATCTAACGAATATTGGCCAAAGGATAACATAAGTTAAGTTCAATAATGCATTTATTTTTAGCAAGAACTGATTTTGATTAAAGAAATATGTATATGTACTTTAAGGTTTGGATGTATGCGCAAGTTTGATTTGTTATTAATCGTTGTATAAGATATGTATTAGTTTATAGAGCAATTTGATTCAAAAATCAACGATGGTGCAATCTTTGTGCAATCGACATACCTACTTAAAACAATTTGCAACCGACTTAACATATAAGGCTATAAAAAATATTTGTGGGTTCAAACCTCACTGGAGTCATTTATGGGAATATATTGTGAGATCGGTGGTATAAGGTGTGAAAAAAAATTATCGTTAAAAAAAATTGTAAATTCCTGAAGTAGTGCAACGTAAAGTAGTTTATAGAGTAATTTGATTCATAAATCAACGATTGTGCAATCTTTTTGCAATCGACATACCTACTTATAAATCAATCTGCAACCAACTTAACATATGAGGCCGTAGTTCATTTTGGACACGATACGACTTTTTTTTTTCTTCCAAAAAGCAGGTCATCGTATAATGTTTAGATACTTCATGCGAATAAGGGAGAGCCTGGATCAAACTCGTGACCTATTTCGCAAAAATCATTTTCTTCTGTTCTTCCTAACGGCATAAAACATATGCGTCAAGAAAATAGGGGATCGTAAGCTGTAAGTTTTAAACTTCAAACCAATATGTTTAGCATTGCTTTTCCGAAAAGAAATGTATATTTTAAAACTGGTTTCTAATCCACCCAGCCAAGCTTTCATTTTCTCGGTACAACCAATTTAACTGATGATTAGACCGGATTTTTTTTTGTACCAAAACCAACTTCCGATACTCAACTTTTTCCGAATTCAACTAGCCGAGTCAACCGGGATCGTAAAACATTTCATCATAACTCTATTCAAAAAAAAAAAAAAAAAAAAAAAGGTTATCTTAAAAAATGAGAATGAAAATGTAATTAGAAAAAGTAGGGAGGATGTCGTCAACGCCTTTGACAACCATTAGTAAATTACAAGTTGGCACCGTCCAAACACTTCATGTGGACCCCACTGCCAAAAATATTGTGGTCATCGATCAATTGCTTGATTTTGTTGTTTGGTTAAATAATTGATCGTTCACTTGTCAATTATTTCTACCTAGCCTAATATTGTTTTCGTCTTTTCGTCTTTACAAGGTCGTGATCATAAGATCGGATCAGGATCCTAAGATCTTACTATAAGATCATTAAATCGGATCGGGATCCTAAGATCCTACTATAAGGTCATTTTTTAATGATCTTTATAATAATATTCAAATCTACAAATTATTATATATTATAAACACAAAATTATATGAATGTTTCATGAAAATGTTTTCATAAATTATGAATAGAGTAAATTACATAAATGGTCCATGTGGTCTGTCGAAAACTTCACCTTTCGTCCCTCAAACTTAAAAGTTGCATATATCGTCTCTATCGCCTCCAAAGAATAACACTCGTGGTCCTTCTAAGGACCACGAGTGTTTAGGTGAAATTTTCGACAAACCACATGAACCATGTAATTTACTCTTATGAATATAAAATGTTTAAGAAGAATAACCTGTTATTTTTTAAATTATATAAAAATACAAACCATAAATTTGTAGTTTTTTAGTTTGCGATTCGATAAAAGTAAAATCGGATCGGAGTAGATTTTAAGATCCTATGGTCATGATCGGGATCCTTTAAGCTTGTTAAGATCCTGCGTAGGATCCGGATCATTTTTGCTTTGTAAAATCGTAAAATCGTAAGATCCTAAAATCAGGATCGAGATCCTAAGATCAGGATCGAGATCTTAGCAACTATTCTTTCTACCATTTCCATTTTAAGATAAACTAGCAATACAAATAACTATGTATAGGTAAATTGAAATGAGATTTTACATACTTCGAGTTCGATTTGATTTTAACGATAGTATTTTGGTGTCATTGTTAAGGACTAATCATGTTATTTAGTGTTGATCAGCGTTACCACTCTACAGTAAATACTAAATAACATGATGTTGTAATAAAGGTTGGTCTAGATAACAAAATCACCCAATTTTCTCTTGACCATCCGTGACTCACGAATGGTGTAATAAGGGTTGACGCGTGAAAGTTGGCTAACACCTTGTGGTCATGAGCTTATTTAAAAAAACTTGATTTTTCATGAATATAACTTTCTATGGTTATCTTTTCTTTAGGTTTATCATTTTTTGTTGCTTTATATTAGCTCATATGTAAGTCAACAAAATAATTAGTATAAATAAACAAATATTACTCGCAACACTTGGTAAATAATTGCAACACTTGATAAATAATTGCAAGCATTTGTAAATAGTACGAGTAATACATACATTCGTCACTTGATGTGAAAGTTGTATGTTTTTTTTCTTTCTAAAGCTAAATGATGATGTGATTACACCTTTATTCATTTTTTATCAAGGGGCGGCATAAATTTTGTAAAACATCATTATCAAGGTAGTTGATGAAAATGGATTAAAAAAAACTAATTATTCCAATAATTTCATCATTTGGTTACTAATTATTTATTGGATTTTGTTAAACATTTAATCGTTATGTGTACTAAAATAAAAGTTACGTCATTTCAAAGTAAATATGATAACAGTTTTTAATTATAACTTATATTGGCTTTAATTATTTGTCCCCGTTGAACCAAAAAAAAAAAAAAAAACAAAACAAAAAACTAGTCCTACAAAGTGTCGTCTTTTTTAAAGTCATGTTTAAAACTTTAACGAGTAAAGATGAAATAATTGAGGTTATAATATTAGTATATCTTTTATCAATTTCTTTATAATTTTTTTATAGAATTTCCCCAAAAATATACAAACACAATCATGTGATAGGTACGTTTTCAAAAGAGATAATAGAAACAAAAATATATTATTTATTCGTGAAAGTCGACTAGTGAGGTTATTTGTGTCATTTCAATCGGGTGAAAATGATATCGAAACCAAAAAATTCACGCATAAAACGGGTTTTAGGAACTACGATTGCAATTGGACAATCAACGTAAGCTGTTTTTGCGGTATACTCAATCATTTATAGAAGTAACATAATAAAAAAATATTTTTACGTATGATTCATTTGCAAACACAGCTCATGTTAGTCGACATGTACATTTTAAAATGTTTATAAAAAGAGAATAAAAACAAAAAGGAATTATTAGTCGTAAAAATTGACAAGTGGGGTCATTTGTGTCAATTCAAGCTATATCCTGCCCGGTTAGCAAAGGTACTGTTTCGATCATGTAATGACGTGGTTGGTATCAAGGGCATAAACTAAATTTTGGAAGACCCCACGTTTAATTGATAAAAGTAAAAATTGATTGGTCACAAGTTACAACACAATGTTAAAGATGCTATTAGTGTTTGAGATGCTATTAGCGTTTGGAACAAATTTTATGACACGCATGATGTTCCAAAATTGGGAAATGCTATTAGGTGCCCAGTTGGCATTATATAAGCGTGCTCATGTGAGAGTAGTACTGGCTTGGGTGACCGGCCGGAAAGTCTTCACATGAGGGCCACAAAGTTCTGTTGGTAAGGCAATGAAGAGGAGAGCCTGTAAGCCAATGTTGCGCAGGTTTCAAATCCGAGCCGCCCCCGGTTTTCATCCGGCCGTTACTCCAGCGAGGAAACTCGTGTGGAGACGGTACGGTTTTCGGACGGAAGCCGTTTGAAGTCCCCACTACGCCCAACGTGGATCCGGTTCAGACAACATAGTCTGAGCATGTGGTGGATGAGGGCCTGCCAATGTGACGGGTGCGACTCCAACCAAAAAATGAAAGTCACATTCCAAAAAAAATATATAAAAGTTATACCCATTTTACCTTTTCTTTGTTTGATCTATCCTAACATTTTTCACAAAATGTATCAATTATATCTTGAAGAATGAAATTGCAATCGACGTTTTAATCACAAAAGATATTCGGACCCTTTAATGTCACAAAGATGCTAAAAAAATATTTATATTAAATGTGCACATATTCGTACTTATCTTACTTAATTTTTCACAACTAGTGTTCTTTCATCTATTTAACTTTGCCAACAAATATGCTAAAAAAATATTTATATTAAATGTGCACATATGCGTACTTATCTTACTTAATTTTTCACAAGTAGTGTTCTTTCATCTATTTAACTTGCCAATTTGTACGTATGTGAAAGTGTTAACATTTCAAGGAAAAAATAGGATTCAAATATTTGTTTTCCAATATAACTTTTTTCTTCTTTGCGATATGTTTTGAAAAACCATCGCTCTTACCAAAAAGTTTATCCTTTTTCTGGGCATGTGCTAATATTATGTCCAACACTTTTACAAAGGCTGCAACGACGTGTTTGTTTTGCCAATTCTATTCCTCCCTTCATTCTTTGTTTGGGGCGTCCTTTTGGTTTCGATTTTGGTGGACACTGAACCAAATTTATTACCTCCACCGGATCTTCATCGTTGTTCGTAGAAGTAGAATTTACAAAAAATACTTCTTGTGACAAAGAAACTTCTTTATGACTCCACCGAGGAAGCCAATAAGTAAGAGGAATGTCAAAACAATCCTTGTGAATAAAAACACTTAATATATGACGACAAAGTATGCCTACAAATTCAAAGTTTTTGCAACTGCACTTAGCAACCTTACCATCCCAATTCACTTCATGCTTGTTATATTGTATCTCTTTGTGATGCTTAACAAAAAAAGTGGTACTCGTTTTCTCCTTAACTATATATTGAATTGCTCGCCCAAACTCCTCTTGGAACTTTTTAAACGCAAATTGGGTCAAAAAATGACGACCTTGATCTTCTAATGGTGATTGTGACATCAAAGAAGATCCCTTATATTTCTCCAACATAATATCATGGATTTGCCTTTGTTGAATATCTTCTATTGCAATATCAACCTAAAGAAAAATTTATTTGTATAATAAATTATCACTAACTAGAAGTATTATATGTTGTAATTAAAACATAAAGATTTTCTCAAATTGTTACTTACTTGTCTAATAAATTGAGTTAGACGTGTGTTGGAGGATATAAATTTCTTTATAAATGAATTAATACTCTCTGACCTTCCTGTTGTTGTCATACCACCAAAAAAGAACTCACGAAGATACGCTGGCACCCAAAAATTTTTGATACGATATAGACCATTTATATGCTTATTTTCGCCTAAGTCATATTTTGCGATCACTAATGGCCATTGTTGCTCAAACTCGTCAATTGTATCCAATTTATATAAGTTATAAAATTCCATGCACCATTTAGAATAATCACCTCTTAATATGAAAATAAACCAACCACTGAATTTAGCCGTGATGTGCCATATACAAAAAGCATGCTTTGTAAAAGGCATTTCTTGTATAATTGCCTCCATCATCCACGGATCTTGATCTGTTATCATTGTTTTTGGTGCTTTTGTCATAAGCAAAACAAATTTTTGTAAAAAAAAAAAAAAAAAAAAAAAAAAAAAAAAAAAAAAAAAAAAAAGGGTAAGTTAGCTAATAGTAACCAAAGTTGATAAGACATCGGTAATACAAATAACTAACTAGTATTAAAGATTCAAAATAAGATACAAATAATTTTTAATACCTCCATGAGCCATCTAAATGTCTTTGTTGTCTCATTGCGTAAAAGTGCACATCCAAATAATATGGTCCTTCCATAGTTGTCAATACCAACGAAGATGCCAAAAGGCATGTCATACGAGTTAACCTTGTATGTTGTATCAGATGCAACCACGTCTCCATATTTTTGGTACCAATCAAAACATTGACTAGAAGACCAAAATATGTGTTCTAACTTATTTTCATCATCAATTGTATATGCATATTGAAAATTAGAATTTTCACTTTTACTTTTCATGCAATATTTCAAAAGGTCTTTTGCATTATTATGCGCGTATTTTTCATGAATTTTGGTGAAAAAATTACAAACGTCCTTACTAAGAAAAGATAGTTGTCCACGACTTACATTTTTTTCAAGTTCCATGACACGCATAATTTGTCTAATCGACAAACCACCTTCTTTGAGCAACAGTATACGGCTTTCATCTTCCGTTGTAATGGTACGATATGAAGGAAGAAATCGAACCTCATCTATAGACAACATTTCATGATTGTGCTCTAAATTCAAAATAGTGACTTGCCACTCTTCCGGAAAAATTTCATTTTCCCTTTTTAATGTGATGCGCATATAAACCTTGCATCCACATTTTGAAGACGTTCGATTTCTTTGTACTTTTGAGTAATCTACCACTTTAGTGTTTGGTTTACCTTGAGAGTGACAAAAGAAATCTCGTCGTCTCTTTTCTCCATTTTTGTTTTCGAACCTTCCATATCGTATTGAAAATCCACTTTTTCTTTTTGCGAAATTTTGAAATAATGCGAATGCCTCTTCCTCACTAAGAAAATATTGACCCACAAATGGTTTATCAAAAACTTCTTGCATAGTTTGTTCATCTTCTTATAAAAACACTTCATTTTCATCAATATGAGTAGGATTTGTATCTTTTGGAACTTCATTTAAATCAAAAGAAACTTTATTAGTCATTTTGATGAGAAAATGCAATATAAAAATGAATTTGTTTTTCTTTGGAGCACTAAGACATCAATTTGCATCCATGTTTGACGTGAAAGAATATTTAAGAATTATTGAAAGAAAATGTTGAAAAGTGTTCTGCTATGTAAGAGTATGCAAAAACATATATAAATACTTATACCATTGGCGCCAAATATATCATTACAAAAGTTAAAAATTAGCAAAGTTTAAAAGAATAATATTTGTAGAATCAAGAGACATAAAGAAAGAAGATTATCAAAGCTAGAAATCTTCATATTCTATATAAATTAGTCAATATAAGAAAAGTGGGTGTTATACTTACAAATATTACACTCATTAAAAAGATTGAGACAATTAAATATGAATATATTGAATTTAATATGATTTTTTTTTGTATATTTTGTGATTAAAACGTCGATTGCAATTTCATTCTTCAAGATATAATTGATACATTTTGTGAAAAATGTTAGGATAGATCAAACAAAGAAAGGGTAAAATGGGTATAACTAAACTGCTAGAATTCAATTAATAGGAGGTGGTATTAAGAATGGAAATGATGGTTTATTAAATGACTCTTATATAATGCCCACAGGGCACCTAATAGCATTTCCCTTAGTCAAAAGAGCCATGACGTTTTATTTTGGGTAAAGGGTTTTACCCTGATAAAAGTGTATTAATAAACAATGAAGTTCAGGCAATATGGTAAAACACCATATTGACTATAACAAACAACGCACCCTTTGTGCTTCAAACCACTACACATAAGATTGACATGGCAATCTCATGAAAACAAAAAGCCTAGCTGAATTAAAAAATAGACTAAAAGACACAACTAGGCTATACTATAAACAGTGCGTTGAGTGATCCATGATTAAAAACGAGGGAAGTTTCCATCTTGCTAGAACCCGTTCTACATTCGGCGTCCTCTTGAAATGAAATGTTAGCAACTTAAGCTGAACGGTAGAGATAATAAAATCAACAACTTGATCAATGGTTCTCTTCTTATTTTTAAACAACCTTGAGCTCCTCTCTTGCCAAATCACATAAGACGATGCAGCAAATACGAGCTTAGAAATAATGTTATGGGTTGATCGAGAATTTCCATAGGAGAGAAGCCAAGCCGTAATATTGTCCAAAGATGGAGTATTAGAGGACATACCCGACTGTAAACACACTCGAGACCACACTTACGAGGAGAAGGAGCATTCAAAAAAGTGAAAAACAAGTGATTGTGTGAGTCCGGAAGAGTTTCACAAAGAGCACATCGAAACAGGCTTAAGTCGACCGAAGGACCGACATCCCATTGTCTCAATAGATCTTGGGTCTTCAGTTTTCTATGTAATACGAGCCAAACATGAAAAGCGTGACGAGGGATACAATGTGGAAACCACAGCAGACTCGACCACACAATGCTAGCACCACGAGGACGAATGTCCTCCCAACCACTACCAACCGAAAACCTGTTATCAATCCCCACCCTATTTTTCCAAACCAAGGTATCCCTTTGATTTAAATACAACACAGGAATAGTAATAAGAGATAAAGAGGGGTACTTAACTAGCCATTCGTTGGGCCATCGCCATGCATCCCATCAATTATTTCGGACAGCTTAGTATGCAAATTAAAACTAGCCCTATGGATGTCTCTAACCGTTGAGATTTTATAATTAAGTTAACCATTAACTACGAGTACGCAGCGGATAATGGATCTAGTTTACAATTATAGTTAACACGTATAATAAACAAACAAAGTGAAAAAGGGAACGAGAAAAACTAACCCTCGTAGTCACCCGCAAATAAAACAAACAAGTGATTAAAACAATCACCTCTACGAGTGCTCACACAAACACGTTAAACAAATACGCCCAGAGTGCTAGCCGTGTACCATGTAAACCCAAACACCAAGTGTTGATGCTCAAAATGGATCAAAACCAAAACAGCCCAAATTTCAGTTCTGTCCTATATATCCAGGCTGTCCAAGATCCAAAACCCTTTGTTGTCCGATATCGGACAACACTATGCCAAGTCTGGTTTTGCTTTCTGTCCGAGAACGATCAGAATCAATGCCAAAAGTTTCTGCAGCAAACTGTGATGGTTGGAACTTATGAACTACGAACCCTAACACTTCTAAAGAGCTATAGGATCGATTATAACCTCTAGAAACACCTTGAATTAACTTGAATGCAAGTTAGAGGTTTAAAAGTGAGATTCGAATAATCAAGAACCCTAGAGAATGCTTGATATATTCGGCTGAGATTAGAAGAGAGTTTCTGTGTTTGTTGTTGTGTTTTTTCGTGCTTAATGAGCTGGGTATGAGGGTGTTTATATACCCTCTTAACCCTAGCTAAGATAAGCTTCAAATTTGAACTTTAAGCCTTATCTCAAACACTCCTAAACACACCACAACTCTCCTTTCTCATCCCTTATCACTTCACAACGAACCTAGACAGTTTCCCCCCCCCCCCTCTAGAACCTTCTATGGGCCGGCCATAAGGTTTAGGACAAGTATGAATCATGTCTAGTTCATATATTGTCCAAACGGGTCAAAACGGGTCATTTTGAGCATTTACGATAAACGTATTCTAATGTTTAATGTGTGTGCCCCCAATAGGCTCACACACCTCTAGTCGTATTTAGGCTATTTCAACTCACATATTCCAACAGCTCCCACTTGGGAGTTGGAGTAGCAGATAGCACAAATACCAACGACGGAAACGTCTAGCAACGCTCTTACTCGCTATATAAACTAAAGGTGTCTGAGATGTAGTTTCATAAATCATTCTCAGTAGCATGGTCATTTATGTCTTGCTTTCATCATCCTTTGTTATAGATACCGTTAAACCATGGATATGGATCCTAACTCATTCCATATAGTTTAACCATTTAGATTCTCGTTATAGAATTTAATTCAGATATACCAAATGTAACCAAGAATCATCTTGCATTACCCTTTGGGTTCAGCCGAACAATTATCTGATTAATTCTGGAGAGGGCCCATGGTATCTTTCTGCACATATCAAGTGGAGTAACAAATCCTTTTTTGACTACAAGTGTTGTGGATGCTGCTTCACATCACTCCGAAAAATAGCTTTTATAACTACCTTATTCAGGACAGCGTTTGGCATATAATTACAAAAGTGATATCCACACATAACAGAACTTGCTTGTATCTCAAGTCTAAGGATGACTTAATAAATAATTTCAACATTTTACTTATGACAAGGATCCAAAAGTAAATGTTTGAAAGTTGGGGTATCCAATATGCATCCCTTGTGAATACATATGAGTTTGGCGGGAACAATCCACATTCTCATAGAATATAACCAACACTCACATTTGCCTTGCATAACAATATTCCCAAATTGTTAACCGACAATGGACAAATTTAGAACGATAAAATCATTCAAGGATTAAACATGCAAATATAGGATAACAATTATTATATGAATGAATAACAAATACCAAGTATCTTTATTAATCATAAAGTAAAAATTGTCTTACAATCCCAATTATCCAAATACTAAAAACAGATATGCATGAGACTAATTAGTAAGTTGAAGTCTAATGTTTCCAACATTCTCAACTTTTCTTTGCATGAAAACTAAATAGTCATCCGAGTAAACTTTCCGAATACTAGTTTCAAATTTCACATATAGTGAAGGATTTGAAATATATGATGAGTGTCTTATCTCATATGCTCATACTATTGCAAGTGTCATAGTATGGAGATGTCGCCCTACCTTGCATAAGGCATTAGAAGTCAACGACATACTGACAATCATCTGTAACGCCCCCTAATTTGGTTTTGTGGCAGCGGAAAATAATTAGGTGTTACACTGAGGATCGAAGTCAAAATTTTTAGAAAACGGCTTGAAAAGGCGTTTTGAAAGTTATATGTCATTCAAAATAATAGTTTTGGTACAAAGGATTGAAATATCTGATTTGAAAATCCTACAAAAGTATAGTAATTTAGAAGGAATGACATATTTGATTTTCACAACATTTAAGTTATCAGAGTATTTAATGCCCGCTCCGTGTCTTGTCCTGCTCCGTTGATTACCTGAGATAAACATGCTTAAAACGTCAACACAATGGTTGGTGAGTTCGTAGAGTTTGATAGAAAATAATTTTCTTTCAATGAATTCAAGAGTTGATAGTTGAAATAAATACTAGTACTTCTTGAAGTAACTAGCAAGTTTGCGATTTGGTGAAAATCCACGAGTAAATCATTTATGAACTCAGATGATCATAAGTTTTCAAGTTTAAATGAAAATGAGTTACGTTGTTATATGCTTGCAGTGAAATAATGATTTTACTTTTAAAAGTAACAATATGCCAAGCATTGAATTGTCTTTATCATAAAACACAACTAGTCACATAGGATAAGAGTTAAGTTCCAAGTACATGATACATATTTCAATCACATAGTGAAAACAATAGTTTAAAGTCTGATGTCAATCAGTGTGGAGTGGTCGTCTCTAAATACAGTTGTATCCGAATATATATAAGAAGACATATATATTCATAAGGTTATATTGCTCTAAGCCTCATGACGCGCAAAACGTTAACAAAAGTACCGTAAAACGGCGAAAGTCACATCAGGGTTACTGATGGTTTTGCCCTAAGTAATAGGTGATTGCCTCATCCTATTATGTGTCAAATATAGTGTATCGCGACTAAATACGACTAGCCATCCGGCATTCCATCCAATATTTAGTGGGATAGGTCGTCAGCCTTTACAGGTTTCGAAGCTGTCCACTATATTCGCGCTCACCGCAGTGATTAATGGCTCATGATCGAGGGACTTTATGGCAATATAGTTAAACTTAGGCAATATAGGGTTCGGGTTTTCATAGAATATGCGTACTTTAGTTTTTGGCAATTATTTCCAGTTGAGATGTATAAACATCATAGTTAAGTTAACAGTACATTCAGCTGTTATATGAATGCATAAAATGAGTCTCAGTATCTTGTTACAACAAGTAGTTTGAAAATGTTATCTTTCAGTACAGTGTTTAAACTAAGCAAGCAATTTGCAAGTATAACGAGCATTTATTCCTTCCAAAGGGTGATTCAAAATAAGTAAAACATAGTTGATGATTTTGGATAAATCATGAGAGTTTTCAGAGTATGAAAATACTTAAAACAGTTGAAGCATGTATCTCCCCCGAAAAAGTTATTAAAACAAATATTAAAAGTAGGGGCCACGACTCACCTGGAGTGTATCTGACAAGATAGAATTATAAGATCTATGGAATCGATCACAGAAACGTCCTCGATACGAAACCTGAATATGAGAGAAGTCTAAGATTCGACTTATAGCTAACGATGAGTGTGAAAATGAGAAATCGTATAACGATTTGATGATGTGAGTGCGATATGCTT
Source organism: Artemisia tridentata subsp. tridentata (assembly GCA_021014915.2). NCBI lineage: Eukaryota > Viridiplantae > Streptophyta > Magnoliopsida > Asterales > Asteraceae > Artemisia > Artemisia tridentata. The sequence goes on along the minus strand of CP139507.1, from coordinate 16,754,825 downwards.
AAAATGCCTCAAGTTAAGAAAATATAATATCATATATGATACTATCTTGATTCTTATGTCACTTGACTCAAAATATCATCTCCTCGTAATACAATGAAATGATATGCAAGTGAAATCGTTTAATAAATAACGAAAATTAAATATATGTAACTAGAATGTATAAAATGCATGTGAAGTGATGTAGTGATGAAAAATGGAAAAATGAAATAAGAATGTCAAGTGAAATTAATTGGTCCTTGTTCTTTCCCAGATTTACACTTTTTACCCTAACTGTGTTTGCGTTACGTCGTTAGTCCTTTGTTAAATATAAAGTCCAATAATAGTCCAAAAATAGTCCAAATGTCCATGTAAGGCTTGAAGTTAATTCAAAAAATCAATTTAGGTCCTCTGTAAACTGTTTTCACAGCTTCAGTCCATATGTTTCACAGTTTGGCAGTTTTAGTCCTTCCAGTTAAATCGCGTCACATTTTTAGTCCAAAAGTGTCAAAATGGTAAGGAAATGGTGGGCGTGTTTTTATAAGTTATTTTTAAGATAAATGAAGCTTATTTCACTAGCTTATTCGATCAGTAGCTTATTTATATACTAAATGGGCTTTTAACGAGTCAAAAGTTAAGCCCAATATTGTTTCTAGTTGTTTTTCAAAATGGTTTATGCGATTAGCTTGGGCTAGTTTTAAAGGGTCGAAACATGATTATTTTTGTAAGAGGTTTATACGAAAAATGTAACTAGTAGTAAGGTCTTTTGGGTCGTGTAAAAATAGGACATGGTTATTTATTCGATTCGTGAGTTATGGTGTCGTATATGGAGCGGCTTGGAACTGTTTTAGTGTACAAGATTCTTAAAATAAATCCAAGTGTTCTTAAGTTCAGTCTTAACGTGTGATATAAAGATTATATACGTTTGAGTGCAAAACTTAGTTCAAGTTTTAATCGTGAAGTGAAGTGGGTTGGGTCTTCCTAACCGTCCACAGTGGGAGTTGGCTACCCTTTGTGGGTTAAACCAATTGTAACGTGCGTGAAATATATATGATTATTAGTTTAGAGTAAATAATGCATGGCGTGCACTAGAGTGTGAATGGCTTCTATCTCATCCTCAGGGAGAGTTGTAATTCTTAAACCGTCCACAGTGGAGGTTCGACATATGCTTGTGAACTTGTCATGCATGATAACAATATGTAAAAAAATACGTTCGAGTGTAACAATAAAATAGGGTGCATGCATGTATCCTAACGTGCATCAGAATGGTTTTTAACTTGTCCTCAGTGAGGGTTATGAACAAGTGGGTTTCATGCAATCTACTCGAATAAAAGAACATATACGACTTTTGCAAAATAAAAGATATGTTCGAATGATACAAGTAAAACAATGCATGCATGAGTTGTGATCGTGAGAGATGAAAGAAAAAGGATTATTAAACACTTACTACACCTTAGAAAAGGTGGTGGAGAGGCAACGAGGATCGAATGGAACGCAGGAATGAGGATAGCAAGCCTTGGCGAGCTCCAATACGTTTCACGTATTTATCTCCTACTCGATTTGCTTCCTTTGTGAGACAAGAGTTGCTTGGGTCTTTAGAGTATTTAGTGAGAATGAAAGGTGTATGAATTGGGCAGTGAAGGCTGCTAGAAACGAGTGGGTTTTATAGAGATAAACTACACAATACTTTTGACTAGATTACCCTCAAGTTTAATCATGTCTCTTTACTGTACAGTGGCAGAAATATTCGCATGCTTCTGGTTCTAGCAATCATTGGAAGTTATGGAGAGTTTGTAGAACTTTGTCTCTAGTCGATGGATTATACATATTCGGTTGATATTTTAGATTGAGTATGAAAGTATCTAACCGAGTGAATGAGTGAATGTTTAGCTAAATAAGAATTCACTGACAATATAAAGACTTTAAGGGCATGAAGGAGAGTAAAAGAGATCAAATGGAAATTGAGTTACTCCTTTTATGTCGACATGTAAACTTGGTGTGTAAACGAATTGGGTTTAATGTCGAGCTCGATATTCTTAACATTGAACACTCCTAACAAATCACAAGTGATCAAATAAAATGTTGAAATGGGATTAAAACAAACTCGGATAAAAAACGGATGAGTTTGCAAAAATATATATGGTTCGATTTGATGAAAATGGGACAAACACTTTGGCTCATTTAAACATATCAAATGTTAATATCTCGAGCTAATATTTGACGTCCTATTTGTTGGCTGGGAGAGTAAATAAGAGGCACAATAATATATACTAGTCGTGTTCGAGAATCGAAGAATACAAAGGCGTTTTGGTGGGCTGTGGCTGGTCGAATTTTGCATAAACTAACCAAGTTAGAAATTGAATTGGAAGGGGCTTGGATCAGTGGGCTGGTTCGTGTAAGTATGGATGGTGATGGGCTGGTGGAGCGTGTAACGGGCCAACATTTAGACAGCCCGTTTGGCTTTGTAGGAAAATAGATGTAGTTAGTGTTAATTAAGTGTAGTAATTAAGGGTAATTAGGAAAATGTATATATTTTTGGGTAGGGATTTATCATTACCAACAATCATTATTTGTGAAGTTTCGAATTTAGTGAGAATGAAATTCCCGTGATTTATTTGTGTTCCTAGTAAATGTTGCTATTTGATATATATCACGAAACATAACATGGCAACGATAGCAATAAGAGAAAAGTTTAAATTTCCTCGTAAAAATGGGATTTATCGGACAGTAAGTTGAGATTATCTTTAATCAGTGAGATTTATTACGATGGATTTTTGCGGGATCTCACAACGACATACTGACAATCATCTTTACAGTTTCTTAAAATGTAAAGTACTCTTTATTCCTTAATGTGTAATGCAACAATGCTCTTCTTTGAGCATATCTAGTTAACAGATTTATCATAAATGATAAAATCCTACTTTAACTAGTTTTAATTATCCTCTAGCATCATTTTACGTATACAACACTATGCTTTATAATTCGTAAACATCTGTATTAACAATAATCTAAATACTCTCAATTAGATATTGTTGTTGTCAGCTCATCTTGCTCTAGTGCAAAAGTAACAACCAGTCTTATACACAATATAATATATACATGACAAGTCCTTAGTTAAAAACATAAGGTTTCCATCCATGTAATAAATTATTCCAAGTGAAATATACCATTTAAGACTTGCTTGAATGATATATTGGATTTGTGTTGGACTTAATTTTCCGCATATGTTTATTCCAAATAAACATTTATTCCAAGGTTGTTTGTTCTATTCCCTAAATCCCAAGTGAAGTTTCATTCCAAGCTTAAGGATTAATATCTAGCTTAAATAGAATGATATCTTCAATATGTTATACAACATATGGATTTTAAGGAAAAACATAGTGCTCCCACTTAATGTCAGATGTAATCAGGAGTTATCTTAATTCAATCAAAATCATATTGTAATTAAATTCAAGATCTCAGCTCCTAGATGCATGATCCAATCCAAACTTGGATTGCTTAAACTTGTATACTACATAAAGATTATATAAACTCATAACCATTTTGATTACACACCGTCCTCGCAAAAGGTAATCATAAAGGAAAGATTTATAAAACTTAACTACCATATTCCACATTCAAAGAAAACTTGTATGACAATTAATTATCTTTATTTAATTAATGCGTGTATATAAGAAAATCTAATCACAGTCAATTGCATTAGTATGATTAAAAACTTCTTATTATAAACCATGCATTAATCATGTATACAATTTTGTCCTTGTAAGCCTTTCTTCAAAAGAAACTTATTCCAACCTCATAGGTTAACTATTAGGCGAACTAACAATCAAGATCAAAACATTGATTTGCCTTTTAAGGAATGCATCTTATCATTCATAATTCTAAGACATTTATCAGATTCAAGATGTGATAATGTACCTTATCAGTTAGTAGATTTTCAATGATCCATTAACTTATATTCCTCGGCATTGATGTCAAAATATCAATCAAGTGATGAGGCATCCTTGCAGATTTATGAATGAGAGTAACATTACACTTCGGTCAACATTTACATGTTTAACCTTAGTATGACATTAATAAGTGGATTTTGGAAGGTTATGTATTTGTTCTTGAATATCTTCAAGATTTGTTGATGCTCCCACTTACTTTTGTAATTAGAGACAATTCTTTAAATACTAAGTATTTAAGCAATAATAAATTGTTCTTTATTTGGGAACCACAAAATACAATTTAAGTTCTCATCTCAAGATTGTTAATAAAATGCTTCATAAGATTTCAACGAATTCATAACTTAAATCAAGACATAATGGAATTTCTTCCAACAACTCTAATTAAGGTTTGTAACAAAAACCTAATTTTGTATCACCCTTTAACCGAAAACCTGAGCAACGGTTTTGTGTTTCGTTGAGCTAGGAGGAACACCAATGTGGGAAACTAGAAGGGGGGTTGAATAGTTTACCAGTTTAAAATTTTCTTTTAAAAATCTTGTTTTAAAAGTATGCTATTGGAAACTTTGATTCGAACTCTATGTGTAATCAAACAACACCAATATGAACTACAAACTAAGCTACGTAATAATAACAAATAAAAGTAAAGAGTAGAGTTGGAAAGATCAAACCGAGACAGAGGATTTATAGTGGTTCGGCTACGAAGCTCTTCTTCGCCCTACTCCACTCCCCGAGTACCACACTCGAGAGTTTCAAGCACTATGTCAACAACCTCCCTTAAGGCGGAGAAAACCGTACACGTCGCTTATCCTATTTCCGACACTAAGCTAGATGTCGAGTGCTAATCTTAGCTAGCACCAATCTACCAAGGTCCACGTGACCAAACACACAATCCCAATGGCTTCAAGAGATCACCAAGATCTCAACACGATCACAATGATCAGCACTCACTTCACTCTACTTGACTAACACTAACCTAATGACCCTTGATCTTCTTGATCAATCACACAAGCCCAATGGCTTCAAGAGATGTTCACTATCTCTATAGATCACACTTGATCTTCACTCTCACTCACAAAAAGAAAATAAACTTGATGTATGCTAAGACACAACAAGGTTGTAACAAGTGTTACAAAAACCTATCAACTATAACTCTAGTATCTTCTTGATTACTTGAGTTCTTCTCTTGCCAATGAAGAGGGATGACAACACCTTGTATCAACTTGGATACTTGTGTTCTTCTCTTGCTAGTGAAGAGGTATGAAGAGGATCACTTGAAGGATGATTGGATCACTCTTGAAACAAAGAAAAACTAATCTAATTGACCCTTAGAAGTGAAAGGTGTGAGAGGATTTAGTTAAGGGATTTTTCTGTGTGTGAAGGGTGCCTAAAACTGTGAAAGAGGTGGGTATTTATAGGCAAAGAAAATCTGAACGTTACAATTCAAAATGGTACGGACGGCTCCACTAAATGACCCACGGCTCCGTTAAATTTAACGGTACCGTGGAGCCGTGGTAGACTAGGACGCTCCAAATTTTGTCTTTTCTTGTGAAAACTTATTTGGGGAAGGTTGGAGCTGATTTTGGGGGGGAAAATAACTGTTGTGATTTTCAAACTTATTTTTCCATTAAAACATTTCTTAATATTTCAAAAATAATTTGTCATGTGTATTTTTGAAAAAATGTTTTGTCCCATTTAAAATGTGAATTTTCAAAACATGAATTCACTTCTTTGATCACTAGTTCAAGTTGTAACTTGTTCAAGAGTGATTTGCGTAGAAACGGGATCTTCCGATTAAAAACTTGTTAACGTTAATTTTAACGTAACGTGAGTTCACATTTTGTCATCCTCAAAACGTGAAGTAATCGAAAGATATAAATAACGTTTTTAGAACATTATTTGCATCAACAACCAATACTACAATCTTCAAGCTAGGAAGTGTAGAAAAATCAAAAACCCAAAAGGGTTTAGGATTCGATTGGTTTGAGTGGAAAAACCAAAAATCCCTAAAGGTTTAGGGGTTTCGGTCATGGGTTGTCTTGAATACCTTCTAGGTTTGAACCATATTGAGTATGTCCATGACACACGCAATTTTCTAACCTTGATAGATTTTGGAGGCAGAGCAATTAAAGCTATCATGAATCAAACAATATGAATATTGTTTGTTTCAACCTATTAGACATACCATAATAATGTGGTATTCTATAAGTATTTGAATTGTGAAACTATATTAGAATTCGATAGATAATTTAATTCTCTTTGGACCAAATACTTGTCAATTGGGTCGAGCCAAATTGCATATTAAGTATTTTCGAACCAAGTGCATGCTATAATGCATATTACTTGAATAATACAAGAACCTTATGCTCATGTGTTCACAAGAAGACAGAACTGTTCAAGAATTTTATGTTCATGTGTTTACAAGAAAACAGAACATGTCAATAATACATTATAAGTCTTTGAATAATTCAAAGGCCTCATATTTATGTGTTAACAAGAAGACATAATAATTTTACTATATACTTTATGTTATAGGTCATTGATTAATTCAAGGACTTTATAATTATGTCTTAACATGTAAACATAATTATACTAACAAAAGTAATCATGAACGCAAACTCTTGAGTTCTGTAGTAATTTCAAGTTAATTTTATACTTCAAAATTATGATTATTATCATTTAACCATAATTATGTTGACTAAAACATGTAGTCGAAATGTTGAAGTATCTTTACACTATAGCATGACATTTGAATTTAATAGGGCAACAAACATCTTGCGTGTTCAAGTCCTAGTAGAATGATTAGCTTTCTTACCTTGCGGTCAAGAGAAATCAATAATATGTTGTTCCTTGCACACACTTTGAGATTTCTCCCACTTGTGTAAGGTACAACATCATATTATGAAAATAAACAACATGTGATTGATTGTGTAAACAATATGATAATGTCATAGATATTACAAGTAGTTTTAGAACCATAACCTTTAATAAGGAATTGTGGATCATTATTCTATAGATAACGTTCAGAAAGCAACAGCAGAAAGGCAACGTGTTATCTAATAAAATAAAATGCAATTATCCTTTAAGCAATGGTTGTTCATATTCGGAAAGTAATGAATTATTTCAAAGCAAGTTTGAAATGATATGGGTGACTAACAAGGAAATAAATCTCGTAGCTCCCACTGAAATTGACAACATTACAGGAATGTTATTTCAGTAATAAAATGCAATGCTCCCACTGGATTTGTCAACATTGTAAGTGTTACATTGCCAGTAGAAAGCATATTGCAATTTAATACACTTTCCTATTCTCTTCGAATGCCTACAAGTAGCAATGTACTTAGGTATTGAACAGAGTATATGAAGTCCTACTTATGTAGATGAGGGACTAGCCATTCATGCTTTCATTTAACTTGAATAGTTAGCATGCAATTCCTCCTTTATCGTCTGCATAACCCAAGGGTATTTAGCACTATACGGAATAATAAGAGTCCAAGAAAGATACCTAGCGAATATGCTAGTAATTTCTTTACTCTTTGCGGTTTAAACTCATACATCGTGATAAGTGCAAGATGTCTTTTATTTTGGTAGCTATAGACAAAATGTTTTCTAGTTACACAAAATATTTTATCTTTCAATTATTTCAATACCGGAAAAGGGTAATGAAAGATCATAAGTGAGTTTAACAATTGTAATTCTATCTTAGTTTGTCAACTAAGGAGAAATAAATAGGAATAAGTCTCACTCTTCTTACCAGGAAAAGAGACTAAGTGTGTCTTTTAAGAAAAGAAAAAAAACTTTGTTTACGAATTATGTTGCAACAACACAATTTTAATCAGAACATAGAAAGTTCAATGTTAGTATTTTCGATAATTAAATTCTTAAAAGAATTAACTACCCAATTAATTACTAATTAAGACTAAGATCCATCTTGACCTCCCACTTATTACCGGAGGTCTGACCAGCATGTAAACAAGTAGGGTAAGAGGTAAGCGACGAGCGTTAATTGTATAAACTGCAACTCTTAGACTTATGAGACTGATCAAGGCATTAGTAGACAAGTAATAATGTCATGAGCATGTTTAGTCTCATCTTATGCCTCGGGTCCAAGGTCTGACCAAGCATACTCGAAATAAGTCGAACAAGCAAGAACGTGCAAATATCGCCAAAGGTCTGACCAATGAGAAAAATTCGCCATGGGTTGAAATGGCCCTAAGGTCTGACCAAAGAGGTCAAGTCAAATGCACGTGTTCTTGGTTGGGTGGCATAGACTTAAAATTTACATATTGGGTATACACATAAATGTGATAAAATCGTGTACAAAGAAGCATGCAAAACAACTTTGTAGCACTTTATTTTAAAAACTTTTAGTAATGACACTGTAGTGATCATCATGGTTCACGGTAGCTCCAATCGAACTCGCAAGGAGGCGGAGGACCAGGTCAGCGAGAAGCTATGACCGGAAATCCTTTAGGTGTGACTGTGCGCACCGCCTGAAACCCCCCTTATAGTTTGTTCTAGTGGGTGAGCCATACTTCCCAAGTGTCCATAGCGTCCAATTTTTAATTTCATGAAAACTTGTTTCAATAATTTACGTCACTAAATTTTACAAAAATAATTTTCCACGAATCAAATAGCAGGTCACAATGAGCATGGTATTTAGGCGTGTAAATTAAGATCATATTAATGTCATCTTTTTATAGGTATTAGTCCTCTTTTATTTTAATTTTAGGCGTGTAAACATGTAGGCTAAAAACAAAAATCACAAAAGAACATAATACTAAAAACATGACAATAATATTAACAAGTAAACATTTAGTTCCGAGTACTCAAGCGACTCTTCCCCAAATGGAGAACCACAAGACCCTCACTAGGTTTTCATCAAGTGCCTAGATCGCCACATGCATCACAAAAAATGATTGCGTAGGTCTTATAGCCGGAATATACACATAAAATAATCATGGCAAACTTATTAACTTTTAATTTTTGCTATTTTATGTATCTAATTAACCGTTAATTAATTCATTTGTGTCTTGTTATTTTTTATTAATTAATGACAAGTATTGCATTATAGTTGTCAAAACAAAAATAAAACAAATAACTAAGTTAGATTTCATGCAGCCTTTTCGCGTGTTTATTAAATCGTGTAACCCATAATCGATAAACGAGATGGCTCGTGATGCCACTGTTGGGATTTTATAATCAAGTTAACCATTAACTACGAGTACGCAGCGGATAATGGATCTAGTTTACAATTATAGTTAACACGTATAATAAACAAACAAAGAATAAAAGGGAACGAGAAAAACTAACCCTCGTAGTCACCCGCAAATAAAACAAACAAGTGATTAAAACAATCACCTCTACGAGTGCTCACACAAACACGTCAAACAAATACGCCCGGAGTGCTAGCCGTGTACCACGTAAACCCAAACACCAAGTGTTGATGCTCAAAAATGGATCAAAACCAAAACAGCCCAAATTTCAGTTCTGTCCGATATATCCAGGCTGTCCAAGATCCAAAACCCTTTGTTGTCCGATATCGGACAACACTATGCCAAGTCTGGTTTTGCTTTCTGTCCGAGAACGATCAGAATCAATGCCAAAAGTTTCTGCAGCAAACTGTGATGGTTGGAACTTATGAACTACGAACCCTAACACTTCTAAAGAGCTATAGGATCGATTATAACCTCTAGAAACACCTTGAATTAACTTGAATGCAAGTTAGAGGTTTAAAAGTGAGATTCGAATAATCAAGAACCCTAGAGAATGCTTGATATATTCGGCTGAGATTAGAAGAGAGTTTCTGTGTTTGTTGCTGTGTTTTTTTCGTGCTTAATGAGCTGGGTATGAGGTGTTTATATACCCTCTTAACCCTAGCTAAGATAAGCTTCAAAGTTGAACTTTAAGCCTTATCCCAAACACTCCTAAACACATCACAACTCTCCTTTCTCATCCCTTATCACTTCACAACGAACCTAGACAGTTTCCCCCCCCCCCCCCCCCTCTAGAACCTTCTATGGGCCGGCCATAAGGTTTAGGACAAGTATGAATCATGTCTAGTTCATATATTGTCCAAACGGGTCATTTTGAGCATTTACGATAAACGTATTCTAATGTTTAATGTGTGTGCCCCCAATAGGCTCACACACCTCTAGTCGTATTTAGGCTATTCCAACTCACATATTCCAACAAGCCCTATGGATGTCTCGAACCGTAACAGTATCAATCAATGGGCTGCTATTACACCAGTTATCAAACCAAGGCGAAATACTAGAACCATCACCAACTTTGTACCAAATGAATTTTCTGATAATGTTTCGAACTTGAAGGATTTTACGCCATCCCCATGACATATTACCTCGAAAAGGATAATCCCAAAAAAAGTATACTCTTGTATTTGTTTTGGAACGTACTTGGTTCACTACCTAAATATAACACCATCCAAGGATGTTTGGAACTTGGAAGCATGTTATTGAAGTGATTAATCCACCATTTAACAAACATGGTTACAACAATTTAAGTGAGTAAAGTTAAAAACAACAGTCTGGTAAAAGTTAACCAACTGGGCTAGCTCAGTTGGCCACCAAGGGTAACTTTGGAGAAGTATCTTTGAAGAGGTCTCAGGTTCGAGTCTCACAATAGATCTTCAGGGGCGGAAATAAATAGAGGCAGGAGTGGGGTTTATCCCCTAAGGCGAAGGTTCGAGGCTTGCATACATGGACGGATTCACATGTATGCCGGGTGTGGCACAGGTGATTTTACGTCACGAAGTGCAAAAAGATTTTCAAAACTGCCGTTTTTGTGGTATGTGCAACCCCCAAAAATTTTGTTGCTACTTTCGTTTCTTACGGTGTAACTTTAGTTAGCCTAACATATCTTTTCTGCAACACCCTCTTAAAAATTCTAGGTCCGTCTCTGCTTGCATACTGCCCAATTGGATGTCACTGTAGGCTCGAATCACTAACTACTAACTTGCCGTTCAAAAAAAAAAAAAAAAAAAAAAAAAAAAAAAGTGTGGTAAAAGTTTGTCATAAATGACCAAATACCTGCTATTAAACCATTGTAGTTGTATTACAAGTTTTCTTTTGTTCATTACCGCTACTTAACGCAAATGCACCTCAATCTCATATAAGAACAAGAAATCAAATAAGTTGTATTAGTTACAACATCATAAAATTAAGAGCATCAGGTGTTTTAGTATTTACAATTGTCACATTAGTTTTCTATATCTACCATCGCTCTCTCACGACTTTTTATTTTGCCGTTTTATCTCTTTACTAATCATTTTTTATTATAAATTGAAGAAGAAGAGAAAAGAAAAAGAAAAACACACTCACACCTCTCCAATACTATTACAAAACTCTAGTTTTAAAATGTTATAAAGCAAACAAAAAAAGTATATAAATAAACTATATTTAAGAAAGTTACGGCAAAAGACAAAAAAATAAAATTTTAGAAAAAGGACTTCATATGTAACATACCAATTTTTGAGGATTTCAAATTCGGGAATTTTTGTTCTCGTAAAAATTTGTGAGGAATTCGCGAAGCCATATGGCACGATTAAGATGGTCACGTCATCAAATTATGATTTTATAAAAAGAAAAATTCTATTTTCTTGATTTTATAAAAAGAAAATTTTTATGTTACATGCGGAGTCTTCACATGTTCTTTTTTCAAAAAATCCAAATTAAACCACTAAAAATTGATCTATAATATAACAAAGTAAAAATTGATTTATTATATAGCGGGTTTATGACTTATTTAATTTTCAGCTTACGCTTACATTTTTGTGATTTATTTTGCGACATTTCAGCTTTATATAAACTTAAACAAACGCACCCTTAATTTTCTCATAATAAAATTCTGTAGTAGCTAAGAGGGAGTGGAAAACCGTATTTTAGCCCAACTTCATGTAGCCCACCTCTTTATATAAACTCCCAAGCCCACATCCCATTATCTATATATCAATTTCCCAGGATTGGGGGCTGCATCAACCAGTTGTACCACACGCTTCTTTTTATTGTACATGTGTTTAGCAAACTAATTACAAGCAAATGTGTGGCTGTAAACCCGGGACGTTACTGTTTCGGGCACTGTTCATCGAATAAAAAATACACAAAAAATGCCTAATGATGATTGGGTTACTGTACGGGCAACTGTTCATTGGCTTAATTACCCATTGTATACCACACAACATCAGGATTAATTTCCCGCTTTTCTACACTCTTCTTCCTCACAAAGACACACACCCACCAGTATCTCTCTCCCTCTCTCTCTAGAAATTTCTATAACACCTTCTCAAACCAATTCATGCCGGCTATATATTAGAGAACTCCATATCCTTGGGGAAAAAAATCTCCCTCCACCTGAACGAATAAACCCACATCCTTTACCCTAAATCAGTTTAATCCCCATCAAAAAACCGATTCTTATGGCGATCAAAGGTCAGATATATGATGTTTCTGAAAACAGGTTGGTATTATTATTATTATTATTATTATTATTATTATTATTATTATTATTATTATTATTATTATTATATTAATCTTTTACTGATCATCTAGAGCAAGATCGATAGGTGGAAAAATCACGAGGCAACCAAATATTCATGTAACTAATCCTCCTTGAATCTATAATAATCTTCAATATCATTAATGGTTTGTTAATTTATAATTTTTTTAGGTCGGCATATTGAATTTGGGGTTTTTTTGTTTTTGAATTCTCTGCTCTTTCTCCCAGAAATAGACACACCAAAAAATCTTGCCGCATACCATTCTCCTATCTGTTCTTCATATGCAATAACAAATTTGGTTTTTTTGGATTCTTAGTTTAGGGTGTTTATGTCAAGAAATGAGCTGGTAATTCACTTTAGGGCTTTTTTTTACTGACTTTAGGTTTCATAAGGAATGATTTGTTACTCAAAAAATATTTCTACGCAGATAATTAGTTAAGGGGGGTGTTAATTGTTGTCGCACATTTTAATCTTATCAATTGATTTCGACCATACACTTTATTGTCACATCTTGGAACAGCTTAGGAGAGGCTGTGAATATTACATGAAAGTAACATTTTTTTTTTAATTCTATAGTCAGATTGTTTTACTTTTCCATTTTGAATCATGTAGTTTGTGTACTTTTTGCAGGGTATCAACAACAGCAGTTTGCAGACAGAATGTGGTAACGGAGTTGAGGAAGTACTAACAATGGCAACAACATCATTTTTAGGATCATTCGGTAACATATATTCCAAAATCTAATTATATTTTTTTCAGTAAATATCTGCTATCTACATCTACGCGTGTTTGTGTGTTTCAATTTGTTGGGGAATATACTTTTCATTTATATTATATGCTGCAAAATCCTTTTGTTGATACCTATTTCTTATTCATTCTTTGTAGACCAGAGTATAATACTATTCGTCGCTGACAAGCGTTGTCATTTGATATCGTTTTCATCGTGAACGACCGGTAAATTGCATTGGCCAGCTGACGTTTGCTTAAATGACAATTCATGGTCTGTCTTCTCGGACTAACGAAAGTAAGTGACTCTCGACTGATTATCGTGTAATATTATTTATGTCCTTATTATGTTTTTTATCTCTTAGAATCAAAGTAACTGATCAGCCCTTTGCTGAATTACATCCATGATAGCCATGACAGGAGTTGATTCATACAGTTTGTAGCACCTGTGTAGGCACTCACCAACGTAAGTTGTGGCAGCCCCTATTTTATTCTTTTTTTTTTCTTTACAGCGCCAGTTGATGTCCGTGCATTTGATTCGAGCAGTTCGCCGACGCCTGCTATTCTGCCCAGAAATTCGGAACGGGGTCGACCCAACAATGCGAACCCAAGCTGTAGTAGACGGACAGGCACACAAGCAGGTACAACTGTTGCCTGTTGGTCTTTCTATCTCATTTTTTGGTTTTGGCAACACTTGACTGCTTATTATATACATGACTTGAATCAGTTTAAGTCGTGCAACAACGTATCTTTATCTCATTATTAACAAAAACTACTTAAGGTACGAAGAATTGCAGAAAAAAAAATGCAGAATTTGTTACAGTAAATGTTAGAAGTGCAACTAAAAAATTGCAATCCCAATGTTACTATGACAAGACTTGGAGTTAGGGATTACAACCCAATGTGGAATTTCAGCGGAACTACATTTGGTTTTAGGGCACTTACCTAAGCTAATATCAATGAGATTGTTGCTTGCGTTCTCTTTTTTTTTGGTTCCTTCATGTTACATGTCAATTAACTATCATAATGCTTAGGGGTTATTTGAGCAACCTTACTCGAGCAGCTTTGTAGCTGTTGTTTAGCTAATTGGTTATGGATAATTAGTTCTCATTACTTACCCGTTAGATATTAACTTCAAGATTGATTAGGCCATCAGCAGGTTTAGAAGTTAAAAAAAGACCTTCAAAACCATGACACTGTCTAGCATTAAACTGTGCATTTGGCGAAAGTGATTTCAAAACTATGCTTTCAACTTTAGCCATGAACATAAAAAAGTATATGAAAAATTAACAAACTAATGAGATTAACCATAGCCAAACACCCCCATTAGTTTTCCTTTTGAATTATCTTTTGCTTATAAACATGAGTAATAGCCTCAACATTGATTAGCCCATCAGCATGTTTACAGATTAAAAAAAGCCCTTCTTCAAAACCATCAGACTGAGGGTGAACTTTATTCTCATTATTAAATATAAAGAAGGAATAATAGAGCCCCTTTTGGTGTACTAATCAGGCACCTTAATAAATAATTATACAAGTTGTTTAATCTTTATATTTTTAAGAGCGCTGTGATAAAACAGAGGTACCAAGTTAAAAGCATATGACATCTAAAAAAAGGTTTATGATCTAACTGCTTATACCTTATAGTCTGCATTTTTTTAGAAATAATTCACATAGGACCAAAAAGTCAAATTCCCAATGTCACGACCCATTTCTTTCTAAAAATAAACACACCAGCTTTTTCAAATGGCCAATCCCTTTTCTACAATGTTTATCGAAAGTTTAATTTCAACTGAATCACATGTTCAGTCAATACATGTCATTCCGTTATTTTGGAAACAGAAAAGTTAGCAAAAGCAAACATTTGGACCAGAAAATAATGGTCACATAAACGAATCAACTTTAATCCTGCTCCAGCTACCTTGGCATTGGAATATTGCATATATGAGATGAGGAAGCTATAATAACATCAACAATAGGGGAAGTCAACAAGGTAAATTAGTTATTGACTTCAATATTAACCATCTGTTCTTTGGTTGAAGGAATAGTTCCTATGTTTATCTGCTTAGGGTTTAGGGGGCAAATTGTTGTTGTTGCAATGGCTGGACAGATTTTAATTCATTGCTTTTATATTTACAGGTTTGAAATCAGAAAGGGGAGACTATGAGCGTGTTTGTTTTTTTTTTCCCTCTTAACGCCTCTGAACGGGCAAAATGTCTGAATCGGTCAGACATTTTGTCATTCAGACCGTTTGTTTTTTTTTTTCCGTTCAGACGCGTTCAGATGCAGTTAGATCTTAATGGTCAAGACTTGAGAGGGGTGTCTTAACGCGTCAGAATGAATCTTGTTGACACAAAATAACCAAAAAAAAAAAAAAAAAAAAAATCCCGTTCAAACACGAGTTTTTTTTTCCCGTTCAGATGCGTTCAGATTCAGACATTTACGCCTCAGATTCAGATTCAGATGTGCGGTTCAGATTCAGATTCAGACCCTCTGAAAAAATAAACACCACCTATGACAATTTGGCATAAGCTCGAGCAATGAGTTGTATAGCGGATGGAATTCCATGAGGAAGTTCACTCACTAAGGATTGGTTGTAAAACAAAGTGTCCTCCAAAGTAAAATATTACAGCTTTAATTCACAATAACATGTTCTTATTTTTCGAATATCGGAGGCATAGTATAAATAGTAACTAAGCAACCGCCTTTGTTTTGCAACCACCGTCTGAGATTTTCTAATTGTTGAAGATAATGGGCTATGATCATTGGTATAATTTTGAGGAAGTGAAATGGGTCTTTCAAAATATGAAGAACCGTCCGCAGGTCTGAGCTCTATTGTTTTCTGAACCGTATTATTGATGTATCTGACTGCATGTTCACATGTGTTTCTGAATTTCTGAGTTTCTGAATTACTAATTTGCAGACACGATATTAAGGCGATGATGATACGTTTGTACAGTTACATTTTTCCGACACGCGTTCCTTGCAAGCGCGTTGTGGATGTCGATTATATACGTACACGTCTGAGCCTCTACAAGATCAGGAATATGCGAACAGCAAAAAATACCGGGTATGTTAATTAGGTTGCTAAACTGTTTTTTTTCCCAAACCACCATCCTGGGAAATATCTTTGAAAATCTCAATGGAATGGCAGCGCAAAGGCAGGAAGGCATAGTATAAATGGTAACTAAGCAACCACCTTTGTTATGATGATTAGTATAAATATGCGAACATCAAAGAATACCGGTTTGTACTGCACTTTGAAACACCCTGCTTATTTATTTTTGTCGTCAACTTTATGAAGTCTTTTTTTTTTTTTTTTTTTTTTTTTTTTTTTTTTTTTTTTTTCTGCTTAGTCTGAACACTGCAAAGTGCTCATAAAAATAGTGCTACTTTGTTGCTGATATCTTATTCACCATGCTGTAGGTTGAGTTGCATACTTCGGATGGCTAGACGACAAGATCAGCAATAAGGTAACTTACACAATTTAATTTAACTTAACACAAATTAACAAGTTTCATACCAACTTAGAATCCAGTTGAGACTATTTACGGAGTAAAAGGAAAGACTTTTAACAACAGGTTTTTTAACCATTTTAAGCATTAATGACTTTCGGGCTACTGATATTGCAAAACAAAGCAGCCCTACGAAAAACTTGAAAACAGTGTCTGACCCACTACCATTGCTGAATTCTTGCGTATGTTGTGCATAAAAGGGTCTAATTTTTAAAAATTAATGCTTTAATATTGTGTTATTCTTTATACATAATTGACCTCCATTTTGGCTACTTATTGTTGCAGACTGCATGGAACATTACACGCTGCTCAAACCCGTAAGGACGTTCATTATACCATTAGATACTACATACTACCATACTGGTATACTAATTGCTCACATTGTTGAACCGTCAACTTACCTTTGACTGCAAATGTTGACATGGTCACAGAAAAATAGTATGCCCATAATAATTTGTAAAACTGGGATCAACAAAATGGCTCTAATAGTTGAAAGGAATGAAGCTGATTGTTTTTCTTTGGAATATTAGAAATGCAATAGTTTGGTATAGAATGGTTGTAATAAAACATACAAACACTTCGCAGCAACACGTAATCATCCTTCCTAATGTAAACATAAACCAACACTATCGACATAGCAATCCCGTAGCAACGCGCGGGCTACCCCGCTCGTTACTTTTAAATCCATCGATACGTTTAAAATTTAAATCGAGCGGTAATCACATAAGTCGACTTACATCACTCTAATAAACTGTTTTCGACTTATTTATCTCGGTATGTACGTTATCTCATTAGTTTTTAGAATACAATTCTTGTTTCGCAACCAACGTTTATTTTGTTCAAGTGCTCCTATAAAACGTTAATTTACCAAGTGTTTAGGTATGTTTGGCGAAATTAGCAGTACTAGTTATAGTTGTAAACGGTAGCTGTTTTGTTTTATAAAAGTGTTTGTTGTAAATAAATTCTAATGTGTAAAATGAAGTAAAAACAACGTTAGAATTTTAATGCTTGTTTTAACCGTTTGTCACCAAACAAGTTTTTTTATTAAAAAAAAAAAAACTAAATGTTAAATGTTAAACGCTAATTACTCCTAAATGCTCCGCGCCAAACATATTACAACTATGTCACCAAAAGTTGTTATAAGTACAAACAACTACCACTTGTTTTGCCAAACATAGCCAATTTGCTTTTAGATAAACATATGTACATGCCACTTTTAGATATATCCAATAACAATACATATACACATACTTATTGTTGTTCCCTTAGCACACCGAGTAATAACTATTAAGTTAAACTAAGTGAGCTTATGACTGAGATCAATGCAAAGAATATTTCTAACAGTTATAATACGTGAATATAAAAATACACAATATTTTTCAACGTTTAAATTCTTATTAGAAATAATTCCAAGAATCTATTACCCAAGTGTTTTGCGGAACAAACACTTGGGATTGAATAGACAAGGGTTTATGGTGTCTCCTATCGAAACTCAAGTTTTGCTTGAGTGGTAACAATATACCCACTGAGCTATCTCAGTGAGTTGTATACACTTTGTAGGAGAGAAGTTACTTTGTAAAAGTTCTAAGCTTTCAATATACAAAACACACTTAACTTCTCTCCATCTGATCTATTTATACACAAGTAATCTAAGTATAAGTGATTAAAATAATACAAGTTGTTGAGGTAGCGTGTCTGATAATTACAAACAGTAATTGTCATTTCCAAGAACCAATAGGAATGGGCTAATAAGACTTTGGGAGTTGTTGGCTGACACTCCATGACTTTTAGCCGCAATAGGGAAGGTTGGTATCTGACAAGATAAGAGTGTTTGGTCTGACACTCTTATCTTCTCAGATCTTTCCTTTTTGTTACCGCCTATTCTTCAAGCATTGGTTCCTCAGTCTTCAATCACTTTAATGTTGTTGAGGAGACTGGGGTTCAGTGAGTTCTTGTCCAACACTCACTGAACCATCATCTTCTTCTTTGGCTTAAGTCCTACTCAGGGAGTACCCGCCTTCCTGAGAGTGAGTCCTTCTTTGAACTCGCCTTAAGCATCCTGAAGATGACTCACTGAGAGGCTGTTCTCTCAGTGACTTGAATTGTTCTCGGTTTAGCAAACACTTGGCTTAATTTGTGTTCAAATCCTGTCTAAGATAATTGGGTGTTTTACGAACCCAATAACAATACATATACACATACTTATTAATGAACATAAATTAGAATGATCGAGAAGTCGAAAACCAACAAAACTTAACCAAAACGTACCGCTTGTGGTGACGTTTGCAATGGTATATAAGCATATATGATTAAGCTAGTAGTACTAACAATTGCTTGTTAGACTTGTATATAATGAAACATACATATAGGATTTAGGGCCAACACATAATCTTAAGTTGATTATGTTCTTAACCAACTGGTAGTTTGGTACCTTTGGTTATGAGACTGTTTTAAGCGTAACTTTGTGTCAAATGTGGCGACCACGTGTACTTCTAGAGATGACTTTGGGCCAATACTTTGTGTTGCAACTTTAGAGTGTCCAATCATCAATGTGGCGCCAGAGTTCATAAGAAAGATATAATAAGGACCAAATTACCCTTAAGACTTGAGAAACAAGAGAGAAACTTTATCATGTTTCGTTGAAAATAGAATACTGCAGAACTATTGCTGATAGATATGACGCTTTTGTGTTTACCTCCTGACTTATATTTATGCTCTTTAACCTCGCCGTTTTTGTATGTGCTCTATAGAAATGAAGGTTGCTAATTTTGCGGTTTTATTTTTATAGTTTTTGCTGATGTGAATAGATACTTTTTTGCATTTGAATATCTGATGTTAAACAGGTGATCTAGTCTTTTATCCATGTTATTGTATATTCTTGTATATATAGATTGGAATCAGCTTTGAATTGGAAATACAATGATATTAAGACGGTAATGCAGCCCGTGTAGTTTTGAATTTAGGAATTTGACTTTTAAAACATCTTGTTATATCACTATAAGGCTAGTTGCTGCAATAAAGTAACCTAGTAGTCCAACTTATATTTCTATGTTTTTATTGATATGTTCCTGTAGTTTAGTTTCTAGCAGTTATGTGTCATAATCAGTTATGTGTCATAGTCAGTTATGTCCAAATAGCAGTTGTAACTTATAAGCAGTTGTACTTGTAGTTATATATATGCAATAATAAGAAAAGGGACAGACAAGTTGTCTTTTCCAGAAAGTGTGTGTAATTTAAGAGATCAGAGAGTTCTCTCTAATGAGCTCTCAAAATTCATGAGTAAATCAAACAAAAAGGGCAGAACATCAAACAAACACTCAAAACTCTCATCAGATTTCATCCTACAAAGACCCATAACCAGATCAGTAAGTCGGGACCATAACAACTTGGTATCAGAGCCACAAGATATGGGTGACTCGATGCAACTATTTCAACAACAATTTGAGGCTTTCCTGAAGCGGTACAATGAAGATCAGCAACGCATACAAGCCCAATTTGAAGAGATTAGGCGAGACAATACCACCAGCAGTGCCACACGTGAGACTCGCACCAATCGACATAATGATGAAGGAACTGATCGTGGTGGCAGTGGCACAAATCGACGCTGCATATTAGACTTTCCTCGTTATGATGGATCAACGGATCCTTTACCCTGTGATTACTATTTTAGACACCAGCGGGTTGCGGATGAAGAGAAGATGAATATGGTAGCGCCACATCTAGAGGACAATGCCTAGTATTGGTTTTTAAAACTGGACAGGGATCGCCCACATATGGACTGGGAGGAGTTTAAGGACCATTGTCGTCGACGATTTGGTTCTTATGGTAGTCGTAGTAAGTTAGGAGAGTTAGTAAAACTCCAACAGACCGGATCTGTGGAGGAGTACCAACGACAGTTTGAGAAATTGGTTGCTCGTACATGTCATCTTCGACCAGAACAAGAAGTGGAGATTTTCATCAGCGGGTTGCAAGACTACATTGCAGTGGAAGTAGAATTACAACGACCAACTGATCTCACATCTGCTATGTACTTCGTGCGTTTATACGAACGACGTAAATCTGAAAATCAGTCAAACACCCCCTTACGAATAATCAAATTCATAAACTATACAATAAAGTGGATATATAGTTGCTGTAAGCACTGGTAAATTTCTGAAACTTATTTTACTAGCCAAAATATTTATTTTCGAAATCCCTTAGCTTTTAAATTTCTCTGAACTTGCTTGAGTTTTAAAAAACAGAGGATATCTGTTTAAATGTGAGCGTTATTCATTAACTGAGCCGGCACAACCTAAAATACTCAAAACAATTCGATTTCTTAATTAAATTAAATCCGAGAAAAACTATACGTGTGAATACTCATTTTTATCAAAAAAATTATTCCGGACTCAATGGCGAAAGTCCCGTAATTTAAAACGCACGTTTGCTATATCAAATGCTGTTAAGGCCTCAGCATGTTGGATTCTTAAATCCAATGTTGCATCAACTGTCCTTAAAAGATTAAATTACATTGATGCAAGAGGCAGATCCAAGTCAGTAATGGCTTGGATCCCCAAAGAAAACTAACACTCTTATTTGTGTGCAGGAACATTCAACCGATAAACAAGAAGATCAAGGATACTCAGATAGTGGATGTTCAAGGCACATGACAGGCAACATGTCTTATCTTTCAGATTTTCAAGCTTTCAATGGAGGATATGTTACCTTTGGAGGTGGTTTTCGTGGCAAAATTTCTGGTAAAGGTACAATCAAAACTGGAAATTTAGATTTTGAAGATGTGTACTATGTACAAGAACTAAAGTATAATCTTTTTAGTGTCTCACAAATGTGTGACAAAAAGAACAATGTTCTCTTTACTGACACTGAATGTCTTGTTCTCTCTAAGGATTTTAAGATGCCTGATGAAAGTCAAGTGCTTCTTAGAATTCCTAGAAAGGCCAATATGTATAGTGTTGATATGAAGAACATTATTCCTAAAAAGGATTTAACTTGTCTTGTTGCAAAAGCCACTTTGGATGAATCAATGTTATGGCATAGAAGGCTTGGTCATATTAATTTCAAAACCATAAATAAAATTGTTAAGAATGGTTTGGTAAGAGGTTTACCTCACAAAAGATTTGAAAATGATCAAACATGCATTGCTTGTCTAAAAGGCAAATGATGAAGCGAAAAGTGTACCGCTTTTAGGGGGTCATTTAAGCCCTAAATCGTATTTATTTGATCAAATATTGCCCTAAATCGTTCCTTTTGTCATTTTAGGTACTTTGGAGAAGAAATCTGGAAAAGGAAGCATTTTGGACGTTTTTGGAGCATAAAAGTGAAGAAAACGACAAAGTCTCCAAAGCTGCTGGAAAAGTACACTTGACGGCGTCAAGGATTGCTCCTGACGGCGTCATGGCTTGGCAAAAGAGGTGGATATGAAAAATACACGTGACGCGCCAGAGAGTTTTGCAATGGAAAGTCTGACGGCGTCACCCTTTAAGGTGATCAAGGCCATCACGGTTTAAGTTAAAGAGAGACGGCGTCAAGCACTATTCTGACGGTGTCAACCCCTGATAGGCCAGAGCGGATTTTGGAGGATTAAAAAGGGACGGCGTCAGGAAGACCATCCGGGAACCCTAGCCACGGCGAGGTGACGGCGTCACCTCCTACAACGTGACGCCGTCAGCCACTAAACTCTATATATAGTTTTGCAATTTTTATTCATAGTGTGCAACTTTGTAAGGAGAAACCCTAAGATGAATTTTCTGCCATTTTTAAGGGTTTTATACCCTTGGATCTCCCATGTTTAATTGAAGATAAGTAATCATTTAATCAATCAATATGTCTATGTGTTGTTTGATTATATCTTGTTCTTGTCTTTTAATTAACATGCTAGGCTAGATTTATCTTGTGTTTGCTTAGATCTAATGAAACCTAACTATTGATTATTGGTTATTAGTGTGTTATTAATTGTATTGGATGATTGTTTATCGATGTTAGGCTTAAGAAAACTGGCTAACCTCCTATACGGTAATTTGCTTGAACGTCTTAAGAAACATGAACCAATGCGTACTAAGGTTTTTATGGTTGTATTTAATGCATGAGCGAATTCTAGTGATCCCATGTTAGGAGCTTCTTAGCCGGCTCGACATAGGAGTGAAGTAGGAGCTTGTAGAGTTGGGGAAGTACGTACGCCACCCCACGATTGGTATTAAGGAATACACCCGTCATCCACGCAATTAATACACACTAATCAACCAGTAAAAGATAGTTAGGGAGTAAGGAAATCTAAGTAAACACATTTCTCTCCATATAAGTTCCACAACCTTTTCATTTTCAGTTATTTTATTTTATTTGCAATTGTAGTTATTTGGGTTAGTTGACTAGCAACTAATTCCGCCCACGCCTTCAAAACCGAGATTTTACTTGCTTTCATAAAAATATAAAAATACAAAAAGAATCTTCCCTCACCCTTAGACCTATTAGAGTAGTTTTTCAATCCTAACGACACTATTCCCCTAGAGAACGATCAATCCCCCGGTACTTGCCACTTCACTATACTACATCGGTCAGGTACACTGCCTGGTGGGGATTGCAAGCTTCTCGAGATCCCTCGAGAGGTAAAACCTGTTGTAAGGTCGCAAAACCACGCATCAAGTTTTTGGCGCCGCTGCCGGGGAATAGTTATTGTTTAGGTTGAATTTTTATTTTATTAGGTCTACTCACTAGATTCCTTTCTAGTGAGATTTTTATTTTTCTTTTTATTAGATTTCTTTAGTCTATCTTTTTCTTTGTGCCCTTTGTTTGTAAAACCATTTTCATTTGTCACTATGATGGATGAAATTCCATTTAGATCATTGACAATAGAGGAACAATTATATTTCACCAATAGATTTGTTTCCTATCATTCCTATGAATTTTTGTGTGATCTTTGTGATTTCCAAAAGGAGTTAGGGGTAAGGTTAGATGGGTTTAATGAATTCTATGCATGTGAGATTTCTATTAGACGAGCATTATCTGGATCAATTCCTTTTAGTCAGGCCCTTTGGATGAATTTTGAGGAAAGCTTCCTAACCATGACCCATAAGTGGAACGAATTAGTGGATTTGTATGAGCAAAAAGACCTAGTTTGCCAAGGAATTGTGGATAGAGCCGAAGCAATAAACCATAAGTTGGATGAAGCGCTAGGTTTGTTATCATCACTACCTAAGAAAACAATTGATGAGGATATAGGTGATCTTGACACGTGGAATGATGAGGTAAACACCATAAGCCCACAAAACCCACCATCATTTGAGGCACCCACACCGCCCGTGACTTACCCGGAAGAAGTAGAAGAGACTTTAGGAATCCCGATGGAGGTAGAACCTTTGAACCAAACACAACTAGAGGATATAGGTTTGAATGCTTATAGTGATCACAACCTTACTCTTAGTTCTAGGGGATTTCCTATTTTTGATGAACCGGAGCCTCAACCAAAACCGTTACCTAATCTTCCATCTTTAGATGTGAATTTAGGAATTAAAAAAGGTCCCGATCCACCCATCAAACCATGTAGTCCGGGTAATGTTAAGATTAAGGTAGTAGACTCTAGGCCATGTGGAGTGGAAGCTAATATAGGAGTGAACCATGACCTTACATACTTACATCACCCATTTATGATTGATCACAAGAAACATTATGGGTTTAAACCGGGTTTATTAGGTCAAAGTGGATTCTTAACTTGGAGTCTCTCGAAGTTGATAGAAGATGATCCCTTTCTAGGAGAAAATCTTAATCCGCCCACTAACCCAATTGAATTAGGTAAGGTTATGATGATAGGATCCCGCACCTTTGAGCATATAATTCACCCGTCACTCTTTCCTCACGTGGCATATTTCCACCCTAAGGGTGTGTATCGCTACTATCACCCGCACTTAATCCTAAGTGTAGGGAAAACCTCTCTTATTTCAGTTAAATAAGGGTAGAGTCAGGCTCGTGACTCGAACAAAAACAAGCGCTTCTTGGGAGGCAACCCAAGCTTTATTTGCTTTGTGTGTTTATTTGTTTGTTTGTTTGATTTTATTTGCTTCCGTATGTATGTTTAATTTTTATTATTATTGATTCATGTTCAAAACTAAATTGTGAAATTGCTTTATTTTGTTTTTAACTTCGTCTTAACTACGTATAAAGGTATTTTGCAAAAAGATAAGTGTAAGGGAAATCCAAATCGGTTTATTAGAACAAATGAACATGAATCGTAACAATAATAAATTAACATACATATTAGTAATTGTTTGAGTCAAATGCTTGTATCGAGTCATAATGATGTTTTGCAGGAATTCCAGGAAGTAAGGTATAGGTTTTTCCAGAAATTTTCCGGAAACTTAACATGAGAATTCTGTCAGATCATTTTTGACGGCGTCAGGCCTTACAACCTGACGGCGTCAGGTTTTAATTTTCTGAAATTTTTGAAAGTTTTGTTTTCATAAAAAGTTTTTATTAAATCTCTAACTTATAAACTCCAGGAATCTGCAAAATTATCATTCCACAAGCATTATATCCTTATATAGATTTATCCCGCCGATGTTATGCAGGTTTTCGTGTTTGTTTTCTCAGGTTTAACAGGTTATTTTGGACAAGGAGATGTATGTGGAATCAAGCTTTTGGCGATGCTTTAGTCTTGGAGCTTTTACATTCTCTTGGAAGAAGATCTAACCATGTTACCTCTTTATCCACCGAGCGAATCAGGGAGTATTTGATTTCATTCGTTTACCTTATTTACTTTTACATCTTGTTATTTGAACATAGGGGACAATGTTCATCTTAAGTGTAAGGGGGGGGGGGTAAAGTACGATACTTTAGAGAATACAATTACGCTTGATTTTTGTTTGCTTAATGGTAGATGTGTAATAAAACTGAGAGAAATACCTGTTAGGGCAATTTTAGTGCCAAATTTAAAATTTTTTACAACATATAGGAGTGAAACTTTGATCTTAATGAGCGTCTCACGGATAGGAGTTATATGACTAGCACAAAACCGTACCACTAAAAAAAATTTCCACCCCTAAATATGTGAGGTTCGCCCCTAGAATTGGTAGGAAAAGCATTTATGCTATGATGTGTGTACCGGTAGCACTTAGATTCTAGAACTTGCGTTAGGACCATTCCGAGGCCACGAGTGAGACTACATTCGTGTAGTTAGATTTACTGCATGATAAGAGGCATTAGGATTAACCCATTGTTTTACACCTGTGTTTTTGTTATAATTACGTTGGCTACATTGGTCAAGTAATTCTCCCACACCCTTTGCGTTGTACTCATTTTTAGTACACGATACCCCTAGTACACCCCTCAGAGCCTATCTTTTCGTTTCGACCTTTAACCATTTTACTTAAAGGAAGAATTTGTTTACACCCCACTTAAATGTACACCCAAATCGCCTTAGCCTACCTTGTATGCACTCATTTTTAGTGCATTATTGTTACAACATCTATTTAAACCCCAAGTTAATTATCTAATTGATTACATGGTTGCTAAGTCGAGTCATATCCTTGTACATATTGTTTTGGGACGATTGGGACTCATGGGTAAAGTACTAGTGTAATAGAGTAATGGGGAAGAACATCATTTATTACCCCCATATGTGCTAAATATTTTAAAAGTACTCCAAGTGTTTCGATTATCTTAATTCGAGTCATTAGAATAGTTATTTGTAAAGTTATGTAAAAGTTCAAGTGTAAGGGGAATGCAACGCCCCTATGATGTATTATTTTGGATGGTAGGGCAAGAGTGTATGAAAAAAAAAAAAAAAAAAAATCGAAAAAAAATCAAGAAAAATACAAAAAAAATGAGAAAAAGAAAAGTAGAAAAAACATACGGACTACCACCCCGTTTCATTTTATGTTTATTTTATGTTTTTGTTATTTTGTTTTTAGCTTAAGTCGAGTCTAGTCTTGGCTTAGCAACGCCATATTGTACATGTAATTAATCAAGATCTTTAACTCGCCACCAGTAAAATATCCTTTATCTAACAAATCCGTGTTTATCATATCCCTACACCTCACGTTATAACCCATTTAAAAGCCCTCTTTGATAGTTTATCTTAGGTGCTTACGCCTAGTGGAGAAGGTTTTTGATCCTTTCCCAAGCCTATGGTAATCTATTTGCTATAACAGGTAGTGAGAGATATTATCCGTTTTCATTTATGAGATATAATTTTATGACACCTGAGAGATGTGAGTATCTAAACACTACTTTTGAGGTGCTAGTGTGTAATCTCCGTGCTTATTATGATTAAAGTGGAATGACTATTTGTTGTAATTACTTTTATGTTAGCGTTAAATGACCCCTAACTTGTATTTTGATTAGAATAAAAGCGCATTTGCTTGAGGACAAGCAAATCTCAAGTGTAAGGGTATTTGATGAAGCGAAAAGTGTACCGCTTTTAGGGGGTCATTTAAGCCCTAAATCGTATTTATTTGATCAAATATTGCCCTAAATCGTTCCTTTTGTCATTTTAGGTACTTTGGAGAAGAAATCTGGAAAAGGAAGCATTTTGGACGTTTTTGGAGCATAAAAGTGAAGAAAACGACAAAGTCTCCAAAGCTGCTGGAAAAGTACATTTGACGGCGTCAAGGATTGCTCCTGACGGCGTCATGGCTTAGCAAAAGAGGTGGATATAAAAAATACATGTGACGCGCCAGAGAGTTTTGCAATGGAAAGTCTGACGGCGTCACCCTTTAAGGTGATCAAGGCCATCACGGTTTAAGTTAAAGAGAGACGGCGTCAAGCACTATTCTGACGGCGTCAACCCCTGATAGGCCAGAGCGGATTTTGGAGGATTAAAAAGGGACGGCGTCAGGAAGACCATCCGGGAACCCTAGCCACGGCGAGGTGACGGCGTCACCTCCTACAACGTGACGCCGTCAGCCACTAAACTCTATATATAGTTTTGCAATTTTTATTCATAGTGTGCAACTTTGTAAGGAGAAACCCTAGGACGAATTTTCTGCCATTTTTAAGGGTTTTATACCCTTGGATCTCCCATGTTTAATTGAAGATAAGTAATCATTTAATCAATCAATATGTCTATGTGTTGTTTGATTATATCTTGTTCTTGTCTTTTAATTAACATGCTAGGCTAGATTTATCTTGTGTTTGCTTAGATCTAATGAAACCTAATTATTGATTATTGGTTATTAGTGTGTTATTAATTGTATTGGATGATTGTTTATCGATGTTAGGCTTAAGAAAACTGGCTAACCTCCTATACGGTAATTTGCTTGAACGTCTTAAGAAACATGAACCAATGCGTACTAAGGTTTTTATGGTTGTATTTAATGCATGAGCGAATTCTAGTGATCCCATGTTAGGAGCTTCTTAGCCGGCTCGACATAGGAGTGAAGTAGGAGCTTGTAGAGTTGGGGAAGTACGTACGCCACCCCACGATTGGTATTAAGGAATACACCCGTCATCCACGCAATTAATACACACTAATCAACCGGTAAAAGATAGTTAGGGAGTAAGGAAATCTAAGTAAACACATTTCTCTCCATATAAGTTCCACAACCTTTTCATTTTCAGTTATTTTATTTTATTTGCAATTGTAGTTATTTGGGTTAGTTGACTAGCAACTAATTCCGCCCACGCCTTCAAAACCGAGATTTTACTTGCTTTCATAAAAATATAAAAATACAAAAAGAATCTTCCCACACCCTTAGACCTATTAGAGTAGTTTTTCAATCCTAACGACACTATTCCCCTAGAGAACGATCAATCCCCCGGTACTTGCCACTTCACTATACTACATCGGTCAGGTACACTGCCTGGCGGGGATTGCAAGCTTCTCGAGATCCCTCGAGAGGTAAAACCTGTTGTAAGGTCGCAAAACCACGCATCATTGCTTGTCTAAAAGGCAAACAACACAAAGCCACTTGTAAGCCCAAGATTTTTAACTCTATTAATCAACCATTGTTTATGCTTCATATGGACTTATTTGGACCTGTTTCAGTAAGGAGTATGCAACATAAGAAATATTGTCTTGTTATAACTGATGACTATAGCAGATTTATATAGGTTTTCTTTTTAGAGTCTAAGGATGAAACATCAAGCACTCTTGAGACTTTCATAACAGAAATAGAAAACCTAGTAAGCAAGAAAGTAAAAGTCATTAGGTGTGATAATGGGACAGAATTCAAAAATAGAGTTATGGATGATTTCTGCAAAGAAAAAGGTATTAGGAGAGAATATATTGTTGCTAGAACTCCTCAACAGAATGGAGTGGCTGAAAGAAAGAATAGAACACTAATTGAAGCTGCTAGAACAATGTTAGCTGATTCTAAGCTACCTATAATCTTTTGGGCAGAGGCAATCAACACTGCTTGCTATGTTCAAAATAGAGTTTTAGTTGTGCAGCCTCACAATAAGACATCATATGAACTCTTTAATGGTAGAACTCCTGCAATAGGATTTCTTAGACCTTTTGGATGTCATGTGACAATTCTCAATACCTTATACCATTTAGGAAAATTTGATGGTAAAGCAGATGAAGGTTTCTTAGTTGGATATTCTCTTGTTAGCAAAGCTTTTAGAGTTTACAACTTAAGAACTGAGAAAGTACAAGAAGAACTACATGTGGAGTTTCTGGAAAACAAATCCATTGTAGTAGGCCAAGGACCAAAATGGATATTTGATCTTGAGTATCTAACAAATTCTATGAATTATATACCTGTTGTTGCAGAAACTAATGATTTTTCAGGTTCACAAGCAACAAATGAGGCAGAGTTAGAAAAGGATCAACATGATGGCACAATGCCAATATGGTCAAATGCAAGTGTGGAATCAACTTCAACAAATGATGTATCTTCTTCTAGTAAAGCTAAAGGAGATGTTGAAGATGACAACAAGGATGATGGAACAAAGGAACATCTCAATATTTCAAATATTGATGGTACTGCTGACACAGAGCAAGGTACTGCTAGTATTGATAAAGGTACTGTGAGTGTCTAAATACTCATCATTTCTGTCACATTTTATCTGCAAAAACATTTAAAAACATGCAGATATGCTTCAAAATACTGAAAATATCATAAAATGTGTTTTTATGTGACTCAGGAACAAAAAGATTGAAAACAAGTGAAAAACGAACAAAGTTCACAAAACTGTCAATTTCAGTCCCTGAAGTATCACCAATTTGCAAAACTAGTCCCTGAAGGTTTAAAATGAAAGAAAAGTCAACTTTAGTCCTCGGATAATCAAACATGTTCACAAATAATCCTTGGATAAATGTTTTCACAAATTGGAAATTTTATCCCCTCAAAATCCAAAATTGACATAAAAGGTCCTTGGAAGTTTTAAAAATGGAAATTTACAATTATGGTCCTTGTACTAATGTTGATTGGCAGGTGTGATCCCTGGAATGAAGTTTGGAAGTTTGTCACATCAAACCCCTCAAGTTTCAGCAGATTACAACTTTAGTCCTTGGGCTTATCTATTATACAAACCAACCAAACCTTTTATTACTTCATAAACCCAAAAACAAATCCAGCCCAACATACACAACCCAGCCCAACTTCCTTAATAATAATACCGGGTTGACCACAGTCAAACCCACCCTTCATCTCCTTCTTCCTCACAACCCCGCCAAAACCAAAACCACCCTCCACCTAGCCAGTTTCACCACCACACCTGTCCACCACTTTTTCCCCAGCTGTATACCTACTCCACCACCTCATCC
This sequence comes from Artemisia tridentata subsp. tridentata, assembly GCA_021014915.2. NCBI lineage: Eukaryota > Viridiplantae > Streptophyta > Magnoliopsida > Asterales > Asteraceae > Artemisia > Artemisia tridentata. The sequence goes on along the minus strand of CP139507.1, from coordinate 16,724,447 downwards.
ATCCCCTCCATACACCAGCCTACAATGCAATAAATGCATTCCCACACCATCGACACTTCACCTCACCTTTTCCCCTGTTTTTGCTACCAACTATCACCATTTGGCCTCTAAACCTACCAAACATGTCCCCTCCACCTCTACAACAAACCAAGAAGCATTAATTGCTCTAAAACTGCCCATAGCCACGAATTGTACTTTTGGCGCCAAAAGTAGTTTAAATGGCTGTGATGATTTCTGCTTATCCAATGGCCAAGATTTAAAGTGGGATTTGACTGGAATGCTAGTGGGAACTCAAATGACTATAAAGATCAGAGGAGAAGCAAAGAAAAAAGACACCTTGGGCTAGCCTTGGTCACGTAGTGTAACTTTAAAATGCTTTCTTTAATTTAAATGTCTTTTAATGTTTCAAATGTTGTAATTCTTCTTAAAATAGTGTAATGAAACTTCAGTTCCAGTTTTATTTCAAGTAACTTTTCAATTTCATGTTTTGCTTAAATTCCTTTAATTTCCATGTCATTCGAATTCATGTTAGTCATAGTTGTTTAATGGACTCTTTAAGCTCACATAAGCTCCTGACAAAGCTTTAAAGCTTTTAGATACATTAATGCAGTTGTAGTCTTTAAAATTCAGTAATAGATAAAAAACAAGAAAAACAATGAAAAACCAAAAATAATGAAGTGTTCTTGGTGAAACTGCATGGAGCAACGTTAATTGTGGATTGCCTTTGGTTTAGAAGCTTTGTGGAAAGCCTTAGGATGTGTTCTGTGGCCTTGGTTCTCAGTTTCAAGCAGGATGCATTTGTAAGCCTCTTTTTACCATTTTTTGCATTTCATAGTTCTAGTCTTTAATATGCTTTGATTTTCATGTTTTCCTGCTTATTTGTTGTTTGTTAATGATTATCTAGCTTAATCTTAGGTTGTTATGTTTTGGATTGGATTTGTGCTTTGAAATTGTATTTGACTGTCAATATTGCCATATTTTGGATGATCATAAGCCTAAGCTGTGTGACTACATGTTTGGGTTGAAAAAGGTCTAATTTGACACATTGTGACCTCTGGATTGGAAAGGATAGGTGTATACAGTCTAATGCTTTGGAAAACTTCAGTTTGGTCCATTAAAGGGTTGTTTGGATTTAATAATGCATCTGTGTTAAAGAGTGTTTAAATGGTGTTGTTCTTGTTTGATGTACACTACATAGAACCTATTTGACTCAGAGAACTATTAACCAAGTGGTTTAGCATGTTAGAAAGTCAAATTGACACTTGACAATCTAGATATGAGAACTGTGAGGTTGTTAGATCTAATAATCCTGCATATCTGTGTAAAAGTTGTTGTATTTGCTTAATTTCATGTCATTACAGCTTAATATAACATAATCAATCATTAGATTAGGTTTTAAATTCAGTTTAGTCAACTTTTTAGTTTTTGTTAAAAAGTCAAATTTCTTAGTTTCAGTTTTTGAGCAATCTTGTTAATTTTAGTGTGATCTTATTGTTAGGTTTTAGCTTTTGATCTTTTGGAATATTAAACTTTTGCTGCTTGTCTTCACTAGAGTAATTTTAGTTGATTTTTATAATCTTGTAAACTGCTTATTTGTTGCTTTCTTTTTAGTCTTTTTCTGAAAACATGCCCTGTGCAGGCCTGATTCTCAGTTTTTCAATTGCTTGCACAATCTTCATTAGTTAGGATTAGCTTGTGTAATTTATTGTTTTGTGAAGCCTATCTGGCCATTATGTTATGTATATGCTTATTTTTCAGTTAGTAGCTTATTTAGACTGCTTATTTTATCCATCCATTTTGTTCCATCTCACTAACTTCACTGAGCAAACAGTGAAGTTAAGTAGATTTTCCTAAGCTCATGAAAAGTTCCTCATTGAGCCTGAGCTTGTGATCTTTGGCCTTATGTGAGGCCAATCAATCATACTCAGTGTTTTAGTGCTTGTTGAGCTATCTTAAGTTTCTTTGATAAGTTAATTAGGAGCTTGTTGTTTGCCATTTTCCTGAGCATACTGAGAAATCAGTGTAAGTTCAGGCCTATTTCATAAGCTCTTAAAAAGCTCATTTGTGGTCATAAGCTTGTGTGGTTTAGTTTTATATGAAGCTTATCCACCCATCCATAAGATCTTGTGCTTAAATTTCACCTTGCAGCCTATTAACTAGGGCTGCAAGTAGCTTTTAGCTTGTCCCACTTTCTCAGTATACACCGAGAATCAGTATATTCATAGCTTCTTCATAAGCTCTCAAAAAGCTTATCTGATGGACTTAGCTTGTGAGATTTAGTTCCTTGTGGAGCTTATCTGCCCAACTAAAGGATCCAGTGCTTATTTTCCATGTTGTAGCTCATCTACTAGGGCTGCAACAAGCTTTTTGTTTGTCCCATGTTTCTGAGTGCACCAGCATACTCAGACTTGGGAGGTTTTTCATAAGCTTCTCAAAAGCTCATCTGTGGACCCCACAGGTTGAGCTTGGGCTTTTTGGAAAGCCAACCAACCTGGCTTGCTACTTCAATCTCCACTTGGTACTTGTGAGCTTATTCTAATAGCTTAATTTGCCAATCAAGCTAGCAGCAGGTTGATTATCTGGATTTGCTTATTAGCTTATCTGAGCTTATTTGGTGAATTCCAGTCCATATGCTTGTTCATACTTGTGCATTGGACTTGTATACATCTTATTTTACCCTTTGTTTCCTGTATAAAGCTTTTTCCAAGCTTATTTTGAGCTTTAACTCCACTGTTAAGCCAAAAGCTTAACTGTGTGAGTCATAAGCTCATGAATTGCTTATTTCTTGGTTTGTAAAGTTTTGTTTTCATTAAACTTGTTTAATATCAGTATATAATAGTTCCAGAAAAAGAAAAAACCAAAAAGAACCAACTTTAAAGCTAAGTGATAGCTTCTATTTAAGAAGCTTATTGCTTATTTGCTTATTTTCATTAAGCACATAGTGTTTTTATATTTTTCCTAGGTTCCTTTATTTATTTTAGAATTATGTAAAAAGTTTCAGATTTTTCTTTATTCATTTAATATTTTTAATAAATCATTAATAGTTTTTAGTAATTAATAATAGTAAATAATTAATAATAAATAGAATAATTGTGTAAAAAATACATTTTCAGTTTCAAAAATTCTTTTATAATATTTTAGATTTTTCTTAGTTTTAATTTTATTTTTCTAAGCTTATTTTAGATTTTCTTATTATTTAATTCATTATTAAATACATTTAATTCATTTTTAATTTATAATAATTAAGTAAATAGTGTAAAAATTTATTTTAATTTTCTAATAATTTTCTTATCTTTTTAGGATTCCAAAAATATGATTTTCACATTTGTGGGAGTTGTATTGGACTGAATTCACTTTTTATTTTGTTACGTTTACGTTTAATTTAAGTTAAACGTACGTTTGTATATCTTTCACGTTTTTAGGTTTCTGATTGTACGTTTTTAACGATATAGCTGTGACAGAGCTATCACTATTCACATTCCTAGTGTTAGTCAATCAGATTCCTGTTTTTATATATTCAATATCATTTCAACACACACATTCGTTGTATTACAGTTTACACACCTCGTTGGGACATAACGACCCGGGGATATAATTCTATACTCCCATGGATTTAAATTGCATTTTTCTCCCTTATAGTTTGACTTGTATGGTTGACCATTCACAAGTGGTTGGCTGATATAAAGATGACTGTTCGGGAGAGATCAAATTTTGGCGCCGCTGCCGGGGAGGTGTGCTGCGTGTAATGTATTTGTGTTTTGTTGAAATATCTATCCTTTGTATATATACTATATATAATATCATATTTCATTTCCAAAAACAATATAAAACACAAAAATATTTTTCTTTTCTTTCTATATATATAAAAGCTAAAAATACAAAAACATTTTCCCTTTTCTGTTTATATTATAAAATCAAAAACCAAAAATATTCTCCTTACCTTACTATTCATAATTCTGTGAGTGGACCCCACTCCAATTTCTCATCCAATCATTTCCCCATGAACCATTTAATTCGGGGTCGAGTCAAGCTAGCGACTCGGTTATCAAAAACAGTAGCTTCCTCATGAACAATTTAATTCGAGGTCGAGTCAAGCTAGCGACTCGGTAATCAAAAACAGTAGTACAGCATGGGTTTTTACCCATGTTTTCTGTCTTCTTACCCCTTTCTACCACCTAGTGTGGGGGAGATGCCCCACATGTTGTATATAGATCTAAAAAATAAATGAAAATTGTAAATATTTAAAAAAGAGAATAAGTGTTGTGTTTCCACACTTGGCTAAGAATGTTATCTTTTTACGTTCAAGGATTCGGCATAATAGCCGGGACTTTGAATATTGAGGACAATATTCAGTTCTAAGTGTGGGGGGGAAATTCTGGCGAATTTGATCATATATGTACCCTTTTAGTCCCTTTTTCCCCAAAAATGGCCAAATTTATTATTTATTTATTTATTTATTATTATTTTTTTTAGTGGAAGTACTATGTACTAAACACAACAAATGGTAATCAGTCCACCATGTCTAACCCACATAAGGATTGGCTAATCCGAGAGCAAACGACTCTTGGTAAAGATATATCAAATCCGTTTATGGCTTGCAATTTGCCCAAAATTGTATGGTTTTCGACTCACCATATCTTTATAAGTGAAGAGTTGGCTAGCCCGCAAGGTTATGGCTTGTGGTAAAGGCAGTAGAAAACCATAATTGGTAATCAGCTCACTGATGAAGCGAAAAGTGTACCGCTTTTAAGGGGTCATTTAAGCCCTAAATCGTATTATTTGATCAAATATTGCCCTAAATCGTTCCTTTTGTCATTTTAGGTACTTTTGAGGAGAAATCTGGAAAAGGAGGCATTTTGGACGTTTTTGGAGCATTAAAGTGAAGAAAACGACAAAGTCTCAAAAATCGGCTGAAAGTTACCTTTGACGGCGTCACAATTTACTCTGGACGGCGTCATGCCTTGACAAGGAAAAGTGGACGTGAAATTTACTCATGATAAGCCAGTGAAAATAGCATGTGAATTCTGACGGCGTCACGCTTTAAGTTGATCAAGGGCGTCACGGCTTAAATCAAAGAGGGACGGCGTCACATACAAGTTCTGACGGCGTCAAGCCTTGATAAGCCAGAATGGATTTTTGAAGAGCTAAAGAGGGACGGCGTCAAGAAGGTCATCCGGGAACCCTAAAAGCGGCGAGGTGACGGCGTCACAATACATAAGGTGACGCCGTCAGATCCAAAAATCTATATATAGTTTTCTAATTTTTTGTCATTAGGGAGAGCTTAGTGTGTGGAATTTTGGGAGAAAACCCTAAGACGAATTCAGCTTCTTTTTCAAGGCTTTTTGCCTTGAGATCTTCCATGTTACATTGAAAGATAAGTTATTAATTAATCATTCAATATGTCTATGTGTTGTTTGATTCTATCTTATTCTTGTCTTTTGTTTAACATGTTAGGCTAAATTTATCTTGTGTTTGCTTAGATCTAATGAAACCTAGCTATTGATTATTGGTTATTAGTGTGTTATTAGTTGTATTGGATGATTGTTTATCTATGTTAGGCTTAAGAAAACTGGCTAACTTCCTATTCGGTAACTTGCTTGAACGTCTTAAGAAACATGAACCAAATGCGTACTAAAGGTTTTTTTTATGGTTGTATTTAATGCACAAGCGAATTCTAGTGATCCCATGTTAGGAGCTTCCTAGCCGGCTCGACATTGGAGTGAAGTAGGAGCTTGTAGAGTTGGGGAAGTAAGTACGCCACCCCACGAATGGTATTAAGGAATACACCCGTCATCCACGCGACTAATACACACTAATTAACCGGTAAAAGATAGTTAGGGAGTAAGGAAATCTAAGTAAACACATTTCTCTGCACATAAGTTTCTCACCACATTTTCATTTTTGTTATTTATTTTATTTGCATCCGTAGTAATTTTGGGTTAGTTGACTAGCAACTAATTCCGCCCACTCTTTCAAACCCGAGATTTTACTTGCTTTCATAAAAATTATAAAAACATAAAAAGAATCTTCCTCAACCTTTAGACCTATTAGAGTAGTTTTTCATACCTAACGAACACTATTCCCTGTGGAGAACGATCAATCCCCCGTACTTACCACTACACTATACTACATCGGTCAGGTACACTGCCTGGTGGGGTTGTAAGCCTCTTGAGATCCCTCGAGAGGTAAAACCTGTTGTAAGGTTACAAAACCACGCAATCAAGTTTTTGGCGCCGCTGCCGGGGAATAGTTATTGTTTAGGTTGAATTTTTATTTCTATTAGGTCTACTCACTAGATTCCTTTCTAGTGAGATTTTTATTTTATTTTTCTAGATTTTCTTTAGTCTATCTATTTTCTTCGTGTCTTTGTTCGTAACCATACCATCCGACATCATGGAAGATGGTAATATCCTTAACCCCAACAACCCACCACCACCTCCTAGAGCCCGCACTTTAGGAGGATATTCCCTAAGTTTGGATGATGACCCCCTAATCTTAGAATCACTAGGAGCCGAAGCTCGATAAAGACTCTTGCCACACCCTATGCTGAACCCGAAAGGGAAATGCATAAATTAAGGCGACTCCACCAAGCGGCTGAACCATCCATGATCAATTTTGATGATGCCCTCTCCGAGGAAGAATCCAATCATCATTCTACACCTCCTAGCCCTCAACCCAGTCACGATATGGAGGTTCCCGAAATCCCAATCCCTAAATGTCTCAAGGACTACTCTTCTCCCACCCCACGTGGTTTTTCCAATGCTATCGTTTTTCCGAATGAACGCACGGATGAGGTCTTGCGTGCAACCGATATTTGGCTGGTCCAAAGTGTATGCAAGTTTCACGGATTGAAAACTGAAGATCCAATCCAACACATCAAGGACTTCCTGAAAATAGTGGATACCCTCCATACGGACGGAGCCACTAGAGATACCTCCCGGTTGCGATTCTTTCCCTTCACCCTGCATGAAAGATCCGGAGACTGGTATAACCAACTTCCTTCCGAATCCATCTTCACATGGGAACAGCTTATCTCAAAATTCTATGAGAAATTCTTTCCCATAGGAAGAACTTCAAAGTTGAGAGACGAAATCCTCCGCTTCCATGTTGGACCAGCAGAACCTATTCACAAATCTTGGGTTAGATTCAAGGATCTAATTAGACAGGTCCCTCATCATGGCATTGAACTCTAGCTTCTTGTCCAAATCTTTTATGACAGTGTCTCCAAAAACGACCAGTTGGGCATTAATAATTCATCAAAAGGAAAAATAGCCAAACTAAGCGTTGAGGAAGGATGGAGTAGAATTGAGGAATACGCAAATGATCAAGACGATACCTGGGATGAACCCGATTCGATCATGAGCATTTCCAAAGTCATGAAAGAGCCTCCTTTTGCTAGCCGGGTGAGTAGATTGAATGATCAGGTATCTTATCTAGACAAGTCACGACCAACTAAGCGGTTGTCAAACCCATACTTGATCTGTGACCAATGTGGTGGCCCGCATGAAGTGGAGGAATGCGGGGATGATACCACCACCGCACAAGCATGCTTGTCAAGCCACGACATCTTCGATGATCCTTCGCTCTTAACTTTCTACCAAAACAATGATTTCACCCCTTGGGGAAATCTTGTGAGAGAAGAAGGAGGAGGAAAATATCCTGACTACAAGGTTAGGAGCACTTTTGAGGATGATCTTGGGCATTTCACGTTTGAGAAGAATCTGCAACTAAATGGTCTCGACAACCTCATCACTAGCCAACAAAACGACATGAGGGCCAATTTCGCAGAGCTCAACGCCACTCTCGACGGCCTTGGCAAACCTCAAAGAGATCCCTTACTCGCCATCACCACTCGTGCTGGAACAACTACTAAGGATCCACCTTACCCAGCTCAACAATCTAACGTCATGGAACCCGACACCCCTCATGAGGAGGAGGGTAATGTGAACGACGAAAATCCCGAGCAAACCCCTCCGGTAACTCCATCCCCACCTATTTCTGCCAAGCAACCCATTAAAGTCCCATACCCATCTCGCCTCAAGAATCAAAAGGTCGAAAATGATAATAAAAGATTCCTGTCATATTTGAAGAATTCGGTTGTCACCATACCCCTTCTTGATGCATGTTATCATATGCCCAAATATAGTGCATACTTCAAGAGGCTGCTCACCAACAGGAAAGGACTCGAGGGTCTGGTAACCTTAGGAGAAGAATGTTCTGTGGTGACTCAACGAGGGCTACCAAAGAAGGTGGACGATCCAGGTAGTTTCACCTTGCCCTGTTCAATTGGGTCTCTTTCAGTCAAGAATGCTTTAGCTGACTTAGGAGCAAGCATCAATCTTATGCCGCATTCCATGTTCCTCAAGCTAGGGTATTCTGGGTTGAAACCAACCCGTATGAGCATCCAACTGGCCGATAGATCAGTCAAATACCCCTTAGGAATATGCGAGAATGTGCTGGTTAAGGTAGGGAAGTTTAAATTTCCAGTTGACTTCGTCATCCTAGAAATGGAAGAAGATGATCTTGTGCCCATCATTCTAGGAAGACCCTTCCTTGCGACTTCTCGTGCTGTCATCGATGTTCATGACGGCAAACTAACCTTACGAGTGGGGGCCGATAGCTTAACCTTCGACATCAAAGACACAATGAATCTTTCTCTCGAAGCAGATAATCAACTGTATTTCATCGAAGAAATCGATGAACTATCCGACGAGATTGATAATTGTGTAGATGAACAGGTGGAAGCTGGTTGGTTGCGAGATGAAGCTTTCTTACCCATCTTAGAGGAGGAGAAGGCTATGGATGTAAATGCAGTCTCCTTCTATCCCAGACAAGAAATCGAACAGCTTGAGCTTCGTAAACCCGAGAACAAACTTAAACCTTCCATCATCGAGCCACCCACGTTAGAACTCAAGGAACTCCCGAACAACCTTGAATATGCCTTCCTTCAAGGAGAAGATCAACTTCCGGTAATCATAAGCTCTTCCTTGAAAAGTGAACAAAAAGATAAACTCTTAGGAGTTTTAAAAAATTATAAAGGGGTTATAGCATGGAGTGTAGCCGACATCAAAGGGATTGACTCTACTTTCTGCACGCATAAAATCCTCATGGAGGAGGATTATAAACCCACCGTGCAGCCTCAAAGGCGAGTAAACCCCAACATTAAGGAAGTCGTGAAAAAGGAAGTCATTAAGCTCCTAGATGCAGGACTAATTTACCCAATTTCCGATAGTCCATGGGTGAGTCCTGTGCAGGTTGTACCAAAAAAGGGAGGAATGATAGTAGTAAAGAACGATAAGGATGAGTTAGTACCTCAACGAACAGTAACTGGATGGCGTGTGTGCATCGATTATAGGAAGTTGAATGATGCAACCCGAAAAGATCATTTCCCTCTCCCATTTATCGACCAAATGTTGGAAAGGTTAGCAGGGCATGAGTACTACTGCTTCCTAGATGGGTTCTCAGGGTATTTCCAAATCCCTATCGCTCCTGAGGACCAAGAAAAGACCACGTTTACATGCCCTTATGGCACCTTCGCCTACAAGCGAATGCCCTTTGGACTATGTAACGCCCCCGCCACTTTCCAGCGCTGCATGACGGCAATCTTCCATGAGTTAATGGAAGACAGCATGGAGGTCTTCATGGATGATTTTTCGGTCTTTGGAAACTCTTTTGATCGCTGTCTTGCTAACCTCGAGAAAATGCTCAAACGTTGTGAGGAGACTAACTTGGTACTAAACTGGGAAAAGTGCCACTTTATGGTGAAAGAAGGGATTGTGCTAGGGCACAAAATTTCAGGAAGTGGAATTGAAGTAGACCGGGCAAAAATTGAAGCTATATCCAAACTTCCCTATCCAACAACTGTCAAGGCAATCTGTAGCTTTTTGGGTCATGCTGGCTTCTATAGGAGATTCATTAAAGATTTCTCAAAGGTAGCTAAACCAATGACTCAGTTGCTCATGAAGGATGCCCCGTTCGACTTCTCTCAAGAGTGCAAGGACGCATTCGATCTATTGAAGCAGGAACTTACCCAAGCTCCAATTATGGTTACCCCTAACTGGGAGTTACCTTTTGAAATCATGTGCGATGCTAGTGATTATGCTGTTGGAGCAGTATTAGGCCAAAGGCTTAACAAACACTTTCAGCCAATATACTACGCTAGCAAAACCATGAATCCTGCTCAAGAAAACTACACTACCACTGAAAAGGAATTACTAGCCGTGGTATTCGCTTTTGATAAATTTCGCCAGTATCTTGTCCTTTCTAAAACGGTTGTTTTTACAGATCATTCAGCTATTCGATATCTTTTCACTAAACAGGATGCTAAACCACGGTTACTCCGTTGGATCCTACTATTGCAAGAGTTCGATGTTGAAATTCGTGATAAGAAAGGAGCAGAGAACCTTGCGGCTGATCATCTCTCTCGTCTCGAAAACCCCAGCCTCGCTGAATCTGACAAGAGTGAGATTCGGGAAACATTTCCTGAAGAGCAGCTCATGTCAATAAATGATTCTGAACCCTGGTATGCGGATTATGCTAACTACCTGGCAAGTAGAGTCATTCCTGAGCATATGAGCAGGCATGAAAAAAAGAGGTTCTTTAATCAATTAAAGTAATACTTTTGGGATGAACCCTTCTTATTCCGAAGATGTCCGGACCAGGTAATCAGGCGTTGCGTTTCGGAAAAGGAGGCTGTCAGAATTATGAAAGAGTGTCATGCAGGTCCATCTGGAGGACATCACGGAATAAGCACTACTGCACGAAAGGTCTTCGACGCGGGGTTCTATTGGCCTACAATATTTCGTGATGTGAAGGGAATGATACAAACTTGTGACGCATGTCAAAGAGCTGGGAATATCTCTAGGAGGGATGAAGCCCCACAGAATTATATACAAGTTTGTGAGGTTTTCGATGTTTGGGGAATTGATTTCATGGGACCCTTCCCATCTTCTGGAGGGAATGAATACATCTTGGTGGCCATTGATTATGTTTCGAAATGGGTGGAAGCACAAGCCCTTAGGACTAATGACGCTAGGGTAGTCATTCATTTCTTAAAAAAATTGTTCGCTAGATTTGGAATTCCGAAGGCTCTTATTAGTGACAGGGGAACTCATTTTTGCAATTCGCAAATGGAGAAGGTTATGAAAAGATATGGAGTCTCTCACCGATTCTCCACCGCTTACCATCCTCAGACCAACGGTCAAGTCGAAAACACTAATAGAGCCATAAAGAGAATATTAGAGAAAACGGTTAATCAAAACAGAAAAGATTGGTCTTTTAAGCTCGATGAGGCTTTGTGGGCATTTCGAACCGCCTATAAGACACCAATCGGGACAACCCCGTTCTGTATGGTATATGGCAAGGCATGCCACCTTCCAGTAGAACTGGAACACAAAGCATATTGGGCACTTAAGGCTTGTAATTTGGATTATACAGTTGCAGGTACAAATAGATTCTTACAGCTCCAAGAGCTTGATGAATTGAGATTAGAGGCTTATGAATCTTCCATTACATACAAAGAAAGGGCGAAAAGATGGCATGACCAACGGATTAAGAGACCCAAGGAGTTTTCAGAAGGGGACAAGGTCTTATTATATAATTCTCGCTTAAAGCTATTCCCTGGGAAACTTAAATCTAGATGGTATGGACCTTTTACCGTAAGGAGCTCCTCTAAAACCGGAGCCGTTGTGTTGATTGACGACGATGATAGAGAATTCACTGTGAATATACAACGAGTCAAGCATTATCAAGAGAATGGTAATGAAATGATCAATGAGGAAGACATAACCTTTGATGAAGATGGAATCACGTAATGTACGTGACTTTGAGTCTAGCTACAAGACTCGTTAATAAAGAAAAGCGCTTCTTGGGAGGCAACCCAAGCTTTATTTGCTTTATTTGCTTTGTGTGTTTATTTATTTGCTTGTTTGATTTTATTTTCCGTATGTGTGTTTAATTTTTATTCTTATTGATTCATGTTCAAAAGTAATTTGTGAAAATGCTTTATGTTGTTTTTAACTTCGTCTTAACTACATATAAAGGTATTTTGCAAAAGATAAGTGTAAGGGAAATCTAAATCGGTTTATTAGAACACAAATGAACATGAATCATAATAATAATAAGTTAGCATACATATTAGTATTTGTTTGAGTCAAATGCTTGTATCGAGTCATAATGATGTTTTGCAGGATTTCCAGGAAGTAAGGTAAAGGTTTTTCCAGAAATTTTCCGGAAACTTAAATTGAGAATTTTTGTCAGGTCATTTCTGACGGCGTCAGGTTTTATAACCTGACGGCGTCAGATTTAATTTCCAGAAATTTTTGAAAGTTTTGTTTTCATAAAAAGTTTTTATTAAAATCTCCAACTTATAATCTCCAGGAATCTGCAAAATTATCATTCCACAAGCATTATATCCTTATATATAGATTTATCCCGCCGATGTTATGCAGGTTTTCGAGTTTGTTTTCTCAGGTTTAACAGGTTATTTTGGACAAGGAAATGTTTTGAATCAAGCTTGTGGCGATGCATTAGTCATGGAGCTTCAACATTCTCTTTGGAGGAAGATCTAACCGTGTAATTTCATTATCCACCGAACGAATCAGGGGAGTATTTGATTTCATTCTTTTACATTATGCTTTTACATCTTGTTATTTGAACATTGGGGACAATGTTCATCTTAAGTGTAAGGGGGGGTAAAAGTACGATTTTTAGAGAATGCTCTTACGCTTGATTTTTGTTTGTTTAATAGTAGATGTGTAATAAAACTGAGATAAATACCTATTAAGGCAATTTTAGTGCCAAATTTAAAATTTTTTACAACATATAGGAGTGAAACTTTGATCTTAATGAGCGTCTCACGGATAGGAGTTATATGACTAGCACAAAAACCGTACCACAAAAAAATTTTCCACCCCCAAATATGTGAGGTTCGCCCCTAGAATTGGTAGGAAAAGCATTTATGCTATGATGTGTGTACCGGTAGCATTTAGATTCTAGAACTTGCGTTAGGACCATTCCGAGGCCACAAGTGAGACTACATTCGTGTAGTTAGATTTACTACATGATAAGAGGCATTAGGATTAACCCATTGTTTTACACCTGTGTTTTTGTTATAATTACATTGGCTACATTGGTCAAGTAATTCTCCCACACCCTTTGCGTTGTACTCATTTTTAGTACACGATACCCCTAGTACACCCCTCAGAGCCTATCTTTTCGTTTCGACCTTTAAGCATTTTACTTAAAGGAAGAATTTGTTACACCCCACTAAAATGTACACCCAAATCGCCTTAGCCTACCTTGTATGCACTCATTTTTAGTGCATTATTGTGACAACATTTGTTTAAACCCAAGTTAATTATCTAGTTGATTACATGGTTGCTAAGTCGAGTCATATCCTTGTACATATTGTTTTGGGACGATTGGGACTCATGGGTAAAGTACTAGTGTAATGGAGTAATGGGGAAGAACATCATTTATTACCCCCATATGTGCTAAATATTTTAAAAGTACTCCAAGTGTTTTGATTATCTTAATTCGAGTCATTAGATTAGTATTTGTAAAGTTATGTAAAAGTTCAAGTGTAAGGGGAATGCAATGCCCCTATGATGTATTATTTTGGATGGTAGGGCAAGAGTGTATGAAAAAAAAAAAAAAAAAAAAATCGAAAAAATCAAGAAAAATACAAAAAAAATGAGAAAAAGAAAAGTAGAAAAAACATACGGACTACCATCCCGTTTCATTTTATGTTTATTTTATGTTTATGTTTTGTTATTTTCTTTCATTAGCTTAAGATCGAGTCTAGTCTTGGCTTAGCAACATTGTATAGTACATGTAATTGATCAAGATCTTTAACTCGCCACCAGTAAAATATCCCTTATCCAACAAAACCGTGTTTTCCTTTTCCCTACACCTAACGTTATAACCCATTTAAAAGCCCTCTTTGATAGTTTATCTTTGGTGCTTACGCCTAGTGGAGGAGGTTTTCGATCCTTTCCCAAGCCTATGGTAATCTATTTGCTATGACAGGTAGTGAGAGATATTAGCCGTTTTCATTTATGAGATTTATTTTGATGACACTTGAGAGATGTGAGTATCTAAACACTACTTGTGAGGTGCTAATATGTAATCTCCGTGCTTATTATGATTGAAGTGGAACGATTATTTGTTGTAATTACTTTTATGTTTGCATTAAATGACCCCTAACTTGTATTTTGATTAGAATAAAAGCGCATTTGCTTGAGGACAAGCAAATCTCAAGTGTAAGGGTATTTGATGAAGCGAAAAGTGTACCGCTTTTAAGGGGTCATTTAAGCCCTAAATCGTATTTATTCGATCAAATATTGCCCTAAATCGTTTCTTTTGTCATTTTAGGTACTTTTGAGGAGAAATCTGGAAAAGGAGGCATTTGGGACGTTTTTGGAGCATTAAAGTGAAGAAAACGACAAAGTCTCAAAAATCGGCTGAAAGTTACCTTTGACGGCGTCACAATTTACTCTGGACGGCGTCATGCCTTGACAAGAAAAAGTGGACGTGAAATTTACTCATGATAAGCCAGTGAAAATAGCATGTGAATTCTGACGGCGTCACGCTTTAAGTTGATCAAGGGCGTCACGGCTTAAATCAAAGAGGGACGGCGTCACATACAAGTTCTGACGGCGTCAAGCCTTGATAAGCCAGAATGGATTTTTGAAGAGCTAAAGAGGGACGGCGTCAAGAAGGTCATCCGGGAACCCTAAAAGCGGCGAGGTGACGGCGTCACAATACATAAGGTGACGCCGTCAGATCCAAAAATCTATATATAGTTTTCTAATTTTTTGTCATTAGGGAGAGCTTAGTGTGTGGAATTTTGGGAGAAAACCCTAAGACGAATTCAGCTTCTTTTTCAAGGCTTTTTGCCTTGAGATCTTCCATGTTACATTGAAAGATAAGTTATTAATTAATCATTCAATATGTCTATGTGTTGTTTGATTCTATCTTATTCTTGTCTTTTGTTTAACATGTTAGGCTAAATTTATCTTGTGTTTGCTTAGATCTAATGAAACCTAGCTATTGATTATTGGTTATTAGTGTGTTATTAGTTGTATTGGATGATTGTTTATCTATGTTAGGCTTAAGAAAACTGGCTAACTTCCTATTCGGTAACTTGCTTGAACGTCTTAAGAAACATGAACCAAATGCGTACTAAAGGTTTTTTTATGGTTGTATTTAATGCACAAGCGAATTCTAGTGATCCCATGTTAGGAGCTTCCTAGCCGGCTCGACATTGGAGTGAAGTAGGAGCTTGTAGAGTTGGGGAAGTAAGTACGCCACCCCACGAATGGTATTAAGGAATACACCCGTCATCCACGCGACTAATACACACTAATTAACCGGTAAAAGATAGTTAGGGAGTAAGGAAATCTAAGTAAACACATTTCTCTACACATAAGTTTCTCACCACATTTTCATTTTTGTTATTTATTTTATTTGCATCCGTAGTAATTTTGGGTTAGTTGACTAGCAACTAATTCCGCCCACTCTTTCAAACCCGAGATTTTACTTGCTTTCATAAAAATTATAAAAACATAAAAAGAATCTTCCTCAACCTTTGGACCTATTAGAGTAGTTTTTCATACCTAACGAACACTATTCCCTGTGGAGAACGATCAATCCCCCGTACTTACCACTACACTACACTACATCGGTCAGGTACACTGCCTGGTGGGGTTGTAAGCCTCTTGAGATCCCTCGAGAGGTAAAACCTGTTGTAAGGTTACAAAACCACGCAATCACTCACCAAAGATAATAACTGTATTTTATCTAAGAGTTGGCTAGTCCAGAAGCAAACGGCTTCTGGTAAAGACAAATCAAAACCGTTGACAGCTGATGGTTTGCTCAAAATCATTTGGTTATCATTGTACCAAAGTATCACATACTAAAACATTGGCTACTCCAGAAGGAATAGCTTTTGGTAAAGAGAAAAATCCATTAAAACTTCATAAAAGATTGCTAGGGACTAGCAATAGTTTAGTGTGAGGGATTGATGAGTGTCTAAATACTCATCATTTCTGTCACATTTTATCTGCAAAAACATTTAAAAACATGCAGATATGCTTCAAAATACTGAAAATATCATAAAATGTGTTTTTATGTGACTCAGGAACAAAAAGATTGAAAACAAGTGAAAAACGAACAAAGTTCACAAAACTGTCAATTTCAGTCCCTGAAGTATCACCAATTTGCAAAACTAGTCCCTGAAGGTTTAAAATGAAAGAAAAGTCAACTTTAGTCCTCGGATAATCAAACATGTTCACAAATAATCCTTGGATAAAAGTTTTCACAAATTGGCAATTTTATCCCCTCAAAATCCAAAATTGACATAAAAGGTCCTTGGAAGTTTTAAAAATGGAAATTTACAATTATGGTCCTTGTACTAATGTTAATTGGCAGGTGTGATCCCTAGAATGAAGTTTGGAAGTTTGTCACATCAGGCCCCTAAAGTTTCAGCAGATTACAACTTTATTCCTTGGGCTTATCTATTATACAAACCAACCAAACCTTTTATTACTTCATAAACCCAAAAACAAATCCAGCCCAACATACACAACCCAGCCCAACTTCCTTAATAATAATACCGGGTTGACCACAGTCAAACCCACCCTTCATCTCCTTCTTCCTCACAACCCCGCCAAAACCAAAACCACCCTCCACCTAGCCAGTTTAACCACGACACCTGTCCACCAATTTTTCCCCAGCTGTATACCTACTCCACCACCTTATCCATCCCCTCCATACACCAGCTTACAATGCAATAAATGCATTCCCACACCATCGACACTTCACCTCACCTTTTCCCCTGTTTTTGCTACCAACTATCACCATTTGGCCTCTAAACCTACCAAACATGTCCCCTCCACCTCTACAACAAACCAAGAAGCATTAATTGCTCTAAAACTGCCCATAGCCACGAATTGTACTTTTGGCGCCAAAAGTAGTTTAAATGGCTGTGATGATTTCTGCTTATCCAATGGCCAAGATTTAAAGTGGGATTTGACTGGAATGCTAGTGGGAACTCAAATGACTATAAAGATCAGAGGAGAAGCAAGAAAGAAAGGCACCTTGGGCTAGCCTTGGTCACGTAGTGTAACTTTAAAATGCTTTCTTTAATTTAAATGTCTTTTAATGTTTCAAATGTTGTAATTCTTCTTAAAATAGTGTAATGAAACTTCAGTTCCAGTTTTATTTCAAGTAACTTTTCAATTTCATGTTTTGCTTAAATTCCTTTAATTTCCATGTCATTCGAATTCATGTTAGTCATAGTTGTTTAATGGACTCTTTAAGCTCACATAAGCTCCTGACAAAGCTTTAAAGCTTTTAGATACATTAATGCAGTTGTAGTCTTTAAAATTCAGTAATAGATAAAAAACAAGAAAAACAATGAAAAACCAAAAATAATGAAGTGTTCTTGGTGAAACTGCATGGAGCAAGGTTAATTGTGGATTGCCTTTGGTTTAGAAGCTTTGTGGAAAGCCTTAGGATGTGTTCTGTGGCCTTGGTTCTCAGTTTCAAGCAGGATGCATTTGTAAGCCCCTTTTTACCATTTTTTGCATTTCATAGTTCTAGTCTTTAATATGCTTTGATTTTCATGTTTTCCTGCTTATTTGTTGTTTGTTAATGATTATCTAGCTTAATCTTAGGTTGTTATGTTTTGGATTGGATTTGTGCTTTGAAATTGTATTTGACTGTCAATATTGCCATATTTTGGATGATCATAAGCCTAAGCTGTGTGACTACATGTTTGGGTTGAAAAAGGTCTAATTTGACACATTGTGACCTCTGGATTGGAAAGGATAGGTGTATACAGTCTAATGCTTTGGAAAACTTCAGTTTGGTCCATTAAAGGGTTGTTTGGATTTAATAATGCATCTGTGTTAAAGAGTGTTTAAATGGTGTTGTTCTTGTTTGATGTACACTACATAGAACCTATTTGACTCAGAGAACTATTAACCAAGTGGTTTAGCATGTTAAAAAGTCAAATTGACACTTGACAATCTAGATATGAGAACTGTGAGGTTGTTAGATCTAATAATCCTGCATATCTGTGTAAAAGTTGTTGTATTTGCTTAATTTCATGTCATTACAGCTTAATATAACATAATCAATCATTAGATTAGGTTTTAAATTCAGTTTAGTCAACTTTTTAGTTTTTGTTAAAAAGTCAAATTTCTTAGTTTCAGTTTTTGAGCAATCTTGTTAATTTTAGTGTGATCTTATTGTTAGGTTTTAGCTTTTTATCTTTTGGAATATTAAACTTTTGCTGCTTGTCTTCACTAGAGTAATTTTAGTTGATTTTTATAATCTTGTAAACTGCTTATTTGTTGCTTTCTTTTTAGTCTTTTTCTGAAAACATGCCCTGTGCAGGCCTGATTCTCAGTTTTTCAATTGCTTGCACAATCTTCATTAGTTAGGATTAGCTTGTGTAATTTATTGTTTTGTGTAGCCTATCTGGCCATTATGTTATGTATATGCTTATTTTTCAGTTAGTAGCTTATTTAGACTGCTTATTTTATCCATCCATTTTGTTCCATCTCACTAACTTCACTGAGCAAACAGTGAAGTTAAGTAGATTTTCCTAAGCTCATGAAAAGTTCCTCATTGAGCCTGAGCTTGTGATCTTTGGCCTTATGTGAGGCCAATCAATCATACTCAGTGTTTTAGTGCTTGTTGAGCTATCTTAAGCTTCTTTGATAAGTTAATTAGGAGCTTGTTGTTTGCCATTTTCCTGAGCATACTGAGAAATCAGTGTAAGTTCAGGCCTATTTCATAAGCTCTTAAAAAGCTCATTTGTGGTCATAAGCTTGTGTGGTTTAGTTTTATATGAAGCTTATCCACCCATCCATAAGATCTTGTGCTTAAATTTCACCTTGCAGCCTATTAACTAGGGCTGCAAGTAGCTTTTAGCTTGTCCCACTTTCTCAGTATACACTGAGAATCAGTATATTCATAGCTTCTTCATAAGCTCTCAAAAAGCTTATCTGATGGACCTAGCTTGTGAGATTTAGTTCCTTGTGGAGCTTATCTGCCCAACTAAAGGATCCAGTGCTTATTTTCCATGTTGTAGCTCATCTACTAGGGCTGCAACAAGCTTTTTGTTTGTCCCATGTTTCTGAGTGCACCAGCATACTCAGACTTGGGAGGTTTTTCATAAGCTTCTCAAAAGCTCATCTGTGGACCCCACAGCTTAAGCTTGGACTTTTTGGAAAGCCAACCAACCTGGCTTGCTACTTCAATCTCCACTTTGTACTTGTGAGCTTATTCTAATAGCTTAATTTGCCAATCAAGCTAGCAGCAGGTTGATTATCTGGATTTGCTTATTAGCTTATCTGAGCTTATTTGGTGAATTCCAGTCCATATGCTTGTTCATACTTGTGCATTGGACTTGTATACATCTTATTTTACCCTTTGTTTCCTATATAAAGCTTTTTCCAAGCTTATTTTGAGCTTTAACTCCACTGTTAAGCCAAAAGCTTAACTGTGTGAGTCATAAGCTCATGAATTGCTTATTTCTTGGTTTGTAAAGTTTTGTTTCATTAAACTTGTTTAATATCAGTATATAATAGTTCCAGAAAAAGAAAAAACCAAAAAGAACCAACTTTAAAGCTAAGTGATAGCTTCTATTTAAGAAGCTTATTGCTTATTTGCTTATTTTCATTAAGCACATAGTGTTTTTATATTTTTTCTAGGTTCCTTTATTTATTTTAGAATTATGTAAAAAGTTTCAGATTTTTCTTTATTCATTTAATATTTTTAATAAATCATTAATAGTTTTTAGTAATTAATAATAGTAAATAATTAATAATAAATAGAATAATTGTGTAAAAATACATTTTCAGTTTCAAAAATTCTTTTATAATATTTTAGATTTTTCTTAGTTTTAATTTTATTTTTCTAAGCTTATTTTAGATTTTCTTATTATTTAATTCATTATTAAATACATTTAATTCATTTTTAATTTATAATAATTAAGTAAATAGTGTAAAAATTTATTTTAATTTTCTAATAATTTTCTTATCTTTTTAGGATTCCAAAAATATGATTTTCACATTTGTGGGAGTTGTATTGGACTGAATTCACTTTTTATTTTGTTACGTTTACGTTTAATTTAAGTTAAACGTACGTTTGTATATCTTTTACGTTTTTAGGTTTCTGATTGCACGTTTTTAACGATATAGCTGTGACAGAGCTATGACTATTCACATTCCTAGTGTTAGTCAATCAGATTCCTGTTTTTATATATTCAATATCATTTCAACACACACATTCGTTGTATTACAGTTTACACACCTCGTTGGGACATAACGACCCGGGGATATAATACTATACTCCCATGGATTTAAATTGCATTTTTCTCCCTTATAGTTTGACTTGTATGGTTGACCATTCACAAGTGGTTGGCTGATATAAAGATGACTGTTCGGGAGAGATCAGTATCTATAAAGGTACTGTCAGTACATTTGGAGGTACGGCTAGTTCATTTTGTTGGGAATTTTGGAAGTTCCTGCTGATAGAGATCTACTGACAGGTTCCTGCTGAAGCTATAGATGGTTTCTGCTGATATAGTGTTTCTGCTGAAGACTTATTTCTACGGATATAGTGAATCCGTATCTTTAGTATTTGTTTGTTAGGATATGCATGAGCTATATTAGGTAGTGATATGCATTGATATTTTTATTTATTATTGTATTAAGGTTCCTTGTGTATAAAAGGAACAGATGTCTTTAGTATTTAGTACGCTTCTTCAATAAAACACTCCAGGAAAAACACCTTTAGTGTGTGTGATATAGATCCATAGAGGATCATTGTTCTTGTTATTTAGAAAAACCTTGTTAAGAAAGTTTGATTGTGTTCTTATTATTGTTATTCCGCTGTGCAACAATCAATGTTACTGTATCCTAGATGAGCTTAAACGATCTTCCACAATTGGTATCAGAGCGGGTGGCTCTCGATATCTAGAGATTCGACAAGGTTTTTATCTGATAAAGAAGAATAGTTTTGAAGCAGATCGGAGGTATTCGTAATTATTTTTTTTTCTTTCTTGAGCAGATCAGATTGGATAAACGACGGTATATTTATATATTGTCGTATACTGTATTTGCAAAGAGATAAGGTGAATTGCAAATATCCTCGTACTGATCTCATTTAATTGGACGAATTGGGATTAATTTTGGTCGGTGAAACAGTACACGTGGGGTGAATTCGCTTGTGGTTTCTACAATTGTAATTAATTGGTTTTCGTCAATTAATTGATTGTTTGTCGTCTTGCGCATCATTAAAACAAAGGGCTGGAATCATTTGTTTAATTGAATGAGGTGAATTGGTTAACTGGTATTTATTTATTCATCATTCGTTAATAAATTGGTCAGTGGTATGTATAATTAATTCGATTGGTGTCAGTGCAAGTGGTGTGCTGCTACTTTGCTATTTGTTTCAAGGTTGTGTGGGGCTGATTTATTTGTTTTGATTTAAATTCTTCATAGTGAGGGTATTGCCTTTGTGATTGGTCAAAGAAGGTCACGAGAAAGAAGTAGTGGGTCTGAGTTGCATTTGTTGAATCATTGGTTGGTGGGTCAGTCATCAATATTGCTGTCATTGATTCGTACTGATTGGGGTATCAAGTGTTGTCAAAGTTGAATTCGTGTTGCTACTGATTGCTTTGGTGATTTCACTTGTTTCTGCTACTCGTTTGTAAAATGGCAGAATTTGATAATGAAAGTGATGATGTAATGTTTCCTTATTTGATGGATGATGAGTATGAGGTATGGGCTAAGAAGATGGAACACTGGCTCACGAATAATGATATGAATACCTGGAAGATGATTCAAAATGGCAATAGCTTGAAAAGGATTGGAACAGATAGAGATGGAAAACACTTTATTCACCCTCCAACAACTGCTGATGAAACACTAGCTGTCCACAGAGAGTCAAAGGCAAGAACCACCTTGCTTAAATCTATTCCTACTGATCTTGTAGCAGATTTCCATTATATGGATGATGCAAGTAAGATATGGAATGCCATCAAAGCAAGGTATGGTGGAAAGCCTGAATCCAAGAAGATGAGAAAGGAAGCTTGCACTATATCCAAGACTGAAGAATTTGCACTGATGGGACTCACTTCTCAGGTACATAATTGTGTCTTTGGTTGTAGTGAAGATACTGCTGGTCCTTCAAATTCAAGAGAAGCAGAGTTCCAAGAAGATGAAGTGGATTTGGGTAATCTTCCACCATCTTATCAAATTCCTTCTACACCACACACAAGGATTCACAAAGTCCACTCCCTGGATAATGTGGTTGGAGATGTACACTAAATCTTCTTGGAACTCTGCTTCTCTTGAATTTGAAGGACCAGCAGTATCTTCAAATGAACTAGCCGTACCTCCAAATGTACTAACAGTACCTTTATAGATACTAGCAGTACCTTGCTCTGTCTCAACAGTACCATCAATATCTAAAATATTGAGATGTTCCTTTGTTCCATCATCCTTGTTGTCATCTTCAACATCTCCTTTAGCTTTACTAGAAGAAGATACATCATTTGTTGAAGTTGATTCCACACTTGAATTTAACCATATTGGCATTGTGCCATCATGTTGATCCTTTTCTAACTCTGCCTCATTTGTTGCTTGTGAACCTGAAAAATCATTAGTTTCTGCAACAACAAGTATATAATTCATAGAATTTGTTAGATACTCAAGATCAAATATCCATTTTGGTCCTTGGCCTACTACATTGGATTTGTTTTCCAAAAACTCCACATGTAGTTCTTCTTGTACTTTCTCAGTTCTTAAGTTGTAAACTCTAAAAGCTTTGCTAACAAGAGAATATCCAACTAAGAAACCTTCATCTGCTTTACCATCAAATTTTCCTAAATGGTCTAAGGTATTGAGAATTGTCACATGACATCCAAAAGGTCTAAGAAATCCTATTGCAGGAGTTCTACCATTAAAGAGTTCATATGATGTCTTATTGTGAGGCTGCACAACTAAAACTCTATTTTGAACATAGCAAGCAGTGTTGATTGCCTCTGCCCAAAAGATTATAGGTAGCTTAGAATCAGCTAACATTGTTCTAGCAGCTTCAATTAGTGTTCTATTCTTTCTTTCAGCCACTCCATTCTGTTGAGGAGTTCTAGCAACACTATATTCTCTCCTAATACCTTTTTCTTTGCAGAAATCATCCATAACTCTATTTTTGAATTATGTCCCATTATCACACCTAATGACTTTTACTTTCTTGCTTACTAGGTTTTCTATTTCTGTTATGAAAGTCTTAAGAGTGCTTGATGTTTCATCCTTAGACACTAAAAAGAAAACCCATGTAAATCTGCTATAGTCATCAGTTATAACAAGACAATATTTCTTATGTTGCATACTCCTTACTGAAACAGGTCCAAATAAGTCCATATGAAGCATAAACAATGACTGATTGATAGAGTTAAAAATCTTGGGCTTACAAGTGGCTTTGTGTTGTTTGCCTTTTAGACAAGCAATGCATGTTTGATCATTTTCAAATCTTTTGTGAGGTAAACCTCTTACCAAACCATTCTTAACAATTTTATTTATGGTTTTGAAATTAATATGACCAAGCCTTCTATGCCATAACATTGATTCATCCAATGTGGCTTTTGCAACAAGACAAGTTAAATCCTTTTTAGGAATAATGTTCTTCATATCAACACTATACATATTGGCCTTTCTAGGAATTCTAAGAAGCACTTGACTTTCATCAGGCATCTTAAAATCCTTAGAGAGAACAAGACATTCAGTGTCAGTAAAGAGAACATTGTTCTTTTTGTCACACATTTGTGAGACACTAAAAAGATTATACTTTAGTTCTTGTACATAGTACACATCTTCAAAATCTAAATTTCCAGTTTTGATTGTACCTTTACCAGAAATTTTGCCACGAAAACCACCTCCAAAGGTAACATATCCTCCATTGAAAGCTTGAAAATCTGAAAGATAAGACATGTTGCCTGTCATGTGCCTTGAACATCCACTATCTGAGTATCCTTGATCTTCTTGTTTATCGGTTGAATGTTCCTGCACACAAATAAGAGTGTTAGTTTTCTTTGGGGATCCAAGCCATTTCTGACTTGGATCTGCCTCTTGCATCAATGTAATTTAATCTTTTAAGGACAGTTGATGCAACATTGGATTTAAGAATCCAACATGCTCTATGACTCACATGGTTCCAATTAATACTTAATGGTCGTGTTTCGGTTTTTAGATATATAGTTATCCTGACCTGATCAATACATTATTTCAATCACGTAAACTATTTTGACTTGTGTAACACCCCCTAAATTATGAGATAACAGCGGAAGACTAATTGGGGTATGAGAGGATTCGACACACGGTTAAGGTGGTTAAACCTTGTATACTTTGTGTGTAATGATATATTGAGTTTATATGATTAAGTACGCGGAATTTACTTAATCACACTTAGAAGGTTATGTATGTTATGGAAATGGAAGAATTATGTTTGTTACTTAACAATGAACAAAGAAAGTTTATCACCAAACGATTCAATATTATTCAAAATAATACGAGTGATCTTGAATTTATCACTAGGGTTACAAAGACCTTGAATCTTATGTTTCTAGACTTGTGATATATGTTTTTGTTTGTTCTATGTCTTAACAGATATGAGTTTGTATATGCACGTACATAATCACTAGTCTAAGATCTCTTTTATAGTCCAAGAGATCTCTTACAATATTGCTTTATGTCTAATCAACACTTGTCTTACAAAAGATCAAGTCGAGCTAGTGTATGGAAGATTATATCTCTCAAGTTGTTCAAATGAATTAATGAAAGAACATGCATCAACTTGTTGACTGAGAACATATCTAGATATTATTTTTGCATAAGAGTGACTCATACAAATAATATCTTCTTCGATCTTATCCTTGTAGCAGCTCTATGACTCACTGATCAGCAGTACCATTTTCTACTAGCAGTACCTTCTACGTGAACTAGCAGTACCTTCTTGTTCTAGCAGTACCTTGATCATGAACTAGCAGTACCTTCTTCTTAAAGTATTTTCCCATACTCTAACTTCAGAATATTTAATTCCCAACAATCCTCCCCTAAACATGTGAATCATTTCAAACATGTTTTCTGAATTAAATGAGGACTTGAGAAGATCTTTCAAACACTTCATGAATCTGAACTATTCTTCTTATTCTGAACTGATCTGCTTTGTTCTTCTTTGACTTCAGCAATATCAAAACATTGAACCAAAAGATGGTGCAATTTCCTTGGATGGAGGAATTGTAAGAGGCAATGATTTCAACAAGTGAAATCATCTATCAGCATGCCTTTGCAAGTGATGAACAAACATAATGAACCGAATTGAAACTTTCCTTCGTTTGATCTAGATAGAACTTTCTCCTTTAGGAATGCTTCATCCCTTCTGAATATATGATCTATTCTTGTCATTTTCAACCTCTATGTCATCATCTTGTATGCTCTTATCTTTTCCTTCCTTTTATTGGATTATTCTTCCTTTTCTGGGCAATTATTTCCTTTCCTGAGATTGTAACCTCCCCTGAAGCAAATAACTTTTGTTTCCTCCCCTTGTTTGGAAGATCTCACTATGTACCTTTGACTGATCTATCAATGTGAACTTGTTGTCAAACAATATTGTACATGAAGCCATCAATTCCTTAAAAGTTTAAGTTGTTGTCCTCATCACTTCTAGGTGTGTTAACTCCTATGAGAGGTGAATCAGTGGACTTTTGATTCATGGTCCATCAATGGATGTTTTTTGTGAATCGCTTGAAAAACCTTGTTTAAGAAATTATTTGACTTAGCAGTATGTTCATGATTTTAGAATTGAAAAATCATACTGCTTCCAACCATTTTGAAAGGATTAAGTGTGTAACAGACACTTGATCAAAATTTCGGTTTAAAGCAACCTCTGGTTGTGTGAGAACCAATATTTTTCAGTTATAAATAACTGCCTGTGTAAAGATAAATCTATTAAAAAGATTTCCTTGACAGGGTTTCCAGCTCATAGCAATTGTTGCCTCTAACACAAGTGTTAGATTCACTTTTACTAGTTGTTCTTTCTATCAGATGTCCTTAGACTTGCTCATTATACTTGAAAGTATAAAATGATAGAAAGTGAGTTGCATCAGTTACTATCTGATCAACTAAGTCATCAATTCAATGTGAAATATCATAACTAGGTTTCAAGAAAGAAGTTTTAAGGAGTTTAAATTCCTAAACTCAGTCCATCATAAACCTACTATGTTAGCAATTGGATAAGCATTCTGCTGCTCCCATTTCACTTGAAATCTCCTTTGTGTTCACATATTCATACCTGAAATAGTTAGTCTAAAACCAAAAGAACAATGTACAAAGTACTTGTCTTGCATTAGAATAATCATAAGACCAACTGGATGAATAACACAATTTACATTTGTATTGGCAGCACCTTGTGCTTAGCCATACCTTATGATATATTAGCAGTACCTTATAAATCCAGCAGTACCAACAAAAATTTATGTACATAAACACATCATTTGAAAATTTTTAAAGATTAAGCATTCCAATACTTGCTACTAAGTACTCAAATCTTCCAACATCAAAAGCTTTTGTAAGTAGATCTGCAAAATTGTATTCTGAAGCAATTTTCATTACTTGAATTAATCTTTTCTCATTGCAATCTCTAATAAAGTGATGTCTAATTTTAATGTGTTTTGTTTTAGAATGTTGCACTGGATTTCTAATAATACAAATTGTACTACTATTATCAATATGAATAACAGTGTTTAAGAAATTGTACCCATAGTCAAGAAGTTGGTTTTGAAGCCATAAGACTTGAGCACAGCAACTTGCAGCAGCTATATATTCAGCTTCAGTTGTTGAATTTGCCACACTTGTTTGCTTCTTACACTGCCATGAGACAAGTCTACATCCAAGGAATTGACATCCTCCAGTTGTTGACTTTCTGTCCAAGCTAGCACCAGCATAATCACTATTCGAAAATGCTACTAAGTCAAAAGGAGAGTCTCTAGAATACCATATACCCAACCTTGGTTGTCCTTTGAGATATCTAAAAATTCTCTTGACTGCAGTTAAATGAGAAACCTTTGGAGTTACTTGAAATCTTGCACAAACACAAACAGGGAACATGATGTCAGGTCTAGATGATGTAAGATACATCAAAGAGCCTATCATAGATCTGTAAGTGTGTACATCTACATTCTCTCCATCTTCATCTTTCAAAAGGTGCTTCTCTGAGTCCATTGGTGTGCTTGCCATTTTTGAATCAGCAAATTGAAACTTTCTAAGAATTTCTGCAACATATTTATCTTGAGAGATAAAAATGCCTTCAGATGATTGTTTAATTTGCAAACCCAAAAAGAATGTGAGTTCTCCCATAGAACTCATCTGAAACTTATCATGCATAAGCTTCTCGAACTCTAAACACATTTCCTTCCTTGTAGATCCAAAGATAATGTCATCCACATACACCTGCACTAACAGAAGATCCTTCTTGTGCTGTTTGATGAAAAGTGTCTGATCAATCTTTCCTCTTTGAAATCCATTTTCTAATAAATAGGAAGCAAGTGTTGCATACCAAGCTCTTGGTGCCTGATGTAGGCCATATAGAGCTTTCATTACTCTGTACACTTTGTTTGGATGGTCAGGGTCAATGAAGCCTGGAGGTTGTGAAACATACACCTCTTCTCTAATTGTACCATATAAAAATGCACTCTTGACATCCATTTGGTAGACTGTGAAGCCTAAAAATGAAGCATAAGCTAGAAACAGCCTAATTGCCTCAATCCTTGCTACTGGAGCATAAACTTCATCATAGTCTATCCCTTCTTCTTGTGTGTACCCTTGGGCTACTAATCTAGCCTTATTTCTAATAACTATCCCTCTTTCATCCCCTTTGTTCTTAAAAACCCATCTAGTGCCAATCACCTTTTCATTCCTAGGTAAATCAACTAGCACCCAAACCTTTTGAATCTTGAACTGAAGAAGCTCTTCTTGCATAGCCTCTACCCAGCTTGAATCATCTAGGGCTGTAAGAATGTTCTTTGGTTCCTTTTGAGAGAGAAAACATACAAACAAACAAGAGTTTGAAACCTCATGCTGTTTTGAAGCATAAAGGGCATCAAGAAGCCCTTGTTGGTCTGAAGACATCAATTGTTTCCTTGTCTTCACACCTGATTGTACATCTCCAATCACATTATCCAGGGAGTGGACTTTGTGAATCCTTATGTGTGGTGTAGAAGGAACTTGATAAGATGGTGGAAGATTACCCAAATCCACTTCATCTTCTTGGAACTCTGCTTCTCTTGAATTTGAAGGACCAGCAGTATCTTCAAATGAACTAGCCGTACCTCCAAATGTACTAACAGTACCTTTATAGATACTAGCAGTACCTTGCTCTGTCTCAACAGTACCATCAATATTTGAAATATTGAGATGTTCCTTTGTTCCATCATCCTTGTTGTCATCTTCAACATCTCCTTTAGCTTTACTAGAAGAAGATACATCATTTGTTGAAGTTGATTCCACACTTGCATTTGACCATATTGGCATTGTGCCATCATGTTGATCCTTTTCTAACTCTGCCTCATTTGTTGCTTGTGAACCTGAAAAATCATTAGTTTCTGCAACAACAGGTATATAATTCATAGAATTTGTTAGATACTCAAGATCAAATATCCATTTTGGTCCTTGGCCTAATACATTGGATTTGTTTTCCAAAAACTCCACATGTAGTTCTTCTTGTACTTTCTCAGTTCTTAAGTTGTAAACTCTAAAAGCTTTGCTAACAAGAGAATATCCAACTAAGAAACCTTCATCTGCTTTACCATCAAATTTTCCTAAATGGTCTAAGGTATTGAGAATTGTCACATGACATCCAAAAGGTCTAAGAAATCCTATTGCAGGAGTTCTACCATTAAAGAGTTCATATGATGTCTTATTGTGAGGCTGCACAACTAAAACTCTATTTTGAACATAGCAAGCAGTGTTGATTGCCTCTGCCCAAAAGATTATAGGTAGCTTAGAATCAGCTAACATTGTTCTAGCAGCTTCAATTAGTGTTCTATTCTTTCTTTCAGCCACTCCATTATGTTGAGGAGTTCTAGCAACACTATATTCTCTCCTAATACCTTTTTCTTTGCAGAAATCATCCATAACTCTATTTTTGAATTATGTCCCATTATCACACCTAATGACTTTTACTTTCTTGCTTACTAGGTTTTCTATTTCTGTTATGAAAGTCTTAAGAGTGCTTGATGTTTCATCCTTAGACACTAAAAAGAAAACCCATGTAAATCTGTTATAGTCATCAGTTATAACAAGACAATATTTCTTATGTTGCATACTCCTTACTGAAACAGGTCCAAATAAGTCCATATGAAGCATAAACAATGACTGATTGATAGAGTTAAAAATCTTGGGCTTACAAGTGGCTTTGTTTTGTTTGCCTTTTAGACAAGCAATGCATGTTTGATCATTTTCAAATCTTTTGTGAGGTAAACCTCTTACCAAACCATTCTTAACAATTTTATTTATGGTTTTGAAATTAATATGACCAAGCCTTCTATGCCATAACATTGATTCATCCAAAGTGGCTTTTGCAACAAGACAAGTTAAATCCTTTTTAGGAATAATGTTCTTCATATCAACACTATACATATTGGCCTTTCTAGGAATTCTAAGAAGCACTTGACTTTCATCAGGCATCTTAAAATCCTTAGAGAGAACAAGACATTCAGTGTCAGTAAAGAGAACATTGTTCTTTTTGTCACACATTTGTGAGACACTAAAAAGATTATACTTTAGTTCTTGTACATAGTACACATCTTCAAAATCTAAATTTCCAGTTTTGATTGTACCTTTACCAGAAATTTTGCCACGAAAACCACCTCCAAAGGTAACATATCCTCCATTGAAAGCTTGAAAATCTGAAAGATAAGACATGTTGCCTGTCATGTGCCTTGAACATCCACTATCTGAGTATCCTTGATCTTCTTGTTTATCGGTTGAATGTTCCTGCACACAAATAAGAGTGTTAGTTTTCTTTGGGGATCCAAGCCATTTCTGACTTGGATCTGCCTCTTGCATCAATGTAATTTAATCTTTTAAGGACAGTTGATGCAACATTGGATTTAAGAATCCAACATGCTCTATGACTCACATGGTTCCAATTAATACTTAATGGTCGTGTTTCGGTTTTTAGATATATAGTTATCCTGACCTGATCAATACATTATTTCAATCACGTAAACTATTTTGACTTGTGTAACACCCCCTAAATTATGAGATAACAGCGGAAGACTAATTGGGGTATGAGAGGATTCGACACACGGTTAAGGTGGTTAAACCTTGTATACTTTGTGTGTAATGATATATTGAGTTTATATGATTAAGTACGCGGAATTTACTTAATCACACTTAGAAGGTTATGTATGTTATGGAAATGGAAGAATTATGTTTGTTACTTAACAATGAACAAAGAAAGTTTATCACCAAACGATTCAATATTATTCAAAATAATACGAGTGATCTTGAATTTATCACTAGGGTTACAAAGACCTTGAATCTTATGTTTCTAGACTTGTGATATATGTTTTTGTTTGTTCTATGTCTTAACAGATATGAGTTTGTATAGGCACGTACATAATCACTAGTCTAAGATCTCTTTTATAGTCCAAGAGATCTCTTACAATATTGCTTTATGTCTAATCAACACTTGTCTTACAAAAGATCAAGTCGAGCTAGTGTATGGAAGATTATATCTCTCAAGTTGTTCAAATGAATTAATGAAAGCACATGCATCAACTTGTTGACTGAGAACATATCTAGATATTATTTTTGCATAAGAGTGACTCATACAAATAATATCTTCTTCGATCTTATCCTTGTAGCAGCTCTATGACTCACTGATCAGCAGTACCATTTTCTACTAGCAGTACCTTCTACTTGAACTAGCAGTACCTTCTTGTTCTAGCAGTACCTTGATCATGAACTAGCAGTACCTTCTTCTTAAAGTATTTTCCCATACTCTAACTTCAGAATATTTAATTCCCAACAATCCTCCCCTAAACATGTGAATCATTTCAAACATGTTTTCTGAATTAAATGAGGACTTGAGAAGATCTTTCAAACACTTCATGAATCTGAACTATTCTTCTTATTCTGAACTGATCTGCTTTGTTCTTCTTTGACTTCAGCAATATCAAAACATTGAACCAAAAGATGGTGCAATTTCCTTGGATGGAGGAATTGTAAGAGGCAATGATTTCAACAAGTGAAATCATCTATCAGCATGCCTTTGCAAGTGATGAACAAACATAATGAACCGAATTGAAACTTTCCTTCGTTTGATCTAGATAGAACTTTCTCCTTTAGGAATGCTTCATCCCTTCTGAATATATGATCTATTCTTGTCATTTTCAACCTCTATGTCATCATCTTGTATGCTCTTATCTTTTCCTTCCTTTTATTGGATTATTCTTCCTTTTCTGGGCAATTATTTCCTTCCCTGAGATTGTAACCTCCCCTAAAGCAAATAACTTTTGTTTCCTCCCCTTGTTTGGAAGATCTCACTATGTACCTTTGACTGATCTATCAATGTGAACTTGTTGTCAAACAATATTGTACATGAAGCCATCAATTCCTTAAAAGTTTAAGTTGCTGTCCTCATCACTTCTAGGTGTGTTAACTCCTATGAGAGGTGAATCAGTGGACATTTGATTCATGGTCCATCAATGGATGTTTTTTGTGGAATCGCTTGAAAAACCTTGTTTAAGAAATTATTTGACTTAGCAGTATGTTCATGATTTTAGAATTGAAAAATCATACTGCTTCCAACCATTTTGAAAGGATTAAGTGTGTAACAGACACTTGATCAAAATTTCGGTTTAAAGCAACCTCTGGTTGTGTGAGAACCAATATTTTTCAGTTATAAATAACTGCCTGTGTAAAGATAAATCTATTCAAAAGATTTCCTTGACAGGGTTTCCAGCTCATAGCAATTGTTGCCTCTAACACAAGTGTTAGATTCACTTTTACTAGTTGTTCTTTCTATCAGATGTCCTTAGACTTGCTCATTATACTTGAAAGTATAAAATGATAGAAAGTGAGTTGCATCAGTTACTATCTGATCAACTAAGTCATCAATTCAATGTGAAATATTATAACTAGGTTTCAAGAAAGAAGTTTTAAGGAGTTTAAATTCCTAAACTCAGTCCATCATAAACCTACTATGTTAGCAATTGGATAAGCATTCTGCTGCTCCCATTTCACTTGAAATCTCCTTTGTGTTCACATATTCATACCTGAAATAGTTAGTCTAAAACCAAAAGAACAATGTACAAAGTACTTGTCTTGCATTAGAATAATCATAAGACCAACTGGATGAATAACACAATTTACATTTGTACTGGCAGCACCTTGTGCTTAGCCATACCTTATGATATATTAGCAGTACCTTATAAATCCAGCAGTACCAACAAAAATTTATGTACATAAACACATCATTTGAAAATATTTAAAGATTAAGCATTCCAATACTTGCTACTAAGTACTCAAATCTTCCAACATCAAAAGCTTTTGTAAGTAGATCTGCAAAATTGTATTCTGAAGCAATTTTCATTACTTGAATTAATCTTTTCTCATTGCAATCTCTAATAAAGTGATGTCTAATTTCAATGTGTTTTGTTTTAGAATGTTGCACTGGATTTCTAATAATACAAATTGTACTACTATTATCAATATGAATAACAGTGTTTAAGAAATTGTACCCATAGTCAAGAAGTTGGTTTTGAAGCCATAAGACTTGAGCACAGCAACTTGCAGCAGCTATATATTCAGCTTCAGTTGTTGAATTTGCCACACTTGTTTGCTTCTTACACTGCCATGAGACAAGTCTACATCCAAGGAATTGACATCCTCCAGTTGTTGACTTTCTGTCCAAGCTAGCACCAGCATAATCACTATTCGAAAATGCTACTAAGTCAAAAGGAGAGTCTCTAGAATATCATATACCCAACCTTGGTTGTCCTTTGAGATATCTAAAAATTCTCTTGACTGCAGTTAAATGAGAAACCTTTGGAGTTACTTGAAATCTTGCACAAACACAAACAGGGAACATGATGTCAGGTCTAGATGATGTAAGATACATCAAAGAGCCTATCATAGATCTGTAAGTGTGTACATCTACATTCTCTCCATCTTCATCTTTCAAAAGGTGCTTCTCTGAGTCCATTGGTGTGCTTGCCATTTTTGAATCAGCAAATTGAGACTTTCTAAGAATTTCTGCAACATATTTATCTTGAGAGATAAAAATGCCTTCAGATGATTATTTAATTTGCAAACCCAAAAAGAATGTGAGTTCTCCCATAGAACTCATCTGAAACTTATCATGCATAAGCTTCTCGAACTCTAAACACATTTCCTTCCTTGTAGATCCAAAGATAATGTCATCCACATACACCTACACTAACAGAAGATCCTTCTTGTGCTGTTTGATGAAAAGTGTCTGATCAATCTTTCCTCTTTGAAATCCATTTTCTAATAAATAGGAAGCAAGTGTTGCATACCAAGCTCTTGGTGCCTGATGTAGGCCATATAGAGCTTTCATTACTCTGTACACTTTGTTTGGATGGTCAGGGTCAATGAAGCCTGGAGGTTGTGAAACATACACCTCTTCTCCAATTGTACCATATAAAAATGCACTCTTGACATCCATTTGGTAGACTGTGAAGCCTAAAAATGAAGCATAAGCTAGAAACAGCCTAATTGCCTCAATCCTTGCTACTGGAGCATAAACTTCATCATAGTCTATCCCTTCTTCTTGTGTGTACCCTTGGGCTACTAATCTAGCCTTATTTCTAATAACTATCCCTCTTTCATCCATTTTGTTCTTAAAAACCCATCTAGTGCCAATCACCTTTTCATTCCTAGGTAAATCAACTAGCACCCAAACCTTTTGAATCTTGAACTGAAGAAGCTCTTCTTGCATAGCCCTCTACCCAGCTTGAATCATCTAGGGCTGTAAGAATGTTCTTTGGTTCCTTTTGAGAGAGAAAACATACAAAAAAACAAGAGTTTGAAACCTCATGCTGTTTTGAAGCATAAAGGGCATCAAGAAGCCCTTGTTGGTCTGAAGACATCAATTATTTCCTTGTCTTCACACCTGATTGTACATCTCCAATCACATTATCCAGGGAGTGGACTTTGTGAATCCTTATGTGTGGTGTAAAAGGAATTTGATAAGATGGTGGAAGATTACCCAAATCCACTTCATCTTCTTGGAACTCTGCTTCTCTTGAATTTGAAGGACCAGCAGTATCTTCAAATGAACTAGCCGTACCTCCAAATGTACTAACAGTACCTTTATAGATACTAGCAGTACCTTGCTCTGTCTCAACAGTACCATCAATATTTGAAATATTGAGATGTTCCTTTGTTCCATCATCCTTGTTGTCATCTTCAACATCTCCTTTAGCTTTACTAGAAGAAGATACATCATTTGTTGAAGTTGATTCCACACTTGCATTTGACCATATTGGCATTGTGCCATCATGTTGATCCTTTTCTAACTCTGCCTCATTTGTTGCTTGTGAACCTGAAAAATCATTAGTTTCTGCAACAACAGGTATATAATTCATAGAATTTGTTAGATACTCAAGATCAAATATCCATTTTGGTCCTTGGCCTACTACATTGGATTTGTTTTCCAAAAACTCCACATGTAGTTCTTCTTGTACTTTCTCAGTTCTTAAGTTGTAAACTCTAAAAGCTTTGCTAACAAGAGAATATCCAACTAAGAAACCTTCATCTGCTTTACCATCAAATTTTCCTAAATGGTCTAAGGTATTGAGAATTGTCATATGACATCCAAAAGGTCTAAGAAATCCTATTGCAGGAGTTCTACCATTAAAGAGTTCATATGATGTCTTGTTGTGAGGCTGCACAACTAAAACTCTATTTTGAACATAGCAAGCAGTGTTGATTGCCTCTGCCCAAAAGATTATAGGTAGCTTAGAATCAGCTAACATTGTTCTAGCAGCTTCAATTAGTGTTCTATTCTTTCTTTCAGCCACTCCATTCTGTTGAGGAGTTCTAGCAACACTATATTCTCTCCTAATACCTTTTTCTTTGCAGAAATCATCCATAACTCTATTTTTGAATTTTGTCCCATTATCACACCTAATGACTTTTACTTTCTTGCTTACTAGGTTTTCTATTTCTGTTATGAAAGTCTTAAGAGTGCTTGATGTTTCATCCTTAGACACTAAAAAGAAAACCCATGTAAATCTGCTATAGTCATCAGTTATAACAAGACAATATTTCTTATGTTGCATACTCCTTACTGAAACAGGTCCAAATAAGTCCATATGAAGCATAAACAATGACTGATTGATAGAGTTAAAAATCTTGGGCTTACAAGTGGCTTTGTGTTGTTTGCCTTTTAGACAAGCAATGCATGTTTGATCATTTTCAAATCTTTTGTGAGGTAAACCTCTTACCAAACCATTCTTAACAATTTTATTTATGGTTTTGAAATTAATATGACCAAGCCTTCTATGCCATAACATTGATTCATCCAAAGTGGCTTTTGCAACAAGACAAGTTAAATCCTTTTTAGGAATAATGTTCTTCATATCAACACTATACATATTGGCCTTTCTAGGAATTCTAAGAAGCACTTGACTTTCATCAGGCATCTTAAAATCCTTAGAGAGAACAAGACATTCAGTGTCAGTAAAGAGAACATTGTTCTTTTTGTCACACATTTGTGAGACACTAAAAAGATTATACTTTAGTTCTTGTACATAGTACACATCTTCAAAATCTAAATTTCCAGTTTTGATTGTACCTTTACCAGAAATTTTGCCACGAAAACCACCTCCAAAGGTAACATATCCTCCATTGAAAGCTTGAAAATCTGAAAGATAAGACATGCTGCCTGTCATGTGCCTTGAACATCCACTATCTGAGTATCCTTGATCTTCTTGTTTATCAGTTGAATGTTCCTGCACACAAATAAGAGTGTTAGTTTTCTTTGGGGATCCAAGCCATTTCTGACTTGGATCTGCCTCTTGCATCAATGTAATTTAATCTTTTAAGGACAGTTGATGCAACATTGGATTTAAGAATCCAACATGCTGAGGCCTTAACATCATCTTCCTCCTCTGAACCTGCATCATTGTTAGTATTTGTACCTGTAACAGGCACATAATTCATGGAATCTGAAAGACTGTCAATATCAAAGATCCCATCTGGACCTACACCTGCAACATTTGGTTTATTCTCCAAAAATTCTATGTGCAGATTTTCTTCTACTTGCTTGGTGCTTGTATTGTACACCCTAAAAGCCTTACTGTGCAGAGAATAACCAACAAAGAAACCTTCCTCAGATTTCCCATCAAACTTTCCTAGTTGGTCTTTGGTATTAAGGATAGTAACATGACAACTAAAAGGTCTCATAAAGCTTAAAGCAGGGGTTCTACCTCTAAGAAGCTCATAAGCAGTCTTATTGTGAGGTTGTACAACTAAAACCCTATTCAATACATAGCATGTAGTGCTAACTGCTTCAGCCCAAAATGAAACTGGTAGCTTAGAGTCAGCTAACATTGTCCTAGCAGCCTCTATAAGAGTCCTATTCTTCCTCTCAGCTACACCATTTTGCTGTGGGGTTCTAGCTACACTAAACTCCCTCTTAATACATTTTTCTCTGCAAAAGTCATCCATCACTCTATTCTTAAATTCAGTCCCATTGTCACATCTGATTATTTTAACCTTCTTATCAACTAGGTTTTCTACTTCAACAATAAGGGTCTTAAGTATTTCACTTGTCTCATCCTTAGTTTTCATAAAGAATACCCAAGAAAACCTACTATAATCATCAGTGACAACAAGGCAGTATCTCTTAAAATTCAAGCTATTCACAGAAGTAGGACCAAACAAGTCCATATACAACATATATAAAGCTTGAGAAATAGAGTTCTGGGTCTTTGGCTTACATGAGGCTCTGTGTTGCTTACCCTTAAGGCAAGAAACACAAGTTTGGTCATTGAGAAAAGTCTTGTTTGGTAAACCTCTTACCAACCCATGTTTAGCAATATTGTTAATGGTTTTAAAATTAACATGACCAAGCCTCCTGTGCCATAACATTGATTCTTCCAATGTGGCTTTTGCAACAAGACAAGTAAGTCCAACCTTAGGAACTAGTTTATTCATCTCAACACTGTATGTATTATCCTTTCTGGGGATTTTAAGCAATACTTGACTTTCATCAGGTAGCTTGAAATCAGGAGAAAGTATAAGACAATCAGTATCAGTAAATAAAACTTTGTTCTGTTTATCACAAATTTGTGATACACTGAAAAGATTGTACTTAAGTTCTGGTACATAATACACATTATCAAAATCAAGGTTACCAGTTTTAATTACCCCTTTACCAGTAATTCTTCCTCCAACACCACCACCAAAGACAACTGGTCCTCCATCCAGAGCAATAAAGTCTGAAAGATATGACATGTTGCCTGTCATGTGCCTTGAACATCCACTGTCTGAATATCCTCTATCTTCTTTACCATTTGAGGGATGTTCCTGCACACAAAATAAAGGTGTTAGTTTCTTTTGGGGATCCAAACCATCACTGGTTTGGATCTGCCTTGTGCATCAAGATGAGAAAACTTGTTTGAGGTCTTTGATGCACCATTGGGTTTGTCCCAATGTGCTGAGGCCTTGACAGCATTGCCCCTTTTTCCCTTAACATTTAAGTGCCTAGCAGTTGGAACTGCTGACCTAGCAGTTGGAACTGCTTGTTTAATCTTAGGCACCCACTTCTGATTAGTCATTGCTGTTTTCTGATAAAAATGCCTTTTAACTGTTTGTGCATGATTTGAAAATTGTTTTGCACTTGAAACAGTTTGCTTGTTATTAAACCACTTATTTTGACTAGCAGTTGAAACTGTTTTGATGCCAGTCTTTAACATAACAGCTTTAGGTGACATCTTATGATTAGGGTTTGTCAATCTAGTTGGACCATTTTGAGTTACCCTAGCATTGTTATTCCTGTTCACCCTTGCATTCCCAGTAACCCTCTTTTTCCATGGGTTAGAATCACAATAAGCAGCCATATGCTCAAAACTTCCACAAACAAAACATACTTTTCTAATCATAGCAAACCTATCATCTATTTTCTTAGATTTTGAGTGATTCCAGTTCCTATGACTACTCTCAGAACTTGATGATCTGTTCTTAGTCCTATACATCTCAGCATATCTAACATTTTTCCTAACTGGTTTTATGTTTTCAGTCTTAACCACTTTAGGAGCATGTTTAACTTCTACCTTAACAACATTAGGTTTTTCCTTAACCTCTACATTCTCATCATCAGATGTCCACTCCTCAATAGTTGGTGCATCTGAGTTCCTATCAGAGGACATCTTTTCCTCAGAAAGAGATTTATCACTAGCACTCACAAAAGAATCTTCTGCCTTAACAAATTTAACAGGATTCTCACTAATCTTAACACCATATCCAGGAAAATCCATATCCTTAAACTCTTCTAAACCTGTATGAGCTAAATTAATTCCTGGTGGAGCAAACATTCCTCTAAAGGGGGGTGCAACTGACTTATAACCTAAACCAGATTTAGCTTTGTTAAGTATTTGACTCTCTACAATCTCCTTAACTCCATCTGAAGTATATTCAAGAGTGTCTACACTTAACTGGATGTTTTCTTTCTCCTTTTTAAGCTTCTCTAGTTCATATACAAGTCCACTCATTTTATTATCTTTTATTTCCAATTCCCTCTTTAAAAGACCTATCTCATCAGTAAAGTTTGACTCATTCTGTTTGTAAAACACAATTTGTTCTTCCAAAACAGCTAATCCTCTTTTATGATTTGACAGACTAAAACTTATTTGATTAAATTCAAATCTAAGATCATCATACTGTTTCTTAATATTTTCATAATCTTTTAAAGCATGACAAGAGTTAGAACATTTTTCAGGTTTATATACCTCAGTGTCTGAGAAAGCCATCAAACCCAAGTTAGCTGGTTCCTCTTCTTCCTCCATGAAGCTCCAATCAAATCCAGCTCCATCTACAGCTACCATAGCCTTGGAAGAAGTCTCTTCAACATTAACTGTTCTCCTTGACCCTTGCTGATTCTTAAACCCTTGACCCTGGTTGCTTTGTTGTCTTGGACCTCTACATTCCCTGGCAAAGTGCCCCATCTTATGACAATTAAAGCATTCCACCTTAGACTTATCATACCCTGCAACATCTCTTCCATTGAAGGTAATCTTATTCCCAGTCCTCTGGTAATACTTCTTAGCCCTGATGCTTATCAAAGCCAACTGCCACTTTAAATCCATAGCTTCCAAAACATCTTCAGCAATTTGAAGAAGATCTTCATTAAAGATCTTTGACCCATTAGACTGTTCTGAAACAAAAGCATATATGGTCTCTTCAGACAAACCAGCAGTGCTAGTTTTTACACTAGCAGTGCTAACTGTTGGTATAGCAGTACCAACTGCTTCTTCATCTTCCTGATTAGAACTGTTTGAAGAAGA
This sequence comes from Artemisia tridentata subsp. tridentata, assembly GCA_021014915.2. NCBI lineage: Eukaryota > Viridiplantae > Streptophyta > Magnoliopsida > Asterales > Asteraceae > Artemisia > Artemisia tridentata. The sequence continues at coordinate 16,684,834 of CP139507.1, read as the reverse complement.
TACAAAAGCCATATTCCCTGATCTGGAACTGGTGCTACCACTCTTCTTGACCTTTTGCTCAACAATCTTGAGATTATTGTAAAGCTCATTCATTGTCATGTTCTCCAGCTCTGGTTTATTGCTCCAAACCACAACATAAGTGTTCCATTCAGCAGGTAAACTATTTAGAAACTTCATGTTGAGGTCTTCTTGAGGTATCACAATCTTCAACACAGTAAGTTGACTGATGATCTTTTGAAGCCTATTAAAGATATGATCCAAAGTTTCATTGCTTGATGCAGTGAAGTTCTCATAAATTTGCTTGAGTAAGGTTTTCTATGCCTTTTTGGTAGCTTCATTGCCACCAAATCTTTCCACCACTGCTTCAAAAAGAGTTTTAGCCGACTCGTAATGGCTAAAGTTCAGCACTTGATCATTAGGAATTGCCATTAGTAACAAATTCCTAGCCTTCTGATCATTCTTCTTCTTGATTCTCTCCTCGTTTGTAACTGGCTCAGTGTTAAGCTTTGTGACCTTGGAACCATCAACACGTGTTTCTTCAACAGCAACTGGTTTGAAGGAATCACCATTGATAATAATATCCCATAATGCATAGTCTTGCACCATGAAGTATTGCTCTATTCTGAGCCGCCATAAATCGTATTTATTCTGTTTCAGCATGGGGAGTTTAGCAAGGATTGAGGTTTGAGGTGTCTCCATGTCCATCTTCTTGGATTGCTAGTGAGTAAATACTTCTGGTTCTTCTAGACTCAAAGTATCAGAAACCTGTCTCTGATACCACTTGACCGGATCTAAACACACACTTTGTGTTGGGGATACTTTGAGTATATACTTGATAGCACGCGGAATTTACTACCAAGTACTTAGAAGAATATGAGTTTGTGTCTGGTGATTGATTAAGTAAAACAATAAGAACAACGATATTAACCAAACTATCACTTCAATATATCGAACGATTACAATTATGAACGTGAAGGATATTAGGTATTAGATGTATTCGATCTGAATGATATATGTATATTTTTCAAACCCTAATCTAAGGATCTCCTTTTATAATGTAAAGAGTCCTGTACAAGTTAAACATCTAACCGAATCATTCTATATCAATAAGATATATACCATATCTTTTCCATAATTATCTTCACACGGTTTCACCTTGATCTGTTAAGCAGTCCTAACTGTTCTTCAACCGTACTAACTGCTTAAGTTTAATTCCCAACAGTTCTTGTGGTGCCCCTTCTCGCCACAACCGTAGCACACTATTTCTACTGGCTGTAAGTTCGCATCCGTGGCTCTGCAGTCATTAGTTTTATGGCCCATTTTTTGGCACTTTCCGCATTGGGAAGGACAAGACCCAGTGTGATGCATCCTGCATCGGTTACACTGGGGTAGTGTCCCGGCATAGCCCTTTCCTTCTGTGGGCACAGCCACATAAGCCCTGGTGGTTTCCTGACGGCGTTTCTGCTGGTGGCGGTGGTTATTTTGGTTTTGCTGATAGTTGTTGTGGTTGTTTTTGTTGTGAGTGGTGGTTCCATGATCATTTAGCTTTCTCTTATGATCATTGTTGTCAGAGGTAGAACTTCGTCTGATTTCTCGATCCAATAATCGCTGTGCAAGTGTTATTGCGTCTTCAAGAGTTTTTGGGTTTGATGAGGTGACGTTCCCCTCAATGCTCTGGGGTAGTCCCTCCACGTACTGTTCCAATGTCTTCTCAATGTCCGGCACCATAGCTGGACATAACACTGAAAAATCCTGTAACTTCCGGTTGTAGGTTTTCAGATCATTGCATTTCACTACTAGCTGGACAAAACACATCAAACCACGACATTACAATCTGAAAATCGACACTCTAATAATATGGTGGGAGGACAAATAGGAGGTACAATAATATGTACATGTCGTGTTTAAAAATTGGAAGAAAACGAGGGCGTTTGGGGTGCTCCTTGGTCGACTGAAATGTAATAAAAATAGAAGATTGGGCTTTTGGTGGGCTGATGAACAGTAACCGGATGGGGTTGTGGGCTCAATTTAGTCTTGGCCCTTTTAGTGTTTATATTATGTGTTTTGATTTAATAATTTCGCGTGTGAGCTCGTCCCATTATTTGGTAATTTACGTGATAACGTTTTTTGCGTTAAGATAATATAATAAAGAAAATTTTAAATTTTCCCGTAAAAATGGTGATTAAAAATAGTGACGGAGATTAATATATAATTAATCGTTGTTAATTATGGGAAATTTTTGCAGTTTGCTACAACTTGGTTCTTATGTTCCTAGCGAAGTATATAAATGTATTATCAATTTTTAGTGGTCTATAGTTTTAATTTTATCATAACACAAGTCAAATTACAATTTCAATTTCCTAGTTCAATGCAGAAAGTTTGGCAACACACTGCAGTCCCACGGAAATGACCATAAGTAGAGTTCTACAACCCCGATTGAGGTGAGGTTTTTGTCTACGTTTAAGTCTAGATGTTACCTACATTTCATAAAACTGGGCCGACTACCAAAAATGAACACAACAGTACTCTTTTTCCAAAATAGATCTGGTGTGCAGATTTTGACACCTTTTACCATTTTAGCTCTAGTTTACTCATCGGGATGAGATATGAGGTGCGCCACCCGGCGAAACGACCAAAACACATAGCTCTACAGGATTATCCTATTGCCTTAACCTCAAAGTTTACTGAGATGATAAGTTTAGACATTCTTTGGGGTTGTTGTAAATTTCAGATTCATACAAGCTACTTAGTGATACACCCCGTGCCCGCTTAGACCAAAAACTAAAACTTTTTACGCGGAAACGCTTGACTTTTACGGACATCTGGTTACTCTTTTGCAATCTGACAGAAATCTATAAACTTACAGACCATGAGACTAATTTTAAATGAAACTAGACTCAATTACCTTCAAAACGACGGGTGGCACGACCCGTGACGAATTACGGTTTAAAAGATATGATTTTTACAATTTGACGGGTTATGCATTAAACCCATTTTGACCCATTACACTACAAACCATCTATACCAATTCATTTTCCCACCAAACTTGGTCAACATCATTACTTTAACATATAAAACATGTTCCATAAACACTTGACCCGTTTACAACCCAAAATGGGTACTTTTACACTTTTACCAAACACCCCCTTAACTTTGACCCTAAACACATAAAACATACTTTGACCCATCGGTTGACCACCAAATCAATAGGACAACCTTAACATAACATTTGCCACACGGCTACACTATACCAACCAATAAAAGACCAACGGGGGTACAAACTTTACACATGAGCTCGGTATTCTACCTAAGCTCCTAAACACATATTACCTTTAATCTTGTATATCCAATTCCATAATCCATGATCCCAAGCCATAGCTACTCTTCTAACATCATACGATCCTACTCCTTCTCTTTACCTTTGCTAACTTCGCCAATACCTATCAAGAAAACATAACATCTATACATATAAGGAAAACGCTTAGTAAGTACATGGAATAACAACAATATAATGTATGATAAAATCATACCATAACCATAACCATAACCATATCCATATCCATATCCATATCCATAACCATAACCATATCCATATCCATATCCATATCGATATAGGGGCACATACCATACGCCAACATAGTCGGCCCATACATGATTCAACCCATAAAGTCGAATCCCATATCATATCCATATCAATATCTCTAGTAATGGATCCAAAACTAGCTAACGCACCCTATATCCCATATATCATCATTACCATGTAATAATACATGATAAAACCATATAACATACATAATTATCATACAAGAAATATGATAATACAATATAAACATGTTAAACCATATACTTACCTCAATTCTCTCTAGCACAAGGGTTCCCACTTCCTAATTGCTTCCTATACCATAATTGCCATGAATTAAGGATCAATAACAATACTAGTATGATAATTCATCAATCCTTAACCTCATACCATAATTCAATACATAAACCCTAACTCAAAATTAAGGGAAACATACTTACTTGTGATGGGGTTAATCAAATTAATGGTTCTTAATGATTGAAACACTTGAAATTGACTTGAATTGGCATCAATTGATGGAACAGTAGCTTCCCTCTTATTTTCTCCTGGATGAACCGACTTTTAAGCTATATCCAACTAATTCCAGTTTTTTTTTTTTTTAAAGATTACTTCATAAGTAGGAAACTACTTTGACTCTATGGCAATAATAGTCCCTCTAGTTCCATCTCTTCTATATTGACCTCATAACTACTTACTACTTATACTACAACACATAACTTATATATATACATAACATATAATTACATATTTAGTACCTGGTCGGGATACGGGTGTAACAATTCACCCCTCCTTAAAATAAGATTTCGTCCTCGAAATCTATGCTTGAAAAAGATGTGGATACTTGTTCCTCATCTTCTCTTCCGTCTCCCACCTATTAATCGTGCCCTTACGTTTGCTAAGCCAATCCATACGAATAATAATATTAAACTCTCCGAGCATTATAGAAATTAGGTCAATCCTAACAATATTCTTATCGATCTCTAACTCAACGTTACGGTACACACTAGACGCCACAACAACCTTACTATTAGCAATTCACACTATAAGGCATAATCATATACATAACCAAAGCAAGAAAGGCATATCTATCCTTATACTAATGCCCTAGCTTGTCACTCATGTATCACCTAAATGAATTCAATTTCACATATGTCACCTATTTTTATCATTACGGTGGCCAGGCGTAATCATAAAAATAATTAACATATGTGTCCTCAAAATCATTCAAATAATACACAAATAACAAACACTAACTCTAACGCATCTATACAAGGTCTAAGTCTAGGAAATCCTAAACTGGAATCCTAAATCTCTTAGACCAAAAACTATAACTTTACACATATCGTCAACTATAACACATACTGTTAGGAACACGTTTTAATTATTTACAAGTCTTGTTCATTTATAATGTTGCAAGTTTAATAGGATTATATTGTTTGTAATTATGGACCGGTCCATTAGTAATCCATGGACCGGTCACAATAGATAGTTCATGTTAGTAACATGCATGGGAATATTCCTAGAATGATTCCCTCCCATTGCCTATAAATACAAGGCATGGGGTGCACTCTTATTGTCGGTTTTTCATGTATTTGTGCGGAAGCTATGCTCGTGTAAAGTTTGATCAAGTGAAAAGCCTACCATTCTTATTCTTCTCTTCTTAGTTCTCTTCTCTAGTCCAGCTTATTAGCTTATTAGCTTATTGTTCTTTCATAAGTAGCTTATTAATAGAAATAGTAGTACGTGAGTATTTAGCCTTAACGTGTGTGTGTTTGAGATCTAAACGGGAACCTACAAGTGGTATCATACGCCAAGGGATTATTAGGATAGTGTGTTTGAGTCGTTAGTATTAGTGATTACGTTGGTTTTTTAAGATCTAGTAAAGTTTTAGTTCAAATCTTTACGTTATAACTCTTATTTGTGTTGATAAATCACTTTGAGTCGTTCAAACTTTCACAAATCTTCGTCCACTTTCATTATCTAATCGTTAAACAAGCTTAATCTTCGTTAAAACTATTGGTTACTAATCGTTTAACGTCAAAAACAATAGTGATTTTTGGTCATTTGAATGATTTAGTGTAATCCGTATTATTAGCGATTGGAAAAAGTTGATGAAAAGTGCTACTTTGGTTTCTGAGTGAACTTCGACAAAAAGGGGTTTTATCGCAGTTGGCAATCAAGAAAGATTAGGGTTTCATCGCAGTTGCAAGTTAACTAAGGGTTCTATCGCATTTGGCAATCAAGATAGATTAGGGTTTCATCGCATTTGGGAGATCTTCGATTATCGCATTTGAGACTCAGTATTGTACTTTCTTGTATTAGAAAGATTACATACTTCGACTTGGTTGCTTCTCTTCTCTTGTATTAGAGATTGAGAATTTATCGAAATTGGACTTGTGATAAAATTATCGCAGTTGCTATAAATTATCGCAGTTTGATTTCTTATCTTATCGCAGTTGATATTTTATCACTCTATAAGATAATTTTTCAAATTGTAATTGTTTATCGCACTTCATAGTTTTTTATCGCATTTTCTACTTTCGTTATCGCTATTGAAGATTATCGCACTTGGTGAATTGTCCTTATCGCATTTGGTGAATTGATATTATCGCACTTGGTGAACAGTACCTATCGCATTTGAACAAAATCTTTTGGATTTTTCAAAATCAACTTTCCATAACTCATCAACACATATCTTAATTATCTTCAAGATCCAGATATGTCTCAACCACCTCACTTCAATTACTACTATCAGCTACAGCAACATCCTCAACAACAACAATTCCATCCTCAGTATCAACAACAACAAGCATTCGTACAACAGCATCAATTTCTCTCTCCACCACAAGTATCCCCACAACAAATCATGCAACAGAATCAACAACTGCAGAACTATTCATCCTACTCCAGAGAACCTCATTGGTTTAACAAGATGTGTGAAGCAATTAGTAGTCAGCAATCACGTCATGAAGCTGGAAGTCAAGAAACTCCACCAATGCTAACTCCGGGTAACTACGTGCAGTGGGCTAGTAGATTCCTCAGATTCGTTGAACTGAAAAAACCCCATGGTCAGTATCTCAAGAAGGTCATTGAAGAAGGACCCTATCCCATTCCAGCTACTGTAGTTTCAGCAACTCCAGAGAGAGAAGAAACATCCACACCCATTCCGGTTGCCAACTACACAACTGAGCAAACATTACAGCAAGAGGCAAACCAGTTGGCTATGTCTTTCATACTTCAAGGAATTCCTAATCCTATCTACCGAAGTATTGATGCTCAAAAGACAGCCAAAGATATGTGGGAACATGTTCATCTTCTCATGGAAGGAACAGAGTTAAACCAAGAAGACCTTGAGTCCAAATTATATATGGAGTACACACACTTCATCATGGAACCAGGGGAGACCATTGAATCTTACTACCACCGTTTCACCAACATTATCAACGATCTTGATCGTCATGATATCAAGTTACCAAAAATTGCTATCAATTCCAAATTCCTTGGATGCCTTGGTCCTGAATGGCAAAAATATGCAACATTTGTGAGGCAAACAAAGAAAATTGGTGATGTCAAATACGGACTCATGTATGATTATCTCAGACAACATCAAACAGAAGTGGATAAAGAAATTGCAGCACGAGGAGGTTTCACACCAGCACCAACACCAAATTCACTTGCTCTCGTTGCTCAATCTAACTTCTCTTTACCACAACAGGAATTTGGCAACTCATCTTTTCAACCAACCATTCCACCCCAACCTCATAATCAAATCATTCCTTATGAAGCACCACAACAATACTCTGATAACCAGCTGGTTCCATACAACAACACCGATTCAGTAATGTACTCAAATGCAGACTATGATGAAGAAGAGGATGCTTTCAATTCACTTAATGAAGCATTTGGATTGATTGCTAACGCATTTGGAAGATTCACCAAATCCAACAACCGTCTTCGTTCATCTTCAAATACAAGGAATCAGGCAGTTGTTCATGATGGCAGAGTTGAAGTTCAGAATAGGTCTTCAGGTCGATATGGTTCGGGAAATCGTGGATATGGTAATCAAAGGGTTCAGTCAGGAGGTAATAGGTACAATACTGCAGGGGCAAACAGAAACAGTATGGGGAATGTTCAGAGAGGAAATTCGAATGTTGGGAATGGTCAGAAAGGCATTGCTAATACATCTATCACATGCTACAATTGTGGGGGGAACGGTCATATGGCTAATACTTGTCCGAAGCCGAGAACAATGGGCAGTCAGTATCACAAAGAGGCTCTTATGATGGCACTCAAAGATGAAAGGGCAGCTGGAATGATGACTCAGAATGATCAAAGTTTTATGGCAAATGTGGAATCAGATGATGAGATGGAAGACCTCGAGGCAAATGCAGCAGTCATGCTTATGGCTAACATGCAAGAGATGAATATGTCCGAGTCAGGCCCGGTTTATGATACCGATGGTATTTCTCAGGTACCTGATCCGATATGTCTTATTCATGAAATTGCTTCACCGTCTGCATCTTCATCTACAAACGAAACTTTTGTTCAAAATGAGTCATTATCATCATCATCCGATGATCAAGATAACACGGTTGTATCATTTGATGATGATAAAACAGTTGTTTCCTTTGATGATCTCATCGATGATGCTAATTGTGATCATATTGAACAAAAAGATCCTTTGAATGATCAAGATTCGGAATTACAGGCCTTGTTATTGACCACCCAGTCACAAATAGAAAAATGCAATGACATCAATCAGAAACTCAAAGAGAAAATTGCAGTGTTAACAAAGGATAATGAGTGCTATAAACTACAACTTTCTGGATATCTTAAACAAGATAAACGTGAAAAAAGTTTTGAAAAGGCTTTCCAACAAGAGTACGTAAAAGTTCAAAATTTAGAAAGTCAAGTTCGTGAGCTAACCATTGCCAAAGCTGAACTTTTCTCTCAGAAAGAAAAGGATCAATTGGAGTTTAAAATTCAAATTGAGACTTTACATTCTGAATTGTTGAAAACTCAATCTGAGCTTTCTGCATCTCAGAAGGATCTTCTTGAAGAAAAGAAAGCCAATCGGAAATGTGTTGACTCCTATCTTGATCAAATTCTGGATTTGGAAACCAAACTCAAAGACTTTCAAAATGTTGTGTATAAAACGGGTAATTCTGTAACGCAAATTCAAAAGAATGTTGTAAAACCAAGTCCTAAAGGAGTAAGTTTTGCACTTGGCAGTGACACACCCCGCAATTTACACAAAGCACTCAAAGAAAATCCTAAGTTGTACAATGCAACATTTCTGTTAGATGATTCCTTTCAACGTGTTGTTATGTATTCTGTTGATGAAGAAACTGATTTTCTTGAAAACAAGATTGAGGGTCGATCAAAGTCACAAACAAAGTTTTCAAACGTACATTACGATTATAATGCACGACCTCATTTGAGCAAATCATTTGTTCCTCCTAAGGATCATCCAGAACAAACGTTAACATACACAAACATAAGTGCTCCCTCGTCTATAACTTCTGATCCTACGACTGGTGTACAATTTAAAGATTGTTTGACAGAGGATCTTGTTGATCCACAAATGCCTAAAGAATGTCGGGTTCTTCGATATTTTCAGACATTTATGGATGACATTTCTCGTTTGGAGAGTGAAATTGAGTTCAGTTCTCAAATTCCTATCTCGTCTTTTCTTTCTCCTGTTCAGAAAGAAAAGAAGGAGATTCTTCAAAAGAAAATTCTTCCTCATGTCAGAAATCTGAAAAAGGGTGCAACAAGATGGGAAGAGGAGTTACATACGGAATTAGCATCTATAAAATCCATTTTCAAAGCTAAAGATGACAAGGTTCAACGTCAAAAACTTCAAAAGAAATTTTTAGCAAACGAAAATGATCGACTCTTGAAAAAAGTCTTGTGTTATGACGTAGTCTCTGTGATTATGAATTCGCTCTATGAATCTGGTAATGCTTTAATTTTGAATAATCATGCTGTGGATATTAAGATGTTGCATATGGAGATTGATAATCTGATACATGAGAATGAGACTCTTCGACAAATCAATGGTGATGTGGAAAACACAGTTTTTAATCTTCAAAAACGGTTGGACTGGTGTCAAAAACTAAGTCTTGAATTTGAACTCAAATTTCAAAATCTCATGGGATCCCTATCATTTCAAAACAGTCATGAAGAAAACAAAGAAACAAAGGCTTTCTTAAAAGTTAAACTGTTTAAAAATGAAAAAGACCTGGATGAAGTTATTCAAAACAGAAATGACACAGTCTACCTAAACAGGAAATTAGATTCACAAAATCAAGAGTTCCAACACATCATTATTGATTTGAAGAAGAAGATCAGAGTTTTAGACAAAAGCAAAACAAACAGTCATAAGATTGCACCAGGAATGTATGTAGTGGACAAAGAACTTACCCAAGCATCTGACACAACCACTGATTCAGCTACTTGTGATTCCACAGGACTAGAAACCACCTCTAAGATCAACCACTCCAAGACTCACAAGAAACAAAGGAAGAATAGAGTCAAGAAATCTAAGAAGGAAGTATCTAAGTCTGAAGAAGTCCAAGAAAGTAGTTTGAATAAAACAAATGTAACATCACTAGAATTGCACTTACCTGAGTCTAGTTCTAGGAATGATGTAACAGATGATAACTCTTTGCATATTAATGAAGATGCTTTGGTTGATGCTACTTGTATCTTTTGTCGTCATAGCATACTATCTGGTAATCATACAAAATGTGTTGCTAAAACTTTGCTGACTAAGAGAAAGAAACGAACTAGTGGCGCTTCCTCTAGGCTTAAAACCATTAAGAAATCCATTTTAGGAATGCCCCCACTAGATGTTTCTGAGGAGAAAATAGAAAAGCCCCAATCCAAGACCAAAAAGTCACCTAGTGCATACCTTAGGAAAAAGGCAGAGACTAGTTGGACCTGGCAACGCTGGTTACAGAATACTTTTGATTTCAAATGGTTACCTAAAGTACTAACATCTTGTGTAACTAACCCAGCGGATCCAACCGTTATCAATTCTCCACCTGTTTCCGATGTTTGTGATGCAGGTGATTCAAATCGTCCTTTGGATTGTTGATAGCGGGTGCTCCCGACATATGACCGGCAATCTCAAACTTCTTCAGAACTTTATTGCAAAGTTTATTGGAACGGTCAGATTTGGGAATGATCACTTCGCTGCAATTATGGGCTATGGGGATTATATTAATGGGAACATCGAAAATCAGTCGTGTGTATTATGTTGAAGGTCTCGGTCATAATTTGTTCTCCGTGGGACAATTCTGCGATGGAGACTTGGAAGTAGCATTCAGGGAGAAAACATGCTTTATTCGTGATCTTCAAGGGAACGACCTTATGAAAGGGAAACGCGGAACAAGTCTGTATTCTATCTCCTTTGACGGCATGACAGCTTCTTCTCCTATTTGTTTACTCTCCAAGGCTCATCCCACAAAAGCTTGGTTATGGCACAAAAGATTGTCTCATCTCAATTTTAAAACCATGACTGATCTTGCCAAGAAGAAATTAGTTGACGGTCTACCAAAATTCAGATATGCCAAGGATCACTTGTGTTCTGCTTGTGAACAAGGGAAAAGTCATCGTGCCCATTTTCCTCCCAAAACAGAACACAGCACAGACCATGTCCTACAACTGCTCCATATGGATTTGTGTGGTCCGATGCGCGTTCAGAGTATTAATGGGAAGAAGTATATTCTGGTAATAGTAGATGATTACTCCAGATGGACTTGGGTCTATTTTCTTCGGACTAAAGATCAAGTTCCTTCTATCCTCATCACGTTTCTCACCAAGATTCAAGTTCAAGTCCGTAACACCGTCCGAATCATCAGAACAGATAACGGGACTGAATTTAAGAATCAAATCATTCGGGATTTCACAGAGAAACATGGGATTGTTCATCAGACTTCCATAGCTCGCACTCCGGAACAAAATGGTGTAGTTGAAAGACGAAACCGGACGCTCGTGGAAGCAGCTCGAACTATGCTGATCAATGCCCAATTACCGGATTATCTTTGGGCTGAAGCTGTCAACACTGCCTGTTATACTCAGAACCGTGCAATGATCACCAAAAGACACACCAAAACACCATATGAGATTATACAAGGGAGAAAACCAAACATCCACCATTTTCACGTCTTTGGAGCTCTGTGTTTATCCGAAGAATGATAAGGATGATCTTGGTAAACTTAAGGCTAAAGCAGATATTGGGATCTTTGTTGGATACTGTGAGAACTCCAAGGGATATCGTATTTGGAATCGTCGGACTGGAGATATTCAAGAAACCATACACGCTAATTTTGATGAACTCACCGAAATGGCTTCTGAGCAAGACCGCTTAGAACCCGCTCACAACCGTCTAAACTTTCCTGAATCTTCATCTGCACCCCTACCTTTCAACAGGAAGGATCTAGAAGATTTGTTTGCACCAATGTTTGATGACGTTCATGTAACTAGTGCATCAGATGCTTCCACCAATTCCGCTGCTCAACAACTTCCGTATCAAGCACCTGATCCATCCGCATCTACACCTACAGTAGTTATTGATGATGCACCACAACCTGAATCATCATCATCAATGGAGAAAACACCTCAACCAGCAGTTGAAGATTCATCCCCCATTTCTAACAATGTTCCACCACCAACAGGATATGACGGGAACGCCTTCTTTAATCCATTTGCTCCACCACCAACTGTTCCAGATTCCGGAGAATCATCATCGAGCAACATGGACCCGTCATATCATCATCACAACGTTCAACACTACCCATCAACTCATAAATGGACACGGGATCATCCATTAGTAAATGTAATTGGCAATCCAGATAAACCCGTAATGACCCGACAGAAACTCCACACAGATGGTGAAACATGCATTTATGCTCTCACTGTTTGTCAATCTGAACCGAAAAATATCAAAGAGGCCTTGACTTACGACAATTGGATTGAATCAATGCAAGAAGAGTTGGATCAGTTCAAGAGATTAGAAGTTTGGGAACTCGTTGAAAGACCAGATGGAGTTTATGTTGTGGGATTAAAATGGATTTGGAAAAATAAGCTGGATGCAGAAGGAACGGTTATTCGGAACAAGTCTCGGTTGGTTGCTAAAGGGTATAGCCAAGAAGAGGGAATTGACTTCGAGGAATCCTTTGCTCCAGTGGCTAGGCTAGAGGCAGTGAGAATGTTTCTGGCATACGCGGCTCATAAGAACATCACAGTTTATCAAATGGACGTGAAGACAGCATTTTTGAACGGACAACTTCGTGAAGAGGTGTATGTTTCACAACCAGAGGGCTTCGTCGATCCAGAACATCCACAACACGTTTACAGGCTTAAGAAAGCTCTCTACGGCCTTAAACAAGCCCCGAGGGCATATGTATCTCACAGGTAGCAGACCGGATGTTGTATTTGCCACATACCTGTGTTCACGCTATCAATCTAACCCAACAGAAAGACATTTATCTGCTGTTAAAAGAATCCTTAGATACATCAAGGGAACCATTAATTTGGGGATCTGGTATCCAAAGGATTCTGGTTTTGCACTAACTGCTTTTTCAGATGCGGATCATGCGGGATGTATTGATACAAGAAAGAGCACATCTGGTGGTGTTCAATTCCTCGGTGATAAGCTGGTGTCCTGGCAGTCAAAGAAACAAGATTGTACGTCTCTATCATCAACGGAATCAGAATATGTAGCCATGTCTGCCTGTTGTGCTCAAATCATTTGGATGCGATCACAACTGATGGACTATGGTTACATATTCAACAAAATACCGATGTACTGCGACTCCAAGAGTGCCATAGCTATCTCATGCAACACAGTCCAACATTCCAAGTCCAAACACATCGCTCTCAGATATCACTTCATCAAGGAGCATGTGGAGCAGGGTACCGTTGAGCTGTATTTTGTGGGAACGGAACACCAATTGGCGGATCTTTTCACGAAGGCTTTACCTCATGAACGTTTTGTGAAATTGGTTCACCAAATTGGAATGCGATGTTTGACTCCTCAGGAATTGTCAAATTTTCTCAAAAACTAATATTTGAGTCAAACATCCAAAACTATCTTGTAAATATATATATACCAAAAAAAAAAAAAAAAGTGCAAGTACAATTCCTTCTCCAACACTCTGTTCATTTTTCAATTTTTTGAACACGTGTTGAGGGGGAGACATAATTTTTCCAAAATATTAAAATTGTACTTGCATATTTTCAGAAATTATTGTTTCAACAAGTTTTTGGTGATAAGATGTTAAGATAGAAAACTATGTGCCTTAAATGTAACAAATGAGACTTAGTTTTTTAGCATGATGATGGTTTAGGACCTAGTGATCAAAGTTGCTTAGGTTAGGGGACTTAATGTGTAAAATAGTCAAAGTTAAATGTTAGATATTTAAACCGCAGTTATTGCTCTGCTATTTTTCACCAACCGAATTAAATTCACCCCACCAACTATCATCAACGGCCAACAATCATTCCACCAATCCGAACAAGATCTTTGATTTCTGTGAGTATTTCTGTGTTTATAATGCTAATATAAAAGATGGTTTTGAATTATATCATGATCCAACGGCTAGAACACCCAAAATTGAACAAGTTAGTTCTAGGGTTTGCGTTAAAAGAAAGGATTTTGATTAAGGATGTTTGTGATGAAAAGGATTGCACGATAATACTTTTACAATGCTAGAGAACCTTTATTGCATGCTTAATCGTACCCAGAAACCACAAATTTGTCGAATTGATTTTTAGGGTTTAAGCAACGATTTGGGGAAAATTTTGTGAATGTGTTTTTGTGTAATGTGCTTATTGAAATATTGTTGTCTGATGTTTAATTGAGTATTGCCATGCTTGAATCATACCCAGAAACACTTTAAGAGATTCGATTGAAGTTTAGGGTTTATCAAGAACAAGAACACAAGCAGATTTGATTCTTGATTATTTGTGGTTCGTATATGTCATAACTTAGTCCAAATGATTAAAATAGTCATCTAAGTTGATTGTGAATATCTGTGGACATATAACATAAGTAATAATGAATCACGATAAAGAATTTGAGTGTTTGTTCATCATTACAAATCTATCGCAGTTGAGAAAAGTGTTCGATAACTCTTGTATTAGAGTTTATCGAAGTTGGCCAAAATTATCGCAGTTGTGATAGTTATCGCAGTTGTGATAGTTATCGCAGTTAAGATAATTATCGCAGTTGAGATTTTTATCTTGATTGGATTGATTATCTTGATTGATATAATTATCGCAGTTGAATGATTATCGCAGTTGGATAATTATCGCAGTTGGGATGTTTATCGCAGTTGGGATGATTATCGCAGATGGGATGATTATCGCAGTTGGATAAATATCGCAGTTGGAGTTGTTATCTTGATTGGATATTTATCGCAGTTGTTATAGTTATCGCATTTGTTATATTTATCGCAGTTGTCTTTGATTATCGCAGTTGTGATCTGATGTAGAATTTAATCAATTTCCTTAGGTATATTTTTATATACTTATTGAAATTTATCAAATTTTATTGAATTTGGCTAATTCTTGATAAATTCTTTGATCAAGCATATATCAACTAATCATAAATACAATAGGGTGCCATGTGTTGTTCTTTAAACTAACAATTTTCTAACAAACATGCATTCTGTATACTTGAATATGATTGTTGATTCAGATACACATCAATGGCATCTTCCCAACAACAACCACTTCCTGCTCTTACCAAAGAAGAAGTCTTTCCTCGTGGGTATACTCTGGAAATAGGGAAGAACAATTCAAGGGTAGAATTGGACAAGATCAAATGTTCTGATCCAAGTTGTCAGATTGCTATAGAGATTCTCAAAGCTCACAAATGCAGGGATATTCTTGACAGCTCAGACACTATTCCAGAGCTATATATTCATCAATTCTGGGATACCTTCACTAAGAGCAATGATGACAAGTACTTTACTTGCACACTGGATCGGAAGCAAATCAGAGTTACACCTGCTACTCTCAGAAAAGCCTTGAAACTTCCAGAGGCACCTGAAGCTGCTGCCCGATTCCACCCAACACCTTCAGAGTCAGAGGTCATGCAATTCCTGGAGGATATTGGTTATGATGTTCAGCCTGATACACCATTAACCACAATCTCCAAGGTTAATGCCAGATACATTCCTCAACCCTGGAGGACTATCTTCTTCATCGTAACACATTCAATATCTGGAAGAGATAGTGGGTTCGAGCATCCAAGACTGGCTCATCTTCAAGTCTTATGGGGATTTCTAAATGAAGAACCTATTGACTTTGCTGCTCTTATTTGGGATGATATAATGTACTTACAGCGTAAAATTTTCAAGAAAATCCCATTTGTTCGATTCACCAAAGTTCTTATCAGCTACTTACTTGATCAACATGAAGACATTGATAAACGTCCTACAGATCAAGAAGTTCATGAATATAGCATGGATAAAACATTGGGCAAAGTTTATTTTCCGAAGGAGAGTACACGAAAGCAAGGTTCAAGGTTGCCAGAATTTTTGATGCCAGAAGAGGTTAGAGAAACAAAAGCTTATCATGATTATGATCTAGCATACCGTGAACGTCGTGTAGGTCTTGCCAAGATGGTTGAAGAACCTAAGTCTTCTAAGACTCGTTCAAAAGGTAAGACTAAGGCAGGAAGTGCCTCAAGTATCTCTAAACCTAAAGGTAAACATCCAAGATCAACATTCATCAAGAGGAAAGTACCCAGCAAACCACAGCCAAAACCAGAACCATACAGAATCATTGATGAAGATACAGAATCTAACTCTGAATCAACTGAATCTGAAGAAGAACATGTTTTTATGACTGAAGAAGAAGCTGAACTTCACAATCAGATCTCTAAGGAGAATGCACAAAAACAAAGTCTCAAAACATTAAGAGCAGATGAAGAGCGTAGAGCAAAGAAAGTATTGGAACAACAGAGAGAGTATGAAAGAACACATGGGGTTGGAAAATCACAAAATGTTCCTAAACCAGCTTCGACCCAAGACGATCCGGTTAATCAACCCGGAGGGTCTGGAGCTGAATCAACAAAGGTATCTTCACAGCAAACAAGTTCGGTTAATCAACCCGACTTGGGAGCATCAACTCATGAGGAACAAGAAAAAGATCAGGACAGCAACATTGTTTTATCTGACAAGGATATTTCGGATTCTATGTTTGATGACAATCCAGAAGAACAAATACGCAATGATGATAATGACGAATGGAACTTAGAAGAAGAAAAAGATATTCTTGGAGACAAAACAACTGAAGCAGCCAAAGATCTTGAAGAAGCGGCTAAACAGGAGGAAGAAAGAAAACGTAAGGAGGAGGCTCAAGCTAATCTGGAAGCAGATAGCTACCTTCGTTCTGACACTCCAACACCTCCTCCTTCCCCTCCAAAGGACTTAGCCAAATCTGCACTGACTATGGTTGTTTATAAACCACAACAGCAGCATGAACAATCATCAGTTCAGCCCTCATCTGCTTCTTCACCGAAGACACCTCCTGGGTCACCACCGAAGAATCCAACACCTCCCCCCTCACCTCAAAAAGAATCAAGTACTAAATCTGATGAACCAATTCCCTCTCTCACTCCATCATCTTCACGATCTTCATCACCAAAATCTAAAACAAAAGCAACGGTTTCTGAAGATATTCGTAAGGCTTACAAAGGAAAGAGCAAGAGAAGGATCGTCCAAGTTACAAAAGTTGAAGTTGTATCTCCTGCAGCAAAGAGACTCAAAAAGGCTGTAAAGAGAGCACAAGCTCAACGAGACAACCAAGCTACAACTAAATTGGCTGAAATGGAAGACTTAGTCAAGAAGTTGTCTCAACAAATGGAAGAAATGCAGAAAAGTAAGAAGCAGATCGATGAATTCCTTGGTTTCAACGTCAAAGATCATATGACACGCAAGGCAAAGAAATTTGTTAAGCAATTTCTTCCTGATCTTCAACAAAACATCAATGATCATATTGATTCACAACTTGATGCAAAGATCAAAGAAGCCGTCTCTTCTTCTTCTCAAACCAAACCACTTCAAGATCTCTCCATTGAAGATATTGAGCTTATACTTCTCGACAAACTTTTTGCTATCCTCTCTCCCTCTCCAGAAGAAATCAATCTGATCACAGCTCTTCGTGCACACATTGACAAGAAATCATGCAAAGAAACTGCTGACAAAGGTAAACGAATTCGAGAAGATGATGAGGATGATCAGGACCCTAAACCCACACAAAAGAAACACAAAGGCGGGTCAGGGATTCACATACAGGAGTCAACTGAACATAAACCAGCACCTCAACCTCCTAAACATCAATCCTCTGGTCCAACTGAAACCGAGCATCACAATGACCAATTCACTAATGAAGATATGGACTTTCAGCCACACGATGATCAACCTCATTCACCATCACCATCACCGTCACCAAAGTCAAAGCCATCCAAGTCCAAGCCTTCACACAGCAGAAAGTCATCTACCGGACCAACGGTTGTCTCATGGTTGGATAATGATACAGATGTGCAAGGAAATGAATGGTTCGATCATCTTGCAAGTGCTCAAGTTCAGACCGACGAAGCTTCACGAGTTGAAGACAGCACCTTTGCTATTACTCAAGAAATTAAAAGAACTCTCAATATTAAGAAAATGACCAAAAAGGAACTTCGTCGGATCAAGAATGATGCTTTCCTTCTTCTGAAGAACAAATCCAATAGCGCAGCAGAACTCGAATATCACCTTGAAAACATTGCACGGGCAATGTCAAGTGACTTTGACTGGGCTAGTCCAGACATCGTCAGGCAAGTTGGCAAGCATCAACCATTCACCACTGATTGGACCAAGCCACTGCCCGTGATTCGAAAACATCATCATTCGGAAATTCCCTTTCTAATGTTCTTCAACAAAGACTTGGAACTTCTAAAGAATGGAGCTCAAGGGACGACAAAGTACGCTACATCTATCACTTTCACACCAGCTGCTCACTACACACAATCAGCTATTGAAGAGGCAGCTATCAACAGCAAACTGTTTGTTAAACAGCTCGTCAAATATGATCGTGATGCAGAGCTGGGGATTCATCACTGGTACTCTAAAAGACAAACCTGGTACAAGTACAAGCTTGCCCTCCAGAAATCAAAAGAACCAGTTTACAGTGATCTCAGAATCTTGGCCGTCATCAACGTAAGCGGATCCAGAAAATGCGATTATATATTTCTAGACGAGATCACAGTAAAGAGAATCGACAACAACCTCTACACATTCTCAGAGGCGGATTTTCCTGATTTGAGTCTAAGTGATATCGAAGACATGTATCTAATGAAGATTCAAGGCAAACTGCAGCATATTACCAATGAGCTTCGATATGCACTTAGCACTTCTCTTTGTCATTACATCAGGAGAACCATCATCAAAGAACGTGTCGAAGATCTCCAGCTTGGTGTTGAAAGTTATCAGACTCAGCTTAACCTTGTTGAACCTCAGTTCCTTCTAAACAGCAACAAGGATCCTCAGTACACCATGCTACATCGTCCAAATTTTGGGTTCGTCTACAGGAGCACAACTGATTTTCACCGATTCATGGCATTCACTGAAATTCACAAGTTCTGTGATGATACTCTCAAGAGTGTACGTGATGGGTTAGCTAATAGAGTTCGAGATTCGATGTTGGGAAAATCCAGAAGATGGAGTTCAAAAGAGCTGCGACAAGTAAAGGAATTCATTCGGAAGATGGAAGAACGGTTATACCATCGAGATCAGATAAGGAGGCTTGAGAGCTATGTTGGGGGTCGTCCACCGTTCGCCATCAGGCTATTCCAGAGATCAGACCCAGTTTTCACAACTTTTGGCAAGGGCGGTTGATGTAAGAATTTATTATCATATTACATCATTCTAATTCTTTCCATATTGGCCTAAGCATTACGGTTTGTGCACACATAACAGTGTACAACCCGGACCCCAAAGAAAGGACCCTGAGGTACGCTTCAGTGCCTCAATCCTGAAAAAGGAGCGAAAGCTTCTTACTTATGAGCAGAATTAAAATCAGAATGTTTTCCAACGTTTTTTCAAACATTCTGCTCATAAGGACAAGTATTCCCTCGTCCAGGGGGAGTATTTGAAAAATATAATCTTTGTTCAAAAAGAAGTATCACAGTTCTTGAAACTTCTTCCCTAAAACTCAAAAACAGCATATTTTAATCATAAACGTTTTTCCAAAAACATCATGAGTATGCTATTTTTGAGGGGGAGAAGAAACAAATGATTAAAATATGATGTCTCATTTGCTGGAATCTCGTGTGCTCATACTCAGAATTGACCCTCGAATTGACGAATAGGAAAGTCAGTAGTCAAAAGGACATGTCCTGGACGGGTAATAATTTCAAGCCAGTTTAACTGGTGATGTAAGCGTGTCTCGCAAAGGATGTGTCTGAGTAGAATGTACCGATTTCGAGCGATAATCTTTGAATCTGATCTGGACGGGTAATAATTTCAAGCCAGTCTAACTGGTGATGTAAGCGTGTCTCGCGACGATCAGGTTCATTGAAAGTCAATCAATTCAAAAAGTGCCAACTCTTTCCGGCATGTGCAAATTTCAAATTTATGACTTATGCGCACATGTTAAGGGGGAGTATTTCTGAAAATCATCAAACTCTCAAGGTGTCAACAAAATGTCTTTACAATTATCGACACTTTGAGAGATTTTCAATGGTTTTGGTCTAATGGCATCATTAGGATAGTCATGGAGTTACAAGGTGACTAAGGTTAGGGAAAACCGTCCTATGATCCGCCAGAGCCGGAGGGATCTACCCAAGGACAATACCAATAGCTTAGACTAGAAAAGTCCTAGGTATGATATAAATAAGGAGAAAATGAATGTACGGAGAAAGAAGGGGTTGAAGAATTAAAAAGAAAAGTAAAGAAAAGGGTGAAAAGAAATAGCCCTCCATTTGTTCAACCTTAGGGCAGACACCGGGTTCAATTCATAATCTACTGGTTGATGAGCATCACCGGTATTGAAGACCAAAGACGTCATGGACCCAGTGACGCACTAAAAAACCTTCTAAGCCACTCAAGTGTCTCTCAAAAGACATTTGTTTCATTCACACGGAGAACCCTTCATAATCTATCGACATCTCATTACGAGATTGTTGATATTGAAAAGGAGGCAATCTGCTCCACGCCTCCGATGACCAAACAAATGTGCACTTATTGAGTCTAGAGCCATGAGATTCATCAAAGGTCTCTTAGGTACACGTAGTATTACTCTGCTGTTCTATATCATGGGCAGCGGATGTAAAATTAAGAAAGTGTCCTTCGCAGATCTCAGCAATCTGCCAAGAACATTCATGAGAGAAGTCACAATTGTGATTATCAATGATTGAATGGAAATCCTGCCAGAGCAACATCAAACAACTCTGTCAGCAGGTCACTTCGGTAAACTCCTTGTGGGTTACGCTTAGTGTTTGCTCCAAAAGGTCTACAGTCGTGGGGTGATCTCCAGCGACTCACTGAATCGTGGGTGCACTTCGGTGTGTCCGTGTAATCCCTTTCGGGGGAATCCGGTTCAGAACGGTCTGGGTTAGGATTTGAGAAAGTCTTCACACTATGCTGTTGATGATCTCAAGTCTGAGCCTGTAAGTACCGGTTGGTACGTGCTGTTGCTGCTGTTGCTGCTGCTGCTGCTGCTGAGGAGCTGGAGTTCGACCATCAAGACTCCATCATGCTTATATTTTGAAGAAATGTTCTCTTAATGACTCAGTTATTACAGAAGTTCAACACAAGCTATAGTAATGTCAAAAGTTCAAGCATCTCAACCTTTCACAAGTTTAAAGATTGAAAAGTGAGAACATATTACAGATAACAAGTCAAAAATATATGAGCATGATGGAGAAGACAAGAAGACGTTGGAGATTGGCAGATAGAGACAACATCACATCATCATTACACAAGAACAAAGAACCAAAGATTATAAAGACGTCAGAAGCCTTAGAAGCAAAGAAGACGTCGGGCAACATTGATGATCAAGACTTAGGGGGAGATTGTTAGGAACACGTTTTAATTATTTACAAGTCTTGTTCATTTATAATGTTGCAAGTTTAATAGGATTATATTGTTTGTAATTATGGACCGGTCCATTAGTAATCCATGGACCGGTCACAATAGATAGTTCATGTTAGTAACATGCATGGGAATATTCCTAGAATGATTCCCTCCCATTGCCTATAAATACAAGGCATGGGGTGCACTCTTATTGTCGGTTTTTCATGTATTTGTGCGGAAGCTATGCTCGTGTAAAGTTTGATCAAGTGAAAAGCCTACCATTCTTATTCTTCTCTTCTTAGTTCTCTTCTCTAGTCCAGCTTATTAGCTTATTAGCTTATTGTTCTTTCATAAGTAGCTTATTAATAGAGATAGTAGTACGTGAGTATTTAGCTTTAACGTGTGTGTGTTTGAGATCTAAACGGGAACCTACACATACATTCATTTTAATAATTACCGCTAATGGCCTTAGCCGTAATATAATGAATTTAGGACAATACCTTAACCTCATGCATACTCATCTCATTCTCTCTTGCATTCTTGACTCATCGCATTCTTATTCTTATACCTTAACTTATCCTTAACCCGTCTCTACACCACATTAACGTCCATTATTAGACTTATATATAACGAGACCATATGTTGGTCACATTAATATCCTATGGTTCACAATGATTACATACCGTTATTCTTTAGCCTCATTCTTTACCCTTCATACCATTCAACACTACATCATTAGTACCTTAGTTTCATCTTATCTTTTCACGTTATACTTTAGCATATTTACCATGTTTCATACCTTAGACGTCAACATTTAAACTTACTTATTAACCCATCTCTAATACCAATTACCATTCCTATTCACGTTTCATTACCGATACCCTAACATACTTTCATATAAAAACCGACACCAACCAAGGTGCACGGCCAACTAATCATTTAAACATTTTAAATCATCTATAAACTTATATCTCATACACATTAGCACATAAGGCACATTCATCATTCATCAACCTTTGGTCCACATAACATATCGCATATTCCTTCTTTAAACTTAAACGTTTACCTTACGCATTTCTTACACCTACGTCCAACATTTCTACGAGTGGTTTAAGTCTAGGCAACCTAAAGGAAAACTAATTCACTTAAACCGAAGCTCTGATACCAAGTTGTTACACCCCGTGCCCGCTTAGACCAAAAACTAAAACTTTTTACGCGGAAATGCTTGACTTTTACGGACATCTGGTTACTCTTTTGCAATCTGACAGAAATCTATAAACTTACAGACCATGAGACTAATTTTAAATGAAACTAGACTCAATTACCTTCAAAACGACAGGTGGCACGACCCGTGACGAATTACGGTTTAAAAGATATGATTTTTACAATTTGACGGGTTATGCATTAAACCCATTTTGACCCATTTACACTACAAACCATCTATACCAATTCATTTTCCCACCAAACTTGGTCAACATCATTACTTTAACATATAAAACATGTTCCATAAACACTTGACCCGTTTACAACCCAAAATGGGTACTTTTACACTTTTACCAAACACCCCCTTAACTTTGACCCTAAACACATAAAACATACTTTGACCCATCGGTTGACCACCAAATCAATAGGACAACCTTAACATAACATTTGCCACACGACTACACTATACCAAACAATAAAAGACCAACGGGGTACAAACTTTACACATGAGCTCGGTATTCTACCTAAGCTCCTAAACACATATTACCTTTAATCTTGTATATCCAATTCCATAATCCATGATCCCAAGCCATAGCTACTCTTCTAACATCATACGATCCTACTCCTTCTCTTTACCTTTGCTAACTTCGCCAATACCTATCAAGAAAACATAACATCTATACATATAAGCAAAACGCTTAGTAAGTACATGGAATAACAACAATATAATGTATGATAAAATCATACCATAACCATAACCATAACCATATCCATATCCATAACCATAACCATATCCATATCCATATCCATATCCATATCCATATCCATATCGATATAGGGGCACATAACATACGCCAACATAGTCGGCCCATACATGATTCAACCCATAAGGTCGAATCCCATATCATATCCATATCAATATCTCTAGTAATGGATCCAAAACTAGCTAACGCACCCTATATCCCATATATCATCATTACCATGTAATAATACATGATAAAACCATATAACATACATAATTATCATACAAGAAATATGATAATACAATATAAACATGTTAAACCATATACTTACCTCAATTCTCTCTATATCAAATCACTAGCACAAGGGTTCCCACTTCCTAATTGCTTCCTATACCATAATTGCCATGAATTAAGGATCAATAACAATACTAGTATGATAATTCATCAATCCTTAACCTCATACCATAATTCAATACATAAATCCTAACTCAAAATTAAGGGAAACATACTTACTTGTGATGGGGTTAATCAAATTAATGGTTCTTAATGATTGAAACACTTGAAATTGACTTGAATTGGCATCAATTGATGGAACAGTAGCTTCCCTCCTATTTTCTCCTGGATGAACCGACTTTTAAGCTATATCCAACTAATTCCAGGTTTTATTTTTTTAAAGATTACTTCATAAGTAGGAAACTACTTTGACTCTATGGCAATAATAGTCCCTCTAGTTCCATCTCTTCTATATTGACCTCATAACTACTTACTACTTATACTACAACACATAACTTATATATATACATAACATATAATTACATATTTAGTACCTGGTCGGGATACGCACGTACAGATTTGGCCTACGGTCACACCAAGAAATGTGTGACTATATGCATATAGTCACACACGTTTTTTTGGTGTGTGTGACAAAAAGTCGCGCCACCGTAGGGTCTATATGGTCACATTGTTTAGTTTGTGACCGTTTTCATTGAAAAAGAGTGACCAAAACCCGAATATGTGTGACCAATTAGGCACAAGTTTTGTTGGATTTATCAGTATGTGTGACTATTTCCCATCCTATGGCCACATGAATATATAATAAATGTGACGATTGTGATGATTTAGTCACACAACGTGTGTTGTTTTTTCGAGTTAGTCACATACAATTTAAAAAACAGTGGCCAAAAGTGTGAATAAGTGTGACCATATGCTATTTAAAGTGAAGAAATGTGTATTTTATGTGACTATTGTTCATCCAATGGTCACTTGAATTTTATGTTTGTGTGGCCTTTTGTAATATTTAGTCACACAAAACATGTTTGTTATGGGTATTTAGTCACATACAATTAAGCAAAAAGTGGCCAAAAGTGTCAATAAGTGTGACCATATGTTGTTTAAAGTGAAAGAAATGTGTATTTTATGTGACTATTGATCATCCAATGGTCACATGAATTTTTTGTGTGTGTGGCCTTTTGTAATATTTAGTCACACAAAGCATATTTGTTTTGGGTATTTAGTCACATACAATTAAGCATAAAGTGGCCAAAAGTGCTAATAAGTGTGACCATATGTTATTTAAAGTGAATAAATGTGTATTTTGTGTGACTATTGATCATCCAATGGTCACATGAATTTTTAATTTGTGTGGCCTTTTGTAATTTTTAGTCACACAAAGCATGTTTGTTTTTGGTATTTAGTCACATACAATTAAGCATAAAGTGGCCAAAAGTGCTAATAAGTGTGACTATATACATCTTTTAGTCACATTTAAGAAATCAATATATATCGAAACAAATTCAAATATATATATCAAAACAAATTCAAATACAATAAAATTAGAATGTATATAACTGAACCACTAACACATCATATAAGCAGTACTAACCATATGAACCAACAGTACTAACTTATAACTAACAGTTTTAACCAATACACTAGCAGTTTCAACGGCTTCATGTTCTTCGTCCAACCTTTTTATCTTTTCTCTGATTCATGAAAGTAACTGAAGTTGTTTCTTGGCATTCTTCTTTGAAGTCTTGGTCTCAGGTAATGGCAGTGACGGTTTGATGCCGTTTTGAGCACTCACGGTCCTACAGAATAGTCAAAGAACTGATAGAAATAAAATCACATGAAAGACCATACCTCTTTGTGAGACTCTGCAACTTTGAGAAATCGCTTGATAAAAACATACACAGTCAGGTACGAGAGATTGAATTGAAGTGTATTCACCATTTCCTTTTCCTGTAAACATCGAGGTGAAAACACATACAAGTCAGTACCAGATTACAATCAATATCAGGAAGTCCACTAATCAACAGTTCTAATTCCTTATCATAAAAGATGGATATCAAATCCCGAGAAATCAATTCATTAAACCCTTCCAAAAAAGCATTTATTTGAGGCCGTATAGCAGTGATTACTTTGCATAAAAACTGGTTATTTGAGCCCGTATCAAATACCGGTCTATTTGTCCCACAATGTAAAAACAACAAGCTGATTTTCTGCAAGTTATAATATGTACAGCACCAAATAGAAGCAGATGTACAACATAAAAGATGAAAGATATCTGAGGAAACAGTAAGATTACCTGCAGCAGAACCAACTCTCTTCAGCACACCAAGCTGATTTTCTTCTGATAGTATGGTATAAGATGCATTACTTTTGTATCTTGGGCGTGAAATGTAGTTAAGTAGCAATGAGCATGAAGTTTAGCAGTTCATGATGTAGGAGATACGTCTTCGGACTTCCAAAAATAAGAGGGGTATATATACACGATTAGAAAATAAGCCTTAAAGCTTTCTACCAACAAACAAATAAATACGGCGTACTAATCAGAAGTGTACCTTATATCCGCTTTGCCAATATAGCTAAGCACAGCATGCATAACCATATTTATAATGCTCTCACCTGTGTTAACCAGTAGAAGATAATCTCATCTTAATTACTAAAAAATCAAAGTACTAACTGAGAGATCTGAGTTATGGTAGATTTCGGTGAAATCGACCCCTAAAGCTAGTTCTTGAGAGGAAGTGCTGACTTCTAACATCCATGTTGCCGGGTTGTATCCGTCTTTGATCTTACTTACCCCTTCATTATCCTAATTCACGAATCAATCAACGAGTTACAATGGTGATTTTATTAAGTAGTAACTATTGTGAGTACAAGTAGCGATAATAAGATAATCCATTGCAAACAGCAAATCCTCGTTACCTCAAAATACTTGATCAACTCACAAGAATGACGACCAACGGGTCCAACATACAACTCTTGTCCTCCTCGTTTCATCAAGAACAACTGCAAACCGGACATACCAAAATTCAGTAACTAACAATAATCAGAAAGTAATCGTATGTAATAATGAGAGTACTTTCATACCTCATCAAAAGCTTCAAAAATATTGATACTAGGTTGGTGAATGGTACACACAACTGTACATCCTGTGTCCACCGTGTTCCTAACGGTTCTCATCACAATGGCAGCAGCCCGAGCATCTAACCCTGAGGTTGGCTCATCCATAAAGATTATAGATGGATTGGCTACAAGCTCCACTGCTATGGTTAACCTCTTTCATTGTTCGGTTGAGAGCCCATTGACACCTGGTAACCCGACTAGTGCATCCCTTAATGGGGTCAGTCCCACAAGGTCCATAACCTCAGCAACGAAACTCTATAAAACAACATTAAATCTCATCATTTCTAATATTAAACTATAAACTGACTGAAAATACTTTTGTTACAGACCATCCACCGTATCTGGGTTCGCACCAGTCTTGAGTGGATATGAAGCCTCCATTGCGATACCACATTTACCTGTCTTATCTGCAATGTTCCTTTCCATCTACAAGTAACCTGATTCACCCCATTCTGCACCCCATGAGTTCTTCATCTTTACCATCTTCTGACCCATAACCAACAGCCAACACACCATGGTCCAACTCAGTTCCACATGAACCAGTGAAAATTAATGAAATAATGGATATGGCAAGAAGTACAAACCCTGGTTGCGTCACATCTGCCATCTCTGCCAGTGTAAGGGTAGTCTTCTTCAGTGTCGATTCCACCGTTTTTGATGATGAACTCGAAAGCGTAGTCCATAAGACCACCATTGCATCATTGGTTGTAAGATGTATCACAATCAACAAGCTCTTGTTCTGAGACAGAGATCAAGTCACCAGTAACAATCTGGTTGATACCTTCCACGGCTCCGGTGGTTGAGAATGCCCAGCAACTCCCTGCAATTAGTATAAACTTGATCAGACTACGCGATTGTTACTCGGTCTTTATAGGGTCTTTGGGATTGCGTTTTAAAGTGATTATGCATCTAGAAATAATTAGTCATGGTAAGCTGCTTTCAAACTCACTAAGCAAAAAGAAGGGTGTTTGCCATTGCTTATTTAAATAATCTTCATCCATCAGTTGCCTTATAAAAAAATTAATTTATTTAACCCAAAGATAAGCATGTTATATTGAATCCACACCTGAGAACAACTCAAAATAATGGTTAACTTCAAATAAAATCTCTACATTGAGAAGGCGATTATCTAATATTTTTATAGTTGATCGAGTCCCCAAAAGTAAAAGATTAAAAATTAAAACTATTACTAGTAATTTGTAAGTAGTTAAATTCCAATCGATTTCCTATAGTTTATCTCTTTAACAGCAGCAACAGCACCTTTCTCTCTCCAATCAACAGATTCCGGCAAAGATTTACCCGACTGTAAAACATATCTATCACTTTTAACCTTATTTAAACCAACTATGTTGTTATTGTTCTTCTTAACACCAGTATACAACGTACGGTACTCTTCATTACTCAGACCAGCAAACTTATTCAACCCAACTTTGTAAATCTGGTCAACTGAGTTATGCAGTCAAATGTTTGATTATAACACATAAATAACGAAACTTTAAAATACAAATGGTAGTAAAATCAGCAAAACAAAATGAATAGATGAAATTTAATACAATTAACATCTCATTTATCTAAATATGAAGTACTAATAAATCAATCTTTTATCTTCTTTTTTTGTATACCATTTCATGATCACATATCACATTTTAATCTATAAACTAGCAGTTCAACTGTATGACAAAATGCCTCAAACAAATGTGATAAGAAAAACCATCTATCAGTTCAAGAATCAACAACTGAAAAGTAATGCAACAACTGAAATTGGTCACCAAAAAGGTATCATTTCTTTTTGCAGCTGAAGTCTAATAAGTAAAATAAAAATTGATACCTTTGAGCTGTTGGTGAGCCTAGCTTCAAGATCAAATACATTCATGCCATAGGCCCAAGCACATTCATTTGCATCGAAATTTTTTGATATTAATGGATGAGAAAAGTTCAAGTAGCTTTTGAATCGCTTCGACATCACAAATTTATCACCTCCATTACATGTTTCAACTGCTCCATTTACTTTTCCGTTCATATCGATGTCCCATAGAGGTGAAAGATCAGTTTGAACCACAAGGTCATCGTCTAGGAAGACTACCTTGTTTAGACTTGGAAACATCTGTAGAAACAAGCATCGAATGAGTGATAAAACTTCAAACACAAGACAATAATGATATCGGGGTTGAATAGTTTTTATAAGAGATGGCAACATGAGCGGGTTGGGCAATGGTCAAAACGTTTGACCCGTTAGACCAACACTGAACCCTTTTAGCTACTTTTCATGAATTGACCAGTTTGATATAAAACACCCAGATGAAGTCTAATAAGTAAAATAAAAATTGATACCTTTGAGCTGTTGGTGAGCCTAGCCTGAGCTTAAGATTTCTTTATCTTAATAAGGCATGAGTAAAAGTTGGTTGAGAGTGTGGTAGAAGAAGAAGAAGAAGACCAGATCTATGTGAAAAGTTGAGGGGGGATATTTGGGACGGTTAATGAAATATTTGGGAATTTGGGAAGGAGGGGCAGTTTGATTTTTGGGAAAAATTTAGGCGGCCTGTGAAAAGTTGAAAAGTTGAGAAGAGGGAATTTTATTTAGGGAAAATTAAGTGCATCATATTTAGTCACTTTTAAATAATGTGTGACAAATTTGACTATATGATTTAGTCACTTTTAAATAATGTGTGACAAACTTGAGTATATGATTTAGCCACATACATATGACCATATATGAATTTTGGTCACACTTTTCAATTGTGTGACATATATTTGTCACATATGTATATATATAGTGTGACTAATGTTTCAAACTTATTTGTATCCGTCACACGTCCTAAATTATATGTGACTAAATAATCAAAAAAATAAATTTACAAGATACCTCTAGTCACGAAAATATTCAAATGTGTGACTGTAGCCTCAGTTGGAAAAACGAAATGGTCACACAAGTCGGATCAAGTGTGGCTGTTTCTTTTATTCTGGTACATTTAGTCACATAAAAAAGTTACTGTGTGGCCGTTCGAAAAACAACATGTGTGACCAAATCCCATTTTTGTACTAGTGACGGGTGTAACACTTAGGGCTTGTCCTAGCTTATTTTCATGATTAAAACTTTATGTACAATGCCAAATACTTACAAAATCACTATTACATCATAAAAATACATAGAAGTCCAGTAGTATATTACATCCAAATTAAATGAAAAATAAAGAAAATGAATATATCTTACAAGGTGATGATGAATACAACAATTAAAAGAACAACTACAAATAAACACCTAATCCTCCTAGTCTTCAATCCTTGTCTTGAATCTTTACCCAACCTTGCAAAACCTTGCTAATTACCCCAAGAATCTTTACCCAGCCTTATATCTCAGCCCCTAACACCTTGTATATCTCCTAATTTAACCATAAAATCACCAAAACAACTCAAGAACCTTGTAAAGCTCACTAAACCCTTCAACTTTGGTGTGTATTATGTTGTATAAAATCAAAGTATGGTGAATCTATGGTGATTATAGGTGTACGGAAATGAAGGAGTAAGGAAGAGAGTTTCATTATTTATTTATTTTGATCTAATTTGTATCAAATGAAAAAAAAAAAAAAAAAAAAAAAAAAAAAGTATCAATGTAACAAGCATGAGGTGGTTAACTAAGTTGACATTGGTGGCTTATACATGGCATAAGAGTGAGTTTTGTGTAAGAATTTTGTAACTTATCTTGTATAACTTTGAGTATAAAGGGTATAGTTTGATCTCGGTAATTACTAACGTTAAGCCCTTAAGTCACGAAACTTAAAATCGGGCAACGCAAAAATGTAATACTTATAAAAATGTCAAAACTTATCAATATACTCCAACTAAGTATATTAGATGTGTGATAAATCAAATGGAGAGCGTATACGTTGATAAAACCTAATAACGTAGGTTTGAGTACGCGTATTACGTAAAGAGTATAATGTTTACGTAAAAATAACAAAGTGGCAATAGTTCATATAAAATATGACTATTGATGAAAATAGGGTATATTGGACACATAGACTTATCATAGTCTTGTGTTGGTCTTGAAGAAAGTTTACACGATTAAACTTTAATAATTAATAAAAGTAATAACATTAAATAATAAAAGTAATATTATTTAATATAAAAGTAATTAGAGTAAATTACACGGATCGTACCTGTGGTTTGTCCAAAATTTCACGTATAGTCCCTCAAAGTTTAAAGTTGCATGTATCGTCCCTCTGACTGCAAAAGAATAACATCTATGGTCCCTGTGATGGATGTCCGTCTATTTCTCCGTTAAACAGCCCTCACGTGATAAACACGTGAGGGTAATTAAGTCTTTTTCACTTTGACTTTGACTGATACTTAAATAAGGTTTTCTTTTCCCTTCTTTCACATTGCTAACCACTGTTGTTAATAATCACTGTTGTTAATTGGTATAGGTCCAAAATTGTTAACCACTAGTAAACAACAACAAGAGGAAGAACATCAAGATCGAATACCATGAGTCTTTTCAAACAAGAATAAGAACAACAACACTATTTAAGAACAACCCTATAACGAATCAAAAGATCTCAGATCTTGTTCATCTTTTACATAAATCTTTAAAGATTTTTTAAAGATTCAATCTTTGAAGCTAAACTTCTATTATTTTTCAAAACTATTTAAAAGAAAAAACAAGAACAAAGTTGTTCCCAGATCTTGTTCATCTTTTACATGACTAATAATTAACAAATAATACAACCTAATCAAGCCAATCACAACCGAACTAATCAACAAAACCTAACCAACAAAGGCAACTTCTCTAATCTCTTACCCTTACAACTAACCGTCAAAAAACACAAAACAAACCATCCCAAACACTGCGATACCGGAAACAACAAACAATCATCAATCATGACTCGACACTGACATGACATAATCATGTTATTTCCTTTCCTTGATTCATTCACAAACAAACTCAACATACAAAAAATAATAGCCCCACGCCTTCTCATCCACTTAACAACCATAATCCAAAACACAACAATTAGACCAACCCCTTTCATTTTCACAACTGCCTACCTTTTCTTACCTGAAATGCATTATCACTTTCATTTTCACAACTGCCTACCTTTTGTTTGTTATGGATCTGGGTTTTGATATTGTTAAGGATCTGTGAGAGTTTCATTATTGTGATTAGGTTGTTCAAGAGATGGTTTTTGTATGTGAATGGATTTATGTGGTGGATATAGAAGAGCTGGTTTCTCGTGATTAATCGTTCTCATATATATAGAACAGATCAGATGAGAGAGAACAGATGGATTTTTGTGTGTGAATCGTTCTTATATATATAGAACAGATCAGAAAGTTTATTTGTGTGAATGGATTGGTAGAGAAAGATGAGAGAGAATCAGAATGGATTTATATATATAGAACAGTCAAAGTGAAAAAGACGTTATTACCCTCACGTGTTTATCACGTGAGGGCTGTTTAATAGAGAAATAGACGGACATCCATCACAGGGACCATAGATGTTATTCTTTTGCAGTCAAAGGGACGATACATGCAACTTTAAACTTTGAGGGACTATACGTGAAATTTTGGACAAACCACAGGGACGATCCATGTAATTTACTCAAGTAATTATAATTAACATTAAATAGTTAAATATAGACAAAGGTGAACGAAAACGTTTAGAAAGTAATAATTCGAAGCAGAGTGAATTATTTAACATGGAATATTACCGGTTAACTACCGATTACAGTAATTGCTTTTACGTTACGATAAAAGTCAAATAGTCAAAAGTCAAAGTCAAAGTCAACTTTAAAAAAGTCAAAGGGTAAAATAATCATTTTGCCTTATGAAAATTTACGGGTTTCTACACATGTACCGTTTGAGTCGTTTATGATGTTAAGGAAACCTCGATTTAGTCGTAGTCGTTTTTGTCAAATCGTATTTGTTATAAAACTTAAACTAGTGAGTTTGTGTTGTGTTATATTGGATTTGGTTAATGGGCTAAGGCCCCACTAGAATTGGTTTGGTAAACTTGGGCCCATAAGCCCAAGATGGTGTGTGAAGTTAAAGGCTAACATTGGGCCTAAGGCCCGATGGCATGTATTTAAATTTACTTTCATTTTGCTAACAAATTCGTTATACACTTACTAACTTAATTTATATTGTTGTTTTTGTCGATGGTGTTTCAGATGCTATTTGTGAGTACTTGGATTTGATATGGATATTGAACATTGAAACAAACCTATGCTTGGATGATATTGGATTGGTTCGTTATTGGATTTACGGTATTAGCCGATGGACTTATGGACGATTTTGTACTTCGGACACAAAATGGTCGATAAACCCGACACTAATATTTACGCGAATGATAACGACGAATAAACAATTAACATTTGTATAAACTTGTATAATTTGTATAAATTTGTATTAATTTGTATTAAATTGTGAAAGTTGTAATAAATAAGATTTGTTATTCAAAAGTCGTAACGACTTGGAAATGTTGATTAAACGGACGCACCATGTCCAAATTTTATAAAAACTATTTTATAAATTAAACGATTACAATTTTCAAATGTTATAAACTTTTCTAATTACTTAATTATCAACATCGTAAACCTTTTATCAAATGTACATTTCTTTTCTAAATCATAACGTTTTATCAACTATTTGGGCTACGGGGTAAAACACCGAAACAACTTATTGACGTTTTCTCTCTAATTTCTTATTCTTATTTCTTGCTTATTATTTCTTTATCATTCTTCTTTTCTTGTTTGTTTGATTGTGTTTCGCCGACTTTTATCGTCTTATCGTGATTGATCTTGAAACTATATTTTCTAAAAACCACACGAGAATACAAACATATATATATATATACTAGTTGTCGAAGCCCGCCTAATGGGCGGGCACGCTTTGTGATTTTTTTTTGTAATTTACACGCTCTTTATTACAATTGTTAATGACATATAAAAGGCATGACTTTTTATTTATAATTTGGATGGTTTTAGGTAACTTAAAATTATTTTTTAAGTTTGTTATATTAAATACAATAAAATAGAGGCAATTATTTATGATTAAAAAATTGTTATCCGGATAAAATATATATATATATATATATATATATATATATATATATATATATATATATATATATATATATATATATATATATATATAACAATCTTGAACTTATAATTTTTGTTACGATATTTTGATGTCTCTTATACGTTTAACTTATTTAGAATGTATGTTATTTTATGTAAGTGTATTTTTAAGTAAACAATTTTTGGTTGTTTTATTTTGTTATGGTATTAGGTTGTGTTTGTTTAATACTAAGGCAAATGTATTTGAGTAGCATGCAAGTGGTATAGCTTACTCATGAAAGTTAGCCTACTCCTGATCATTTCATCTCCTCACATTTAATTTTCTTACTCTCTTCAAAGTAGACATGATTACATTATCGAAAATAACATTACTTGTCTGATCAAAATTTCTCTTCCCGGAGAAACAAAAAGTAAAGGTCTCAATTTTGATCTTTTAATTGTATTTACGGTTTTTTTTTTTTATCATTGTTACATGGTTTATTTGTTGAGAAGCTGAAACCCCAGATCTTGTGATGTGTTAATTTTCATTTATTTAAAAATTTTTTAAGTGAATAATTTTTGATTGCACGTATTTATATTGTTTGATCTTATGTTCTGGCTGGTTTTTTCAGATTGATTACTCATTGTGCTTGTTTTTTAGGAACAGGATTAGGAAAATTATGGTTGTTTTTAATGATTTTAATTTTTTGGTAGTTAGGTGTTTTTTGGTTGGATCTTGATAAAAAATGTTATGGTGTTGTATATTTACTGCTAAATACTTATTAACATGTTTTTTAGTTGTTGTTATGTTTGATACTGTTGCTTCTTTTTTTTTTTCTTTTTTTTTTCTTTTTTTTTTAGATTAGACAACGATTAGATTACCTTGTTGAATAAGACTAAACAGTTTTTGTTATAACATTGTTGATTAGTATGCTTTCCCGATATAATTTTGTCTAACCTCAAACCATAAGCAGAAAGGTAGGCACAATCTGATGGTGGACAAATAAGCTAAAAATGTCGGGCAAGTAAAAGAAAGCATGTACAGATGATGAGTGCAACATACTTGCATACATTGACTGCGAGTCGAGAGAACAACTAACAAAGGTTGAGGAGAATATGGGTAAGACGGCATAAAAAAGGTTTGCTAAAAAACTTGTAAGGTTGTGGTGGAGACAAGTGATTCGATATCTTCTGTGGCACCATTGTAAGCTTGGAGCCGAAAATGGATGATTTTGCAAATTTTCAGCGGTGTTTTGATGGTGATTTCCACATTGGCTTTAATCGAGTCGGTTTCGGGACTCATAGAAGCTAAGATAAGATAATAGATATGCAAAATAGTTATTTAATGGTAACAAATGTACATAAGCACGGCTTATTTTATATCCAACATGCCATTAAGAAAATTGACATCTTCTAGTAATAGAGAATAACTACAGTTTCTATTGAACTATTTTTCAGATTTACTTGCTTGTTCCTCGCAATATAAATTAAGCAAAAGTTTCAACCAACAAAACGTAAATTTACCTCAACCTGTTATTCTGTAAATGAATCTTTCTGAACG
Organism: Artemisia tridentata subsp. tridentata; assembly: GCA_021014915.2. Taxonomy (NCBI): domain Eukaryota; kingdom Viridiplantae; phylum Streptophyta; class Magnoliopsida; order Asterales; family Asteraceae; genus Artemisia; species Artemisia tridentata. Next base: position 16,649,204 of record CP139507.1, on the reverse strand, counting down.
CTCCAACTATATGCATGGGTCCGACGGAACTCCATAAATGCTTTTGTAACAGTGGACTTGACAGGTGATGGTTCACCAACAAAACGGGCCAATAAGGTGGCATGCTCAGGCAACCAACTAAAACAAAAACAACTGAAAATCATTAACATTTAGAGTGACCCTTTCTGATTTGAAGTAAAAAAAATAGGCAACTCTTTGCAACAAATGATCACATTTTCAAAATGCTCATCCAAAATCCTCATAAAACCGAAACAAAATGAATATAAAAGACTTCGATGATAGGCATGCTGATATGGCTTCTACTGACGCACAAACCGGCTTATATCTACCCTGCTTACAGACTACCACCTACTGTAACAATATATATATGATATTAATGGATAGTGACTCAATCCACAAAAAGTATTTCTCTTCTCGCTTTTATTCCTGCAGGGGGATTCACCCAATTGATCTTATCGCTAACCTTGCCCTCCAAAGTGCAGCTTTATCTAACTAATTTAGTGTAAACCAGCAAGGAAGAAAAAAGAACTTGCCTCTATGAGACTATAGCGATGGTATTGTGGGTGTATCATGATAAATGCATGGCTTCATGATGCAACGTATGCAGAAGCAGATATGTCAGCATAAACATGTCACCTGATCAAAAAGGAAATATAGACATTCTGTGTTTAGATGTACCCGTCGATAACTGTATTTGGTTATACAACCACAATTGGCTTAAAAGCTCTATACCTCTTAGCATTTCCCAATCCGACAAAGACAAAATATAAGGTGCTCAAAATCACAATGAGCCGATGACTGAAGATTTATTCGGTCTTATAAGCTTGCTCTTTCCGGATTATTTTGGAACTTAAGAGCTTCTATAAATTTATTACATATGTTTATTGAATACTCAAGTAACAACAATAAGGTACAAACCTGGTAAAGGTGTGAATTAACTTCTGCACAAGTTTGACGCAGAGTTTCAAGAGGAGCACCACTAAGCTCAAACTGACCCCCAGGTTCCAGAGATATGCTTTGTTTTCCCTAAAACATAAATCCAAAGCCACAAGCTAGAATCACACGTAGAGGGGCCAAAGCATACTCACAGGTTGTAAAGCAAGACCCGCCCAGAATTTTCTTATCATGTCAGCTTCAGAAGAGAAGTCCAGATTGACCTGTAAAGGACATGCATACACTTAATCTCAAATTTAATAACAGGCAGCTTTTAACCACCCAAATGACCAATAGTTGCATGTTACTGAATCAAAGGAACTCACCTGAACAGTACATGGTCATAATATCCTACCAAATTCTTTAAATATCCATATCGCTAGAAGATGAAATACACCTCTTTGGCATCTAACATCCAATCGCATATCTGCTTATAAACTGAGTAATCCATTCAATGACTCAATCTTAACATCAATTGGTAAGTAATATCATGGAAATCTGCTATGTGGGTATGTGACTAATAGTATAGCTTCTCCTATTATAAGAATTAATAGTTTGAACATTTCCAGTAACGCATTATCACATAATTTAGGTAACACAGGATGTGCAATGCGTTAAATTTTGAATATCCTGATCTTATCAACTACCAAGTTCTAGCGTTCTTAACTTACTACCTAAACAATGAAATCCATATAGTTAAAAATTAGATAACAGCCATTTCGCATCTCTGTCAACTTTTTCCGAATTCAAAACCCTAGCTTCACCGGAACCCGCACCTTCTTCCTCTTTAAAACCCTAGCAGTACTAAAAAGACCTTGGCAGTACAAATTTCCAATCTTGACCTAAACCTGGTGCAACTTGTTCCACAACGATATCCGAACCCGCGTTATTAACACCAACAACATCAACCATCATACCCTCCACACTTTCAACAGATTTAACAATACTATAATCATCATGTTCTTTGTGATTATTTACGGGTAATATAATGTTTGGCACATGTTTGCTGCGTAGTGAAACTGATTATGACTGTGATTATTTATGGGTAAGATAATGTTTGGAACATTTTTGCTGCAACATAACCGAATATCTAGATTCATTCTAAATATCTACATGTAATTATGTAAATGTTTATATAGTCAAGATTTTCAAACACAAAACACACTTAAAGAAATACAATAAGATCCCAAAATATCACATCTTTACCTGTACCAACATCCAATTTTGCTCTTTGGCCATCTAATGGGCTCCTTGTAGGCATTGGGTGGTGGTACCAAGCACTCTTTACAGTCAAAAGCTGGTGGACAGTGGCGTTCCATGAATGTAACCCTGTATCGTCCGTATTTGTTCCATATCTGTTGGCCAAAACTGTTAAACGTTAGTCAAATGGGTCATATATGAAAGTTGTAAATCAGCACTACATTGAGGGAACGAAACTGATTTCACTTGAACCAGAGTTGCAACACTCTTTTAAGAAGATTCAACCGATTTCGCAACTTCAGAAAAAGGAGATGGCGACACGTTATCCAACGGATCATACAAAACGATATCCCTATCTTCATTCTCAGGTAGCTCATCAATCGTTACGTTACCACCTCTCACTATTTCTTCCACAAAACTATCTTCACACGGCACCGTATTTAGCATATCTATTTCCTCGATTATTGGAGGCCACTTTGCTCCCTAAACCGCAATTTACAAAGAAAATCATTTCACAAAAAAAGTCAGAACACTTCATTAAACTCAAATCCAACTATATAACAATATAAAAAGTATTATTTTCACATTTATGTATCATTTATATTAATGAATCTTTATGATTTAAAGGACTTCCAGTGGGATTATAATGATATCAATAAGTGACCAATCCAACTTTTTACCAATGTAAAAATACACCTACGAAGTTTCAAGCAGCAAATTCTTGTTGACTTCAGTGAAAAACTAATGTGCCAATAGACATAACATACCCACATAAACGTAAGATAAACAATTAGCAAAATCACATCTTTGAACGCAGAATCAAAACAAAATACTAAACTTACAGGTATCTCAAGTGCAACGGGATCTACAGGTCAATTAAATGGATCAGATGCATCGAATTCCATGGTCTTTTTGATCACCTACGTCACAAAAAACACGACCCGTAAGTATGAATCCAAGATGCAGAAACAATACACAATTTGTTACTTCAAACTAAAATCATAAGATATAATAAACCATACCGCTAAAGAGGCAGTCAGTTCTGGCTACTTGTATTCCAGATTCTGATGTGGCAGGCTACGTTTTCCTCAAAATCCACGACAACGTGAGGTTGTGCCATCTGTAAATTGTTAATCGAGTTATATACTAAACTCCTAGTCAGATTACCTATACCACCAGCATCATTTGATTCTCCTTAATGACAACTGCGATGATTATTGTAAGTGAATTTGTATAATCTTTGCCCAAACCCCAATTCTGCATGTCAATAATAAAACAAATCAGAACCTGGTTAAACTCTACATATGATAAAATTATGAAAAAATTACAATAGAGAATTAGAATTCAAGTGAGAAAGCAAGAAGAGACGCACTAAATTTCATACTGTCTTAGATGCCAACAGCTCCAATAAGGAAAGAACATATCCCAAAATGAACAAAGTATCATCCGTAGCTGATTCTGTACCGTCATCCCGACATTGTTACAGCAACCACTATTGCAGCACCAAGACCAGCCATCCAACCGTCCATTATTGCCGTAGATAGAAGCTGAAACTGACCCGTCACCCCACCTACAGCATCCCCACCAGTTAATATCATTTATATTGATGAATCACACTTATATATCATTTATATTGATGAATCATTATGATTGTGCAGCCAGTACAGTATGAAAGTACATGTTGTTTCTTATCTATTAATCAAGATAACTTGAAAATGTTTGACGACAGTTTGTTAAATTATATTTCAATAAGAATTGGAACAATTTGCAGCCAATGATCCAACGAAGCAATCAGCAATCAAATAACATTTTTGATCCCTTCATTCATATTGTTTCTTAATAATTTAGAAGATCTTTGTTTGAAATTTGAATCCGTTTATCTGCTAAACATGCTAAAATGTCGATAATTGATTTCAGAGGAAGCTATTAAAGTTGCCCTTGAAGCAACCACCAGATGGACAGGTTTGATCTTCTGGCTTTTACTTACCTCCGCGCTATTCAATCCATCTCCGTCAACTTTTTCCGAATTCAAAACCCTAGCTTCACCGGAATCCGCACCTTCTTCCTCTTCAAAACCCTAGCAGTACTAAAAAGACCTTGGCAGTACAAATTTCGAATCTTGACCTAAACCTGGTGCAACTTGTTCCACAACGATATCCGAACCCGCGTTATTAACACCAACAACATCAACCATCATATCCTCCACACTTTCAACAGATTTAACAATACTATAATCATCATGTTCTTCCATACTTGACACACTTTAACCTAATTATATCAATTAAACTAAATAAGCACTTCAAATTAAACAATTAAAGCCCTAACTTACATCAAAATCAATAATTGAACACATATATATGTAACATGTAACAAAATTAAGATATAATAGATAAAAAAAAACGTAGCCCTAGCAGAAAATAATTTGGAGGGAAACTGATTTTGGGGTATTAATTTTTTCGATTATGAATTCTTTTTGGTATAACAGATTTGGTGGGATTTTTTTTCTTTTTTTTTAGAATATAATTTTCTTCCAAGTTAATCCATTCTACCTACACGTTTCTATTAGCATGCACTTTTTTATTAATTGTAGGAAATTATATAATTGTAGGAATTTATAGATTATACTTTGCAACATATATTTCAAAAAAAACTTGTTGATTCAGTGGTAAACACACATGTTATTCATCTAAATAACCATGGTTCAAATAATGTAAGTGGCTTTTTTAAAAATTTAAACACGAAAAATATTCATCTAATTAATGCCTTTAACAATTGCTTAGATGGACATAATGTGATTACATGGCTTTAAATCACAATTACATGGCAATGAGGTGGACTTATGTAGCATTATCTACGTGTAACGCCTCCTGTTATATATAATGTAGATATATATATATATATATATATATATATAGTATCTTTATCTGAAACATGTTACCTAAATACTAGGTTGTGCTGAGGCTTATCTGTTGTGCTCTACTATCTGATCATATTGTGATATCTTGTTTCCTCTACTGCTAAGGTGTGATTCATAGCCCCACTCTTTACTTTTAAATTGTTTATAAACTAATGGGGAAGATATATGCTACTTACTTTTTATGAACACAATTGTTTTTACGTATGCTTTCCTGATTATGATGCTTATGCTAAGTACCGCTATTGCCACCAGCAAGTCCCTTTATCTTGACCCATTAATCACTTGCGAGTGAGCACGAATATAGTGTATAGGCCTATAGGACTGACGCACCCCACTCTGTTGACCAGATAGGCAACACGTGTGTGCTATATTCGATTTACCTAAGTAGTCGGAAAACTGCCTACTTGAGGGCAAATTTGAGATTATTATTATTGTTTACATCAATGTTATTGATGCCGGTTAACGTTTTGCGTGTCATGAGCTTAGCAACTATACGACGCTTTACCCGATATTTGTATCTGTTACTCATATCATCCAGACTTAATAAATCTTGTGTTCAACTATTTATTTCTAAACCTATGGATTTAACTCAACCTTTGTGTTGACTTTTTAGCATGTTTTATCTCAGGTAATTGAAGTATTGCTTTTCTGGCTTTTGGAGTGGCATGAAGACTATTGATAGCTATCTACTTTTACTATCTTTATTTACTATCACTCGAAAAACCTTTTAACTTATTATGTCTTTTTGAGTGCTTTGCACTACTGGGAACCCTTTATACTTTGGTATTTTTGATATGATTCAAATGATATGTTGATTTGGTTTTAAAACGACTCACTTTGGTTTTAAAACGACTCACTTGAGTTCGTTTCTATTATTGTGGCTGCCATCTCATTAGGTAACACCCAACTTTATTTCCGCTGCAAATTATATTTTATTCCGCTGTGAAAACCTATTTTTCTCGGAGTTTTACAGTTACTGACAAAACCTGTGCATCTTCTCGAACCCATAGATTTTGTCCAGTTGGATCGAGCAAATCATTGATCACCTGCAATAGTAGCAAAGGATACCAAAGTACAAATAAGTACGCCTCACTATTCACAAGTGACAAACAGTAGGAGACAAAAAAAAAAGCAAATTATATTACTGGCAGTAAGAAGTGACTTATGAAGTGTACATTCTTTTCTATAGTTTGCAAGCAGGCGTCTCAGTGGTGTTACTAACCTCATTATAGATATCAAGATATGACACACGCAGCAAGAATTCCCTTCCCGGAGTCTGCAATGTGAACATAACAAGTTTATTACTCACAAACTGTGCTCCTTAAGTCAACAATAAACTATGTGTGACAATACTTCATACAAATATAAAAGAGATAGAGCATGAGTGTGACAGGAATAAAAAACGTAATACTGAACCAAAAGGTATGCTATTCAGAAGTATGCAATTATAATGCATTTCTATATTAATTATGAGGTTCTGAGAAACACATACATCTTGAATAATGCTAAAAATATCCTTTATAGCCAATGGTATAATTCCAGGAGAAAGGTGATCGCCCTGAGAACATTATTAAGAAAGAGTTGTCAACAAAATACGCGCACACAAAGAGAATACACACGTACACTCGACATCCCAAATCATACCAGTGTTTCCCTTGGTTTATTTGTGACAGAGCTACTAATATATAGCCCAGCGAAATCATCCAAACAACAAAGAATCAATCTTATCAGGAAATGTAAAGAGACTGCTACTACTACTACTACTAAATCTAATTCGTCTCATGTTGTGCAAAATGTATAGAGAAGCAATTTGGTCAACCACAGAAGATGCAGATACTGCATGGTCGAAGCTTAAGACATTGCAACCTAATATAACAGTGTATACTGTGTAGTGTATAGTTAACTGATCATTAATTGGAGCCAATAATAATTCCTCTCCTAAATGCCAGAGCTTATAAATTGGCAAATTGCTACTGTACCTAAGATATATAACAGTCAACACTAAGCTTCATTGGTTGTTACGAAAACCATAAGTTACACCAAATTACTTAATTATTGATACGAGCAACAACAATATTCCATGAACATCATACAGAGCTAATAAATCCTATTCAGTATACAAATCCGAACATCTTAACTAAAAATAATAACATCAAGCAAGTTAAAACGTCTCTTACATGCATCGTATGCGTCTTCCCACGGCTTGTAACTCCATAAGCAAACACAGTGCCTGCGTTAATTCAAACAACTTGTTTTGTTACATTCAATCCGTCATTAATTACAAAACTTAATCTAATTTTACCGCACCGTTAACTCCTTCCATAGCACTTTTCACAACAGGTCTCGCAGCTACTTCATAAACTTCCTGAGTAACAACAGACGGTCCAAATACTCTATCTGCCACGTCATCACATTCATATAATCCAATCATTAACCTAATCTATATCTAAACTAAACTAATCGTAACAAATACATCCAAATTTTATACCAAAAGCATAAGACGTTACATGATTATACTCGTTCCGCACGATCTTATCGCCGTCCGCGTACCACGATATCTCGTCACCTCTCTGATACTCTTGCTCACTACAATAAACAACACACAACAAATAATCACATTATATCCAAACCCTAACCTAACACAATCACATTATAACACTAATTCATAAATATTCATTCAATTTTAACTAATTAAACTACCTTAACGGCCTAAACCGAATGGTAGCGGAAATACTATCGCCTCCTCCAACGATCGGATCTCTGATCAGCTCCTCCGGCGACGGAAAACCTACTGGAGACCTGTTTTTCGAATATATTGAATCTGACATAGATTTCGAACCACCGTTAAACAACGTTGTTGAAGAGGATTTAGGAAGTAACTGTTTAAATGACGATGACATGGATGATGACTTGAAGGTTATGATTATGATGATGATGATGAGAGGCTCTATTAGATGATGAGTGTGGGATATGAGAGATGAATGTGTGTGTGTGTGTGTGTGTGTGTGTGTTGTGTGTATGTGTGTGTGTGTGTGTGTGTGTGTGTGTGTGATGTTTTGTAATCAAAACGGGGAGGAAAGTAAAAGAAACATATGAAATTACCGTTATGCCCTTAACTAAAAACAAAAAAATACATCCAAACAAAGTCTACAAGGTGATCAAGGCACTGTATGGCCTTCATCAAGCTCCCAGAGCTTGGTATGAGAGACTTTCTACCTTTCTATTACAACATGGTTACAGGAGAGGAGCAATTGATAAGACTTTGTTTATCAAAAGAGATAAGAAGGATATTATGTTAGTCCAAGTCTATGTGGATGATATTATCTTTGGAGCCACAAAGAAGTCTATGGTGAAAGAATTTGAAGAACTTATGCAGAGGGAGTTTCAAATGAGTTCTATGGGAGAATTAACTTTCTTTTTGGGGCTTCAAGTTAGACAAACAAGAGATGGAATCTTCATTAACCAAGAAAAGTATGTTGCAGACATACTTAAAAGATTTGACCTTCCAAATCTCAGGCCTGCCACCACACCAATTGACAACAATAAACCATTAGGCAAGGATGAAGATGGACAAGCTGTGGATGTGAAGCTTTACAGATCTATGATTGGTTGTCTTATGTACTTAACTGCATCAAGACCTGACATCATGTTTGCTGTATGCTTGTGTGCAAGATATCAGGTTACCCCCAAGGTTTCACATATGTATGCAGTCAAGAGGATTTTTCGATATCTCAAGCATCAACCAAAGTTAGGATTATGGTATCCTAAGGAGTCACCTTTTCACTTGGAAGCTTTTTCAGATAGTGATTATGCAGGAGATAATTATGATAGAAGATCAACCACAGGAGGATGTCAATATCTTGGAAGAAGATTAGTTTCATGGCAATGTACCTCCTCTACTGAAGCAGAATATGTTGCTGCTGCAAGCTGTTGTGGATGCAAAATCAACTCTTGGATTATGGATACAACTTCAAGAATACTTGATGCGCGTGATGTGTCGTTGCGGTTTAACAGTTTTAATGCCTACTCAAGTTTTAAATTTATATTTAGCCGACTTATCAATAACACACACACTTAACGAGCAGTGTACCCGGTCAGTATGAAGATAATGGTAAGTAGAGTGTCGATCACTAAGAGTGGAACGTATAATCTCGTTAATCTAATCAGTATTTTAATATCCTAACGCAAGGGGGTTTCAGCCTGAGAGACTGGCACGGTTTTGTTTGCAATTAAATAATAAAATAAACAAATAGGCACGAATCAGCAAGTAGCACACACGTACACAGATAGATACTAGAGACAATAAGAGGGCTGTCCTTATGATTAAGTAGATTGTCACTTGTTTTATTGATAGCTTTATATGAAGTGTATGTAATTAACCCTTTCTCGTTGGTCCTATTCTCATCGGCGAGTAAACCCTTAATGATTACTTATGTCTAAAAGTTATTCCTAAGTGATCAATTTAGAAACAACCGTGGGAGCCACATCTTGTCCCGCAGTCGGATGCCCGCAAGCCACTAATAAACACAGAGGTTATCAATGCACTAATAAGTAGTAACCAAAGACATCAACATATAAACTTTAATTAATGAGAAAGCAGTTTTAAGGGAGTGCAATCTTTCCGTTGCCACATTACACAAGCCACCAATCTTGATGAATTAAAGTTTGCTAAAACAATAAAACAAAACTACTTAATGAATTAAATACATGCAGCACCTTCTTACAGCTCTTGTATCTTCGATTTGGGTGTGTCTTGTGCTGCCTCTTGACTGAATTCGTCCTTTTGCTCTGCTGTCCGAACTTCGGTTTTAGGGTTTCGAACTCTCTGATCTCGTCTGGTCTACGGGGTATTTATAGTTTGTGTCTGAGGGAAGATGCGGCGCATCTACTAAGTAGATGCGGCGTATGTACGTAACTTCGCGTGGGGTCCAAGATTATAATATTCAGGAATATTCGTACACCGCCAGAAGATGCGGCGTAACTCCATGATTAGATGCGGCGCATGTCCTCTTGTATCTTGGATCGTATCTGGTGACATCTTGATAGAGATGCGGCGCATGTTGATAGTGAGATGCGGCGCATCTGGAGCAGATTAGTCTTGATCTTCTTCATTTCAGTAGACTCTTCACTTTATGCACGTTTTGCTCCATTATTAGTCCAAAATCGCCAAGTTTCACCAAATGCTTGTTTTTACCTGAGAATTACAAAAGTAAACGATTAAGTATCAATCCTCATACATAATATAGTAAAACAAGTCAAATTAATAGGATAAATGATAGTAATAAAATGTACTTATTTGAGTTCATCAAATATCCCCCCACTTGAACTTTACTTGTCCCCAAGTAAACCTTAGATTAAATCTCATGAAAATGTATCCTAAAAGATGTTAGGATTTATTTTTATATTTAAGCATGTATTCGTTTATTTCGTAATCACACAACTAAACACTTAACGAATTAGAAGTAAAATAAAATAAGTCGATAAAAGCAAATCTAATCGTTTAACTGTCCAGTCGCGACGAATATTCTATCATAAGCTTGGCAAGTATACACATCTCCACCACTAAAGCTAAGGAATAACAAGTCTAAAGCGGTAAAAAGGGTTTTTAGGCTAAAGGGTTAATTATTCTTATTTACACTATCGATCTCAAATTCCAGAAAAGGCGACAAAATCACAAATACATGATCGAATCCACGAACACGATACTTGCAATTGCTCAAATCCTTAACTCGAATAGGCTAAAGATAGGTCCGAACTTCACCAATAATAATATATCAAAAAGGGCGACAAAATCATAAATACATAGCCGAATCCACGACTACGATACTTAAGATTGCTCAAATCCCTAATCTCAATAAATCAAAGGTTCGGTTGGATAAAGAATAATACAGGGTATGGATAATATTTGGGATATAAATTGGTGTAAAATAAAAAATAAACAAAACAAATAAATTAAAATCCTAAGTGTGGTTAATCACTATCCCAACCATCCCATGAATAAGACTCATATCATTGAATAACTCACGCTTTAAACACTTGAAACACACGCTTTAGGTAGACACGAATTATACTCAACAAGATCTTAATCAAAGAATAAACCTTAATTGGCGTTCCCATAACTGCCAATTCCCATTCAATCCATAGATATAGTACAACAAATAGTGGCCATATGAACCACTTACATAACTTTACATCGTTGGCTTAAAATAAACATCCAACTCTTTTTTCTTTATTTTTCTTTTCTCATCTTTTCTAATTTTTTTTTTTTTTTTTTTTTTTTTTTTTTTTTTTTTTTTTTTTTTGAAACATAAACATAGATGTGTAAAATTTCACCACATCACTACAACTTTCTTTCCGGATAATTTTTTCATACTTTTCATAACTTCAGAAATAATGGTAATAGTGAAAGTAGTAAACACACGAAAAATAAACTCTAAAATATACAATATTTACTTTCACTCCAATTGCATTATGCAATTTCCCGACCTAACCATAGATAATGAATTACGCACGCGAACACAGGTAATGTAAGGAAACACACTCTGCCTATAGCAATTAACCAACCACGGACTTTAATCTACAGGGTAGGCTAAGGTGTAAGGGTGTAACGAAACATTTTAAACATAGGTGTAAGAAACGAAAGGAATGGCTCTGAGTGTTTTTCTAGGGGTATCTTACTCTAAAAATGAGAGTAACAAAAGGGTTTATACGGGGGTTAACTAACCAGTGTAGTTAGTTAATAACACATAACATATAATAGGCTATTTGGTTGTAATCCTAGAATTTTACCAAGTTAGACAAGTCATTCCAATTAAATAAATAATACTCATTATGGTGGTCTCGAATAGTATACAAGCCAAGTTCTAAAGTTTACAAGTCACCGGCACACTCATAGATTTGTGAATTTTGGAAAAATCACAATTTTTGAAAATAACGTCATGTGTGCAGTTATGTAACTTAGATCTTAAACAAAAACATGCTAAAATTTTTTTTTTTTAAGTTTGATATATTAAGCACATTTTAAGCATAATTTTTGAAAAAGTTTAGGACAAGTAAGTGTTAAGTGTTCTAATTCTCCTATCCCCCCACTTAAGTTAAACAACGTCCTCGTTGTTTGTATAAAAGGTTAAAAACTGGAAAATAAAAAGAATTAGAACAGAAAAACTCCCCTGAGATTTGCTCGGTATGATCCTCCATTAGTGTAAGAGCAAAAATCATCTTTCTTGTGGATTAGAACGTTAAAGCTTCATACTTGATGTATCCACAGAAAATTCAGAAAACTATAATACCACCAACACTTTAAAACACACCTAAGATAAGAAAGGTTCAACTTGCATAACACATTAGTAGTTAGGAAAAATAAAACTTAAAAATTAAAAATTGAAAATCATCAGGTCAGTCGATGCGCCGTATCTTATTGAAGAAGATGCGCCGTATCGAGCCTGGAATTAATACGGATCAGAATAAAGATGCGCCGCATCCTTAACCAGGGATGCGCCGCATTAAAATAAACTGATAAATAGTTTTAAAGTCGAAAATTAAAATGCAGAAAAATAAAATAAGATATGACCGTTGCAGGAGATGCGTCGCATCTCAGGATTGAGATGCGCCGTATCTTCGTGCGGCCTGGACTGACTCGACACAGAAAACAGAATAATAAATGATAAATCCGGGTTGTCTCCCGGTAAGCACTTGTCTTTATTCCAGAGTCTTCAAGTTAGACTCACGTTCAGCTCAGTAATAAGTCCTTGTCACGGTCCATCCTTCGTCCTTCATCCGAAAGATTTTCCCGTATATCTCTGCGACGTTTTCTTCCGTTCGACTTAGTCTAGCATAACTCTTCGTCTTCACCGCAGTATATTCTTCATTAGGACTCAAAGAATATTTGATGATTTTAAATTGTTCAGAAATAATCATGGGTGGCTCATTGTAAGGAATCCCAAGTAGTTGACACTTTCTTTTGGTGAGTTCTTCCTCGTCTTTATCAACAAACTTAAAATAAGGATCCTTAATTAAATAATCATCTAGTTCTTCAATTAGTGACTTATCGTCTTGAATTGCCTCCCATTCTCTTTCCAAATCATATTGTAACCGTCGACTAAGCTTCGTGAAATCATCAAACTGTTTATGCACCCATTCCCAGAAAGTAGTATCCGATGTCCCCTTAAGTCCTTTCAAGCGTTCAATTCTGCCCTTTTCTTGTAAAGCCTCCGATTTTCGTGGGCAGTCTTCAATATTATCGTACCATTCATAATCTTCAAAGGTTACATCGTTGCCAACCCGTTTCATCCCAATTATACTTCCCCCATTACAGGTTCCGTCACTTTTATAATCGCAGGTCGGCCAAACACTACTTCCGTCCTTGAAAACGAAGGGTGTACATGTATGATTAATGTGCTCAAATTCCCATGGTTTATCCGATACCCATGGTACTTGGTCATTCCATTCATAGTACCAGGTGTTTTTGAAATCATCATAAGTCTTAAATCCTGGTAGATCCCCAGTAAGCACATCATCATCGACTCGAAGAAGGTAGTTAAATTCCTTGAACTGCTTGCACAAGGGTGTCTCATACTCTAACAAATCAATGTCAATTCTGAAAAGTTCTTCAATGCCTTCATTGATTGTTGAATCATGAAGTGACGACCCATAATTGCTTTCTACTTCTTCGTCTTCTCCTCTCATCCAATATACCCATAATGCATCCTTAGTAGCTCGATCCATGCTCTTATGGTTATTAAACTTACTAGCTAACCATTCTGAAAAATCAACATCGTTAGGGTCATGGTTAACGTCAAAGCAAACCTTTCCAATCATATTCTTTTTTATCTCCATGAACTCGTTAAATTGCTTCTTAAAACTCCGAGTCAACCATGAAGTCATAATCTCCTTGACTTCGTTTGCAGGGGCAAATTCCGGACTACCATATTTGAGTTCTAACCAATCATTGAGGGAGAGGTCTATCAATCTTACTATCCTGCCATGAAATAGTAATTCCGCCAAAGCATAATTCATGTCATTATCCTGATAGTTCTCGTTTAATCCCCAGTACCACTCGAAATAAGGCATGTAAGAGTTTTGGGTATTGTCTCCACCACAGTTGTTGTTGCTTGAGTCCATGTATGCAAGAGAGAATTTCCCATCATCTTCTTCGATAGTAGTCCAGTTCAATCCTTCTGCTTCAATCTTAGGCCATAAGAGCGACAATTCTTCTCCAGTGTACCTCACAAATACATCATAAGAGAATACCTCTTTGTCAATGTTGCATAAACGCATAAATTCCTTAAAAGCAGCTTCAAGAGGAGTCTCCCAAGAGAATAAGTCTGCATCGATCATGAGTACATTGAATGAATCTGAAAACAAGCATTCCTTAGCAAGATATCCGTTAACTGACATGTCTTCCATAGCAAAATCTGTCATCCAAGGTAAAATCATCAGTAGGATTTGTTCGCTAGAAGAGAAATTAATGAATATAGAAACGGATATAAGAATACAAATAGCTGATATCTGCAGACGATGCGCCGTATCCAAAAAGTTGGATACGCCGTATCTAAATACGTTAAAAATTTAATCAGACTTTATCCAGAAAATAGATACGCCGCTTTGAATTTAAGAATGCGCCGTATCGAATTAATTAATCAAAAATCAACTTATCTAATTAAAATTAAATGCGTCGTATTAACGAAAGTTAATGCGCCGTATTTTCGTTACGTTTGAAAATAAAAGATTTTTGATTCAGTAAGATGCGCCGTATCGACAGAGATCGATACGCCGTATTTGTTTAATAATTCGCAAACTGTTTTTAATTAAAATAATAGATACGCCGTATCTTCAAAAGAAGATGCGTCGTATGGCGTTAATGTTTTAGAAAAAATTTTTATCAAAAACAGATACGCCGTATCTGCAAAAGCAGATGCGTCGTATTACTTTATCGCTTAGAAAAATTTTCTTGTTAAAAACAGATACGCCGTATCTTGGGGAAAAGATGCGTCGTATCGAATTAATTAAACGCGTTGTATATAAAAATTAAACGCAATACGCCGTATCTGAGAGATCAGATGCGCCGTATCGTTTGATTTAGCACAGTACAACGATAGCAGAACAGAAAAATACGAAAAATAAAAATAAAAATTAAACACACGAAACAAAAATAAAACACACAAAAATAAAAACAAAAGCAAACAAATAACACACAATACAACAAATATGCAAAATAGTACAATGATGCAATTAATCTAACAAAAAGAAAAACCTAATTAAAATACTAATCAAATTAACAGAAAATAACAATTCACTCCCCGGCAGCGGCGCCAAAAACTTGATGCGCGTGATGTGTCGTTGCGGTTTAGCAGTTTTAATGCCTACTCAAGTTTTAAATTTATATTTAGCCGACTTATCAATAACACACACACTTAACGAGCAGTGTACCCGGTCAGTATGAAGATAATGGTAAGTAGAGTGTCGATCACTAAGAGTGGAACGTATAATCTCGTTAATCTAATCAGTATTTTAATATCCTAACGCAAGGGGGTTTCAGCCTGAGAGACTGGCACGGTTTTGTTTGCAATTAAATAATAAAATAAACAAATAGGCACGAATCAGCAAGTAGCACACACGTACACAGATAGATACTAGAGACAATAAGAGGGCTGTCCTTATGATTAAGTAGATTGTCACTTGTTTTATTGATAGCTTTATATGAAGTGTATGTAATTAACCCTTTCTCGTTGGTCCTATTCTCATCGGCGAGTAAACCCTTAATGATTACTTATGTCTAAAAGTTATTCCTAAGTGATCAATTTAGAAACAACCGTGGGAGCCACATCTTGTCCCGCAGTCGGATGCCCGCAAGCCACTAATAAACACAGAGGTTATCAATGCACTAATAAGTAGTAACCAAAGACATCAACATATAAACTTTAATTAATGAGAAAGCAGTTTTAAGGGAGTGCAATCTTTCCGTTGCCACATTACACAAGCCACCAATCTTGATGAATTAAAGTTTGCTAAAACAATAAAACAAAACTACTTAATGAATTAAATACATGCAGCACCTTCTTACAGCTCTTGTATCTTCGATTTGGGTGTGTCTTGTGCTGCCTCTTGACTGAATTCGTCCTTTTGCTCTGCTGTCCGAACTTCGGTTTTAGGGTTTCGAACTCTCTGATCTCGTCTGGTCTACGGGGTATTTATAGTTTGTGTCTGAGGGAAGATGCGGCGCATCTACTAAGTAGATGCGGCGTATGTACGTAACTTCGCGTGGGGTCCAAGATTATAATATTCAGGAATATTCGTACACCGCCAGAAGATGCGGCGTAACTCCATGATTAGATGCGGCGCATGTCCTCTTGTATCTTGGATCGTATCTGGTGACATCTTGATAGAGATGCGGCGCATGTTGATAGTGAGATGCGGCGCATCTGGAGCAGATTAGTCTTGATCTTCTTCATTTCAGTAGACTCTTCACTTTATGCACGTTTTGCTCCATTATTAGTCCAAAATCGCCAAGTTTCACCAAATGCTTGTTTTTACCTGAGAATTACAAAAGTAAACGATTAAGTATCAATCCTCATACATAATATAGTAAAACAAGTCAAATTAATAGGATAAATGATAGTAATAAAATGTACTTATTTGAGTTCATCAATACTCCTATCAACATTGATAATGAGAGTACCATTTGTATTGTGAAGAATCCAGTTTATCACTCCAAGACCAAGCATATTCAGATTAGGCATCACTTCATTCGAGATTGTTATGAGCACAGGCTTATAAATGTGGTCAAGGTTCACACAGATGACAATGTAGCTTATCTACTCACAAAGGGATTTGATGTTTCAAGGTTCAACCACTTAGTTGTGAGCATTGGGATGATTAACTACTAGGCTACATTTGAGGGGAGGCTTTAGTATTAGTTAGTATACTTTCTGTCAGTTCTTATTGAAAGTATTGGATTTTTAGTTTATTTTAGTACCTATGTTGTATTTAAGGGGAGGCAACATAGTTATTAGTTAGAAGGTTGTGGATAAGAAGATGGAAAGTACTGGTTTTCTATACAAAGTACTGATTCAACGTACTGCTTTGAAGAGTACTGGTTAGGTGGACGTACTGCTTACGTGGAAGTACTGTTCCAACGGTCAAAAATGTGGGGTTACAGTTAATTAATTCATTCGGGAGGGGGTAAAATCCAAATACAACGGTAACACTATTAATTAGGCTTTGATTTTTTAAATCTTACCCATATTTACCCTATCCCATTATCCAATTTCCTCTCTCCAATTTATTCTTATCCATCCATTTATTCATTCGGTATCCACGATTCTAATCGCTAATTACCTTCGCTTAACACTTTTCACAATCAATGGCTACTCGTGATTTCTGTTCTAAGCATAACATGGTCGCGAACTTGGATAAAACAGCAAAGAATGTTGATTTTCATGCGATAATTGATTTCTTGACTGGGTCATCAATCAATTATGCTATTTTGGTAAACCCTGATGTAATTGGACCATGGATTCAACAATTTTGGTCTACTGCGAAGTCTGATGAACAAGATGGTGTTCCTTTTATTCGTGCTAAGGTTGCTGGTCGAGCAATTAGGATTACTGAATCTTCAATTAGGGAAGATTTGCAGTTTAATGATGCAGGGAGTGCTATTCGTTTTGAAAGACAAGAGATTTGGGATACACTCAGGGATATTGGGTATGAAGGTGATCTCACCATTCTTACTTTTTAGAAGCCATTATTTAGTCCGCATTGGAAATATCTCATACATGTTCTACTTCACTGCTTGAGTCCTAAGAGTACTTCATGGGAGCAGTTTGGTCAGAACATTGCTTCTGCATTGGTGGGTTTAGTTACAAATCGCCCTTTCAACTTTTCAAGGATGATTTTTGATGGAATGCTCTCACACATCACCAATGGTTCACCATTCTTGATGTACCCAAGGTTTATTCAGGTATTCCTAAACAAACAACTTGAGGGTATTTCTAAACCACAAAGTTTTCTACCTACAGTTACACTTCCACCAAAGGTGTTTACATTCATTGCTAAGAAGGGCATCAAGTTTTCTGGGAGAAATACACCTTTGACAGCTCATATATTGGAAGTTGCACAAGCAGTTAGGGATGCAGAGCAAGAGCCTGAACAAGAGCAAGAGGAATCCTCTGCATCAGCAATTAGAGAGCAACCAGCTTCAAGAGAAGATAGTGCTTCTCAACATACTGCTTCTCAACATACTGTTTCATCTCCAGTTGCTGAACCATCTCCACAAAGTGCTGCTCAGGAGAATTCACCTCCAGATAGGCATCATACATCTGAAGAAGATAAGGAAGTGGTTGAGGATGTCTTGACCAACTATGAACTTTCAAGGGAATTAAGGAGGCTTAAGACGGTTACTGATGATCAAGCTGATCAGATATTGGCTTTGACAAGAAAGTTCAGACGATTAAAGAGGTTTGTTTGGCCATTAGTAAAGCACCACAGGTTGTGGGTAAAGTCACAGAAGAAGACTGGTCAACACTCACAGAAGTCTAAATCAAAGAAGAGAAAGATTCACAGGCAATCTTCATTCCAATTGGGGAGGAATTTAGAGAATTTGAATGAAGATACTGAGTTCAATGAAGATACTGAGTTCAATCAAGATACTGGGCTTTATGATGATACACCACTTGAAGATATTCCTCATGAAGATACTGTTGAGAGGAAAAGTGATGAAACAGAGCAGATAAACATTGAAGATGCTACTGTTGAAGTAAAAAGTGGTGATACTGAGGAATTGAATTTGGAAGGTACTGATGTTGAAAGTACTGCTCTTCAAGGTACTGCTCATCAAGGAACTATTACACCAAGGACTTTGGATTTTGAAGAAGATGTTGGTCCTTCAAATCAAGTTCAAGAGGAAGTTGGCCCTTCCAATCCAGTTCAACAGGAAGAAGAAGTTCGAAAACATACTGAAAGTGATGATGAGACCATTGCTGACATCATGTTGAATATGTCTAGACCAAGAGGCATAAGTATTGTTGATGTTGAACAACAACCTCATACTTCTTCTCAACCTACCCAGGAGTTAGATCCAAAAGACAAAGGTAAAGGGATCATGGTAGAAACTAAGAAGAAGAAACTTACCTTGAAAGAACTAAAAGCTATTCAGGATGCTAAAAATGAGGAAGCTGCAAGGAAATTACAGGCTGAATTAGATGCTGAAGAGTCAAGGAAAGTTATCAAACCTAGAAGGCCACAAAGTAAAGCTCAAGAAAGAAATTCTATGATGGCTTATCTCAAAGGTAGAGGATATACAGGTTTGGTGAAATTGACACATACAGAGATGAAGGATCTGTATGATGCTGTTAGACAAGCTATAGAAAAAGATCTTGCAAGCATTATTTCATTTGAAGATAAGAAGCTTGAAGATAGCAGAAAGGAAAGAGTTGTTACAAGGAGCTCAAAGAGGAAAAGAACAACAACTGATGAACAGTCATCAAAGAAGCTCAAGGATTCTATTGAATTAAGAGTAGACACAGCTGATGAGCTAAGAAATTATTTGAGAGTTGTTGATTTTGAGCATCCAAAATCAGAAGATGTTGCAGACAAGAAGTCCAAGATTTCTACATTCTCAGTTGTAGAATCACAAGAAGGGGACTACTTGATATTTCATAGACAAGATGGAAGTTTTAGAGTGTTCAATTTGTTATGGGATATACTACATCTGATAGATAGAGAAGATCTGCTTCAGCTATATCTACAAGTGCAGACTTATTTTGAACATATTCCACCACAAGGAGTAGGTTTAGTTCTGGTAGGAGATCTCACAACCATCTGGGAAACAAAAGAGATAAGTGATAGTGCTCTCTGGGAAAATCAAGAGGATTGGGAAATTAACAGATGGAGGTTCTTTGAATCAGTAGGAATACATGTTTTGGAGCTAGAAGATGGAACAATGATTCACATGCTAGCAGAGCAAAGATATCCACTTACTAGGGATCTGATGATCAGAATGCTAGATTATGGCATGGAAGTGGAAGAAGAAAGTGAAACTGCACTGATGGTGATTGGATTGTTCATTAAATGGACAATGCTAGCTGAAGATTGATGCATAACAACTGGTATGATACTTATAATATAAATCTTTTGAAAAATAAGTACTTTATTTAAAAGTACTGCTTGACAAACAGTACTTTCTCAAAGTACTGCTTGCAGCATGAAACCAGTAAAGTTTTTTTTATAAAATCAGAAATTTTTGAAAAGTGCAAAAACATTTTGAAGCACAAAAGATTTAAACAGCAACAAATGGTATTCAACTCACCATGTTTAAGTAAACAAGAAAGAGTTTGACTCATCATGAGGGTACGGCTCTGATGTGATTATCAAATCCGTTTTTAGTTGACAATTTACTAAAAATTGTATGGTTTTCAACTCACCATATCTATGTTAGTGAAGAGTTGGCTAGCCCACAAGATAATGGCTTTGTGGTAAAGGCTGTGGAAAACCATTGTATGGTAATTAGTTCACCATGGTAGTGATTGTACTAAAAGAACTAGCTAGTCCAAAAGCAAACGGCTATTGGTAAAGACTACTCAAATCCGTTGATAGCTGATGATTTGCTAAAAATCATATGGTTATCAATGTACCATGGTTCTTAAACCTAAACATTGGCTACTCCAGAGTTAATGGATTTGGTAAAGAGACATCAAAATCCATTAAGTTTTCAATGATTCACCTCTCACAGGAGTTAACACACCTGGAAGTGATGAGAATAGTATGAAACTTTTAAGATCTGATGTACCTATTGCCAATATGATGCTGAGTTGCTGAAAAGATCTGTTGCTGATAAAGATTGCAGTTAATGATTACTTTGATGATGACAAAACAAAGACATGAGACAGAAGTTAATGATACAGTCTTTCCTTAAAGATAAAGATGTTGAAGTTAAAGAAATACAAAGGAACTTGAAATCAAGCAAGTGGAATTCAAGTTAGGGGAGGATTGTTGGGCTACAAAGTACTGCTACATGAAGAAAGTCAAAGTACTGCTCGATAGAAGTCAAAGTACTGCTCATGTTCTAAAGAAGTCAAAGTACTGCTAAAGATAAAGGACTGATATGCAAATACGTTTAAGGATTAATGTGTAATTCTAGAATGTTCTTAGAGTTATTATTAGAGTTATTATTAGAATTACTTGTCGTTCAAGTATTGTAAACCGACTAGGGTTTTCCTTGTGCCTATAAAAGGATCCCTAGGTTGGCATTAGAGATATGAGTTTAGACGAGATATTAGAGAAAAGTATTAGTCGATTATTAGAGTATTAGTGTTTAGAGTTTGTTAGTGAATCTGTGTAAAGTAAGCAGGTTCAAGGTTTAATATAATCAAAGTTGTTTATTAATTCTTCTTAGCTTTGTTGAAGTAGATTCCGCATACTTAGCAACGTATATCAGTGTTTCACCATTAACAGTTTTGGATTTATCCAAGGTTGTTAAACCTTAAACAAGCTACAAGTTAGTTTGGTCAGAGTATATCGATCCAACACATTCAATCCATCATTAATTACAAAACTTAATCTAATTTTACCGCACCGTTAACTCCTTCCATAGCACTTTTCACAACAGGTCTCGCAGCTACTTCATAAACTTCCTGAGTAACCGCAGACGGTCCAAATACTCTATCTACCACGTCATCACATTCATATAATCCAATCATTAACCTAATCTATATCTAAACTAAACTAATCGTAACAAATACATCCAAATTTTATACCAACCGCATAAGATGTCACAGGACTATACTCGTTCCACACGATCTTATCGCCGTCCGCGCACCACGATATCTCGTCACCTCTCTGATACTCTTGCTCACTACAATAAACAACACACAACAAATAATCACATTATCTCCAAACCCTAACCTAACTCAATCACATTATAACACAAATTCATAAATATTCATTCAATTTTAACTAATTAAACTACCTTAACGGCCTAAACCGAATGGTAACGGAAATACTATCGCCTCCTCCAACGATCGGATCTCTGATCAGCTCCTCCGTCGACGAAAAACCTACGGGAGACCTGTTTTTCGAATACATTGAATCTGACCTAGATTTCGAACCACCGTTAAACAACGTTGTTGAAGAGGATTTAGGAAGTAACTGTCTAAATGACGATGACGTGGATGATGACTTGAAGGTTATGATTATGATGATGATGATGAGAGGCTCTATTAGATGATGAGTGTGGGATATGAGAGATGAAGTGTGTGTGTGTGTGTGTGTGTGTGTGTGTGTGTGTGTGATGTTTTGTAATCAAAACGGGGAGGAAAGTAAAAGAAACATATGAAATGACCGTTATGCCCTTAACTAAAAACAAAAAAAGACAGCAAATAACGGTGTTGACCAACGGAAAACGGATCAAGAGACCTCTTTGGCCTAAATTCCAAGTTTTGGACTCACGGCGACTAAAATCCTAAGTTTTGTCACCCGGTGATGTTTCTTTACAAGTTTAGGGACCAACGGTGTATTTTTTTCTTTATTTTATTTTTGACTCTAAACAAGTTTTTCCTTTGGCTGAAACAAGCGGGTGAAACCCGACCCGAGTCCAGACAGAACCCCCTTTTATGGCGTTGGTTTGAAGCTACCCCTTCACCACAAAATAAAAATAAACCTCCTCCTCCTCCCCATTCATTCCGTACAATGTCCTATTACGCTCCTTCCTCCTTCTCAAATCTCAACCACACCAACAATGAACAACCACTTTAACCTCAACTCAACCGTACAAACTGTATTGCTTGAGAGAATCCAAAAATAGTTCTTCTTTCTCTAGGTATAACTGATTGTATTCGTTTACAAAAAGTTCTGTGAAATTTTTTGATATATTATTTTCTATCTGATATATTAATTATCTTCTTCGTTATAGTTTGTGATATAAATTTGATTAGGTAATTAGTTATTAGACAAATTTTTTGACGTCGTTCCATTTTGAATTTAATCTTTTAAATTGTTGTAATCATGTTTGTTAAATTGGTGGATTAATCACTTCAATAACATGCTTCCAAGTTCCAAACATCCTTGGATGGTGTTATTTTTTATGTATGTAACCAAATGATCATAACTCTTTGGACTAAAATATCAATTTTGGAAAATCATGTGTGTCATAAAACTTGTTCCAAAGAGTGATAGCATTATTCACATTGTGTTGTAATCAAATTATGTTACTTTTATCAATTACACACCAATAAAATAGTGTAGATAAGTTTTTGAACTCCAAGGATTTATAAACATTGTTACATGCCCCAAATATAACTAGCACAAAACTATAAAAGTTTGATATTTTTGATATTTATAGTGCATACGATCATGAATCCAATTTTTTAATTATTTAATAATTTTTACGAATTAAAATAACCCATAGAAAAATGTATTAAAAAATCAGTTAAAACTATTTCAGGAAGAAAAAAAAAAAAATGACTAGTAACTGCGATGGTCTGTTTGTCCCGGAAAACAGAGTTTAACTTTGTAACATAAGATGAATTTAGCTGTTGTCTTTCTGTATTACTCTGCACATATAACGCAGTATTAATCAATATACTCTCGAAGATAAAAATCATGACATTATGGGGTGTTAAATTGTTTTGGCATAGGAATCTGTTTTTGGATAATGACAATAATAAATTGTTATCAAATGTAGGGCGTATAAGCTTCATTTCTAGCTTTGAATTGTGGGAGGTGTTTGATGGTAATTGTGTTTGCACATTTATTTTTAACTTTATTCATGATAGTTTAATGATATTGCAGAATATGGAGGTGCTGCAGAAGATGGGAAAGTTTACTGGCATAACATCAGAGTTAGCAACCAGACAGGAAAGTACTTCAGTTTATACTCGACCACCAGTGACAACACAAGTGGTTATTGGCACACCTGGTGCAATAAACGAATGGATTCTTGCTAAGAAACTTGGCACGTCGTGTTTGAACATTCTTGTGTTTGATGAGGCAGATCATATGCTCGCTGAGGTGATATTCAGACTCTTCTGTGTTGCTAGTTTCCCTTGGTTGGTTGTGTTTATGTCAGAATTATAACCAGCAGCTTTACTGTTAAAAAGCTACATCTTGAAATTATCATCATAGTGGTATGAACTTTGTAGTGATCTGTATGAACTTTGTAGTCTATAAGTAAGCAGTAAGTAAAAAATAAAACATGAATTGCTATAAGTTACTAAAATTTCTGTAAATAGTTTCCATGTCTTGTTATATGCATATTTCTTTCTTGAATCCGAAAAGAATTTTAGTAGCCATTTGGAGAATCAAGATAATAGCAACATTTAGAGTTTGACTGATTTTCTGCTGCCCTGGATAGAAACGGCTCAGGGCAGCAATTTTTCCATTCAGGCTTTGTAATTATGTTAGGTTCCTCGGAGGGACAAGATCTAAGATGGGCTGAATTTTCTTAGCGTTTTCCTCTATGCTTCTTGTGCTAATCATGTGTCTTAGAAATTCACCCTCCTCCACCCGAAACTTACATTTAGCTGGGTGAAGCTTCTGTAATAGCAAAAGTTGGAATTTAACTAATAATATAATCCCTATGTTAGCACTGTTATATGCAATTATTTGAACTTCTAGAGAGTTAAGTGTGAAGCCTTGTGATGTCATACCATGATAAGACTTGTAACACTCCGAAGAACCTATCCTCCCTTTCTTACATTTGTTTTAGGGACACTACTTGTGGCTACAAATGGAAAATCCGATCTGCTTATATCTTCGCTGCTCATTGTTTTGATTCTTGCTGTTCCTTTGAAATTCTGTTACTACGTACTTAATTATTGTAACTGCTGGCATAAAAAAGGGGAAAGTTAATTTAAGGAGGCTAGTTGGAATTTCATATAAACTCTGAGCGTGCGCCGTGCATGGCCATGAATAGGGGTTTTAGTTGATGACCATAAACTGAACTAGGCATGTAGTATCAACTTTTTTTCTTTTCTATCTGATATATTATTATTATTATCTTCTTCGTTATAGTTTGTGATTATTCATGAAGTTCAACTCAACCGTACAAACTGTATTGCTTGACAGAATCCAAAGATAGTTCCTCTGTATAACTGATTGTATTCGTTTACAAAAAGTTATGTGAAAATTTCTGATACGTAAGCCTTCACTTTGTCATTGAAGGTGGCAGAAACCTTCAATGACAAAGTGAAGGCTTTCGTATCAAAAATTTTCACAGAACTTTTTGTAAAAGAATACAATCAGTTATACGTAGAGAAAGAAGAACTATCTTTGGATTCTGTCAAGCAATATAAGGTGAAGGTTCCTGATGAGTCATCAAAAATCATGGTGATTAAAGACAAAGTAATGTTTCTCGCACAAAAGTTAAGGCAAACAATTATATTTGTTCGGACAAGACAAAGTGCTGGTTATTTGCATAAGGCACTCGTTGAGGATGGTTATCCAGTAACTGCTATTCAAGGGGCTCTTAATCAAGAAGAAAGAGATACGATAGTCAAGGAGTTCAAAGCTGGGCTCACTACAGTTCTGATATCAACTGACCTTCTTGCTCGAGGTTTTGATCAGTCTCAGGTTTACATTCTTACTTTTCTTTTCTTATTTTATTCTCACCACAAGTAGAGGTTTTAATAAGGGTAAACTTTAGTAATAATAATGACTTATAGGAAGTTTTATGTTAGTCAAAATGTAGTTTGGTCGACTTTTGGACCTGTTTGGCTATTCAAATTAATTTGACTGGTTTCTTTTCAAGCTATTGTTTTTTTATTTGTTATTTTACCCATTACAGATTAAACGTAATCAAATCTATCAAATGTATTTACGTTTTTCTTTTTGCAGGTTAATTTGGTGGTCAATTATGATCTTCCTGTAATTCACAATTTTCCAACAGAGCCTGATAACGAGGTGTATTTGCAAGGGTAGAGCGGGGCGGTTTGGCCGCAAGGGTAAGGCTCGCTATTTGACCTTTTCTATCTCTTTGTATGCAACGAGGTGCCTGGTCAAGATTTTGACCTTCTGTGCTTAGGAGGAAGTCTTTATAATACTGATTATATAATTTTGAACATTTTGTTTCTGTACTTAATGGTGCATTTAAACTTGTAACAGATTTTACAACATTGGAGTACATCTTACTTCAAATTATTTGTACTTATCATTTCAATTATTTTATGAGGATGGACTCGGTTAACAATACTTGCGAACACTTGATTTGTGTGACAGGAGCCGTATTCAACTTGCTGTGTGGTGAAACAGATGATATGATTATGGAAAAAATAGAACGTCACTTCATTCATTTTGTTGCCGAGGTAAATCATTTTGTGCTTATCATGCATTATAAAGCGTGTCTTGATATTTTTTGCTTAACATCCAACGGAGTATGTTATGTTTTGTTATATTATTTCTTTACCATTTTCCTAAGTGAAATAATGTACAGGTGCTACCGTTTTCTGCCACCTTCAATGACAAAGTGAAGGCTTTCGTATCAAAATTTTTCACATAACTTTTTGTAAACGAATACAATCAGTTATACGTAGAGAAAGAGAACTATCTTTGAATTCTGTCAAGCAATATAAGGTGAAGGTTCCTGATGAGTCATCATAAATCATGGTGATTAAAGACAAAGTAATGTTTCTGGCACAAAAGTTAGGAGCCGTATTCAACTTGCTGTGTGGTGAAACAGATGATATGATTATGGAAAAAATAGAACGCCACTTCAATCATTTTGTTGCCGAGGTAAATCTTAAAACTACACATAGCTTGTTCTCTCGTTTCTTGGGTTGACTTTGCAATTACAATGCCCCTAAAAAGGACATTCGGGTCAAGTTTGAAGGAATGGAATTGGTTTATGATCTATCATATAATTCAAATTAGGTCTGTTAATCTGTATGAAAACGGGTTAAATTTGGTTTAGTTGCTTGATAATGAGCCAAACAGTTAATTAGAAAAATTAGTTGAAAGATGAATGGGTCAAATGGGCGAAGAAGTTAAATGGGTCAAAAGTTGCTTAACATGTATTAAAATGTTATCAACTTGCAAACTCATTCTAATTAAAAGTAGTTACATGATTATTCTACTAATATATTTTTCAAATTCCTATTTAATACACTAATATGCTTATATGTCGACCCATTTCCCAACCTCTCGTTCTGCCACTTCTATTCGAAACGGGTCAAATTTTGAAAAGTGTTGACTTAATTTTTTTATGTTGTGTGCATGTGCAGGTACCCTCCTGGAAAAGCGATGAAGACTTTGAGGATGCTTTGAAGAAAGCTCAGTTACTGTAGATTAACTTTCATGTCCTTGTTTAGTTCTCATTGTCAATACAACAGGATCTGCTAGTTTGTTGAGGTACAATGTAGTGTTGCAAAAGCGATTGTATCAAGAGATAGAATATGCTAGTTTGTTGAGGTAAATTGCAGTGCTGCAAAAGATATTGTATCAAGAGATTTTGCATTGAGAGTTATATTAGCCCATATCTTCACGTCAACAGTATACTGTATATACTGGTAACTTGTAATTGGATGCGTTCAGTTCATGTTCGAAAAATGATATGCACATCTCTCAAAGAGTTTGATGTTGATTACAAATACGGGTGTGGTCAAGTCAAGGCATGTCACGAGCTACCTGAGATGGACTCGGAACATTGTCCTATATTCCTCGATTTAAGTCGGGTCAAGGCGAAGCTGGAGCTACTCCAGTAGACTGTTGTTGAACAAGCTCTGCAATAGACATTTGACTTGACATTGAGTAGACTTATGACTCAAGCTCAACTATTAGAATACTCTACGCTTGCATTGTGTTGGCCTAGATGCAAATGATTATGTTGGATACTTGGATGTAGGGTTGTAAACGAACTGAACGTTCAGTGAACATTTCATGATTTTGTTTTTTTGGGCAATTACATTATTTTGCTTTTGGATTCTGTTTTTTTGGATTTTTATTATTATTATTATTATTATTATTATTATTATTATTATTATTATTATTATTTTTTTTTTTTACTTATTTTTTTTTTTTGTCTTAACTTGTGATTCAGTTAGATTGGTGTAAGGATTCTTATTAACATATTGGAATGTGAAGTTTGCATTGTGTGGATTAATTTAATTTGTGTTACTGTTTCTGATTGGTTGGTGCGGTAAGTGTCGATTTATCCTACATTTTTACTAGCCAAGTTTATTATTAGCATTTGGTTGGTGGTTATCTTCTCCGAAAATACGACAATTATTCTAATGATAGTACATATATGGATTATGTTTTGTGATAGTAGTGCACATATTTTGTTAAAAACAATGCATATGACACTGTCTCATACAGTCACTAGACCCTTATTCGGAACCTCTCAAATACTGGAATCATCTAAACTGGTTTAGTACTCACTGGTTACCAACGAGTTCAATCTCAGACCATACAATGAATCGACGAAACACTTTGAAAACTCGGTTTGAAAGATAGAAACCCCTATGTCTCATTCTCCTTTGTTTAGGGGTGGTTGTTAATCAAATTTGATGTCAATAAAAGAAACATTGTTGTTTAAGGTTTAAATTCTTCTATTTTTAAAAATTGGTTTTACACAGAAGAAATCAATTATAGATACTAATACAATTAGATCCGCTCCTGTAATAGATCGCCTTTGGTAGAATTATTGCGCGGAAGTGCTAGTGTGGGACAATCCACTTTGACTCGTTTTTATAGTTTACACACTTTTGTATTGCCGCTTCTTACTGCCGTATTTATGTTAATGCACTTCCCAATGATACGTAAACAAGGTATTTCTGGTCCTTTATAGATAAGATATAGCATAGATATTTTTAATTCATCATTTATCACTTGGGGTAGGAACGATAGTATTTTATTGCTACAAGTATGGATTATTGAAAATAATAAGACATGTATTTGGATATTTCCCTTGAACTCTGCAATATTTTTTATTTGGCATCAACAGTTGAAGGGAATTTTCCGAAGAGAAAATGGATTATGGGAGTGTGTGACTTGAACTATTGATTGTGATAAAAAAATATGATTTAGCTCTGAATAAATCAAAGTTGCTGAATGATTTCAAGATACTGAGTGAACCTGATTCTGAGTGAAAATGATTGTTTGATATTTGTTCTGAATGAGCGATCTGAGTTGCCTGAAATTACAAATATAACCTTCTGTCTGATTTTGTATTGAACAAAATATACCATTTGATAAAACAATTATTAACTCGAATAAAATTACCACATCATTTTTTTTTTTTTTTGTAACCATGATTTCCGACCTTTTTGGCCGACTAATCCACGGGGTTTGAACCCCCCGCTACACGGACTCAAACCAGGTAAAGCCCTCCCTTTTCAGGAGGTTGGTGTGGCCACTTAAGCTTGTTTGCACCTAATAGCAATTGAACTTGAGACCTCACACACTTTAACCTCATGCATAATCAGAAACTACTTCTAGTAATAAGACGTAAGTGCATAGATAATGTTAAGAAAAATGCTAATTAAAATAATAAAATAAACAATTACGTTTTGTCATCAGTTTTGTTGTAAATCAAAATATGTTCTCATGTCATATCTTTACAAATCTGATTATCTAGCCTTTTTCTTATATTTTAAAATTTTATTATTGATTTAAAAATAATGTAATATTTAAGAATTTGTTGTGTCAACGTTAAACAATCAGATCAATTTAAAACATAGTAAAACTTTAATTCATATGGACCATGTGAGATGGAGTTATATAATAGGGCAATATTGAGAAAATATGGTTAGCGTTAAACAATTAGATCGATTTGAAAATAGTAAAACTTTAATTCATATGGACCATGTGACAATGGAGTTATATAATGGGAAAAAGTCACTAAATAGTAACCAACTCTCACAAGTGTTCTACTAAAGTCACTCAAGTTTTTTATGAGATTCAAAAACCACTCAAGTTTTATATTTGTTCCATTATTGTGCAATTTTAGTTTTTATGCCATATCACCATGACAATAGTGACATGTCGAATTTTAGATTATGTGTACATTTATATAGCTTTTTCATAAATAAGTCTAGCTTTTTCATATTGCACTCGTTTTTGGAGCATATTGTTATAGACATTCGTAATTTCATACTTGTTTACGGATTTATGTTTGGGTGCAGAACCTTTCTAAGCTTTTGTTTTGGTGAAAATATTCTTGTGAAGGGTTTCACTTTATCTATTAGTTTTACTCTTTTTATACTACCACTATTGATGTGTTTGTATTGTATGGTCATTCGAAAGTTAAGTATCTTGTGATGACTCAATGTCTACTATATTAACTTATAACTTTGTTACGTGAGCAATAGTTATACCAGAGGTATACATGGATTCGATTCGGTATGGATTAATATAGCAACTAATATATATGGAGGCTAACACGAAGAGAAGAGAGCAGGCTAACGTAGCAACTAACTTTGTTACGTGAGCAATAGTTATACCCGAGGTATATATCGATTCGATTCGGTCTTGATTAAGTTAGCAACTAATATATATGGAGGCTAAAAGTGAAAATAAAGATACGATATGTAACAGAAATGAGTGCGTAAGTGGAGTACTTATTGTGCATTCCATGTCAGCTATATAAATGTACACATAATCTAAAATTCGACATGTCATCACTAGTGTCATGGTGATATGGCATAGAAACTAAAATTGCACAATAATGGAACAAATATGAAACTTGAGTGGTTTTTAGATCTCAAAAAAAACTTGAGTGACTTTAGTGGAACACTTGTGAAAGTTGGTTACTATTTAGTGAGTTTTTCCCTTATATAATAGGGCAATATTGAGAAAATATGGTTGCTGAATGACGTTGCATGCCCACCATTCATAATGAATCAGAACCAATTAAAATGATACATCGCGTGAACATTTTGCTAACAAACAATTTCATTGCTGACCGATTCAGATTCCTCATCTGAATTACACCATTCAAAGGCTATCAAACACCCTCTAACTTATTACTGGATGCTAGACTATGAATCAAACTAGGATCTCGAGTTTAAAATTTTGTGAGCATCGACCTAACCAAATTCAAATGGCGACCTAGTCTGAACAAGCACTTACTGCGCACAAATCTTGTCAAGAGTTATCTTTCTGATGCTGTTAAAAAAACATAAACCTTATTTTCCAAATATTCTGAAATGTATGGAGACAGTTAAATCTCTTTTTTTTTGACAATTCAAATATGGTTGATTGGTTTTAGCATGCTTATGGGGGATGAACACGGACCTTCAGAAACAACAAAATTGCGACAACATAGACAAATCTTACAAATATAACTCGGATAAATCTACAAAATCATCAATTGAAACATTTTTTGTCAAATCGTCATTTGGTACCATCTCATCATCATTTGAAACATTTTGTATAATCGTATCATCATGACAGAGTTCACAAGCTTCATATGATGGTGCGTCTTTTATGCAGTGATCGATGTTCTTCTCTAGCCAATTCAATCGCCTTTCAAAAGTCAGCACTGCAGCATGCATAGTCCTAACATCTAGTTGAGCCACTCTTGCACAAGAACGTAATAAAATGTAATAATCCGCATGGGCAGCATAAACATACGTCCCATAACCCTTTTTCCTTGTATAATGTAGGTAATCGAGTCTTTTGACTCTACTCCTGGGAGGGATATAGCAAAATTGGTTCTCTTCCATGTTTGATATCATTCGCAGTATTACTCTTTCTTTGGGCAACTCCTTAGAGGCATTGCCAGTTTTAGGTTTCTTGATCCTGTTCGTCTTGATTTTAGATAAATCTCGAGGTCTCTTGTGAGGACTGCAGCTAGGACTCGAGGAGAGTGTGTCAAATGGTTTATTTCCTAAAATGAATAACCAAGAACGGAATAAGCAGAGGCAAAACTGTTTATATGATTAAAGATTATAGACCGAACAAGAATATGATTAAGTTAATATATGAACTCTTAGCGGGTTTACAATTACATAGGAGTTATATATATATAAGGGCTGACTATGGTTAATTCCTGTATGGGACGAGTCCGTAACTCTTATGTTTATCCAGAGGTGCCCCTACAGAACCCCGCAAGGGAGCAACAGCCCCTCGGCTACCTCCCGCGCTGTGGCGCTCAGGGGCTCTTGGACTCGGCTCCATAAGGATGGTTAGACTATCAAGCAACTTGTTATCCAACACAATAAATGTGAGTCACATAAAATGTTGCAATTCATAACACTTCAGTCAGATATCAGCTAACTAATAATTTGTGTGAATATAAATGGATGGGATCACCACATACTATGTGAGTGAACACAATACGTAAATACGGTCTCTCAAGTCACAGTCACCTTACATGTGTTTTGGTCCTTTCGTGACTGTCCTGATTTTTTGCCATGTCCATAACATATTATTACAATATATCGTCAGGGCCGGTCTAGGGTGGGACGAAGTGGGCGACCGGCCGAGGCCCGATTTTTAATTTTTTTTAATGTATATATATATATAAATTGTATATGTAATTAACTAAGCCCATTACAAATCTTAACAATCATCCAAAAATTAAACCATATAACTAAACCCACATAAAAAAAGCCCACTTACATATCGTTTTTATATTTTAGTTTATATTATATAATTTGTTGCACCTAGCCTCCGGGTTTTTGGCTCGACCTAGGTCCATAACTGTATATCGTTGTTAGTTTTGCATGACTCAGCTGACACCCACCAATACACACAGTAACCAGTGGTAGGACGATGATGATGGGTAATCTCCCAAATCCCAATATGCATTTTTAAATATTTTACATTTTTTTCATAAACCTCTCTAGAAGAAAGCAATGATATTGGTTGAAGTAGAGGAACCCCTAGATATATCTCAAGATTTGAACATCGTATTGTCAAACACGCCATGACACAAATATTCGTTATGAGCATTGAGACCAATTAACAGAGTACGTGCTACTTTAAGAAAACGGTGGTTTTTCGGTTCAGTTGAATCAGCACATAATTGACCAATAGTCTAAATCCTGATATGTGTATGCATTATGTCTTAAGGGACAATTAAGACAAATTAAAGAAGAAATAACAAGAATTACCTCTTCTTTCTTCTGGTAAAAATCCCAAATGTCCTCCATTAGCTTGTCTTCCTCATGTTCCTCGAATGACAGTTCCAGTTCAGCAAAAACTACATCCTTACAATATTCCAGATACTTCTCCAAATCCTTACCATGATCTACGAAACACAAACACTTCATATGTTAGACAACAGCTTACCACTTGTATAAATTAGCTTGTTGTATTTCAAATGAAGTACGTGTAAAATATCAGTAGCATCCAAGTTGGATTGTTTTGGTAGCTTATTATAAGGCTCTGTAAAAGAAACACCCGATTGGCTGCTGCTGGTACAAGGCTCTGAAATATCAGATTCCGCATCTTCGTCTTTACCAGCAAATACATCCAACTTCTTTGACTTTTTTTCATCTTTTCTCTGAGTGTCACTAGACAGAGACATTTCCCACTTCCCAAAACCATGTATGTTGTAAAGAATCCTAATTGCAACTATAAGTATTGACAATACAAACGAACGTGTAGGAAGCCTAAACTCATTAGCTGACAGCCACAGCTCAGATGGCATGGACCACTCGTATATACGGCAAGCATGAGGGAGAATAGTCTCAACTGGAAGAGATAATTGTCTTAGATAACGGGATGCAATTGCATAGAAGTTGACTGGAGGTAATTCCAATCGTATAGAATTAGCAAGAGAAGCTGCTAATGATTCCATCTTTTGTACTGTAATAGCCTGTATGGGTCTGAACATCCGGCTTGAACTTAGTGGACAGGCATTAGTAGGGGGTCCAATTTGTTCCTCGATTTCAACAAAAGCAGCAAAATAGGGAAGCTTTCCTTCAAGTGTCCACTTGATTATATCTGTTGACAAGACTGGCTCCCTTGCCAAATGACACACTAAGAAAGAAATTACTAATGAGTACCATAAAGGTATTGTCTTCCTAACTGATTGGTACCATATCATTACATTTCGTTTACCAAGTAAATTATGATGTTCGCCTTCATGTGTAGGCCTATGTACAACACCTTCATTTTCCCCTGAAACATGATAAGAGTATGCCCATTAACAGGAGTGTAAAAATCATCTGAAAAGTCAATAGAAAATTTTCTTAAATAGTTTCTGGTTGCAAACATTTGTTTTTGCAACAAGTCTTTTTTTTTTCTTTTACTCAAGAGATGACAGCATATAGAGCATATATAAACTCGAAAATATAGAGTAAGGGCTTTTTGAGCAGACATGCCCAGGAACATCAACAAAATAGTTGCAGGGTGCACAATAATGTAGCATTTATGCTTTCTCAGATACAACTAAAGAATATATATACCTTGTACTTGAGATTCTGATTCAATAATAACCTCATCAGCCCAGTCATCGGCGAATAGCTCCGTTGATTCCACAAATTTTGACCAAATGGACTCCACCAGGTCAACAATTATGGGGGACATATTGAACTTATCAACCAGGGCCTTGATCTGCAGTTCAAGCATTATCTGTACTCCCATCACATATCTCATCCTAATTTCTGAGTAATAATCTTCATACTGTAATGGTCTAGATACTCTGGCAAAATCAACCGGTCCAGTGGGACCAACACCATCACCTGCTTCAGCCTCATTCTCTTGGGTTTGTAGTGTTGGATTATATGAATCATAAAACTATAAACATATAAGAACATCAAAGAACACGCAGCAGAAAATCTACAAGAACATGTAATTAATTAAAACTAAATAGATACATACCTTATGCAATCACCAAGAACAAGCAAGAACCCTAAACAATAATGGGTATGTCGATCCAATGTCAAGGAAAAACACTAGTTAAAATAAACTAGTCACTCGTTCTTGTACACACGTAATCTAGCGTTCCAATGGGATAAGCTAGGTTCAAGAATCACAAACAAGCCAAATACTTGCAAAGCTTTACTAGGGTCGAATATCCTAGTGGATATAAAAGAGTCGACCGGTTCTATGCTTAGGAGAGGGAAGAGAAGAGAAATTAGGCTTGTAGGGAATTCTAGATTAGAGGAAAACCTAAACACAATGAATTGTATTTATAGGCTAACCCTAAATCACAAAACTTGTTCCCTACTCCACCCTAGAACCGGCCAAACCCAACCCAAGGTGGTTTCCTGCCGATCCAACCCATAAATGGGTTTCTAGATCCTTCTTTTCATATTTAGTCCTTTAACGGTCGTTATCTCTAACTCCGTTAAATACTAACTGTCGTTAAGTATTTGTTTGTGAAATGAATAAATAAAATACATAAACATATTTAATTTATTCATCCATTGGAACTCTCACGTTATTGTGTGCAATCCCGAGTCTCGGGTTCGAAACCGGACATACGTATATTAAAAGTTAAACATTTAACTCTAACAGCTCCCACTTGGATAACTATTAATATAGTAATGACATGGGCTAGTCTAGCTTAACAGATCCCAATGCCCCCAGCTCGATCCGAGTATGGTTTTCCTGGAAAAACCACGTGATGAATTAAATCATCATACTTATCCTTTTGTTACTAATACCGCGTTAATTTGGATATGGATCTTGTCATTCCATAATTAACAGTAGTTTCTCGTTTATACATAATTGAACAAGATTACCAAAACATCTGAACGTCTTCCAGATAGACTTTGGGCGTGCGCACGCAAACATCTTGTTAATCATACGAGTGGCCAAGCAGTATTAAACTTCAACACAAAGTTGAAGGAACAAATCCCTTATTGACTGCGAGCATAACCCTCGAACTTCGCATCATTTCTGAAAATAGCCCTTATAACTACCTTTTACGGATAGCGTTAGACTATCTCACAGAAAATGAGCTACATCCTCGGCAATTATCTGGCATCTCAAGTCAGAGGATAAATATTCATGATATACTTAATGACTATGATCCATAAAGTATAATCATGTAGTTGGGATAAATACTATATTCAATTTATCCAATATTGAATATCATGTGACATTGGTGTCTTAACCTTACAGTACATTCTACCAATCCTCACATTTGTCTTAGTTCAATAATATTCCCATATTATTAATTGACAATGGACTATTTAGAATAATTAATTTATTCACGGATTTAAACATGCAAATATAGGACACAAATATTAATAATGATAATAAACGTTATCCGCACTTTATTTCATTAAAATAATAATTGTTTACATGTACCTATCGAAATACTAATCCAACAGATTTACATGAAACTATCTGCTAAACGAAGACCAATACCCTGAGCATGACGATTAAACGTCTCCTTAGGTAATGCCTTTGTGAAAGGATCAGCCAGATTGTCATCTGTGTGAACTTTGAGTACTTTTATTTCACCATCATCGACTTGTTCTCGAACATAGTGATACTTTCTTTTAAAGTGTCTGGCGCCTTTCATAACTCCAGGTTCATTGGCGAATGTGATTGCAGCAGAGTTG
Organism: Artemisia tridentata subsp. tridentata; assembly: GCA_021014915.2. Classification (NCBI taxonomy): domain Eukaryota; kingdom Viridiplantae; phylum Streptophyta; class Magnoliopsida; order Asterales; family Asteraceae; genus Artemisia; species Artemisia tridentata. The sequence continues at coordinate 16,612,703 of CP139507.1, read as the reverse complement.
TCGCAATACACATTTATAGGTAATTCTATTGAAGGCATCACTCCAAGATCCTTAACGAATTTCCTTATCCAAACAGCTTCTTGTGCTGCCTCCGATGCAGCAATGTACTCAGATTCTGTAGCAGACATGGCCGTTGTACTCTGCTTCTTACTCTTCCAGTCCACAGCTCCTCCATTTATGACAAAAACGTAACCCGTCTGAGACTTCGTATCATCTTTATCAGTCTGAAAGGACGCATCGCAGAAACCTGTAACATTCAGTTCTGCGTCTGGATTTCCCCCGAAAACAAGAAACATATCTTTAGTATTCCTCAAATACTTAAGAATGTTCTTTACAGCATGCCAGTGATCTTTCCCTGGATTCTGCTGATAACGACTGGTCAAATTTTGAGCGAATGCCACATCTGGCCTTGTGCATCTAACTGCATACATGATGGATCCTACTGCAGAAGCATACGGAACTTTCTTCATGTATGCCACCTCTTCAGGTGTAGAAGCACACATTTCGCTGCATAAGCCGTGTTCTACTTGCATGGGCAAATATCCCTTCTTGGAATTTTGCATATTGAATCTCTTTAATATTTTATCCATGTAAGCACTTTGGCTTAATCCGATTAACCGTTTAGATCTGTTTCTATAGATCTTGATTCCAAGGATATACGCTGCTTCTCCTAAATCCTTCATGGCAAAGCAATTACCAAGATAATCCTTAACTTCATTAAGGCTTGGTATATCATTTCCCATGATTAATATGTCATCGACATATAGGACAAGAAAAGTAGTGTTACTCCCACTAACTTTGTGGTATACACATGGCTCATCGAAATTTTGAGTAAATCCAAACTTCTTGATTTCCTCATCAAATTTCTTATTCCATTGCCCGGATGCTTGCTTCAATCCATAAATGGATCTTTGAAGTTTGCATACACGCTCAGGAAACTGTGGATTCACAAACCCCTCAGGTTGCGCCATATAGATATCTTCATCTAGGCGACCATTCAGAAAGGCGGTTTTGACATCCATTTGCCAAATCTCATAGTCATAGTAGGCAGCTATGGCTATAAGAATCCTAATAGCTCTAATGTCGGCCACAGGAGAAAAGGTCTCCTCATAGTCAACACCATATGTTTGGGTAAAGCCCTTGGCCACCAAACGAGCTTTATAGGTGTGTACGTTGCCATCCATGTTAGTCTTTTTCTTGAAGAGCCATTTACACCCAACTACCTTAGCATTGGGTGGAAGGTCTACTTCAATCCAGACTTTATTGTCTTTCATGGATTGCATTTCCCCATCCATGGCTACTTGCCATTTGTCCTTTTCAGGACTATTAATGGCAGCCTTATAACTAGTTGGCTCATCAATGTGATCCAATAGTGTAGATTCCTCATCCTCTATGTTTAAACATAAACGGTCAGGAGCCTTTGCAGATCTTGATTCAATGTGTTTGTTTATGATGAGGGGGCCCACCACTATGACTATGAAAGTGAGATATATTCCATACTCCATATACATCAAGAGAGGGTCGAATGGATCTTTCATAGGTGAGGGACCCACCACTACTATCAAACTCATACCCATTGTCATTCATGACAGCATACCAAACGCACCCTAAAAGTATTAACTGGACTATAAAAGTATTATCTGAATTATGTTAACTGGACTATAAAAGTATTATCTGAATTATATTTTGGATATGCAATTTCTTTGATAATACTTGAGAAAGAGTGGTATTTTGGATTTAGAAACTTTTTTAATAATATTTTAGCTAATAACAACTATTATAATCATATAACTTACTCTCTTCTATTTTATTTATTAATTATGTACAGTGGCTATAATATTCAAAAGAGCGTGTGCTTATTAGCATATCTGCTTATTTGTGTGATTTTGTCAAAGAAATAGTTTTGATGCTTGAAACAACTTACTCTATGCAATAATGTGTGCATCGCACGGGTCCTGAAGCAACCCAAGTTATATATGACGAAAATTAGTGTCAAACATTACGCTATAAACACTTAGATACAGCCCGTGTGCATCGAACGGGTCTGAATATCATTTTGAGTTTTTGACTCGACCTCCATCTAATCTAATGGGTTTACACAACTGTCTTAATTTATGTGGTTAAGTTGCATTGTGAACTTTGTATTTCATATTACGTAAAAAAATATATGAAAACGTAAAAAAAAGAATAAAAACGTAAAAAGACGGATAAAACTGTAAAAAACGGATAAAACGTCAAAAAAAATTGATAAAACGTATAAAAAATGGATAATAACGTAAAAGATTGGATAAACATACAAAAGTGGATAAAATCGTAAAAATAATGGATAAAACGTACAAAAAACGGTTTAAACGTATAAAAAAACGGATAAAAACGTAAAAAAATGGATAAAATCGTAAAAAATGGATAAAATGTAAAAAAACCTGAAAAAAACGTTAAAAAAAGAGGAAAAAAAACCCCGATAAAAACGTATAAAAATTGGATTAAAACGTAAAAAACGGATAAAACGTACAAAAACGTAAAAAAAAGGGATAAAACGTACAAAAAACGTAAAAAAAAAAAAAAGTTGGATAAAGTGTAAAAAAATGATAAAACGTACAAAAATGGATCAAACGTAAAAAAAAAAAAAAAAAAAAAACCTAATTACAACGTACAAAAAAAAGGATAAAACGTAAAAAAATGAGAAAAAGCGGATAAAACATACAAAAAACGGATAAAAAACAATAAAACATACAAAAAAACGGATAAAAAACGTAAAAAGAGGACTAACGGTGCAAATACCATTAGTCCTGAAGGCTAACGGTAATATTTTCTATCTCGTTAAGAGATAATGGAGAAATTATTTGCACCGTTAGTTCTCATTGTGAATGAGGGATGTATGATGTTAACCTTTGGTTAACGAAGGATTTAAGGTGTCATAAATTGCAAACTGATGTACTCTAAAATAAATTTGGTTTCTTTTCAAGTAGCAAATGATCCGGTCTTCTTTTCAAGTTCAGGGTATATAAAGGATTTCATGAGCAGTCCAGTTAGCAATGATCCTGGCTAAACAAGAAAAAACCCTAATAAATATGAGTATGGTATCTCTTCTTAAACGCATTTCTTCTACCTCCTCCTCATCTTTTTCTTCATCGTTGACGACATGGCCGGATCTGCTTCGTTTTGGGATGACATCGAAAGGGTATGTATTATATCTATATATATTAGTAGTAGTGCTCATGAATTATGGTTTTATTTTTTTGTCATAGAATTGTGTTTTTTTGGCCCATCATCAATTCATCATCATAGTGTTTCTTAATTGTCTATTTTTGTTTAATTCTGCCTGAATTAGCGTACATAAATATATTTTAATTTTATAGCTTAACTTTTGTTTCTCGATTATTTTTTGTTTTTTCTTCTAATTACTAATCCTTAAACACTGATTAACTGGATGATGATGATAAATGTTCTGTTTGAGATATCATAGCATACATATTGATGATGAACAAATATCCACATATTATTAGTCTTCTGTGGAAGTCCTAGGCGCACTTCTGCTGTCATAGTTTCTACACTAATTGAGTTTAGTAAGATTTTGACAGGGGATTTCGTATTGTAGATGGTTTTTTGTCTTAATTGATTTGTCTAGGCGACTTGACTATTCATTTGATAGGTTATATCTTAGTAAAGTTTTTAATATACTTCAGACGCATTTTATGATCCAAGTAAGTTTTAGTGGTTGTTTTGCTCATCGGAAATGATTTGATATAATAAGATGGGATTTATTGATGAAGTATAGTAAGATCGGAGCAACGATTATGAGTACTCCACCTCACATAAACATAATTTTTCAATCACCGAGTGGTAGTGGAAAGTCAACTGCTCTTCTTACTGCTATGCTACCACGTGTTGATCGGAAACTAATTCAACCATAACTCCCAAACCGCTTTAATTTGACTGACCCTGTTAGGGCCATTGGTTTGTATTAAAATTTTCAAGAAATGCATACCAGAATCGCCACCTCAGCTTCTAGTACGCACCATCACACGCCGTAACAAGACACCGACCTCTAAAAAGAATAAATTAGCTCGATCACTTTTTTGTGTATAACTCTCAAACCGCTAAGAGTTAGTTGACGCTGTTAGTGGTCGTTGATTCGTAATTAAGTCCCAAAGAAAGTGCTATCGGAATCGCGGCTTCCACTGGTTAGAGACGCGCCGTATAAGTCGCGACAGTTGCCGGAATAAAATTACTTTTTTTTTTTTTTTTTTTTCAAGATCTACGCTTATCTGATGTGATTGACAAATTATCTTTATCTTTATGTTTAATAATTATTGTTTTTTCTCCAGCTTGAGCTTCGCGATTTCTCTGCTCGACTGTGGTGAAGTATAAGACCATAGGTTTAGTTTAGTATTAGACCAATGGGGTTTAGTATTTTTTATGTTATTTTCGTTATAATTAGTTATCAATAACATGCATAATATACCTACAAGTTTATTCATCATTCATATAATATAAAATTTAAGTGACTTAATTGAAATACTAATAAAACTTTGTTACTGTTAAAGAATGTGGGTTTAGGGAGAAGACAAATTGAAATGAGCGTGTGAGAAACATTTTTAACCTCACATTTCAAATGACGAGGGAGAAAATAAGCGGATGTATATGCGTACATTTTATATATGTGTATCTAAAATGTGTGGTTATAGTTCATTCTTATCACCCTTCTCATTTTAGTATTACTTTTCGTTTGATCCTATCTCTGTTTGTTTGATATTCCAAATAAGTGAAATTTATTGACAACACAGCCACATAACTTGTTCGTTTGTTGTAACGTTTATATAAAAATTGAAATGAATTTTATTTTGATATCTCTAGACCTTTTCTTATATTTTGATACGTGCATGTGGTTGTCAACTTGTCATCGTGTTTCTCGAATATAATTCTCTTTGTTTTACTTAGGTCAATGGAAACATATTGCCCTCTTCACTCCAAGAGCTTGCTCATCTAAAAGTCTCACTTGAAGACATTGTGTTGGCCACCAGCAACTTTGACGATCACGTAACTATTGGGCTTGGTGGATATGGAAAAATATTGCGTTCAGGGCAGTCAATTGTATCTTCCCGGCCAAGCCGATTGAAGGTATTTATCCTCTCTTACTTTGAAGTGATTGTGGTAAATAAGTTTTATTTAACTTAAATTAATTTCTTCTTCCTAAGTTGAGAGACCCTCAATTATAAAACTTTCAGTATTGAACCAAGTCTTTCTTTCTTTTCTTTTTTTTTTTTTTCTACTGGCAAAAATGGATAGAAATTATATACAGAAACCCCCATTTAGTCATAGTGTTGTAGATCCGCAAAATATAAAAAAATTTAAACACCCATTAGCTTATCAATTAAAATGAAGAATATGAAGACTTAACTAAAATTTAAAGTTAAATCACTAGGTTTTTGCATTGATCCTAAGATAGTAAGATACACAAGAGCCGGGCTAGCCACTAATAGACTTTCCTAAAAGCTCGGCCCTTGTCCATACTATATTGGCTGATTATTGATAATGGGTTTCAAACTGGCCGGCTATGTCATTTTGAAGGAACTAATTATTAGAGAATAAATTAGTGGCATTTAGTAGTGTCTCGATCTAACTCTTCATTTGGAAGTAATAGGTGTTTTCACTGTTAGGGGTGTTTGGCTCATCTTATATGATGATGGGCTTATGAGTTTATTATTTTATATGTATTAAATAATCTAAACTAAGTGTTTGGCTAAGCTTATATGAGTGGGCGTATGAGCTTGTATGATGAGGTTTTGATAAGCTCAAACTTTGTAGCTTATTTGAGGAGGGGTGGACTTATATAAGAGTATTATATAAAAAGAGTTTTATACCCTCATCTAATATTTACATCCAATTAATGTTGATGTACTTTTTTGTCACTCTACTTTATTAATTATAATAAACTAAGCCAAACACTTAGCAACGGCTTACGATCTCATGATATATATGCCATAAGCCGTTTATATAATATAAGCATAAGCTTAGCCAAAGACTCCCTTAGTTATTTTATTATTATTGAGCATTTTGTGTAATTAAGATTACTTGAGACCAAAGTGATTTCAAGTTAAGTTCAAATACGAGTTAGGAAGTATGGGGTACGCAGTTGTATAAACTAATTAACTTGATTTGAGATACGATGAATGACAAAAGTTATAGTGATAAATTATCCATCCTTAAGGCATCGCAACCACTCAATAGATGTGATTGGGTTCGGGGTGAACATGTGTATAAACTTAGTAGCTTGATTTGGGATATGATGAATGACAAAAGTTATAGTGACGGTTTATCCGTCATTAAGGCATTGCAACCCTTCAATAGATGTGATTGCTCTCAACAGTAACATAAAAGGTGATGCTAATGAAGTGTCGTCAGAAATTATAATATAAATTACGACTTTTCAGTTTTCATAAAAAGGTGTAACCATTTATGGGGGTGTGATTTTTCACCCAAATCACTTTGTTTGTGATATATAAACATAATCCTGGTCTTTCAGATTATAATCTTTACTATCTATAATGTATTTAGAACTTTTATATTCGAAGGTATCCGTCAGGACCATGAGTGGAAAGACCATCTCTTTAAATGTCGGACCCTCCGACACCATTCGAGATTTGAAATTGAAGATACCGCTCAGTGAATGGATTTACAGAGACTTGCCCGATCTCTTCTACAAGGGGGAGCATCTCAATGACAACCGTACCCTTGACTCCTACAACATTTCCTGGCTTTCTATCCTTGAGTGTCGGTTGGGGCTGAACATATCCGTCAGGACCATGAGTGGAAAAACCGTCTCCGTGAAAGTTGCAAGCTCCAACACCACCATTAGCAACTTAAAAGCCAAGATCCAAGACAAGGAAGGCGTTCCCCAGTTCCAGCAGAAGCTGTTCTTCAATGGAAGGCAACTCGAGAACAAATGTACCCTAGCGGACTACAATATCGAGGATGGATGCACCCTTCTTCTCGTGCGTAGGTCGAAAGGATGGATCCCTATATTTTGTCAAGACCCATACTGGAAAAACCATATCTCGAGAAGTCAAAAGTTCTGACACAATTGGGGATGTGAAAGTCAATATAACAGATATGGTTGATGTTCCCCCATACAACCAGAAATTGTTCTTTGCTGGAGAAAAGTTGCTTGATAATGACCGTACCCTTTATGACTACCACATCTATTCAGAGTCCACTCTCTCTCTTGTGCCTGTATGTAGAGGGCGGATGAAGATATATGCGGAGACCATTGATGGAAATACCATCCCTCTGGATGTTTTTAGCCAGTATACCATCGGAGAAGTGAAATCCTTGATTCAGGACAAGGAAGGTATTCCGACACACATGCAGACACTGGTTTATGCAGGACAGAAGCTTGATGACAGCTGTGTCCTTGTCAACTACCTCATCAAAAATGAGACGACCCTCCGTCTAGTTGATAATACATTGATGAGGAGGGAACCAGTGCAGATACATGTCGAGATTGTTGCCACTGGAAGGACCATCCCTCTACAAGTACAAACCTTCGATACCATCAATAGTTTGAAATCCAAGATTCAAAGCCAGGAAGGTATTCCCTATGAACAACAGAGGCTGTTCTTGCCTCAAATTCAGCTCAAAGACGACTGTACTCTTGCGGACTACTATATACAGAATGAATCCACACTCCATCTTGTTGTTACATTGATCAGGATAGCCGTCAAGACTCCAGTCGGAAAGATTATTACTCTCGATGTTGACAGCTCTGACACCATTTGGAACGTGAAAGCCATGATCCAGTATGCGGAAGAAATTCCCCGTGACCATCAGAAATTGTTTCTGGCCGAAGAGCAAGAGCAGCTTCAGAACAGTTTAACCATTGCTAAATGCGGTGTTAAGACTGAATCCACCCTTCATCTTTTGGTTACATCGGATCAGACGGGTTATTGACATCATCATCGAAATGTCAAAGAGGATGCAGTTGATTCCACCAAACGACGTACCCTCGCTTGTTTTGTAATTGCTATGTTGTTTTGATATCAGATTTGTGAAAACAGAAGTAAGAGACCGTTGAAGACGTATATTTTCATTAGTCTTTTGTGCATGGCTACTAGAATGTTATGCCACTGATAGTCTGATACTGCAATATGATTTTTCATATAGTCTGTTGTATCAAGAATGTTGTGTCGAGTGTGAATGGTTACTGGTACTATTAGCCTTTTTGATTTTTCATGTTTTAAGTTAATGGAACGTACTACTGCAGCAAGGGGCGTTTGGTTGCTGCAGCAGGGGCGTTTGGTACTGAGTTTAGTGCTGCAGATTTCAGCATTTTATAAGTAGGTGTTTGACTTCATTGTTTGCTGTAATCTTTGGTGCGTTTGGTTGCTGCAACGGTGGAGTTCAAGTGTGTGTTTATATATGAATTCCACATTGACGGGTAACTTATATTAGTGTCAACATTCCAGTCAATATTTTGACATTTTAAAAATGATGCAGCCATTCCAGGAATGGTATATATAATATTTTGTGATGAATCGTCAAGGTATCACCGTGTCAAGAGGAGGATAATTAGTTCATTTCACTACTATAAGTTCTGCACTATGTTTATTCACTGTTAACACTTGAGTGTAATTCGTTACTTAAAATGAAACGTTTCTTAACTTTTATAGGCTTGATAATTAGTGTGTATTCTAAATTTTGAGTAATTTACCTCTGATAATTGCATCTTGTTGAACTCGTTGGCTCCGCGCTCTATTCAATCCTCCACACAACAATTTGCTTCTCGTTAAGCTGAGATTATTGACCCCACTTGAGTATACAACTTGGCCGGTGAGTATATATGATCTTAGGTCACACTCACTTATAGCCAATTGATTATGAGCTGGAACCTTAGTTGTTTACAAGTGTGATGCCGGTTAATATGGATGTGTCAACGTGCAAGCTCGACTGCCTCACCACTGTACAAGGCATTGCATATCTTTTAATAGCTTATACATATGTGAATTCAACTTTTAACTGTTGAACATATGACATACATAGCTATGGCATGAAGTTTCACATATTTTTTTGATAAATTTTCAGATGTGTATCCGGGGGCGGAGCCAGAAATTTTTGGTCAAGTGGGTACACTTTGATAAACTTTAGAAACTACACTATAAATTGGTACTTAGGGGGGCAAATTACGAAAAAGGCCAAATATTTTCGAAAATTTACACTACAATTTTTCTCACTGGGGGGCACCTGCCCCTTGTGACCCTCCTTTATCTCTGCCCATGTGTATCATATGTGTTATGTTTGTTACTGTTATTTATCTTTTACATATATGTATTAGTTGTCTGTTGTAATTAGACGGGGGATATTTGTACCCGATAACCCGAATCACCCGACTTGGACATAACCCTGCCCGAATCATACCCGAACCACATAACCCGATTCTTAATCGGGTTGGTTTGCGGGTCACTTTTAAAACATTCAAAACCTGATTCAACTAGACCCGATAAACCCGATAACACCCCTAGATGCTACGTACATTCTACAAGAATAAGTTTTCTGTTAGGTTCTTGTTCATATACTTTTTGGTGTTATCTCCTTGTGTTTTTGCTGAAACAAAAAGTTGAAGCTGTGATGCCAGATATGCAAGTCTTGTGTTTTAACTTTTACATGGTGTTTTTCTTGTTTAAGTTTTACATTTAGGGTTCTCTATTGTTGATATAATATGTATTCTCAAGTTGGCTGCATGGAGCGTGTAGTACAAGCGTTTCTAGATGTATAAGGAGAGGGCGACTCAAATGAAATGCTAATAAAAGATTAGATGTTTGGAAATTAGAAATAGGGTTATCAAAAGTTATGCCCTAAACTGCATTAATGCAATGGTATAAATAACAAAGTTTATGTAGTTGTGATAATAAGTGATTAAGAGAGATATTTTTATTACTTAATAGTGTTTTGTGGATTATGGCAAATGAATTGTTGTATAAATAACCAAAAGAAGACACTCAAGAGGCATGATTGCAAGATTTAACCCCGGTGTTAATTCAGCCTTTGCACCTTCTACCATGCAGAAATATCAAAAGTGAACCAATGGTAAATGCTTTTAATAGGGGTTTCAATTCTCGACACGACACGATAAATAATACGAACCCGACACGAAGTTAAACAGGTTTGGATAAAAAATAGGTCAACCACTCTAACCCGTTTAATAAACGGGTCCTGTTTGGGTTGAGTAAGTATTAAACAGGTCAACTCGTGAACCCGTTTAAGTATACAAGACTCTAAAAATAAATAATGTAACCTGCAGGTTTTTATGTTGGATGTTGATTTAAATGTATTTTGTTTATGTACTCAATATGAATAGTTACGATTATATCTCCGATATCATTGAAATTGACGCTTATAACTCAGAAAATTATCGTATAGTTATTTTTATCATATTTTAGATCCTAATATAATTTTTGTATTTAAAATATTTAAATCAACAAAGCACAAACATTATTCACTGCTTGACCTATTTACTTAAACAGGTTAAACGGGTTACACGTGTTATGCAAGTCTGGATTCGGGTGGAGTTTCTTGACACGATTAATAAATGTGTCGTGTTTGGGTAGCGGTTTTATACTAACTCGCCAACACGCGAACCCGAATAGGTCAACACGAACACGACTCGATTGTCACCCCTAGTTTTTACTATGCTACACATATTGGACCAACCATACATCTAGCTGACGAGTATAAGTATTACTTGACCCGTGCAATATGTTTAGAGTTTAAGCATCTAACTTGCTGGGATTAAATTCAGTAATATCGGATAAAATTCTCAACAAACATGAAAGCTTAGTGCGGAATTAATTAAAAATTCACTAAGAAAAGTTGACACCTTCAAGATGAAAGAAAAACACAGATATCCCTCCAACGTTACCTTGTTCAGTAATAAATTTTATCATGTTAGAGTACAAAGAAGAATCTAAAAGATGTTTGAGGTAACGTGTGTGTACTTTGAGTCAAGATTCCACTCTAACTCCAAGGTTTGTTGGTTTTTCTCACTACTTAATATGGACTACACACTTTTGGCCGCACACATTAAGGTTAAGAAGCATGTATAAATGGATGGCTGATGCGAAAAATTACTAATTTAGTAAAAATGAAGTCATTTAATGAGGGTAATTCACAAAAACTCACTAAGAAACGTAAAAAGAAAACCAAAAATGTATGATTGACAAAATTGATATGGTCTAAAAAAAATAGGAAAAACCTTTACAGCCTTAATTACAAGACTATAGAACAACATAATGCTTTTTAAACTGAATAAGTGTATAAATATGTGTACAACTTATTAGAAAGATTATAAATATCAAAGAACGATCTATAACATTCAGTGATCGACTTATGGCTTCTCTATAAATAAATGATCAAATAGGATCATTAAGCTGTAAATCAATACTCTAGCATTGTGTGTCGACTAAAGATGTTTCACCTTCGGAGGCGGCCTATGAGTTGTACTCACATGGCATCATTTCTCTTTAAACAAACAAAAACAAAGAAATGAAGTTGTATTTGTTAGAATTTAAAAAAAAATAATAATAATGCCAAACATTCATGTTAGATGCTAACAACCATGAGGCGACTACGTCAACTTTCTGAAACGGAAAGGCTTTACCCAATTTGAGTCTTTGTGACGGTAGGTTCATATTATTAAAAAAAAAAAAAAAAAAAAAAAAAAAAAAAAAAAAAAATCCGCACAAGTTAATCGCCCCACTTTCTTGAAAACGTTGTTTTTATATGAATTTAGCAAAACCCAACCCAAAAATTAAATCAAAACCTCAGAGGATATTTGGTTAGCTTAATGAAGCTAAAATAGAAATTAAGAAAAAAACAACATAACAACAATCGCTCTTATTAAAACTTTTTATTTATGATACTGCATAACATTATGAATTCACTTATTTTAGTTTGGGGTACCTTTTCTAGTTGGAATTCACTTATTTTAGTAGTATTTTCTAACATGTCAAGCCCATGCACCTAACACGGATGATTCTTACTATGCTTTCTAGGCAACAAAGTAGAATCTTAAGGAAAAATGAAATAAACATAAATAGACCAGGTGGTAACCACCACCAAATGGCCTAGTGGTAAGGTCCTTGACTTTCAAACAAGAGGTCAAGGGTTCAAACCTCACTAGGTGTATACATTTGGGGGTGGCCAGGGAAGGGTCGGAAACAGTCCCAGGATTAACCCGGTGAGGCCACGTACATCTTAGTCAAAAAAGTTCGCCCTCCCCGGGTAACCTGAACATGGAAAACTACATCCGTTTACCCGTTTTATAGACCACGTGGTGTTTGCCTTGCACCAAGTATTACAGAGAATGGTAAGGTTGACAATGATTAATATAATCTCAAGAAGAAGGGGAAAACCATCAACAAATAAATATTACCCTTATGGCCAAGCTGTCCTGCTCTCCCAATGTAGTGCGAGTATTGTTCAAGATCACCCTCCAGAGAAGAGCCAAATATAATTGAGAGATCATAGAAAACCACCAAACCAACTTGATAGGAAGTGAAAACATGGTCAGATAAAATAAATAAATAAATAAATAAATAAATGAAAAGGTAACAGAAGAAAAAGGTGTAAAACCTGTGATGGATCGAACACCCAATCAAGAATTTTGGTTGATATCAGAACTTCAAACCGCTTCTCCTTAAACTCCTCAAGAATTTTATCTCACTGCTCTTGAGTATCAGCACCATCAAGAGTCTTATACATAAACATATTGCCTTGAAGTCTCTCAAACAACATACGAGCGCTCGATATTGTGTGGACAAATACAATTGTCTGTCCAGCCTCAGCTATGAGATCCAATAGTTTGTTATTAATAACCATAACCTTTGAAGGCTCATCAGGTACATTCACCTTGTAGTGCTTTACACTATCCAAAGATGGCACTTCCATTTCTCCAGTGAATGAGAGAAATTCTTTTTCACTTAAAACTTGCTTAATTTTTTATACAAATGCCTCCACAGCGTCACTAGAGATAGTAAAACACATTATCACCTATAGATTGTTCATGTATAATGTCAGAGATAGAAACTCTACAACATTCAAAATAATAGTGGTGGAATTCAAAAGTGACATTTGAAAATCAAAAGCCAACAATATTGTAGGATTCTACGAAAAACCGTTGTAATTAATCTCAATGATTAATGATAACCTTGTGTTACCGTTTAATAAAACTCATTTTTACGGGAAAATTTAAACTTTTCTCTTAGTGTTATTATCACTATACGTTTCATATCAATATATCAATTATAACACGAACACAATACATAATCCGACCACGACGCCAGTGACTCACCATCAACGACAAATGACAATACTCACGATAAAACTTAACATTTCTATTATAATACATTTAACACTAAAATCATTTAAACAAAATATATCTAACTATAATTAAACTACACCTAATTACACTTAACCAAAAATCATTTCATTAATCCTAATCCTAACTAACCGGACCCTTGGTTGTTAGCCTATCACTCGAGCCCAACAAGACAAGCCCAACACCCTCTTTATAATTGCTCTTTTCTTTTCTTTCTTCTTCTAAACCCGATCACAAAACACGCCCATAGAGGCCCTCGTATCTCAATAATATCGAACGTAACCTATATATATCTTTACACCATCATGATCCCCACCTATCAAACTCCCTTTGTGCAAATTCTCAGCCATGAACGACAAGTATTATTATAGTAGCCATGGTCATTTTGTTCGTCCCATATTTGCACCATACGACTACTTAAATATTTCAAAACACAACCATTTCACGCCCCGCTTTTTCCTGCAATCTCCTAACAATATTCTTAACATATTATGATACTTAAAAGAAGAATAGAACTGCAGCAAGAACCTGTAGCTCGCTAGTCTCATTTTGGTGCCAATATTAATACAAACCGAATATATGTGTACTCCAAAAGCAAAATACAAGGTACCTACTACCAAATATCTATCCCACAATCTACCAATGTCAGAAAATCTGCATAGGTGTCCTTCAAGCCACAGTAACTCCAATGATAAGGTCAATTGGTCAATGAAACGTGTGTGAAATTTTGCCTATAAGATAGTCCATCCTATCTCACACTACCCTACCCACATTTCACTATCTTTCACCTCACAATTACCCTACCAAATCCAGCAACCTTTCTGTCTCTCACTAGGAAGCAAATCGAGTAGAAGTGAATACGTATAAAACGTATTCGAAACTTGGTGGGACTGCTCTCATTCATTCTGCTTCATTCCTTGTGTCTCGTTCGAACTCCACAGCTGCATCACCACCTTTTCTAAGGTGTGGTATGTGCCTCATGATCCCCTTTCTATCTCATCCTTTACATGTTAAATCATTTGTTCATGCACGACACATAACTTAAAATCGAACGTATCATATTTTAAATGTTCATTGCCTGTTAAAATGAGAGAAAGAACTCATGCATGTGTTCACACCACGTTTAGAACCACGCTAGATCACCCACGAACATATTAATATCTTATGCATATCATCATACTCACTGAACGTTTGCATGTATCATTTAGTATTGAATAAACAAAAAAGAAGATAAGTGGATCTATTACGACGTTACATTGAATTGTTAGTTAAATGTGATTGTTTATGAGGTTAACAGAGAAAACAAGGGTAAAATAATGGTTTATAAGTAATATTAGTATACTCTTTAGAATCAGGTAAAGCTTATTTGGTCCCTAGGTGATTAGATAAGCAGTTGCTTATCAACTGAAGTTGTTTAAGAAAACATAATTAACTGATTATTGCTACTTATGGCAATTTTCAGAGATACGTATCCCAATAACCCTTTAGTAAATTTGTATTAGTGACTGATTCGGATTGGATTTGTTCTATATGATTAGATACCAAGCTTTATTACAATAGAAGTAGATCAGTCATGGAAATGTGTATATGATTCAAACACGAAATAGGAGTGATAAGAGATATCTAAACACGCTTTTGTAACGTGTCTGCCATGTATATGTCTATTGTCCTTATGTCACAATACTTAAAACACGTAGCTATGCCAAAAATCTCGAAGTTTGACTAGTAACTATGATTAATGATTGTCTGTTTGTGCTGGAAAACTGAGTTAAACTTAACTTAGAAAACTGAGTGGAATAGTTTAGCTGTTGTTATTAGTTCTGTTAATATAAGATGCAATTAAATGTTTAAATTAGAAGAATTCAAACAAACAATTGACTCCACAAGGTATAACTTTTGAATCTCAATTTCAATACATTTTTGTGGGTCAAAATGTTAAAAGATAAAGAAAATGATGGTGTTAATCATCAAAACCCTGAATCAAAGCATACCCTTTTAAAATCTGATGAAAATAAATCAAACCCAGATGACAAAATCATTTTTCTTAGCAAAAGCAATGATCTTTATGAGTCAAAACACTCAAAATTAGGCATGTCCCAAGAGTTGACTTTGAGCTATTTATGTGATAATAAGAATTTAGGCCAAAGTTCTTGTGATAAAGTTAAAGGGAAATTAGTTGTTATTGATATTGATAATGATGAGGATAGATTTGTAGAGAGGGATTTCTTGCAGTTGTCTGAAAATTCGTCGAAAAGGGTTGTTGAAAATGATGAAATTTATGGAATAAGTAGAGATAAGAAGCCGAAATTAGAAACTTTGGATTTGTCTTTAGCTTTGCCTGATACGTCTATGTCTTTGGCTGCCTCGAATGGGGTGGAAGGTGGTGGCGGTGGTGATCCGTCTGTGAGTTTGAGAGGGGGTAGGAGTGTGCAGTCGTTGGGTAGGTCAAATAGTGGTAATACGTTTAGTAATGATTTTACGACTGGTTCTTCTATGTCGTATTCGTATTCACATCAGTTTTCACATAATCCTAGTTGTTCTATGACGAGGAATTCGACTGAGAATTATGACCAGCTTTGGAATGGTGGTGAGGGGACTAATGGGTCGGTTCATAGTCGGTTTAGGCCTGTTGGTGATGGAGGTGTTGCGTTGGTGCAAGGGAATAATAGGACTAGTTCTGAGGGTAATGTGTCGTTTTTTCCTTCGGAATTGCCTGCAAGGATGAAAATGGATACGCAGTCGGGTGATTCAAGGGGTAGAGGGTCTGAGAATACTTAAGGGTTTGAAAGTGTGGATTTTGGAAAAGCACATAAGCCTACAAGACCTGAGAGAATTCTTAGAGAAATTGTTTCAGAGTCTATTCCGACGATGGCTCAGATAACTCAAGAGCTTCCGGAAGAAACTTTTGAATCCACAAAGGAATACTTGAAGAAGCTGATTTCAGTTCCTGAAAGGAGAGATGAATTGGTGAGGTTACAGCTTCGGCTCGAGAGAAGGTCTGATCTTACGAGTGAAACACTTTCAAAATCAAATCAAAACCAGCTTATACTCTTGATTTCCATAAGAATGGGTCTCGAGAGCTTTTTATCAGCCCAAAATCGTCTTCCTACAAATGAACTTATTGAGATTTTCTTATACGAAAGGTGTAAGAATGTGAGTTGCAAGCGTTTATTGCCTGTTGAAGACTGTGACTGCAAGATTTGCTCAACAAAAAAAGGATTTTGTAGCGAGTGTATTTGTCCTGTTTGTCTAAATTTCGACTGTGCCAGCAATACCTGCAGTTGGGTTGGGTGTGATGTGTGTTCTCATTGGTGTCACGCGGCTTGTAGTATTCAAATGAATTTAATAAAGCCCGGGCCAAGCTTGAAAGGGCCCACAGGCACAAAGGAGATGCAATTTAATTGTCTTTGTTGTGGCCATGCTTCTGAAATGTTTGGGTTCATCAAGGATGTTTTCCAATCTTGTGCAGAACAATGGGGTTTGGAGACGTTAATCAAAGAGCTTGATTGTATTAGGAAAATCTTTAGAGGGAGTGGGGATTTTAAAGGGCAGAAGCTTCAGTTTAAGGCTAGTGAATTGATATCAAAACTTGAGAATAAAGTGATGTCCCCTTCAGACGTATGCAGCGTCATCCTGCAATTCTTCAACTGTAAGTCTAAAAATACGTTTCTCGTTACTGATATCAATTGATGCATCTTGAACTTTGGATATAAATGACTTGGTGCTTGGAAATATATCTTCATTTTTCTATAAAAAGTGAAGAGTGGAGCTGATTGCTTTGATTTCTTAGTTTTGCCAAATTAATTTCTCTATAAATCTGAAACTGGAATTTTTTTTGTATCCTCTTTATAGCTGTTGGGAGTTTCTAGAGCCGACCTTGTAGTTACCCACACTATGTTAGTTGTATTTTTATGATCTTGAATCTGTACTCCCTAAACCCCATGAAACTACAAAAACTGTCAGATGAAGACTGCGGAAGTTTTCCTTTTCTTTATCGAAATTTCTGATGTAAAATGGACATCTTTCCCCATCATAAGCTTACTAATTTTGATTTGCGTCGATTAAGTTCCTCTATTTGTTCTTTTGCCGGAACAGCAGTTTAGAAATTTTACAGATAGTCAAACATTTGTCTCTAACTACGTGTCAATTCAAATGTTTCTTTTTTCATGGAACGGTAGGAATTAAAATTTTCATTAGTTTTATACCATATCAGATGCTTTTCTTGTTACAGTTCTATGCTAAAATCACTATTTTCTGCCTGTTGTCATCATCACAAAGTATTAGTGGTATCGAATTGTTTTGCATTAGATTTTTTTGTTTGGTAGTTGTTTTGTAATTATTGAAGTGTATGTCAAATATTTGATACATTGTACTCGTAATATTTATTGCTCACAAGGGGTATAATTGTTTTGGTATACACAGCTTACATTGTTGTTTATGTAAGTTATTGCTTTCTAAAAGCTGATATTTCATAACTTACTCATCCGTATTTCATTTATCCAAAAAATGGTTATTGGTGAAAGCATGGGCAGGTTGGGTACTGGGTAAATTTTGAGGACTGGTGAAAATGGGGTCGGTTTGACCCACCGACACTGTCTCTGTCCTGTTTGTTTAATTCATATATGAAAAATGAATGGAAACATCATTTTAATTCATATGTAACAGATATAGAAGGAGCAAGTTAGTTTGGCCAGCTTCCTGTACAATCAATTCAAAATTAGCATTTCCATGATCGATATGCCATCAAGTTACTATTCGAGATTTGTTTAGTTCATTTGAGAGTTGAGACCGCTGGACTGCTCATAATTTAAATATTGTTGATTTGCAAATAATAGCTATTAGCAATTTAGTATTCTTTTTTTGTCTGTAACAATCATATTTTTTAATAATTTGTATTTACAATGCATATGATTTAACTTAACAAATCCTTTGTTTAGCCCTAGATGCAGGTGGGATGTCAGATTTTCCTTTTTGCAGTTCATCCTTAAAAGATACCGCTCCACCATCACACCCTCACCCTCATCAAATCTCCTTATATAACAACACTGGTTTCTCGAGTGGCAGAGGAGACAACAGTCTCAAAGCTCTTCCTAACATGATGAACACCAACAAGATGATAATTGTGTTAGGTTTTGTGTATAAATATTAATATACGTATGTCCGGTTTCGAACCCGAGACTTCGGGATTGCACACATTACGTATGAGTTTCAATGTATTAATAATTAATATACTTAGTTATGATTAATTATTAATTTCACAAATAAACACTTAATGGGATATGAAGAAATTTATGGCAAAACAATGGAATCCCACATCGGAAACCATTGTAAACTTGATCTCAACCCTAAGGCTATAAATACATCCCTATGTATTCATCCCTTAGTACACTTGATTTCAATAGAAGGCCAAACTTCTTCTTTTCTCCTCTCTTGTTCATGGTCGACAAGCGAAACCCCTAGAAAGGGATTTGCGAGTAACCTTGAGCATTACAAAGTGTTTGGTTAATCTATTGTGAATCAAGAACCTAGCTTTTCACATTGAAACGCTAGTAATACGTGTGTACAGGAACGAGTGACAAGCTTACTTTAGCTTGTGATCTTGGAAGTGTTACTTACCCTTGTCGATCCATCCTAAAACCCTATTAGGGTTTATATTGTTCTTGGAGCACGTGATTCCTTGTTCTTGCTAGGAATCGAAAAGGTACGCGTCTATTTAAATTTATGTTAATTAATTATATGTTATGTAGATCCATTCCGCTGCGTGATCTTTGTGTTTATGTGTTTATAGTATTATTATGATTCACATATTCCAACAGTGGTATCAAAGCCAGGTTTTTAACATGTAATTGATTACATAAAACCTTAAAAATTGAATCTTTAATTAGATACATGCAATTTATAAATCTAGGGTTTATTTTTTTGTAAACCTAATATTAGGTCGACACCTAAATTAAAAGATTTAGGGTTTTTGGTTTTTGTAGAAAACTTGTAGAAAAACCCTAGGATTGCATGCAATTTTTAGGGATTAATTAATGAATACCTTATGTGATGTCATTAATTAATTAATTAGATTGCGTACTATATAGGCTTGTAAATATGTGTAACATGATTTTAAGTGCTATATGGGATCCATGACAAAATCTTGCATATTTTGTCATGGAATGTTTGTTGTTTTATTTACCACATGATTTTTAAGATAGATCTTAAATTAGGGAAGACCCTAATATATTAATTAAAATTGGTTATGTGCAATGTGGTATCTAATTGATCAAAACTTACGCGGCCAAATTTATTTGGCGTCTGTGGTCCATTGGGTACAATGAGCTCGAAAACCAATGGGAGTTTTATTGATTAGATACATATAAATTCACATAGATAATTAATATGATTTATCAAAAAGGTTTGCATGTGGCTATATGATATTGTTAATGATCATATATGTGTTATTATGTGTTTATTTATTTTTTGAATTACTTGTTCTTTGTGTGTTTAATTATGATGGATTGTAACAACAAAGAGGGTAATTTTTCAAAATAAAAATAAATGAACCTAATAACTATGAAACCTTTGTAGTAAACCATTTAATTGTCAAGTCTTATGTGCCGACAGTGGTTCGCTTCGCACGGTAATTTGCTCCGAGGCGAGACTAGCAATTAATAATTTACTACATAAATTGTTTTAAGCAAGAAAATCATAAGTTTTAGTTGATTGATGCGACTGTACAAAAGTGGTCGAAGCGGCGGACCTATTATTGACAAACTATAAAGTGGGTTTAAGGTTGGTTCACATTAAATTGTGACCTTAGAGGGGCACGGTTTTAACCAGCTTCGGCGGCTGTCGTCCCTCCGCTCGCCTGTGCGTCAATAATAGACTTACCAAGTACACCATGAAAAAGTACGAAGCATCTTAAGGCAATGTTGTAATTTGCTCAACGCCTCAATTAAAAACTTTGATGATTTGAGCTTACGAATGAGTAAACGGATTTTTGTTGAAAATATATATGATACAAAGATGAATGCATGACATCTTTGTACATATTTTTTTTTTTTTTTGATTTTACGCATCAAAATTTATTACCCTAAAATTTAAGTAATATGCCACCCAACTACAAAAAGAAACACCTAAGGTTTCATCCTACATCACTAGCAGCCAAAGCTGAATGTTGATGTTCAAAGGGTGGTCATCTAAGGGTAAATTGAGTACTTTATTGCTAGCAGCCAAAGCTGAATGCAATAAACCGACGTCAATTTACTGTTTCTTAAGTTGGTTAAACTTAATTGGGCACTTTCATTACTAGCAGCCAAAGCTGATGTAATGGAATGGCGCCAAGGCATAAAGATTTGGGGATGAAACATGTTTACATTTTGCAACTGATGTTGGCAATATAATGTAAGTCCCATGATTCTAGGAATTGCAATTGTATATTGGCAATTGAGTGCAGCTCTACCTTATTGAGTACTTTCATTGCTAGCAGCCAAAGCTGATGTGATGAAACGACGTCAATTTGGATCCTAATTTTCAATGAAAATTAAATGGTGAAATTTTATTTACCGTGGGTGTTTAATTTTCTTGAAAAGTTATTATCAAAATACTAAATTGAATTTTGAAAATTCTTTTAATGTATTTAATGCAACGTTAAAACCGTAAACATGGTAAATTCTTTTAGTAGTAAATTGATCTACACCCATAGGGGTTTTGGATAGAGTCAATTTTTACTGAAAAGAATAAACCGAGTCCACTTTCCGTGTGAAGAGTGAGACTTAATCCTATTCCTTTTCATGAGTGAGATAGGTATAATAGGATAATTAGTATTGTCTATATTCTAAGAAATAACTCATGGCGAATTTCTTAAGAAATTGCATGGTTAGGAGTTATTAAATTAGAAGCTAGACTAATTACCGCAAAAGTGGTAAAAGGCAAACTAGAATGTTTGATCTAGTTGTTATGCTTTAACCATTTAAAAGGTGTTGCATTTCATGATGGGGATGGTAGACCTAATTAAGGAAGAAATTGTATACCCAATTCTTTCAAGTTAATTGCATTGATGGATATTCCATCATTTACAAAAGTACAATACATTCTTTGAAGTACCTTAGTAGCGTTACGTAAGGGATTCATCAAAGATGTAGGAAAGTAAACAGCACGCATTTGCTTTTACTGGTGATGCAACACTTACAATGTTGTCAAACCCAGTGGGAGCATTGTGTTGTAATTACTGAATAATGCGTTCATGCAGTGATCTTAAATTCAGTGGGAGCTACAAGTCTTGGTAGTTACCCGGATTATCTCTAGAATTTCTTGAGATGATTACTTTCCAATTATAGACACTTGTGGTATTAAGGATAGTCGTGTACGTTTCCTTACTAGATGAGGTGATTCTATATCTACTTATATCTATGACACAATCATATTGATCAAATAAGCAAACTATTGACGTGTTGTTTATTCGATACGGGATGTTGTTCCATGCACAAGTGGGAGAGATCTTATTGTGTGCAAGCAACAACATAAAAGAATATGATTTAAAGGGTTCTCTTGACTGTAAGGTAAGAGATCAATGTTCTATTGTGTTTTACACACATTCTAATTTATGGAACACTTGAAGTTAATATCTACTTTCATTACTAGATATTAATGACAAGGTAAATTACATACTTTCATCATTATCAGCCTCGACTGATGAAATGAAACTATGTTAGTTTACAAGTTTCTAAAATTAGATAATTATTAGAACAAGTGTCAATATGATAATAAGACTACTTCTAATGAGAATATTTATGTATTGTTGTAATGACATAAATAAATGAAGTAATCTTATACTACTTCATATTCAGATGTTTATGTATTCTTGGAATGACATAAATATATGAAGTAATAAATTAACTTGAAATACTATTGAAACCAAGTTGTGGGTTTCATAATTACTTTAGTTACACATGTTTATATTGTAGATATAAATATGAAGTCTTTTATTGCTATAAGACTTATATTGAAGTAAGACGTTAACTTGTTATGTTTAGACATATACAAGAAGTCATGAAGTTGATTAATGACTTATAACGGAGATTGGGATTATGACAGTTTATGTCTTTTTGGTAAGACATAGAAATTAAGTGGCTTGGGCTAAAAGGCACTTATGTTATAAAGTATGCAATTGGCTTTGAAAATCTATTGTACCATTAAAGTGATTTAGTTGGTAAATAGGTAAGCCAATACGATATGTATATTTATCTTATATATTGTAAGATTAACTTACAATATTAATCCTAATGAAATACATAGTGTTTATGGTATGTTCAGTTAGGAGAATCAAACTCTTGAAACATTGTTTCATATGATGGTGCGTCTTTTATGCAGTGATCGATGTTCTTCTCTAGCCAATTCAATCGCCTTTCAAAAGTCAGCACTGCAGCATGCATAGTCCTAACATCTAGTTGAGCCACTCTTGCACAAGAACGTAATAAAATGTAATAATCTGCATGGGCAGCATAAACATACGTCCCATAACCCTTTTTCCTTGTATAATGTAGGTAATCGAGTCTTTTGACTCTACTCCTGGGAGGGATATAGCAAAATCGGTTCTCTTCCATGTTTGATATCATTCGCAGTATTACTCTTTCTTTGGGCAACTCCTTAGAGACATTGCCAGTTTTAGGTTTCTTGATCCTGTTCGTCTTGATTTTAGATAAATCTCGAGGTCTCTTGTGAGGACTGCAGCTAGGACTCGAGGAGAGTGTGTCAAATGGTTTATATTCCTAAAATGAATAACCAAGAACGGAATAAGCAGAGGCAAAACTGTTTATATGATTAAAGATTATAGACCGAACAAGAATATGATTAAGTTAATATATGAACTCTTAGCGGGTTTACAATTACATAGGAGTTATATATATACAAGGGCTGACTATGGTTAATTCCTGTATGGGACGAGTCCGTAACTCTTATTTTTATCCAGAGGTGCCCCTACAGAACCCCGCAAGGGAGCAACAGCCCCTCGGCTACCTCCCGCGCTGTGGCGCTCAGGGGCTCTTGGACTCGGCTCCATAAGGGTGGTTAGACTATCAAGCAACTTGTTATCCAACACAATAAATGTGAGTCACATAAAATGTTGCAATTCTTAACACTTCAGTCAGATATCAGCTAACTAATAATTTGTGTGAATATAAATGGATGGGATCACCACATACTATGTGAGTGAACACAATACGTAAATACGGTCTCTCAAGTCACAGTCACCTTACATGTGTTTTGGTCCTTTCGTGACTGTCCTGATTTTTTGCCATGTCCATAACATATTATTACAATATATCGTCAGGGCCGGTCTAGGGGTGGGACGAAGTGGGCGACCGGCCGATGCCCGATTTTTAATTTTTTTTAATGTATATATATATATAAATTGTATATGTAATTAACTAAGCCCATTACAAATCTTAACAATCATCCAAAAATTAAACCATATAACTAAACCCACATAAAAAAGCCCACTTACATATCGTTTTTATATTTTAGTTTATATTATATAATTTGTTGCACCTAGCCTCCGGGTTTTTGGCTCGACCTAGGTCCATAACTGTATATCGTTGTTAGTTTTGCATGACTCAGCTGACACCCACAAATACACACACTAACCAGTGGTAGGACGATGATGATGGGTAATCTCCCAAATCCCAATATGCATTTTTAAATATTTTACATTTTTTTCATAAACCTCTCTAGAAGAAAGCAATGATATTGATTGAAGTAGAGGAACCCCTAGATATATATCAAGATTTGAACATCGTATTGTCAAACACGCCATGACACAAATATTCGTTATGAGCATTGAGACCAATTAAGAGAGTACGTGCTACTTTAAGAAAACGGTGGTTTTTCGGTTCAGTTGAATCAGCACATAATTGACCAATAGTCTAAATCCTGATATGTGTATGCATTATGTCTTAAGGGACAATTAAGACAAATTAAAGAAGAAATAACAAGAATTACCTCTTCTTTCTTCTGGTAAAAATCCCAAATGTCCTCCATTAGCTTGTCTTCCTCATGTTCCTCGAATGACAGTTCCAGTTCAGCAAAAACTACATCCTTACAATATTCCAGATACTTCTCCAAATCCTTACCATGATCTACGAAACACAAACACTTCATATGTTAGACAACAGCTTACCACTTGTATCAATTAGCTTGTTGTATTTCAAATGAAGTACGTGTAAAATATCAGTAGCATCCAAGTTGGATTGTTTTGGTAGCTTATTATAAGGCTCTGTAAAAGAAACACCGGATTGGCTGCTGCTGGTACAAGGCTCTGAAATATCAGATTCCGCATCTTCGTCTTTACCAGCAAATACATCCAACTTCTTTGACTTTTTTTCATCTTTTCTCTGAGTGTCACTAGACAGAGACATTTCCCACTTCCCAAACCCATGTATGTTGTAAAGAATCCTAATTGTAACTATAAGTATTGACAATACAAACGAACGTGTAGGAAGCCTAAACTCATTAGCTGACAGCCACAGCTCAGATGGCATGGACCACTCGTATATACGGCAAGAATGAGGGAGAATAGTCTCAACTGGAAGAGATAACTGTCTTAGATAACGGGATGCAATTGCATAGAAGTTGATTGGAGGTAATTCCAATCGTATAGAATTAGCAAGAGAAGCTGCTAATGATTCCATCTTTTGTACTGTAATAGCCTGTATGGGTCTGAACATCCGGCTTGAACTTAGTGGACAGGCATTAGTTGGGGGTCCAATTTGTTCCTCGATTTCAACAAAAGCAGCAAAATAGGGAAGCTTTCCTTCAAGTGTCCACTTGATTATATCTGTTGACAAGACTGGCTCCCTTGCCAAATGACACACTAAGAAAGAAATTACTAATGAGTACCATAAAGGTATTGTCTTCCTAACTGATTGGTACCATATCATTACATTTCGTTTACCAAGTAAATTATGATGTTCGCCTTCATGTGTAGGCCTATGTACAACACCTTCATTTTCCCCTGAAACATGATAAGAGTATGCCCATTAACAGGAGTGTAAAAATCATCTGAAAAGTCAATAGAAAATTTTCTTAAATAGTTTCTGGTTGCAAACATTTGTTTTTGCAACAAGTCTTTTTTTTTTCTTTTACTCAAGAGATGACAGCATATAGAGCATATATAAACTCGAAAATATAGAGTAAGGGCCTTTTTGAGCAGACATGCCCAGGAACATCAACAAAATAGTTGCAGGGTGCACAATAATGTAGCATTTATGCTTTCTCAGATACAACTAAAGAATATATATACCTTGTACTTGAGATTCTGATTCAATAATAACCTCATCAACCCAGTCATCGGCGAATAGCTCCGTTGATTCCACAAATTTTGACCAAATGGACTCCACCAGGTCAACAATTATGGGGGACATATTGAACTTATCAACCAGGGCCTTGATCTGCAGTTCAAGCATTATCTGTACTCCCATCACATATCTCATCCTAATTTCTGAGTAATAATCTTCATACTGCAATGGTCTAGATACTCTGGCAAAATCAACCGGTCCAGTGGGACCAACACCATCACCTGCTTCAGCCTCATTCTCTTGGGTTTGTAGTGTTGGATTATATGAATCATAAAACTATAAACATATAAGAACATCAAAGAACACGTAGCAGAAAATCTACAAGAACATGTAATTAATTAAAACTAAATAGATACATACCTTATGCAATCACCAAGAACAAGCAAGAACCCTAAACAATAATGGGTATGTCGATCCAATGTCAAGGAAAAACACTAGTTAAAATAAACTAGTCACTCGTTCTTGTACACACGTAATCTAGCGTTCCAATGGGATAAGCTAGGTTCAAGAATCACAAACAAGCCAAATACTTGCAAAGCTTTACTAGGGTCGAATATCCTAGTGGATATAAAAGAGTCGACCGGTTCTATGCTTAGGAGAGGGAAGAGAAGAGAAATTAGGTTTGTAGGGAATTCTAGATTAGAGGAAAACCTAAACACAATGAATTGTATTTATAGGTTAACCCTAAATCACAAAACTTGTTCCCTACTCCACCCTAGAACCGGCCAAACCCAACCCAAGGTAGTTTCCTGCCGATCCAACCCATAAATGGGTTTCTAGATCCTTCTTTTCATATTTAGTCCTTTAACGGTCGTTATCTCTAACTCCGTTAAATACTAACTGTCGTTAAGTATTTGTTTGTGAAATGAATAAATAAAATACATAAACATATTTAATTTATTCATCCATTGGAACTCTCACGTTATTGTGTGCAATCCCGAGTCTCGGGTTCGAAACCGGACATACGTATATTAAAAGTTAAACATTTAACTCTAACAGCTCCCACTTGGATAACTATTAATATAGTAATGACATGGGCTAGTCTAGCTTAACAGATCCCAATGCCCCCAGCTCGATCCAAGTATGGTTTTCCTGGAAAAACCACGTGATGAATTAAATCATCATACTTATCCTTTTGTTACTAATACCGCGTTAATTTGGATATGGATCTTGTCATTCCATAATTAACAGTAGTTTCTCGTTTATACATAATTGAACAAGATTACCAAAACATCTGAACGTCTTCCAGATAGACTTTGGGCGTGCGCACGCAAACATCTTGTTAATCATACGAGTGGCCAAGCAGTATTAAACTTCAACACAAAGTTGAAGGAACAAATCCCTTATTGACTGCGAGCATAACCCTCGAACTTCGCATCATTTCTGAAAATAGCCTTTATAACTACCTTTTACGGATAGCGTTAGACTATCTCACAGAAAATGAGCTACATCCTCGGCAATTATCTGGCATCTCAAGTCAGAGGATAAATATTCATGATATACTTAATGACTATGATCCATAAAGTATAATCATGTAGTTGGGATAAGTCCTATATTCAATTTATCCAATATTGAATATCATGTGACATTGGTGTCTTAAACTTACAGTACATTCTACTAATCCTCACATTTGTCTTAGTTCAATAATATTCCCATATTATTAATTGACAATAGACTATTTAGAATAATTAATTTATTCACGGATTTAAACATGCAAATATAGGACACAAATATTAATAATGATAATAAACGTTATCCGCACTTTATTTCATTAAAATAATAATTGTTTACACGTCCCTATCGAAATACTAATCCAACAGATTTACATGAAACTATCTGCTAAACGAAGACCAATACCCTGAGCATGACGATTAAACGTCTCCTTAGGTAATGCCTTCGTGAAAGGATCAGCCAGATTGTCATCTGTGTGAACTTTGAGTACTTTTATTTCACCATCATCGACTTGTTCTTGAACATAGTGATACTTTCTTTTAAAGTGTCTGGCGCCTTTCATAACTCCAGGTTCATTGGCGAATGTGATTGCAGCAGAGTTGTCGCAATACACATTTATAGGTAATTCTATTGAAGGCATCACTCCAAGATCCTTAACGAATTTCCTTATCCAAACAGCTTCTTGTGCTGCCTCCGATGCAGCAATGTACTCAGATTCTGTAGCAGACATGGCCGTTGTACTCTGCTTCTTACTCTTCCAGTCCACAGCTCCTCCATTTATGACAAAAACGTAACCCGTCTGAGACTTCGTATCATCTTTATCAGTCTGAAAGGACGCATCGCAGAAACCTGTAACATTCAGTTCTGCGTCTGGATTTCCCCCGAAAACAAGAAACATATCTTTAGTATTCCTTAAATACTTAAGAATGTTCTTTACAGCATGCCAGTGATCTTTCCCTGGATTCTGCTGATAACGACTGGTCAAATTTTGAGCGAATGCCACATCTGGCCTTGTGCATCTAACTGCATACATGATAGATCCTACTGCAGAAGCATACGGAACTTTCTTCATGTATGCCACCTCTTCAGGTGTAGAAGCACACATTTCGCTGCATAAGCCGTGTTCTACTTGCATGGGCAAATATCCCTTCTTGGAATTTTGCATATTGAATCTCTTTAATATTTTATCCATGTTAGGATCTCTGGGAAATAAGAGTTTCATTGTTGCTGCCGATAGTGTTAAGCTGGTTCCTGCTGATAGCTTTGGTTCCTGCTGAAAGCTCATTGCTGCCGACAGTGTTATCTTGTTCCTGCCGATAGTGTTGTTGCTGCGGATAGTATTATTTGTTATCCGTATATTTAGAATGTTTGTTAAGATTTATTTTTAGAAGAGATTGTTGTTTATCTCTTCACACGTTTTCTTGTAGAACGGGTTAGGGTTAGGTCATCTTGTTAGTATAAAAGATAAACCCGTCTATGAGTTTATGGACACCTTTAACGTTTTCAATATTGAATATCACAAATTCTTAGTTCTTAGTTTGATCCATAGAGGATCATTGTCCATTAGAGTTTTCTTCTTTATTATACTTGCTGTTTAGTTTCCGCATAAACGCTTGTATTGCATACAGAGGTTCTTGTTTATACCAAGCTCAATCAAGCTCGAAGTACTCGATCCTACAATCCATGTAAGCACTTTGGCTTAATCCGATTAACCGTTTAGATCTGTCTCTATAGATCTTGATTCCAAGGATATACGCTGCTTCTCCTAAATCCTTCATGGCAAAGCAATTACCAAGATAATCCTTAACTTCATTAAGGCTTGGTATATCATTTCCCATGATTAATATGTCATCGACATATAGGACAAGAAAAGTAGTGTTACTCCCACTAACTTTGTGGTATACACATGGCTCATCGAAATTTTGAGTAAATCCAAACTTCTTGATTTCCTCATCAAATTTCTTATTCCATTGCCTGGATGCTTGCTTCAATCCATAAATGGATCTTTGAAGTTTGCATACACGCTCAGGAAATTGTGGATTCACAAACCCATCAGGTTGCGCCATATAGATATCTTCATCTAGGCGACCATTCAGAAAGGCGGTTTTGACATCCATTTGCCAAATCTCATAGTCATAGTAGGCAGCTATGGCTATAAGAATCCTAATAGCTCTAATGTCGGCCACAGGAGAAAAGGTCTCCTCATAGTCAACACCATATGTTTGGGTAAAGCCCTTGGCCACCAAACGAGCTTTATAGGTGTGTACGTTGCCATCCATGTCAGTCTTTTTCTTGAAGAGCCATTTACACCCAACTACCTTAGCATTGGGTGGAAGGTCTACTTCAATCCAGACTTTATTGTCTTTCATGGATTGCATTTCCCCATCCATGGCTACTTGCCATTTGTCCTTTTCAGGACTATTAATGGCAGCCTTATAACTAGTTGGCTCATCAATGTGATCCAATAGTGTAGATTCCTCATCCTCTATGTTTAAACATAAACGGTCAGGAGCCTTTGCAGATCTTGAAGATCTACGGATGGGTACCACTTCTACTTCAGGTGGAGGACCTAAGCTTTCAGGTTCCACAGGAAGTGTGTTAGTGCCTTCAGAAGGTGACGTATCTTCATGATCACTTTCAAGATCATATGCTCTCCCACTGATTTCTTGAGATATTAGATTATCTTCAAGAAAATCACCGTACCTAGCCACGATGACCTTATTTTCAGGTGGGAAGTAAAAGTAGTAACCCTTCGTTTCCTTAGGGTATCCTACGAAGATACACTTGACAGATCTTTGTTGGAGTTTATCAGGTGAGTCACGTTTAACAAACGCCTCACAACCCCAGACCTTTAAGTAAGAAAAGTTGGGAGCTTTTCCAGTCCATACTTCATATGGAGTCTTATCAACCTTCTTAGTTGGAATCCTATTCAACACGTGAACAGCCGTTTCAAGAGCATAATCCCAAAAGGATAAGGGAAGAGTTGTAAGATTAAACATGGATCGTACCATATCTAACAAAGTACGATTTCTCCTTTCAGATACACCATTTTGTTGTGGCGTATAAGGAGAAGTGAGTTGTTGCACAATGCCACACTCACCCAGATAATCCTTAAACTCTTGGCTTAAGTACTCACCACCACGATCGGATCGAAGTGCCTTAATCTTCTTTCCGAGTTGTAATTTTACTTCATTTTTAAAGACCTTGAATGTCTCAAAGACTTCATGTTTATGTTTAAGCAAATAAACATAACCATAACGACTATAGTCATCCGTGAAGGTCAAGAAGTAGACAGCACCGCGTTTAGACACATGTCTAAGTGGACCACACACATCCGTGTGTATCAATCCAAGTAGATCCGAAGCCTTCTCCATATTGCTATGGAAAGGTTTATTTGTCATCTTCCCAGATATGCAAGATTCGCATTTATCAACTGAATCATCATTGATATTTTTCAAAAGCCCATCGTGTTGCAGCTTTTCCATGCGATTCTTGCCTATGTGGGCAAGACGGCAGTGCCATAAATAAGACGAGTCCAAGTTAGACTTGACTCTCTTATTCCCGATGCTATACATTGAATTATTTCTATTGGATACATGGTTTTCCATGTCAATTTCAAACACACCATTTAATGAAATAGCATTAAAGTAAAAAACAGAATTTAGAGAAACAGAAATTCCATTATCATTAAAAGTATGCTTAAAACCCAAATCCAATAACAAAGAAACTGAAACGACACCTCTAACAATAGAAGGTGCGTAATGACGATTGTTCAAAACTAATATTAAACCAGAAGGTAAAACTAGCTCAAAAGTCCCTATGGCTTCTACTGCTGCACGTATTCCATTTCCCACGTACAAGTAGCATTCCCCATAGTTCAGCTTCTTTGCTCCTCTAAGCCCATGCGATGTATTACAAATGTGAGTACCACATCCTGTATCATATATCCAGGCATTTTGCTTACGAGGAAAAGAAAATAATTCAACCATAAAAATACCTGAAGTGCTGGCGCCCTGCCCAGCCTTGGCATTCTTATTTTTGCGACACTCCTCAAGCAACAATGGACAGTCACGCTTCCAGTGTCCAGGAGTGTTACAGTGGTGACAAGCAGCCGCATCCTTTTTGGGATAATCCTTCTTGGGAGGAGGATTCTGCTTCTTCGGCTTTTGCTGATAAGTCACAATCTGCTTGCCCTTGTCAGCGTTGCCCTTTCCTTCTTGTTCACATGTTTCGGTTTACCGGGCTTAGCTACTCTACCACCTCTTATTGCCATAACAGCAGGTGTAGGAGCTTTCTTAGTGAGTGCCTTCTCATGCTCAATAAGCATTGCATGCAATTCAGAAAATGTCTTCCCCTTGCAATGCATGTTAAAGTTGCGCACAAATTCACCATATAATTCCTCATTGAAGGATTTGTTGATGAGGCCAACTTTAACGTCTTCCACAAACCCGCAATTAAGTGCATCTAGTTGGTCAAGATAACCTTTCACTTTAAGCGCATGATCACTTACGGGTGTTGTCACATCCTGCTTGCACTTGCCCAAGTTGTCAAGTACATCATACAATTCAGCCATAGGAGATTTCTGAAACATACGTGTCAGTTCATCAATCATGTTTTTTCGGGCCATATTTCTCAAATTGTTTTACCAGTTGATCATCCATCCCCGATAGCATGAGACAAGCCGCATCATTGTGCTTGTCATAGGCTTCATTGTACTCCCTAAGTATTTCATTAGGCGAGTTTGCAGGAGGAGCTTCAGGAAGGTCCTCAGTAAGACATTCTGAACGTTTGGCAATTCTAAGAACAAGCCTTAGATTTCGATACCAAGCGTTAAAATTCTTAGTCCCAGTCAGTTTTTCCTTTTCAAGCATCATCTTGAAACAGGAAGTTAAGTTTGACGAGTTTCCGGGTTGGGCCATTTCTACAGAAAAAAGTTCAAAAGTTAGTACTTTCGATAATAAAACATTTCATGAAAATTAAACACCCATTGGTTAAAAACCATTTAATTTTCACTGAAAACTAGGATCTTAATTGACGCCGTTTCATTACATCAGCTTTGGCTGCTAGCAATGAAAGTGCTCAACAAGGTACGGGATCACCCAATTGCCAATGTCAAATTGCAATTCCTAGAAATCTTGGGACTTACATTATATTGCCAACATCAGTTTCAAAATGTAAGCATGTTTCATCCCCAATTCTTTATGCCTTGGCACCGTTCCATTACATCAGCTTTGGCTGCTAGTAATGAAAGTGCCCAATTAAGTTAACCAACTTAAGAAACAGTAAAATGACGTCGGTTTATTGCATTTAGCTTTGGCTGCTAGCAATAAAGTACTCAATTTTACCCTTAGATGACCACCCTTTGAACATCAACATTCAGCTTTGGCTGCTAGTGATGTAGGATGAAACCTTAGGTGTTTCTTTTTGTAGTTGGGTGACATATAACTTAAATTTAAAGGGTAATAAATTTTGATGTGTGAAATCAAAAAATATGTACAAAGATGTCATGCATTCATCTTTGTATCATATATGTTTGCAAAAACAAAACCGTTTACTAATTCGTAGCTCAAATCATCAAATTTTTTAATTGAGGCGTTGAGAAAATTACAACATTGCCTTAAGATGCTTCGTACTTTTTCATGGTGTACTTGGTAAGTCTATTATTGACGCACAGGCGAGCGGAGGGACGACAGCCGCCGAAGCTGGTTAAAACCGTGCCCCTTTAAGGTCACAATTTAATGTGATCCAACCTTAAACCCACTTTATAGTTTGTCAATAATAGGTCCGCCGCTTCGACCATTTTTGTACAGTTGCAATCAATCAACTAAAAAAATATGATTTTCTTGCTAAAACTTTTATGTAATAATTTATTAATTGCTAGTCTCGCCTGGGAGCAAATTACCGTGCGAAGCGAACCACTGTCGGCACATAAGACTTGGCAAAAAAATAAAATTACTACAAAGGTTTCATAGTTATTAGTCTTGTTTATTTTTTATTATGAAAATTACCCTCTTATGTGTTGCAATCCATCATAATATTTAAACACAAAAGATCAAGTAATTACAAAAAAAATAAACACATAATAACAAATATATGATCATAACAATATCATATAGCCACATGCAAACCTTTTTCCAATAAATCCTATTATTAATTCTATGTGTAATTAAATATGTATTTAACTAACAAAACTCCTATTGGTTTTCGAGCTCATTGTGCCCAATGGACCACAGACACCAAATAACTTGGCCGCGTAAGTTTTAGTTAATTTAATACCACATTGCACATAATTTATTAATTAACATATTGAGGTCTTCCCCAATCAAAGATTTATTAAACAAAACATGTAGCAAATACATGCATACATATCGAACCATATATCAAACCATGACAAAACATGCAAGATTTTGTCATGGATACCATATTAACACATAATCATGAAATCCATATTAATATGTTAATTCCTTGTACGTATCTAATTAATTGGTGTCATCACATACGGTATACACTAATTAATCCCTAAAAATTACCATGCATAATCTAGGGTTTCTAATTAAGTTTTAATTAAAAACTAAACATAAACCCTAAAAAAAAGTGTGGATCGATCCACATTAATTAAAATTAGGGTTTCAAATAAAAAACCCTAGATCATAAAAGCATGTATCTAATCAAGATCCAATTTTTAGGTTTTAGTAATTAATTACATAGTTCTAAACGAGGCTCATGATGCCACTGTTGGATTATATGAATCATAAAACTATAAACATATAAGAACATCAAAGAATACGCAGCGGAAAATCTACAAGAACATGTAATTAATTAAAACTAAATAGATACATACCTTATGCAATCACCAAGAACAAGCAAGAACCCTAAACAATAATGGGTATGTCGATCCAATGTCAAGGAAAAACACTAGTTAAAATAAACTAGTCACTCGTTCTTGTACACACGTAATCTAGCGTTCCAATGGGATAAGCTAGGTTCAAGAATCACAAACAAGCCAAATACTTGCAAAGCTTTACTAGGGTCGAATATCCTAGTGGATATAAAAGAGTCGACCGGTTCTATGCTTAGGAGAGGGAAGAGAAGAGAAATTAGGCTTGTAGGGAATTCTAGATTAGAGGAAAACCTAAACACAATGAATTGTATTTATAGGCTAACCCTAAATCACAAAACTTGTTCCCTACTCCACCCTAGAACCGGCCAAACCCAACCCAAGGTGGTTTCCTGCCGATCCAACCCATAAATGGGTTTCTAGATCCTTCTTTTCATATTTAGTCCTTTAACGGTCGTTATCTCTAACTCCGTTAAATACTAACTGTCGTTAAGTATTTGTTTGTGAAATGAATAAATAAAATACATAAACATATTTAATTTATTCATCCATTGGAACTCTCACGTTATTGTGTGCAATCCCGAGTCTCGGGTTCGAAACCGGACATACGTATATTAAAAGTTAAACATTTAACTCTAACATGTAGAGTCTCCCAAAATTGTGAAGTTGGTTGGGATTGGGAGAGTTGTTCGGTTTTAACAGCAGGTACGCGCCTTTGAACCAAACCCCCTACATTCTCTTTAGTCAACATCATATCATCATTATCAACAACAGTGTCCATAATTCTGTCAACTTGAGAGCCACAACGCTAGCAATAATAGAAGCCATCAATGCATTCGGACCCCACAAAGCCACAATTTTGACATTCCAAACCCAATCCGTTTGTCATCTATGCAGGTATTAGATGTAATGCCTGTAAGAAACTGCACACCGTAATCAATGAAAACCTTAAAATAATGTACTCAAGATAAGCATAAATAAATGGATTAGACATCTGCCACAATCATTATATGATATAAAAAAAATAGAGAAAGCATGATCACCAACTGTAATAATTAGAAGATATGCTATATTTGTATATAAACACCTCAAGGGGACAAAAATTTTGTACTCATACGTCATCCCTACCATTGCATACATAAGTGATTACCTGTCTATTAACAAAAACCAACTTTACTGCTTCTGAAAATTACTTTTTTAACATCGCATGCAATGTAAGGTGGACTTATTCACTTGAATATCCTTATCGCTGACACAATAGTGGGATATTTCATTTGCATTTTTTGAGGCCGTGGACATTCATTATCATGTGTTATAATGATGGAATCCTAACCAACACACAGGTAACTCAAATGGGGGAAGGATACTCTACAAGAGACTCCATCAGAATGGATAAGGAAACCTCCTACATGGGAATTGAGGCTGCATAACCACCTTCCAGATGGCACTAAAGAGATTATACAAAATGAGAGTAAAAGAACATCTGATACTTTTAACTGTAAATATGAACACCGCAACCTTCAATTTGCAACCATCCGTTCAATATTCTCCTTATTAGTTCTTAATCAATTCCAAACCCTATTATGCACGGACTTGTTCTAATTGACTCAATGTTACTAGTTGTTGGTGTAAACTAGGATTACATGATTCAGTAGGCTAGTAACAAGTAATCATATCACAGAAGTTAAAAATCCAGTAGGCTAGTAACAAGTAATCTATTCAATTAAGAAACCACAAAACGAGGTCAAGTAATCATATCATCAATTAATAAAGTCAAGAAGAAAAAAAAAAGTATTTAATTACCTGTTAGACAAAAGGAAGAAGAAGAAGAAAGAATGGTTGATTAAGGAACAACTAAGAAGAAGAAGCTGTATTTGTACTGTAATCTGTATCATGTCGATGTCAGGGTTTTAATCGGGTTAAAGTTTACTCCAGTTGATTAATGTGTTTTGAAAGCCAAACACTTTCTTAACTACTGTTGGCTGTTGTGATTAATATTTATTATTTGTACAAGGATTGGGGTGCAATATTACATTCGCTTAACTGGACTATAAAAGTATTATCTGAATTATGTTAACGGGACTATAAGGTGCGTTTGGTATCCCCTACGGGAATCAAACTATGACTATAAAAGTGATTCAATGTGTTTGTTTATGATGAGGGGGCCCACCACTATGACTATGAAAGTGAGATATATTCCATACTCCATATACATCAAGAGAGGGTCGAATGGATCTTTCATAGGTGAGGGACCCACCACTACTATCAAACTCATACCCATTGTCATTCATGACAGCATACCAAACGCACCCTAAAAGTATTAACTGGACTATAAAAGTATTATCTGAATTATGTTTACTGGACTATAAAAGTATTATCTGAATTATATTTTGGATATGCAATTTCTTTGATAATACTTGAGAAAGAGTGGTATTTTGGATTTAGAAACCTTTTTAATAATATTTTAGCTAATAACAACTATTATAATTATATAACTTACTCTCTTCTATTTTATTTATTAATTATGTACAGTGGCTATAATATTCAAAAGAGCGTGTGCTTATTAGCATATCTGCTTATTTGTGTGATTTTGTCAAAGAAATAGTTTTGATGCTTGAAACAACTTACTCTATGCAATAATGTGTGCATCGCACGGGTCCTGAAGCAACCCAAGTTATATATGACGAAAATTAGTGTCAAACATTACACTATAAACACTTAGATACAGCCCGTGTGCATCGAACGGGTCTGAATATCATTTTGAGTTTTTGACTCGACCTCCATCTAATCTAATGGGTTTACACAGCTGTCTTAATTTATGTGGTTAAGTTGCATTGTGAACTTTGTATTTCATATTACGTAAAAAAATATATGAAAACGTAAAAAAAGAATAAAAACGTAAAAAGACGGATAAAACTGTAAAAAAACGGATAAAACGTCAAAAAAAATTGATAAAACGTATAAAAAATGGATAATAACGTAAAAGATTGGATAAACATACAAAAATGGATAAAATCGTAAAAATAATGGATAAAACGTACAAAAAACGGTTTAAACGTATAAAAAACAGATAAAAACGTAAAAAAATAGATAAAATCGTAAAAAATGGATAAAATGTAAAAAAACCTGAAGAAAACGTTAAAAAAAGAGGAAAAAAAACCCCGATAAAAACGTATAAAAAATGGATTAAAACGTAAAAAACGGATAAAAGGTACAAAAACGTAAAAAAAAGGGGATAAAACGTACAAAAAACGTAAAAAAAAAGTTGGATAAAGTGTAAAAAAAAATGATAAAACGTACAAAAATGGATCAAACGTTAAAAAAAAAAAAAAAAAAAAAAAAACCTAATTACAACGTACAAAAAACGGATAAAACGTTAAAAAGGGGACAAATACGGATAAAACGTAAAAAAATGAGAAAAAGCGGATAAAACATACAAAAAACGGATAAAAAACAATAAAACATACAAAAAACGGATAAAAAACGTAAAAAAGAGGACTAACGGTGCAAATACCATTAGTCCTGAAGGCTAACGGTAATATTTTCTATCTCGTTAAGAGATAATGGAGAAATTATTTGCACCGTTAGTTCTCATTGTGAATGAGGGATGTATGATGTTAACCTTTGGTTAACGAAGGATTTAAGGTGTCATAAATTGCAAACTGATGTACTCTAAAATAAATTTGGTTTCTTTTCAAGTAGCAAATGATCCGGTCTTCTTTTCAAGTTCAGGGTATATAAAGGATTTCATGAGCAGTCCAGTTAGCAATGATCCTGGCTAAACAAGAAAAAACCCTAATAAATATGAGTATGGTATCTCTTCTTAAACGCATTTCTTCTACCTCCTCCTCATCTTTTTCTTCATCGTTGACGACATGGCCGGATCTGCTTCGTTTTGGGATGACATCGAAAGGGTATGTATTATATCTATATATATTAGTAGTAGTGCTCATGAATTATGGTTTTATTTTTTTGTCATAGAATTGTGTTTTTTTGGCCCATCATCAATTCATCATCATAGTGTTTCTTAATTGTCTATTTTTGTTTAATTCTGCCTGAATTAGCGTACATAAATATATTTTAATTTTATAGCTTAACTTTTGTTTCTCGATTATTTTTTGTTTTTTCTTCTAATTACTAATCCTTAAACACTGATTAACTGGATGATGATGAT
The DNA here is from genome assembly GCA_021014915.2 of Artemisia tridentata subsp. tridentata. Lineage (NCBI taxonomy): Eukaryota > Viridiplantae > Streptophyta > Magnoliopsida > Asterales > Asteraceae > Artemisia > Artemisia tridentata. Next base: position 16,574,529 of record CP139507.1, on the reverse strand, counting down.
AAATGTTCTGTTTGAGATATCATAGCATACATATTGATGATGAACAAATATCCACATATTATTAGTCTTCTGTGGAAGTCCTAGGCGCACTTCTGCTGTCATAGTTTCTACACTAATTGAGTTTAGTAAGATTTTGACAGGGGATTTCGTATTGTAGATGGTTTTTTGTCTTAATTGATTTGTCTAGGCGACTTGACTATTCATTTGATAGGTTATATCTTAGTAAAGTTTTTAATATACTTCAGACGCATTTTATGATCCAAGTAAGTTTTAGTGGTTGTTTTGCTCATCGGAAATGATTTGATATAATAAGATGGGATTTATTGATGAAGTATAGTAAGATCGGAGCAACGATTATGAGTACTCCACCTCACATAAACATAATTTTTCAATCACCGAGTGGTAGTGGAAAGTCAACTGCTCTTCTTACTGCTATGCTACCACGTGTTGATCGGAAACTAATTCAACCATAACTCCCAAACCGCTTTAATTTGACTGACCCTGTTAGGGCCATTGGTTTGTATTAAAATTTTCAAGAAATGCATACCAGAATCGCCACCTCAGCTTCTAGTACGCACCATCACACGCCGTAACAAGACACCGACCTCTAAAAAGAATAAATTAGCTCGATCACTTTTTTGTGTATAACTCTCAAACCGCTAAGAGTTAGTTGACGCTGTTAGTGGTCGTTGATTCGTAATTAAGTCCCAAAGAAAGTGCTATCGGAATCGCGGCTTCCACTGGTTAGAGACGCGCCGTATAAGTCGCGACAGTTGCCGGAATAAAATTACTTTTTTTTTTTTTTTTTTTTCAAGATCTACGCTTATCTGATGTGATTGACAAATTATCTTTATCTTTATGTTTAATAATTATTGTTTTTTCTCCAGCTTGAGCTTCGCGATTTCTCTGCTCGACTGTGGTGAAGTATAAGACCATAGGTTTAGTTTAGTATTAGACCAATGGGGTTTAGTATTTTTTATGTTATTTTCGTTATAATTAGTTATCAATAACATGCATAATATACCTACAAGTTTATTCATCATTCATATAATATAAAATTTAAGTGACTTAATTGAAATACTAATAAAACTTTGTTACTGTTAAAGAATGTGGGTTTAGGGAGAAGACAAATTGAAATGAGCGTGTGAGAAACATTTTTAACCTCACATTTCAAATGACGAGGGAGAAAATAAGCGGATGTATATGCGTACATTTTATATATGTGTATCTAAAATGTGTGGTTATAGTTCATTCTTATCACCCTTCTCATTTTAGTATTACTTTTCGTTTGATCCTATCTCTGTTTGTTTGATATTCCAAATAAGTGAAATTTATTGACAACACAGCCACATAACTTGTTCGTTTGTTGTAACGTTTATATAAAAATTGAAATGAATTTTATTTTGATATCTCTAGACCTTTTCTTATATTTTGATACGTGCATGTGGTTGTCAACTTGTCATCGTGTTTCTCGAATATAATTCTCTTTGTTTTACTTAGGTCAATGGAAACATATTGCCCTCTTCACTCCAAGAGCTTGCTCATCTAAAAGTCTCACTTGAAGACATTGTGTTGGCCACCAGCAACTTTGACGATCACGTAACTATTGGGCTTGGTGGATATGGAAAAATATTGCGTTCAGGGCAGTCAATTGTATCTTCCCGGCCAAGCCGATTGAAGGTATTTATCCTCTCTTACTTTGAAGTGATTGTGGTAAATAAGTTTTATTTAACTTAAATTAATTTCTTCTTCCTAAGTTGAGAGACCCTCAATTATAAAACTTTCAGTATTGAACCAAGTCTTTCTTTCTTTTCTTTTTTTTTTTTTTCTACTGGCAAAAATGGATAGAAATTATATACAGAAACCCCCATTTAGTCATAGTGTTGTAGATCCGCAAAATATAAAAAAATTTAAACACCCATTAGCTTATCAATTAAAATGAAGAATATGAAGACTTAACTAAAATTTAAAGTTAAATCACTAGGTTTTTGCATTGATCCTAAGATAGTAAGATACACAAGAGCCGGGCTAGCCACTAATAGACTTTCCTAAAAGCTCGGCCCTTGTCCATACTATATTGGCTGATTATTGATAATGGGTTTCAAACTGGCCGGCTATGTCATTTTGAAGGAACTAATTATTAGAGAATAAATTAGTGGCATTTAGTAGTGTCTCGATCTAACTCTTCATTTGGAAGTAATAGGTGTTTTCACTGTTAGGGGTGTTTGGCTCATCTTATATGATGATGGGCTTATGAGTTTATTATTTTATATGTATTAAATAATCTAAACTAAGTGTTTGGCTAAGCTTATATGAGTGGGCGTATGAGCTTGTATGATGAGGTTTTGATAAGCTCAAACTTTGTAGCTTATTTGAGGAGGGGTGGACTTATATAAGAGTATTATATAAAAAGAGTTTTATACCCTCATCTAATATTTACATCCAATTAATGTTGATGTACTTTTTTGTCACTCTACTTTATTAATTATAATAAACTAAGCCAAACACTTAGCAACGGCTTACGATCTCATGATATATATGCCATAAGCCGTTTATATAATATAAGCATAAGCTTAGCCAAAGACTCCCTTAGTTATTTTATTATTATTGAGCATTTTGTGTAATTAAGATTACTTGAGACCAAAGTGATTTCAAGTTAAGTTCAAATACGAGTTAGGAAGTATGGGGTACGCAGTTGTATAAACTAATTAACTTGATTTGAGATACGATGAATGACAAAAGTTATAGTGATAAATTATCCATCCTTAAGGCATCGCAACCACTCAATAGATGTGATTGGGTTCGGGGTGAACATGTGTATAAACTTAGTAGCTTGATTTGGGATATGATGAATGACAAAAGTTATAGTGACGGTTTATCCGTCATTAAGGCATTGCAACCCTTCAATAGATGTGATTGCTCTCAACAGTAACATAAAAGGTGATGCTAATGAAGTGTCGTCAGAAATTATAATATAAATTACGACTTTTCAGTTTTCATAAAAAGGTGTAACCATTTATGGGGGTGTGATTTTTCACCCAAATCACTTTGTTTGTGATATATAAACATAATCCTGGTCTTTCAGATTATAATCTTTACTATCTATAATGTATTTAGAACTTTTATATTCGAAGGTATCCGTCAGGACCATGAGTGGAAAGACCATCTCTTTAAATGTCGGACCCTCCGACACCATTCGAGATTTGAAATTGAAGATACCGCTCAGTGAATGGATTTACAGAGACTTGCCCGATCTCTTCTACAAGGGGGAGCATCTCAATGACAACCGTACCCTTGACTCCTACAACATTTCCTGGCTTTCTATCCTTGAGTGTCGGTTGGGGCTGAACATATCCGTCAGGACCATGAGTGGAAAAACCGTCTCCGTGAAAGTTGCAAGCTCCAACACCACCATTAGCAACTTAAAAGCCAAGATCCAAGACAAGGAAGGCGTTCCCCAGTTCCAGCAGAAGCTGTTCTTTAATGGAAGGCAACTCGAGAACAAATGTACCCTAGCGGACTACAATATCGAGGATGGATGCACCCTTCTTCTCGTGCGTAGGTCGAAAGGATGGATCCCTATATATGTCAAGACCCATACTGGAAAAACCATATCTCGAGAAGTCAAAAGTTCTGACACAATTGGGGATGTGAAAGTCAATATAACAGATATGGTTGATGTTCCCCCATACAACCAGAAATTGTTCTTTGCTGGAGAAAAGTTGCTTGATAATGACCGTACCCTTTATGACTACCACATCTATTCAGAGTCCACTCTCTCTCTTGTGCCTGTATGTAGAGGGCGGATGAAGATATATGCGGAGACCATTGATGGAAATACCATCCCTCTGGATGTTTTTAGCCAGTATACCATCGGAGAAGTGAAATCCTTGATTCAGGACAAGGAAGGTATTCCGACACACATGCAGACACTGGTTTATGCAGGACAGAAGCTTGATGACAGCTGTGTCCTTGTCAACTACCTCATCAAAAATGAGACGACCCTCCGTCTAGTTGATAATACATTGATGAGGAGGGAACCAGTGCAGATACATGTCGAGATTGTTGCCACTGGAAGGACCATCCCTCTACAAGTACAAACCTTCGATACCATCAATAGTTTGAAATCCAAGATTCAAAGCCAGGAAGGTATTCCCTATGAACAACAGAGGCTGTTCTTGCCTCAAATTCAGCTCAAAGACGACTGTACTCTTGCGGACTACTATATACAGAATGAATCCACACTCCATCTTGTTGTTACATTGATCAGGATAGCCGTCAAGACTCCAGTCGGAAAGATTATTACTCTCGATGTTGACAGCTCTGACACCATTTGGAACGTGAAAGCCATGATCCAGTATGCGGAAGAAATTCCCCGTGACCATCAGAAATTGTTTCTGGCCGAAGAGCAAGAGCAGCTTCAGAACAGTTTAACCATTGCTAAATGCGGTGTTAAGACTGAATCCACCCTTCATCTTTTGGTTACATCGGATCAGACGGGTTATTGACATCATCATCGAAATGTCAAAGAGGATGCAGTTGATTCCACCAAACGACGTACCCTCGCTTGTTTTGTAATTGCTATGTTGTTTTGATATCAGATTTGTGAAAACAGAAGTAAGAGACCGTTGAAGACGTATATTTTCATTAGTCTTTTGTGCATGGCTACTAGAATGTTATGCCACTGATAGTCTGATACTGCAATATGATTTTTCATATAGTCTGTTGTATCAAGAATGTTGTGTCGAGTGTGAATGGTTACTGGTACTATTAGCCTTTTTGATTTTTCATGTTTTAAGTTAATGGAACGTACTACTGCAGCAAGGGGCGTTTGGTTGCTGCAGCAGGGGCGTTTGGTACTGAGTTTAGTGCTGCAGATTTCAGCATTTTATAAGTAGGTGTTTGACTTCATTGTTTGCTGTAATCTTTGGTGCGTTTGGTTGCTGCAACGGTGGAGTTCAAGTGTGTGTTTATATATGAATTCCACATTGACGGGTAACTTATATTAGTGTCAACATTCCAGTCAATATTTTGACATTTTAAAAATGATGCAGCCATTCCAGGAATGGTATATATAATATTTTGTGATGAATCGTCAAGGTATCACCGTGTCAAGAGGAGGATAATTAGTTCATTTCACTACTATAAGTTCTGCACTATGTTTATTCACTGTTAACACTTGAGTGTAATTCGTTACTTAAAATGAAACGTTTCTTAACTTTTATAGGCTTGATAATTAGTGTGTATTCTAAATTTTGAGTAATTTACCTCTGATAATTGCATCTTGTTGAACTCGTTGGCTCCGCGCTCTATTCAATCCTCCACACAACAATTTGCTTCTCGTTAAGCTGAGATTATTGACCCCACTTGAGTATACAACTTGGCCGGTGAGTATATATGATCTTAGGTCACACTCACTTATAGCCAATTGATTATGAGCTGGAACCTTAGTTGTTTACAAGTGTGATGCCGGTTAATATGGATGTGTCAACGTGCAAGCTCGACTGCCTCACCACTGTACAAGGCATTGCATATCTTTTAATAGCTTATACATATGTGAATTCAACTTTTAACTGTTGAACATATGACATACATAGCTATGGCATGAAGTTTCACATATTTTTTTGATAAATTTTCAGATGTGTATCCGGGGGCGGAGCCAGAAATTTTTGGTCAAGTGGGTACACTTTGATAAACTTTAGAAACTACACTATAAATTGGTACTTAGGGGGGCAAATTACGAAAAAGGCCAAATATTTTCGAAAATTTACACTACAATTTTTCTCACTGGGGGGCACCTGCCCCTTGTGACCCTCCTTTATCTCTGCCCATGTGTATCATATGTGTTATGTTTGTTACTGTTATTTATCTTTTACATATATGTATTAGTTGTCTGTTGTAATCAGACGGGGGATATTTGTACCCGATAACCCGAATCACCCGACTTGGACATAACCCTGCCCGAATCATACCCGAACCACATAACCCGATTCTTAATCGGGTTGGTTTGCGGGTCACTTTTAAAACATTCAAAACCTGATTCAACTAGACCCGATAAACCCGATAACACCCCTAGATGCTACGTACATTCTACAAGAATAAGTTTTCTGTTAGGTTCTTGTTCATATACTTTTTGGTGTTATCTCCTTGTGTTTTTGCTGAAACAAAAAGTTGAAGCTGTGATGCCAGATATGCAAGTCTTGTGTTTTAACTTTTACATGGTGTTTTTCTTGTTTAAGTTTTACATTTAGGGTTCTCTATTGTTGATATAATATGTATTCTCAAGTTGGCTGCATGGAGCGTGTAGTACAAGCGTTTCTAGATGTATAAGGAGAGGGCGACTCAAATGAAATGCTAATAAAAGATTAGATGTTTGGAAATTAGAAATAGGGTTATCAAAAGTTATGCCCTAAACTGCATTAATGCAATGGTATAAATAACAAAGTTTATGTAGTTGTGATAATAAGTGATTAAGAGAGATATTTTTATTACTTAATAGTGTTTTGTGGATTATGGCAAATGAATTGTTGTATAAATAACCAAAAGAAGACACTCAAGAGGCATGATTGCAAGATTTAACCCCGGTGTTAATTCAGCCTTTGCACCTTCTACCATGCAGAAATATCAAAAGTGAACCAATGGTAAATGCTTTTAATAGGGGTTTCAATTCTCGACACGACACGATAAATAATACGAACCCGACACGAAGTTAAACAGGTTTGGATAAAAAATAGGTCAACCACTCTAACCCGTTTAATAAACGGGTCCTGTTTGGGTTGAGTAAGTATTAAACAGGTCAACTCGTGAACCCGTTTAAGTATACAAGACTCTAAAAATAAATAATGTAACCTGCAGGTTTTTATGTTGGATGTTGATTTAAATGTATTTTGTTTATGTACTCAATATGAATAGTTACGATTATATCTCCGATATCATTGAAATTGACGCTTATAACTCAGAAAATTATCGTATAGTTATTTTTATCATATTTTAGATCCTAATATAATTTTTGTATTTAAAATATTTAAATCAACAAAGCACAAACATTATTCACTGCTTGACCTATTTACTTAAACAGGTTAAACGGGTTACACGTGTTATGCAAGTCTGGATTCGGGTGGAGTTTCTTGACACGATTAATAAATGTGTCGTGTTTGGGTAGCGGTTTTATACTAACTCGCCAACACGCGAACCCGAATAGGTCAACACGAACACGACTCGATTGTCACCCCTAGTTTTTACTATGCTACACATATTGGACCAACCATACATCTAGCTGACGAGTATAAGTATTACTTGACCCGTGCAATATGTTTAGAGTTTAAGCATCTAACTTGCTGGGATTAAATTCAGTAATATCGGATAAAATTCTCAACAAACATGAAAGCTTAGTGCGGAATTAATTAAAAATTCACTGAGAAAAGATGATACCTTCAAGATGAAAGAAACACACGGATATCTCTCCAACGTTACCTTGTTCAATAATAAATTTTATCATGTTAGAGTACAAAGAAGAATCTAAAAGACGTTTGAGGTAACATGTGTGTACATTGAGTCAAGATTCCACTCTAACTCCAAGGTTTGTTGGTTTTTCTCACTACTTAATATGGACTACACACTTTTGGCCGCACACATTAAGGTTAAGAAGCATGTATAAATGGATGGCTGATGCGAAAAATTACTAATTTAGTAAAAATGAAGTCATTTAATGAGGGTAATTCACAAAAACTCACTAAGAAACGTAAAAAGAAAACCAAAAATGTATGATTGACAAAATTGATATGGTCTAAAAAAAATAGGAAAAACCTTTACAGCCTTAATTACAAGACTATAGAACAACATAATGCTTTTTAAACTGAATAAGTGTATAAATATGTGTACAACTTATTAGAAAGATTATAAATATCAAAGAACGATCTATAACATTCAGTGATCGACTTATGGCTTCTCTATAAATAAATGATCAAATAGGATCATTAAGCTGTAAATCAATACTCTAGCATTGTGTGTCGACTAAAGATGTTTCACCTTCGGAGGCGGCCTATGAGTTGTACTCACATGGCATCATTTCTCTTTAAACAAACAAAAACAAAGAAATGAAGTTGTATTTGTTAGAATTTAAAAAAAAATAATAATAATGCCAAACATTCATGTTAGATGCTAACAACCATGAGGCGACTACGTCAACTTTCTGAAACGGAAAGGCTTTACCCAATTTGAGTCTTTGTGACGGTAGGTTCATATTATTAAAAAAAAAAAAAAAAAAAAAAAAAAAAAAAAAAAAAATCCGCACAAGTTAATCGCCCCACTTTCTTGAAAACGTTGTTTTTATATGAATTTAGCAAAACCCAACCCAAAAATTAAATCAAAACCTCAGAGGATATTTGGTTAGCTTAATGAAGCTAAAATAGAAATTAAGAAAAAAACAACATAACAACAATCGCTCTTATTAAAACTTTTTATTTATGATACTGCATAACATTATGAATTCACTTATTTTAGTTTGGGGTACCTTTTCTAGTTGGAATTCACTTATTTTAGTAGTATTTTCTAACATGTCAAGCCCATGCACCTAACACGGATGATTCTTACTATGCTTTCTAGGCAACAAAGTAGAATCTTAAGGAAAAATGAAATAAACATAAATAGACCAGGTGGTAACCACCACCAAATGGCCTAGTGGTAAGGTCCTTGACTTTCAAACAAGAGGTCAAGGGTTCAAACCTCACTAGGTGTATACATTTGGGGGTGGCCAGGGAAGGGTCGGAAACAGTCCCAGGATTAACCCGGTGAGGCCACGTACATCTTAGTCAAAAAAGTTCGCCCTCCCCGGGTAACCTGAACATGGAAAACTACATCCGTTTACCCGTTTTATAGACCACGTGGTGTTTGCCTTGCACCAAGTATTACAGAGAATGGTAAGGTTGACAATGATTAATATAATCTCAAGAAGAAGGGGAAAACCATCAACAAATAAATATTACCCTTATGGCCAAGCTGTCCTGCTCTCCCAATGTAGTGCGAGTATTGTTCAAGATCACCCTCCAGAGAAGAGCCAAATATAATTGAGAGATCATAGAAAACCACCAAACCAACTTGATAGGAAGTGAAAACATGGTCAGATAAAATAAATAAATAAATAAATAAATAAATGAAAAGGTAACAGAAGAAAAAGGTGTAAAACCTGTGATGGATCGAACACCCAATCAAGAATTTTGGTTGATATCAGAACTTCAAACCGCTTCTCCTTAAACTCCTCAAGAATTTTATCTCACTGCTCTTGAGTATCAGCACCATCAAGAGTCTTATACATAAACATATTGCCTTGAAGTCTCTCAAACAACATACGAGCGCTCGATATTGTGTGGACAAATACAATTGTCTATCCAGCCTCAACTATGAGATCCAATAGTTTGTTATTAATAACCATAACCTTTGAAGGCTCATCAGGTACATTCACCTTGTACTGCTTTACACTATCCAAAGATGGCACTTCCATTTCTCCAGTGAATGAGAGAAATTCTTTTTCACTTAGAACTTGCTTAATTTTTTATACAAATGCCTCCACAGCGTCACTAGAGATAGTAAAACACATTATCACCTATAGATTGTTCATGTATAATGTCAGAGATAGAAACTCTACAACATTCAAAATAATAGTGGTGGAATTCAAAAGTGACATTTGAAAATCAAAAGCCAACAATATTGTAGGATTCTACGAAAAACCGTTGTAATTAATCTCAATGATTAATGATAACCTTGTGTTACCGTTTAATAAAACTCATTTTTACGGGAAAATTTAAACTTTTCTCTTAGTGTTATTATCACTATGCGTTTCATATCTATATATCAATTATAACACGAACACAATACATAATCCGACCACGACGCCAGTGATTCACCATCAACGACAAATGACAATACTCACGATAAAACTTAACATTTCTATTATAATACATTTAACACTAAAATCATTTAAACAAAATATATCTAACTATAATTAAACTACACCTAATTACACTTAACCAAAAATCATTTCATTAATCCTAATCCTAACTAACCGGACCCTTGGTTGTTAGCCCATCACTCGAGCCCAACAAGACAAGCCCAACACCCTCTTTATAATTGCTCTTTTCTTTTCTTTCTTCTTCTAAACCCGATCACAAAACACGCCCATAGAGGCCCTCGTATCTCAATAATATCGAACGTAACCTATATATATCTTTACACCATCATGATCCCCACCTATCAAACTCTCTTTGTGCAAATTCTCAGCCATGAACGACAAGTATTATTATAGTAGCCATGGTCATTTTGTTCGTCCCATATTTGCACCATACGACTACTTAAATATTGCAAAACACAACCATTTCACGCCCCGCTTTTTCCTGCAATCTCCTAACAATATTCTTAACATATTATGATACTTAAAAGAAGAATAGAACTGCAGCAAGAGCCTGTAGCTCGCTAGTCTCATTTTGGTGCCAATATTAATACAAACCGAATATATGTGTACTCCAAAAGCAAAATACAAGGTACCTACTACCAAATATCTATCCTACAATTTACCAATGTCAGAAAATCTGCATAGGTGTCCTTCAAGCCACAGTAACTCCAATGATAAGGTCAATTGGTCAATGAAACGTGTGTGAAATTTTACCTATAAGATAGTCCATCCTATCTCACACTACCATACCCACATTTCACTATCTTTCACCTCACAATTGCCCTACCAAATCCAGCAACCTTTCTGTCTCTCACTAGGAAGCAAATCGAGTAGAAGTGAATACGTATAAAACGTATTCGAAACTTGGTGGGACTGCTCTCATTCCTTCTGCTTCATTCCTTGTGTCTCGTTCGAACTCCACAGCTGCATCACCACCTTTTCTAAGGTGTGGTATGTGCCTCATGATCCCCTTTCTATCTCATCCTTTACATGTTAAATCATTTGTTCATGCACGACACATAACTTAAAATCGAACGTATCATATTTTAAATGTTCATTGCATGTTAAAATGAGAGAAAGAACTCATGCATGTGTTCACACCACGTTTAGAACCACGCTAGATCACCCACGAACATATTAATATCTTATGCATATCATCATACTCACTCGAACGTATAGCATTAATCTACTACGCACATATTTAAGGAATTGGAAATATGTATACGTTAAGTGGACTCATGAGGAACCATAACATGCTCGTCTCTTAACCTTACAAGTCACAAAACACGTTAACAACTCATACATTTCATTACCCATACTAGTTTCACTCGAACAAATATCTATCTCATATATTACGAACCCTTTTAAAACGTATATATGCATGACAAGTCGAATAGTCACATAACGATTAGTATACACTCACATATTGATCACGAGGTCACAGAACGCATAACAAACCCACGAGTACATGAATACTACACGTATGGAATATACAAAAATCTCGCTAAGTCTTTTACAGTAACAATATGCCATGTCGCCTAGAAAACATACCTATATCTCTTAAACTCGTCACCCAACATAGTGTTTTCATCACACGACTCGTTTAGCCACCCAACAAACTAAGTTTTTCATTTTTGTCACAAGCCATGAAAACCTCAATTCGACCTTTTAATCTAACCAAAGTGTTTCACCAAAATCATTTTCGAAAAACCTTTAATATATATAACGTAGGGGCTGTAAGGCCCAACTGGCTGATTCAATAAGCTACGCATAAGCTAGCTTCATGGCACTTTGAAATTAAACTTTTGATGTAAAAACAAACTATTTTGATAATCCAAACCCTCCCCAAAGCCCATGGATCAAAAGTGTTAACGGGCCACACTTATAACTCGTTAAAAGCCCATTAAGAGTTAAAATAAGCAAATAGCCAAATAAGCAGTTAAAATAAGTTAAAAATCACTTAAATAAGCCCTAGGAAAAATCGCCATATTTTTCCCTACCTTTTTGTCATTTTTGGACTAAAAATGTAACGCAATCTAACTAGAAGGACTAAAATTGCCAAACTATGGAACTTGTGGACTGAAGCTGTGAGAACAGCTTGTACAGGACCTAAATTGACCAATGATTTAACTCCAAGCCTTATATGGACAAGTTTTGGACTATATTTGGACTTTGGACTTAACGAAGGACTAACGACGTAACGCGAACGCAGTTAGGGTAAAAAGGGTAAAATCTGGAAAAGAACAAGGACCTACAGTTTATAACTTGACATTCTTATTTCATTTTCTATTTTCGTCACATTTTCACTTCATATGCATTTTACACATTTTATTTGCATATTATTTAAATTTCGATACTTAGTAACACTATAAACATTCGAGTTAACGTTTCATAGCATTCATTCATTCTTCGAAGAAATAACACTACGGGAGCACTGACACAACAATCAGGATAATCATATATGTAGCATTATTCTGAACTATAAGCATTTTGAATGTAACACACTCACTTTCAACGATCAGATCGTTGCACATCATTAGTTATTCACCATTCACCATTCATTTACACACACCACTAGAAATTAGTCAGATTCTCAGACATTTATATATTTACCAGGTTCCGTATCGAAGTTGTTATCATAATCACCCCAAAGTTTACGTTCACATTCACCAGTAACGCTTAAGGTGAGTCATGGCCTCACTTTTAAATCATTTATACTTTTAAACTCCGTGAGGGGGATACATGCTATAAACAGATCACAAGTATTTTTCTGTATGCTACCTGACTTGATATATGCCTAAGTTACCTTATTGCCATAAGACCCTCTATCATGAGCCATTAATCACTGCGGTGAACGCGAATATAATGAATAGATCTATTAGAGGCTGACGACCTATCCCACTAATACTTTGACGGAATGCTTTTTGCTAGTCGTATTAGTCGTGATACATTATATTTGAGAAAAATAGGAATTGGCAAATCACCTATTACACGAGGGCAAAACCTTCATCATTAATTTGATGAACACCTCCGTTTATACGGTACTTTGTTAACGTTTGCGTGTCATGAGACTTAGGGCAATATATGAACTGCGATATCAACTTTTAAACTGATTGTATCTCAAATACAATCCTACTTGTGAATCGAACTGATATTTAAACTTCAAACTCCATGATTTCACTCAACATTTTGTTGACTTTTAAGCATGTATCTCAGGAAACTAGCGGAGCGGATCAAGGCATGGAGCAGGCAAAACCTATCTTAAATAAGGGTGTAAAATAAAGTTGTAATTCAGTTAAAATTATGTTTCTTTGGAGAAACTGTTTGCACTCTGATGTAACGCTTTGTAACTGAATTCATATTATGGACCTATAATAATTAAAAAATGTCTTTACAGGCTGTTTTCTATGATTTTGTTTTCGATGCTCACAGTAATACCCCAATTAGACTTCCGCTGTTATCTTAAAAATTTGGGGGTGTTACAAATATCATATGTAATTATATATTATATTATCCAATATATTTAAAGTGCAGTTTCACTGTAGCTACAGTACTGCCACAGTGCAGCTACAGTACTGCTACAGTGGAATGACCAGTGAACTTTTTTTTTTTTTTTTTTTTTTTTTTTTTTTTTTTTTTTTTGGAAAAAATAAAATTTTGAAAAAAAAAAAGTTTTTGAAAAATTATTTTCAAAAAAACTTTATTTGAAAAAAAAAATTAAAATAAGTTTTTTTATTAACTTTTTTTAAAAATTATTTTTTAAAAAAAAATTATAAAAAAAAATTTCGAAAAAAAATTATAGAAATTTTTTTTGAAATTCAAGAACGAAACATGTAATGATTATATGAATTCAATAACCAACCATGTAATTATTAGGTTTCAAAGGTGATTCATATTGTGCCATCGTAAAAAAATATACATTTTTTAAAATTAAAGGTCATTCGGGGACTAACGATGCAACACGCTAAGAATTTTAGGGACTTTTTACGTAAAAAAATATTTTATTTCCAAAATTAATTTTAAAAAATAGTCTTTTAAATATTTTTCGAAAAAAATAAAATTTTGAAAAAAAAAGTTTTTGAAAAATATAATAATTTCGAAAAAATAAAATTTTGAAAAAAAAAAGTTTTTGAAAAATTATTTTTAAAAAACTTTATTTGAAAAAAAAATTAAAATAAGTTTTTTTATTAATTTTTTTTTAAATTATTTTTCAAAAAAATGTTTTTTCAATTTTTTTTTTCGAAAATATTGTTTTAAAAAAATAAAAATTATAAAAAAAAAAATTCGAAAAGAAATTATAGAAAAAAAAATTTTCAAAAAAAGCTTTAAAAAAAAAAAAATCTTCAAGAACGAAACATGTAATGATTATATGAATTCAATAACCAACCATGTAATTATTAGGTTTCAAAGGTGATTCATATTGTGCCATCGTAAAAAAATATACATTTTTTAAAATTAAAGGTCATTCGGGGACTAACGATGCAACACACTAAGAATTTTAGGTACTTTTTACGTAAAAAACCATTTTATTTCCAAAATTAATTTTAAAAAATAGTCTTTTAAATAATAATTTATCGATCATTTTCAAATTTACTCCATTTTCAAAAATAGTCCTTTGGTTTTATCGATCTTTTTAAAATTTAGTCATTAATGAATAACTTTCAAACAAGACTTAGCACCACACTCTCGCAGCAGCGCGCGGGTTTCCCAGCTCGTTAAATTTATAAGCAAAACATACAGGGCTAATATCATAAATGGCAACTTACTTTTCTCAATGGCCGGTTTTGGTAACTAAACTTTTTCTTGCTTGACTTGGTAATTGGTATTAATACTGACATGTGATGGGCGATATTTGTAAACTACAACCGGTTGAACAAGTTAAAAAACTTCATGATGTGGCATCCACATAGCTTACTGTTTACCACATCATCATAATTTGCCACATAGATAACAAATTTAATCATGGTAATTGGGTGTCTTTGAAAAAAAGTAAAATAAAAAGGAAAAAGCTAAATCCACATAAGCACTTTAAATCCAAATCAGCAAATAATATAAAAAGAAAATGACACCTCTCTAAGTTTAATGTGTTTGGCTTGTAACCCACTGCCTAAATGACCAATGTAAGGCAACAAACACAAAGAATACATATCAAATTGGGCCAAAAAATAGTATAATTGCTAAAACTAGCCATTGAAAAAAGTAAGTTGCTATTTATGACATAAACCCAAACATTATAATATAACTAAGTTAACATAATTATCAATCAATATAGTGACAATAGACCTGGCATTGGGGACGCCTCTTACTGATGTCCTTCATTATCCTCACAACACAGTCTTTAAAACCAGGCTACAAAAAAATAAACCAGATGAGTAACCACCAGCTATAACAAAAGGCCAGAAGCCAGATTTACTAAAGAAAAAGGTCTAACTCAATAACCAATAGCAAAAAGAATATATATAAAAAAATGAAACTTTACACCGAGACAAAGTAATAGAAATAAATGCTGAAAATTTTATTTTCCAGTCATGGATCCCGTGTACTTGGCGTATCCTGGGACTCTTAGTAAATATGTACACAATAAGAATATCATCATTTAATTATCCTATAACTGTTAATACCTCAAGTAATCCAATCTAAAATAAGGTAATCGGAAGACCTTTCCTCAAGATGGTAACGTGTAACTTGTAATTTTGCAACATAATTAAGATCCGCCACAAGATACTTAACATGGTTTATGTCAACTCTTAACAATCTCCCGGACTTCTCTAAGTTAACCTAACCAACATAGAGTTTTGAGTAATTATTTTCAAAACAAACATAAGTAATTTTGGTTTGAGTCTTAGGAACATGGAAGAGGAGTTTTAATCCCACATAGAAGCAAATAACAAATGAAATGGTGCTTATAATGATGATCTCAAACCTGTGGTTACTTACATCTTGAATGGAATATGGAAGGGATGTAGGGCGTGAACCACCCATCGCGCACACGCTCGCGGCAGATGGGCGAAAGCTGCGTTTGATGGCGCACTTTGCATCACGAAACGATTAAGAGCCGTTTAACTTCTTTTTCGGCTTAAAAGGGTAACCCACCAGTTCGGTTAGGGTTTAACCCATGGGTTGCCTTGTGAATCATGATGGATCAGGCCGGCAGTTAGAGGTCAACCATCACGACTGTATGACTCAAGCCACGGTTGGTTGTGGTTGCAGGGCACCAAGAACAGTCATGCATTGGGACACGCCTGTTCAAACCATGGTTCTGATGGTATTGTAACTAACAATGATGTTATTAATAAAATGCCTACTAGTTCTGCTTACTTTGACTCTTCTTTATTATGGCATGCTAGATTAGGTCATGTATATTTTAAACGCACGAGAAATATGGCTAATGCAAATCTAATTCCTAAGTTAGATTCTAAAAATGATAAATGTCAAACTTGCATGCATACTAAGATTACTAGATTACATTTTCCTACAATTCAAAGATCTTCTAAAATCTTAGAATTAGTACATAGTGACGTATGTGACTTACATGCTACACCAACGCTTGGTGGGAAAAACTACTTTGCTACTTTTATCGATGATTATTCACGATATTTCTGTCATCTTTTATATTCAAAAGATGAACTCCTTGAAAAATTTAAGATCTACAAAAATGAAGTAGAACTTAAATGTGATACAAAAATCAAATGTCTACGGACTGACAGCGGTGGTGAATACTACGACCCTAGATATTTCCAATCTACGGGAATTGTTAACCAAATTACAACTCCGTATACACCACAACAAAATGGTATTGCGGAAAGAAAGCTACGCACTTTGATGGATTAACTCCATGATGTCCTATTCTAGATTAAGTTCTAGATATTGGGGTAAAACATTGCTTACAGCTTGTTACATACTTAACGGATTACCAAGCAAAATGAGTAATAAGACTCCATGAGTTACGGAAACGAAGAACTCTAAAACTAAATTATCTTCGGATATGGATATGGTGTTGTAGGGCCATAGTCCCTGGAAGAAAAGAAAATTAGGAGATAAAGGCATTGAATGCATATTTTTGGGTTATGCCCAAAATAGCAAAGCCTATAGATTCACAGTGGTGGAACCGAATGATCTAATTTCGGTTAATACTATTACTGAATCTAGAGATGCTCTAGGTTCAAATATGCATCTAGAATACATATTACATGGTCTATGCCAACAAAAATTTAATTGTCAACTAGTGCGCATATGATAGAACATACATACAGAACAAAATGAATATAGTTCACTAGCTAACAAAACAAGCACTTAACTTCAGGCTTTACACAAGACTATTAAAGTTAGTTAGTGTGAACAACAGAGGTAATGTGTATCAATCACAAAAGTACATCATTATTATAATCGAATAGTCATCAAATACAGAGGAGGTAAATGAAATACTACCAAATAGAGAAAATCCTAAATGTAGAACTTGACCTAAACCAGAACATCATTTAGAAGATGTTGAACAAAAGATTCTAATGTACATGATATCTAGTAAAATGTTGGTCTTCTTTCTTGAATTTATAAAGAGAACAGCCGCCAAACCAATTAGCCTATAGGGCAGAAAAGGTAAACATAAGACATATAGCTTGACTTAGGAACTGCTACAAACAATTCCACACAAATACACCGGTTCAGTGTTTGCACTCTTTATTGATGCTTGCATGAACTGACCCATCATAATAAACAAATCTGATAAAATCTCTTGGCAACAATAAACACAAAGTAATGTCCAGTGATTATTTTAAAAGTAAGGTGTGTTGACTGTGTGTATAATGGAGGAAGAGAAGTTGAGAAGGCAAATACAAAGAGAAAAGTGTGAAGGATACGTGAAAAAATGTTGACAATTCAACAAAAGCAATAAAAGAATTCAAGGATTTCTTGAATCCAAAAACATGTTCAAGGGGAAATTTGTTGGTTTGCTCTTCAATTTCTCCGTGGTTTTTTATTTAACTTTAATGTGACCAAATCATAACAATAAAATGTTCATATATCACTGGTAATAATAGATTGACAGTTTAACAATGAAAAGCTATTTAAACATAGCTACAAGTGTGTATATATACGCCCATTATACTCTTATCTTTATCTGTTTAAAGAAATACAGTTCCTATTATTAAAAGAAGTCAGTGCCATGTCATTGCCAGTTTGCCACCTCGACCCAAGTCGCTAACGTGGTGAAGTTTGAAGAAGTCTCTTATTTAATTTCTGCTTATTTTAGTTGTGCAAATAAAGTAGTAACAGCTAGTAGAATGAGTCATTGGGTAGTTAAGAAAGTCCAGGTCTTTCTCCTATTTTTGTGGTTAGTCATTGTGAACGTTGGAGTTGCTCCACGTCTATTTATAGTGCAGTTTTTCTATCACTTTAGTATTCACAAATATTCAATAGAAAAGCTCTTTCATTCTGTGAGCATACTTGTGTCTTTTATTAACCATATTTTTCTTCAATAAAAACATAGCTACTGTGAGTTATTTGTTAGTTGCTTTGTTCATCATACTTTCATATTTAACAAGTGGTATCAGGGGCCACAATGAGTGATATCCAATTGGTGTGTATATATACGCCCATTACACTCTTATCTTTATCTGTTCAAAGAAATACAGTTCCTATTACGTGATTAGAATCTATAATATTATAAACAAAACTTGCAAATCGATTGATGACCACTTATCAATCACACATTTAGGCGTACCCTCCAAAGGCATTTCACAAATCACGTATGGTACTCAAGGATAATTAGACCCGCAGCTAAAGAGTCATACCACCAATAGCATGTATCCATGCTTGTACCAAACCATTGTGTTACCTGACTAGGTAACACTTGTTTGTACAATGAGAAATGACATGCATCAAACATGAAGGGGAAAAAAAAGAAAAAAATACAATGACCTCATTATTACCTCAGCCAACACACGATCTACATCATCGATCAGGAGCATCTTCATGCCATTTATGGCCAACTTCCCAGTCACAATCCATTTACAATTTGTAACACGTGTCCCGATGATTACTTGTGCTTCCACTGGTGGTCTCTTGGGAAGTGGTATATAATTAGCTTTAGATGGAGGAACACCAAGATCAGATGTTACGGGACTATGCTTTCCCATCTCCAAAAGCAAGTCCCTATTCTGCACCATTATAAAAAGATACAGTGAAATCACAACTAAAAGGAATGAATTTGCTGAATGATACCAATATTAGTGCAACTTCTAACTTCAAATAGACTGCTTTAGTTTTGCTTATGGAGAACTTAAATCATTTTGTTAGCTCATACAGTGGTACTTATGATTTCAGTCAAACTACCTAATTTTGTATTTATCATAATAAACCAAAGTTATACAAACACTAATGACTAACGGATAAATGCTTAATAGCGTATTGAAGAGCAAAAAATAAAAAAAGGATTTGTATTATATAGGGCTTTTTGCTGAAGCCAAATACTTGAGCTTATCAGCTTATTAAACATAAGCTAATCCAACCACTGAGCATAAGCTTAACAACCCAAAATTATAAGGTTTTAGAAAAAGAAATATACAAAGGATAACCTGGATAGCCGATTCTCTGGTTGGAACGACACAGATTACTTGAGGACATTCTAGTTCCCGATCAACACGTATGTTTTTGTGAGGTGGAGTACTCCTAATCATTGCTGCGATCTTACTTAAACACTTCATCAACTCCTAAAATAAAAATTAATAAATCCCATCAAATAAATAATCATTTCCGATGAGGGAAAGAGAGAGGGAGCACTTAAAACTTTCACAGCCCGTATTTTGTCTATGAAACTATGGCCGGCCATGCTGGAGGAGAATAAGCAGTTGTTTGTTAACCCTAAACTGCAGAGGACTTGTATAATTGGGAATTTACCCTGAAAAATATAGTTACCATTAACAAAACTTGTTAGATATTATTGATACGAGTCAACTATGCTTTTTTATCCTAATGGTTTAAGTTTAAAAATGAACTCGTTTCGAGTTTGATGACTTGGTCTAAATTTTTAACACCGTTAGTTTGACCGGATTGGCTATTAAACATGAGGTTATTTTCGTCATTTCATTTTTTTAATTAAACTCAACACCATTAAGAGCGATTGCGATGGTATGGTTTTTAAATGACTTTTTACTATTTCAAAAAGCTGTTTGTCAATGACTTTAAGGAGAAAGATCGACTTGTAAACCACCGAGTGTTTGATACAATATCTAACAAGCTATTTTCATTAAATGTTCACTTGTTTGAGTTTCCATCTTATATCCTCCATTAAACACATTTCTTCACTTTTGACAATTTTTGAAACTTTGGCATGGTTGCTTTTTTGTTGTTTTATAATATGCATGTGTATATATGAATGTATGCTTGCAAACCACTTTATATATTTACAAAAACCATAACTACAACTACATATCATGCATGTATTTAGTTTGTTTATATAATTTCTATTTATAAATATCAATGTGAATGCATAAACTAGATGGAGGGCATTTTGTAAAAATATAAATATATAAGGATGGTTTATATAAAATGTTTGCACGTAAAAACTAATTGAGGTCGCAATATACATCGCACACTAAACACGCTGTAAAAAACCGTTGCCCATTTAACCATGTTATATGATCACATATGCTATATACTTAACATATTACCAAGCACAGAAATATGTTACATACAAAAGACACATTATTGTGAAGAAATGAAGAGCTTTTGTCGAATAATAGTAAAAGCATCTCAGATTATTGTGAAGAAATGCTACTTGATCCCACATTAGAAACCTTACTAACTAAACTGATAAAGGTTAAAGCTAAACTAAATGGAAATCAAGAGAGAAACTCTACTTATTGTTTATTTCATTCCAAACTCTACTTACTGTTTTTCAAGCTCAAGTGGTCAGTAACTGGGTCGGGATGGTAAGGGACTGAGAACCAACAGCAACTACTCGTTAAAAAGTGTTCAATTTGCTAAGGGGTGTTTGGGACTGATGCAATAATCAGGTGACTAAAGTAGATATAAAGACCACATACACGAGGGTCGGATGGCAACCTGAGCTTCACATTCAGCTCATAAGTCTCAAGTTTGACTCTGTCCAATGCACTTATAGATAACAAATACGCAATAATATAAAGGTTGAAACCTCTGTTGAATATTTGACTTAATTCTAAAATCAAGCCCTGAAGTTTCAAGAACAGTGCTAGAATCATGAAAAAGATAGGCCACTAATTACTAAAAAGTTTGGTATTTTGAGAATAGTTAGGTAAATGGAGTGTGCGGGTGCAAAGATACTTTACATGACTGAGTCCAAAACTACATATACATCATACTACCTTAACACTCATGGCTAATAATCCCAAAAATAAGCCAAAACAAACAAGCCATGTATCAACTACAAGCTTATAAACCTTTAAAAAAAACGAAGAGCTATTTCAATAAGCAAATCCAACACATACATATTTCAGTATGAAAATATAAAGAAAGTTACCGGCAGTGATAAAACGGCGGTTGTACTGGATGCACTTGTGAGCACGTCCAAGAGGCTGCTTCTTCTTGTCTTGCTTAGCGACCTTTGGGGTCTGTCCTCTCATCTTACCAGCACGAGCCAAGGAACCGTGAACCCTTCCTTTTAAACCAAGAATAAGCAAATAAGCATTCTAAACATTTGTTGGGATTTCTATTCCCTAACTAGATTAATACCCAGCGGAAATAATAATCTAGAGCAAGAAGGGAACTAAACCCTAAAGGATCTAAACCTAATTAACTAAAAGCAACTTAAAAGAAATAATTAAATAAATAAGAAATAAGAAAATTACTAACCTTTGAGAAAATCGAATTTCTCTCACGCGGACCAACTTGGTCGAACTTGGAGGCGAGTACCCAAACGAGAGTACCTCTAATAGCTCACACCCACGAACCAAAAGAAAACTATTCTTTCAAACTCCTAAGGTCCTGATACACGAAAGACTCTTATAAGGAGTAGGAAATAGAATAATAAGATTGGTTCTTAAACCCAAGACATGCCCTTCTATTTATAAGTAAACCAAAAGGGTTTGGTTTACCCTTTTGGGCGATGTGGGATAACCACAAAAAAAAAAAAAACATGTCTTGTTACCAATTCTTCGAATAGATTTTCTCTTTTACGGTTCATCGAGGGCGACCCAAAAAGGACTCTACTTTTGACGATAGTCTCACCAATTAGTTATGAACTTGGACATTAATTCCAACAGTCTCCCACTTGGACAATTCATCAACTATAATTGGTCTAAGCCTATTCCGATCAACTAAGCAGAGAGTGCCATCCAATGCAACTGCCAAACTCTGAATCATATCTTAGAGTCAGCCCTTAGATAAGCGATCAACTATTCCTCTGTTCTACTGATATCGTATGAACCTGAGACATGGATTTTAATCAATCTCCAGGTTCAACATTTTGTTTCTCGATTTCCGATTATTTGACTATATGAGACTACTGAATTGAACACATCAATTTAGTCCCGGCTAGGCCTAGTACATTTAAGTCAATATTTAATCATCGAGGGGCCCATTGATATCGCTTTCCCTTTTAGGCGAAAGGAACAAATAAACTTTGAATACATAGAACTAGTCAACTTATCATGTCATACCTAGCATACCCTTTATAACTGGCATTTACGCACAGCGTTTGAATAAACTAAAGTATAACAGACTTGAAAACTAGAAACTCGATGCATCTCCATTTTAAGAATAGATGATATTATCATCTTAGAATTACTCGTGATCTCAATCCATGAAGTAATCTTTCTAAGTACGGGTTTATCCTATACTTAATTCCCATTAAGTACTCATGAGTGTTGCAGCATTCTCTATGCTATGTCTAATCTTTATAGACAATCTACTAACACTCCATGACAGTCTTAAATCAATACTTACTTCCTGTAGTATGAACGACTGAGGAGGTTTGAGTAAACTAAGTACTCAGGAAGTGGATTCTAAACATGCAAAAATGAAACACAATGATAAACAATAGTAAATGGTAGTACACTTGCAAATAAACAAATCTCCATTATTTAATCACCAAATCTATTACGATTTCAATCATTGTTTACAATGTTTCAAATTCAAACTAACAACTAAAACTTTATATTATCTTTCAATCCAATGCTCCAAGCATGTTCATCGTGTCTGGACTTAGCCAATGCCTTTGTGAATGGATCAGCTGGATTATCCTTTGATCGTATGTGCTTCACAATCACGTGTCCTTCTTCTACTTTGCTTCGAACAAAATGGTATTTTCTTTCAATGTGCTTTGACTTTCCGTGATCCTTGGGTTCTTTAGTCAAGGCGACTGCACTCTCATTATCACAGAATATTTCAATCGGGTCTTGTACTGTTGGAACAACTCCAAGATCTCCAATGAAATTCCTCATCCAAATAGCTTCCTTAGAAGCCTCACAAGCTGCAATATACTCGGACTCGCATGTGGAGTCTGCCACAGTATCTTGCTTTGAACTTTTCCACGTCACCGCTCCCCCATTTAGCAAAAATACCCAACCAGACTGTGAACGACTATCATCTTTATCTGTTTGGAAACTTGCATCACTATAACCAGTCACTCTGAGTTCTTCTTCTCCACCATAAACCAAGAACCTGTCTTTAGTATTTCTTAGATACTTAAGAATGTTCTTTACAGCTGTCCAATGACCTTCACCAGGATTCTGCTGATGTCGACTTACCATGCTCAAAGCAAAGGAGACATCAGGCCTTGTACACGTCATGGCATACATGATCGATCCTACAGCCGAAGCATATGGGACTCGATTCATTCTGTCCAGTTCTTCATTAGTTTTCGGACATAGATCCTTACTAATCTTTATGCCATGATGTAAGAGTAGATTCCCTTTCTTAGAATTCTCCATTTTGAATCTTTTCAAAATTTTATCTAAGTACGTGTCCTGGCTAAGTCCTATAAGACGTCTTGTCCTATCTCTATAAATCTTTATACCAAGAACAAATGTTGCATTTCCCAAATCTTTCATAGCGAAACATTTCCCCAACCATTCTTTTACACTTTGTAACGTTGGGATATCATTTCCTATGAGTAGTATATCATCCACATATAATACCAGGAAGACTACAACACTCCCACTGACTTTGATATATATACATGACTCATCTTCACTTCTAGAAAATCCAAACTGTGCGACTTTCTCATGGAAGCATAGATTCCAGCTACGAGAAGCCTGTTTAAGTCCATAAATGGCCTTTTGAAGCTTGCACACTCTTTTAGGATACTTAGTATTTTCAAAACCTTCTGGTTGTGCCATAAACACATCCTCTGTTAGTTTTCCGTTAAGGAAAGCGGTCTTGACATCCATCTGCCATATTTCATAATCATGAAACGCAGCTATGGCAAGCATTATCCTAATTGACTTTATTTTAGCTACTGGTGAGAAGGTTTCCTCATAATCAATCCCGTGGGTTTGAGTATAACCCTTCGCAACCAACCTAGCTTTATAAGTGTGTACTTTCCCATCCATGTCTGTCTTCTTTTTGAAGATCCACTTACATCCCACCGTCTTAAGACCAGGTGTAGTGTCAACCAAATTCCAAACTTGGTTGTCATACATAGATTGAATCTCGCTTTTCATAGCCTCCTTCCACTTAGCAGCCTCAGGGCTTGCCATCGCTTCCTTGTAGTTATCAGGCTCATTCAAATCAATTAGTGTACTATCACTAATCTTGTCCTCTTCAATATGGAAACCATAATAGAATTGAGGATCCTGAGAAGCCTTGCTTACTCTACTACTTGTTCTGCGAATGGGTAAGGATATATCATCAGGTTCAACAGGTGTCACCACTTCTTGTTGAGTGTCAGTGTTTACTATAGGTTCTTCATCGGCAGAATCTTGAATTTCTTCAAGGTCTATTTTACTCCCACTGTCCTCTTTGGATATCATTTCTCTCTCGAGGAACGTTCCTCTTCGAGCTACAAACACCACATTATCCTTGGGTCTGTAAAACAAATATCCAAATGACTCTTTCGGATAACCGACGAAAATACACTTTTCAGATCTGGTTTCTAGTTTGTCTTGAGCTTCTCGTCTAACGAAAACCTCACAACCCCAGATTTTGATGTGCCTAAGGGAAGGACGTTTTCCCTTCCACATCTTAAAAGGTGTCTTCGAAACCTTCTTAGTGGGTACAAGATTTAAGATATGGGCGGCTGTTTCTAATGCGTAACCCCAGAAGCTTATTGGAAGTGTTGCTCGACACATCATAGATCGAACCATGTCTAACAAGGTTCTATTTCTCCTCTCAGCAACACCATTCAGTTGTGGTGTTCTAGGAGGAGTTAATTGTGAAACTATACCACAGTTTCTAAGATGATCGAAAAACTCGATACTAAGGTATTCTCCTCCCCTGTCGGATCGGAGTACCTTTATCTTTCTGCCCAGTTGGTTCTCTACTTCGTTTTGATACCTTTTGAATACTTCAAAAGTATCCGACTTATGTTTAATCAGATAAACATATCCATATCTACTGAAATCATCAGTAAATGTAACGTAGTAGCGGTTTCCATCTTTTGTGGCTGATCGGAATGGTCCACACACATCCGTGTGTACTAAGTCCAATAATCCTTCACCTCTTTCACATGTTCCTGTGAATGGTGATTTAGTCATCTTTCCCAATAAGCAAGACTCGCATACATCATCCGATTTGAAATCGAATGATTCCAACACTCCATCCTTTTGGAGTTGGGCGATGCGTTTCTTGTTTATGTGCCCAAGACGAGAATGCCACAATTTTGATTTATCAAGCTCATTAGACGAACCAACATTTAAAATCACATTGCCATTATCACTAATACATTCAACAGTTTCATATATGCCTTTGCAAGGAGAAGCTTTAAATATAAAACAATCATTTGAATAAACCAAAATATCTCCATTCTCATTGTCAAATGAAAATTGATAACCATCTTTAAACAAAGCATGAAATGAAATAATGTTTCTTGTCATTTCTGACGAATAACAACAATTATTTAAATTTATCCTAACTCCAGACTTTAGCATGAGCTCGTACTTTCCAATCTTCGTCACAGGTGTGATTTTCCTGTTTCCCATGACTAAGTTGAGCTCTCCATGCTTCAACTTCCTACTTTCCTTTAGACCCTGAGTGACTACCCTTTTCGACCTTTCCGTCTTTGAGGTCCTTCAGATATTTTGGGCAGCTACGCTTCCAATGTCCCTTTGTGTTGCAGTAGAAGCACACTGCTTCCTTTGGATCACTTATTGGTGCAATCTCAGATTCAGCCTTTCTCTTAGACCCATGATCGGACTTTCCTTTTGTGGCCTTTCCTTTCCAGTTGGAATGAGAAGTCTTTCTTTTCTTTGCATTATGACCTACAGTCAACACAGGAGCCGCTGAAGTAGAGGGCACATCAATCTTCTTGATCCCTTGCTCAGCGGTTTGCAACAAGCTATGGAGTTCCATTATTGAGGTCTCTTTCCCGTTCATTTGATACGAGAGCACAAACTGATTGTAATCAGCTGGCAGACCAGATAAGATTATGTTGATAGAAAGCTCAGTATCGAATACCATGTTCAAAGATTCCAATCTGTCAAAGTACCCTTTCATCTCTAAGACAAAAGCACAAATAGAGGCTCCAGGTTTCGGTTTGTGATGCGTGGTTTTGTAACCTTACAACAGGTTTTACCTCTCGAGGGATCTCAAGAGGCTTACAACCCCACCAGGCAGTGTACCTGACCGATGTAGTATAGTGTAGTGGTAAGTACGGGGGATTGATCGTTCTCCACAGGGAATAGTGTTCGTTAGGTATGAAAGGCTACTCTAATTAGGTCTAAGGGTTGAGGAAGATTCTTTTTTTATGTTTTTATATTTTTATGAAAGCAAGTAAAATCTCGGGTTTGAAGGAGTGGGCGGAATTAGTTGCTAGTCAACTAACCCAAATTACTACAAATGCAATAAAATAAATAACTGAAAATAAAATGTGGTGAGAAACTTATGTGTAGAGAAATGTGTTTACTTAGATTTCCTTACTCCCTAACTATCTTTTACCGGTTAATTAGTGTGTATTAGTTGCGTGGATGACGGGTGTATTCCTTAATACCATTCGTGGGGTGGCGTACTTACTTCCCCAAACTCTACAAGCTCCTACTTCACTCCTATGTCGAGCCGGCTAGGAAGCTCCTAACATGGGATCACTAGAATTCGCTTGTGCATTAAATACAACCATAAAAACCTTTAGTACGCGTTTGGTTCATGTTTCTTAAGACGTTCAAGCAAGTTACCGAATAGGAAGTTAGCCAGTTTTCTTAAGCCTAACATAGATAAACAATCATCCAATACAACTAACAACACACTAACAACCAATAATCAATAGCTAGGTTTCATTAGATCTAAGCAAACACAAGATAAAATTAGCCTAACATGTTAAACAAAAGACAAGCATAAGATAGAATCAAACAACACATAGACATATTGAATGATTAATTGATAACTTATCTTTCAATGAAACATGGAAGATCTCAAGGCAAAAAGCCCTGAAAAAGTAGCTAAAATCGTCCTAGGGTTTTATCCCAAAATTCCACACACTAAGCTCTCTCTCAATGACAAAAAATTAGAAAACTATATATAGATGTTTGGATCTGACGGCGTCACCTTATGGAGTGTGACGCCGTCACCTCGCCGCTTTTAGGGTTCCCGGGTGACCTTCTTGACGCCGTCCCTCTTTAGCTCTTCAAAAATCCATTCTGGCCTATCAAGGCTTGACGCCGTCGAACCTTGAACGTGACGCCGTCCCCTTATGATTTAAGCCGTGACGCCCTTGATTTAGTTAAAGCGTGACGCCGTCAGAATTCTCATGCTAACTCACTGGCCCGTCATGAGTAAATTTCACATCCCACTTTTCTTGCCAAGGCATGACGCCGTCAAGAGATGATTCTGACGCCGTCAAAGGTAAATTTCAGCCGATTTTGAGACTTTGTCGTATTCTTCACTTTAATGCTCCAAAAACGTCCAAAATGCCTCCTTTTCCAGATTTCTCCTCAAAAGTACCTAAAATGACAAAAGGAACGATTTAGGGCAATATTTGATCAAATAAATACGATTTCGGGCTTAAATGACCCCTTAAAAGCGGTACACTTTTCGCTTCATCAAATACCCTTACACTTGAGATTTGCTTGTCCTCAAGCAAATGCGCTTTTATTCTAATCAAAATACAAGTTAGGGGTCATTTAACGCAAACATAAAAGTAATTACAACAAATAATCGTTCCACTTCAATCATAATAAGCACGGAGATTATAAACTAGCACCTCACAAGTAGTGTTTAGATACTCACATCTCTCAAGTGTCATCAAAATAAATCTCATAAATGAAAACGGATAATATCTCTCACTACCTGTCATAGCAAATAGATTACCATAGGCTTGGGAAAGGATCGAAAACCTCCTCCACTAGGCGTAAGCACCTAAGATAAACTATCAAAGAGGGCTTTTAAATGGGTTATAACATTAGGTGTAGGGAAAAGGAAAACACGATTTTGTTGGATACGGGATATTTTACTGGTGGCTAGTTAAAGATCTTGGTTAATTACATGTACTATACAATGTTGCTAAGCCAAGACTAGACTCGATTTAAGCTAATGAAAGAAAATAACAAAAACATAAAATAAACATAAAATGAAACGGGATGGTAGTCCGTATGTTTTTTCTATTTTTCATTTTCTCATTTTTTTTTTTTTTTTTTTTTTTTTTTTTTTTTTTTTTTTTCATACACTTTTGCCCTACCATCCAAAATAATACATCATAGGGGCATTGCATTCCCCTTACACTTGAATTTTTACATAACTTTACAATTACTATTCTAATGACTCGAATTAAGATAATTGAAAAACTTGGAGTACTTTTAAAACATTTAGCACATATGGGGGTAATAAATGATGTTCTTCCCCATTACTCCATTATACTAGTACTTTACCCATGAGTCCCAATCGTCCCAAAACAATATGTACAAGGATATGACTCGACTTAGCAACCATGTAATCAACTAGATAATTAACTTGGGTTTAAACAAATGTTGTAACAATAATGCACTAAAGATGAGTGCATACAAGGTAGGCTAAGGCGATTTGGGTGTACATTTTAGTGGGGTGTAACAAATTCTTCCTTTAAGTAAAATGCTTAAAGGTCGAAACGAAAAGATAGGCTCTGAGGGGTGTACTAGGGGTATCGTGTACTAAAAATGAGTACAACGCAAAGGGTGTGGGAGAATTACTTGACCAATGTAGCCAATGTAATTATAACAAAAACACAGGTGTAAAACAATGGGTTAATCCTAATGCCTCTTATCATGTAGTAAATCTAACTACACGAATGTAGTCTCACTTGTGGCCTTGGAATGGTCCTAACGCAAGTTCTAGAATCTAAGTGCTACCGGTACACACATCATAGCATAAATGCTTTTCCTACCAATTCTAGGGGCGAACCTCACATATTTGGGGGTGGAAAATTTTTTAGTGGTACGGTTTTTTGTGCTAGTCATATAATTCCTATCCATGAGACGCTCATTAAGATCAAAGTTTCACTCCTATATGTTGTAAAAAATTTTAAATTTGGCACTAAAATTACCTTAACAAGTATTTCTCTCAGTTTTATTACACATCTACTATTAAACAAACAAAAATCAAGCGCAATGGCATTCTCTAAAATCGTACTTTTACCCTCCCCTTACACTTAAGATGAACATTGTCCCCAATGTTCAAATAACAAGATGTAAAAGCATAAAGTAAAAGAATGAAATCAAATACTCCCCTGATTCGCTCGTTGGATAGTGAAATTACACGGTTAAATCTTCTTCCAAGGTAATGTTGAAGCTCCATGACTAATGCATCGCCATAAGCTTGATCCAAAAACATCTCCTTGTCCAAAATAACCTGTTAAACCTGAGAAAACAAACACGAAAACCTGCATAACATCGGCGGGAAAAATCTATATATAAGGATATAATGCTTGTGGAATGATAATTTTGCAGATTCCTGGAGATTATAAGTTGGAGATTTTAATAAAAACTTTTTATGAAAACAAAACTTTCAAAAATTCCTGGAAATTAAATCTGACGCCGTCAGGTTATAACACCTGACGCCGTCAGAAATGACCTGACAAAAATTTTCATTTTTAGTTTCCGGAAAATTTCTGGAAAAACCTTTACCTTACTTCCTGGAATTCCTGCAAAACATCATTATGACTCGATACAAGCATTTGACTCAAACAAATACGAACATGTATGCTAATTTATTATTATTACGATTCATGTTAATTTGTGTTCTAATAAACCGATTTAGATTTCCCTTACACTTATCTTTTGCAAAATACCTTTATATGTAGTTAAGACGAAGTTAAAAACAACATAAAGCATTTTCACAATTTTCTTTTTAACATGAATCAATAATGATAAAAATTAAACATACATACGGAAACAAATAAAATCAAACAAACAAGCAAATAAACACACAAATAAAACAAATAAAGCTTGGGTTGCCTCCCAAGAAGCGCTTTTCTTTATTAACGAGTCTTGTAGCTAGACTCAAAGTCACGTACATTACGTGACTCCATCATCGGTCACGGTTCCTAGGCCATTCTCCTTCCCGGTTTTATATTCCGGTCCTAATTTCAAACAATCCTTGTAGAAACCGAATATCCTTTTCATAACATAGTCTACTCCTTTACTTCTATCCTCATCATTCCTATAGTAGACCGCTTGCTTGAGCTCCTTCTCAACATTTGACAAGTGTTGGAATTGTTCTATCTTATATGGCATTTGGTAGCTTACTTCATCGGTCTCATCCTTAAATCTAACTATCCCTAAGGAAGGTTCATAAGTCATTCTAGAGACCTCAACAAATGGTTTTCCAAAAACCACTTGAGTTAAGGATGCATCGACTATTGGGCGGATATCTTCTACAATTACAAAGTCGGTGACATAGGTGAAGTTTCCTACATAAACCGGTAATCCCTTAACTCTTCCCGTGAAGTTACTCATCCAACCCTTGTCAGGGAACATCCTATACCCAAGTTGATTCTTCATTATCAAGTTGTAGTGGGCTCTAGTCATGATGTTTATGGGTGATCTAAGGTCGATGTAAGCTTTCCACACATGTAGATGTCCGATGTTGCATGGTATGTTGAGATTAGAAGGGTCGCCTACTTCTATGATTGGTCTACCTAGGAAGTATGGTGTCTTGGGGTCATCGAATAAGTTTGTATGATATGCGCGCTCTTCCTTAGTGGGTAGCCTATTGAAGTAGTCCTCATCATCATCTACTTCTTCAATCTCACTTGTCCTAACTTTCTTATCAACCTCGACTTTCTTATCCTCATCCTTAGGTTCACTATTATCCTCATTCCTATCAATTGGTTTAATAGTGACAATGTTGACAAAGTGGACGTGTTTGGATGAAGAGGGGTCTTTTACTTGGGATCCGCTATTTGTGTTCCTAGCGTCCTTATGTGGAGGTGATAGCACTTGGTTATTGAGGGCTTTCAACAAGTTGTCAATTTTATTGGTCATCTCAGTTTGTTGTTGATTGAATTCGGATTCGAATCTAGCTATCCGAGCTTCTTGAGATGCCATAAATTGAGACATCAATCCTTCAAAGTTATTGGTACTACCATTGCCGAAGATGTTGTTGAAAGTACGTTCGAGTTGACCGCTTGATGGAAACGATTAGCGTTGAGTTGGAAGATTGGTTTGATTGTTGGAAGTTTTTGGATTTTGTTTTCCACCTAAGGTTCGGGTGATTTTTCCATGAGGGGTTGTATGAATCACCATAATGGTTTGGCTCGGGTTTGAAAGTGTACCACTTGTCTCCCGCTCCGTCGGTACGCGAGGATGCGTAGTCCACAAAAGCTTGTTCGGGGAGTTCCATGCAATCACGAGTGTCGTGGGGACCACTACATAATTCACATGAAGAAGTGATTTTGTTCACTTGGCTTGAAGGTTTAGGAGCCTCGTAGGATTTCATGAGAAACTTGACTTGGTCTTCAAGTTCTATGATCCTACGGTCAGAAGTGCTTGAATTGTTCAAAGGCAAAGATATTGCCTTGACCGTTTTATTCAAATCACGGGGATCACTCCAACTTTCGTTGTCATAAAGAGCAAGATCCTCTAGGAGAGCCCATGATTGTTCCGCACTTAGATCACGTAGCTTACCACCGGCCGATTGGTCAATGGTTTGCCTCGTGGAGAGATTGATATGGTCATAGAAGATTTGGACTTGGAGCCAAAGTTCTATGCCATGGTGAGGGACTTTTTGGAGTAAGTCCTTGAATCGAGTCCATGCCTCGTAGAGAGTTTCGCCTTGACGTTGTTGGAACATCAAGATATCATTCCTTAGCTTGGTAGTTCTTCCCGGTGGGAAAAACTGAGCAAGGAAACGAGTGGTGAGATCATCCCAAGAGGTAATGGATCCTGCGGGTTGACGTTCTAGCCACTGACTAGCTTGGTCCCGCAGAGAGAATTGGAAGAGACGCAATCGGGTCGTCTCTCGAGTGGCAACATCAAGGTCTATAGAATCAACGATTTTAAGAAAGTCCTTGAGATGTTGATTAGGATCTTCAGAACGAAGTCCATGGAATGCGCATCCGCTTTGCACCAACCGGATGGTGTCGGATCGCAAGGGTGTGATATTGGCTCCTTGAGTGAGCTCAATGGTGTTTCGATAGCCATGGTGGCTAGGACGGGAATACTCTCCTAAAGTACGGGCTCTAGGAGGTGGTGGTGGTTGTTGTGGTGGTGGGTTGTGTGGGTTAAGGATATTACCATCTTCCATGATGTCGGACGGTATGGTTACGAACAAAGACACGAAGAAAATAGATAGACTAAAGAAAACCTAGAAAAATAAAACAAAAATCTCACTAGAAAGGAATCTAGTGAGTAGACCTAATAGAAATAAAAATTCAACCTAAACAATAACTATTCCCCGGCAGCGGCGCCAAAAACTTGATGCGTGGTTTTGTAACCTTACAACAGGTTTTACCTCTCGAGGGATCTCAAGAGGCTTACAACCCCACCAGGCAGTGTACCTGACCGATGTAGTATAGTGTAGTGGTAAGTACGGGGGATTGATCGTTCTCCACAGGGAATAGTGTTCGTTAGGTATGAAAGGCTACTCTAATTAGGTCTAAGGGTTGAGGAAGATTCTTTTTTTATGTTTTTATATTTTTATGAAAGCAAGTAAAATCTCGGGTTTGAAGGAGTGGGCGGAATTAGTTGCTAGTCAACTAACCCAAATTACTACAAATGCAATAAAATAAATAACTGAAAATAAAATGTGGTGAGAAACTTATGTGTAGAGAAATGTGTTTACTTAGATTTCCTTACTCCCTAACTATCTTTTACCGGTTAATTAGTGTGTATTAGTTGCGTGGATGACGGGTGTATTCCTTAATACCATTCGTGGGGTGGCGTACTTACTTCCCCAAACTCTACAAGCTCCTACTTCACTCCTATGTCGAGCCGGCTAGGAAGCTCCTAACATGGGATCACTAGAATTCGCTTGTGCATTAAATACAACCATAAAAACCTTTAGTACGCGTTTGGTTCATGTTTCTTAAGACGTTCAAGCAAGTTACCGAATAGGAAGTTAGCCAGTTTTCTTAAGCCTAACATAGATAAACAATCATCCAATACAACTAACAACACACTAACAACCAATAATCAATAGCTAGGTTTCATTAGATCTAAGCAAACACAAGATAAAATTAGCCTAACATGTTAAACAAAAGACAAGCATAAGATAGAATCAAACAACACATAGACATATTGAATGATTAATTGATAACTTATCTTTCAATGAAACATGGAAGATCTCAAGGCAAAAAGCCCTGAAAAAGTAGCTAAAATCGTCCTAGGGTTTTATCCCAAAATTCCACACACTAAGCTCTCTCTCAATGACAAAAAATTAGAAAACTATATATAGATGTTTGGATCTGACGGCGTCACCTTATGGAGTGTGACGCCGTCACCTCGCCGCTTTTAGGGTTCCCGGGTGACCTTCTTGACGCCGTCCCTCTTTAGCTCTTCAAAAATCCATTCTGGCCTATCAAGGCTTGACGCCGTCGAACCTTGAACGTGACGCCGTCCCCTTATGATTTAAGCCGTGACGCCCTTGATTTAGTTAAAGCGTGACGCCGTCAGAATTCTCATGCTAACTCACTGGCCCGTCATGAGTAAATTTCACATCCCACTTTTCTTGCCAAGGCATGACGCCGTCAAGAGATGATTCTGACGCCGTCAAAGGTAAATTTCAGCCGATTTTGAGACTTTGTCGTATTCTTCACTTTAATGCTCCAAAAACGTCCAAAATGCCTCCTTTTCTAGATTTCTCCTCAAAAGTACCTAAAATGACAAAAGGAACGATTTAGGGCAATATTTGATCAAATAAATACGATTTCGGGCTTAAATGACCCCTTAAAAGCGGTACACTTTTCGCTTCATCAGTTTGCAAGCCATGAGGGATTTAACAGCATCAAGGCGTTCCTTGCTTGCCTTTGCCTGAAACATTTCTTTGAGCTGTTGGTTCATTTCATAAGCCCAAGTGTTCTCAAAAATCTTTTGCAGTTCAGGGCTCATGGAAGATGCCATGATGCATGACACTTTGTTCGCATCATCATAGTGCTTTCGGTGAGCTTCAATCTCTTCTTGGGTTGAATCATCATCGATTTTTGGAATTTGCTCATCGAGAACATACTCTTTGTTCTCGTACCTTAGGGTGAACCTAAGGGTTCGCATCCAGTCCATATAGTTAGGACCGGTGAGTCTTTCTCTCCCAAGAACTGAGAGTAATGAGAAGTTTGAGTTATGTGCGGTATTGGGAACGGGAGGATTAACACCATTTTCAATAGACATCTATAAGATAAAATAGTTTTAGTTTAGCATGAATATTCCTTAATCAATTACCCAATTTTATATTAAGGCTAGGATCCATATTTTAGATTCGTTTGTGAAGAGGGTTGCCGTAATCACATCACGAATTTATTTTAGGTAGACAGTGTCTTTGTCAATTTCATTCTCTATGAAATTCCTAGTTCTTTTGAGATTCATTGATTCTGATCAATGGCATGTTAATCTCGGATATGCTCATCTACTATTCATGACTGGGTTGCCGAGGATCATGAATAAGATGGTGAAATTAACCATGCAAAACCCGCGTGGTGCCCGGCTTGAGTCAGCCCGAGAATCGCGAGACCCACATCATCTTTCACTTATGTTCTCTTATTAATGTACCGGTAAACCACAGACGCTCCATTAATAGCCCATATGATAGATGTGCGGTTTTCATGGGTTAGCATACAATTCATATTTTCTATATATCTAAAACGGGAATTTTGTTTTAGTACTTTTATATTAACACTTTTAATATATAGACATCATCCTATCAAAAGTTCTCGGTAGCTCCATTGAACGCACAAAGAAGTAGAGAAGCAGGTCAGCGACCCGCCTTATACCTCTCTTATAGTTTGTTCACTATGGGTGAGCCGATCTCATTCAAATTGACTAACGACGTACTTCGCTTTAGTGATACATATAATATAACAATTATATATAAGGTTTCATTTAAACATTTTAAACTTTTGGGTTCTATTTTAAACATTTTAAAATATAAGGTTCAAAATGTAAATTCATATTAACATTCAATGATCATAAGACAATAACATAATATACAATTATTATTTACACTTATCACATGTTAACAATTTACTTTTTAAGTGCTAATAGAATTAGGCTAAAGCTCTTAATACCACTGTTGGGATTTCTATTCCCTAACTAGATTAATATGCAGCGGAAATAATAATCTAGAGCAAGAAGGGAACTAAACCCTAAAGGATCTAAACCTAATTAACTAAAAGCAACTTAAAAGAAATAATTAAATAAATAAGAAATAAGAAAATTACTAACCTTTGAGAAAATCGAATTTCTCTCACGCGGACCAACTTGGTCGAACTTGGAGGCGAGTACCCAAACAAGAGTACCTCTAATAGCTCACACCCACGAACCAAAAGAAAACTATTCTTTCAAACTCCTAAGGTCCCGATACACGAAAGACTCTTATAAGGAGTAGGAAATAGAATAATAAGATTGGTTCTTAAACCCAAGACATGCCCTTCTATTTATAAGTAAACCAAAAGGGTTTGGTTTACCCTTTTGGGCGATGTGGGATAACCACAAAAAAAAACATGTCTTGTTACCAATTCTTCGAATAGATTTTCTCTTTTACGGTTCATCGAGGGCGACCCAAAAAGGAATCTACTTTTGACGATAGTCTCACCAATTAGTTATGAACTTGGACATTAATTCCAACAACATTATCATCTAGCCTACTCAGTCCAACAAAAAAAAAAGCATGTATCAAACCAAGGATTTTGATAGATAAGAGAACATAAAAACTCTTTACACACAAGCCTCCTCCTTCTTTCTCCACAGCCGCCACCACCAAGGCCGGCCACCACCTGCCGCCGTGCGCCGCTACTAGCCGCCACCCTCCATCATCATTGTTACATTTCCCCTTCCAAGATCCAAGTGTTTTGAAGACAAATCGGACGTGGTTTGTTCGTGTGTTTTGGTGCTCGATTCGACACTGGTATGTTAAATATAAATCGAAAAAAGCACTCTCTTCATCTTTTATTCGGATAAAAACTTAAAAACGGATCTAAAGTTTTTATTCGATAAAGTTTAAAAACGAAAAATCCCGTTTTTAAGTTTTTATCCGAATAAAAGATGAGGAGAGTGCTTTCTTCGGTTTATATTTAACATACCATGAAAAAAAGAAGAATAAGGTGTCGAATCGAGCACCAAAACACACGAACAAACCACAATCTAAGCCTGATTTGTCTTCAAAACACTTGGATCTTCGAAGGGGAGATGTAACAATGATGATGGAGGTGGCGGCTAGTAGCGGCGCATGGCGGCAGGTGGTGGCCGGCCTTGGTGGCGGCGGCTGTGGAGAAAGAGGGAGGAGGTTTGTGTGTGCCAGGGTTGGGTTTGAGTACATAACACAAAATGATGTTAACCCCTAGTTTACTAAGTTATATATACACTAAATTGTTAAAAAAAAAATGAAAACTTTCCAAAACTTAGGGGGGGGGGGGGTGGTGTAAAATTATTACAGGGACCAAAGTTGTAATTGTCGTTATCTTTTATACACTTGAGGTTCGGGACTTGTTTGGGCTCGTTAATGATTGATTCAAGACATGAAATTAGTACTATTGTTTCCAAAATAGTTTTTCCACGAAAATCAAGTATTTATACGACTAGTATTTCATAAATGGTATAAAACTCATATTAAAATGTTTGTCGAGTTACGGTTGTGCCGATACGCGTTGTGTGCGGTTTTCACCTTTTACGAGATAACTTCTCGTTTTCGATTCAAATAAGTTCGAAAAAGTCTAAAAGTGAAACTTAGGAAATAATAAATATAATTTATTATTAAAAATCAGTATGGAAAATTTCAGTTTGTTACACAAGCAATCAACTGTGACAAGTTTATATGGTGTCGATCAGTCGATCCTCATGCGGCCTAGCAGAAACGTAAACAACTTGAAAATGGCAAGAAGGGATGTTGTTTGAAGATTGATTGAGCCACAATCTAATCTTCAAGTGAGAGATTGTTAAAATTTATCTTACAAGTGAAGATTGATAAATTGTATGCAAGCCTACAATAAGTGATGAGTATCTTACACCACAACTTGCATTGCAACTTGGATAGTGTCGTTATCATGCATGATGTCACAAGTCAAGCAATTTACTTATAAAATGCAATAAATCCATGCTTTATTTTCATCCCACTCACTTCTAAATCTCCTAAGAGTTCTTGTGAGAAAACTAAAGAGTTTGTAATATCTCCTAATACAATAGATATAACTTAGTAATTACACAATCTAATTAAACACCAATAGTTATATCTATTGTAAAAGTAAAGTAACTCTCAATACCTTCTTTCACATGTTATGGGTCCCAATACCATCTCCCATACACCGTAGAAGACGGTATTGGGACATATAACCCATGAAAGACGGTATTGGGAGTTACTTTACTTTACTTTTACAATAGATATAACTATTGGTGTTTAATTAGAGTGTATAATTCCTAAGTTTCTACATAGTGAAACATATTTTTCCTTGCTTGTGGTTTTTAGCCTATTGGATATTCGTGTGTTATCTTTTATTGCATTTAATAATTTAGTTGTGGTTTTGCTTCAATCCGGTGTCACTTTTCTCAATGGCATTTACTTGTTTATAACCTCCCAAACCATTTCGAAACTGGAACCATACATGTGCGTTGGTGCCTTGGTGGCATGGACGCAGTGGCGGAGCCAGGAAAAGTAGTAAATGCGGGGCATCGCGATTTTTTTTTCTTCTCAAATAACTTCTTGATAAATATCACTTTTAGTATTTTGAAATAAGTCAGGTCTGAGTTTATCTAAAATAACATTCACTTACTTTGTATACTACAACTATATAAATAGGTCAATTACATGTGCTTAACGAAAAAAATAATAATAATAATTAAAAAAAAAAAAAAAAAAAATCAAGCATGAGGCAAATTGTATGAAACACATTTGCATATTTGCAAAAATTTATTAAAAGCAGTGTAATCGTTATACGAAAACGCTAAAGTCTCAATAAACATTTAAAGAAACAAATTGCAATCACAAATATATCAAGATTTAAAATATAAATCATATCAATAATAATTGTCTATACACTATATATACTATAAGTAATTAATAAATTATTTTACTTGTAGCACCCACTACCCACCACCCTTTTAGTCAGCAAAAGCTCGGCTCTCCATTTTTCCCGATCAACAACCTTTGAAAAATGTTTCCTGCGAACAATTTGACTCTCTAATTATTTGTAATCAAAATTTGAATAGGGCACTCCGAGTATTATGTTGAGGGCACTTCACTTTTTTTTCAAAAAAAATGATTTTTTTTCTACATAGGCCCTGTTTCTTTTTTACTAGATGGGGAAGGATAGTGGGGCCTACTCCTATATAAGCCACTTAATGGGGAATGATACATTTATTTAGCCTTGTGAATTAAGACTCATTAGTGGAAAAAGTGGGTCTCATTTAAAAAAATAATACTATTAAATTTGTGGAACCCACTATCCTTCCCCATTTAGTAAAAAAGAAACGCCCCCTTAGTGTGTCATCACGAGATTTGTTGGGGGTATGTCCCCCACTACTATGGACATGGCTCCGCTGAGTTACTAGTTAGCTTCTTTATTCACCTGTTAGTCTGAATTGTACGACAAGAGCTCGTAATACAACGTTACATTAGTTTATTTGCAAATTCGACTTTGTGATCGTTTTTTACTAGTTAGTTTTTTCTGTTTAGCTGAGGAGTGATCTAATATCAAGCTTTAATATTTTTTTAACCTTTGAAGCTATGCTACCACTACAAAAAACTAGTTGAATTCTCCACATTTTAAAGGCCAAATGGCCTCGTTTAAAAATGTGTAAAATTATTGAGAGCACACTTTCTCATGTGTGGTAATAATGGGTGTGACAAATTTTTCTACACATATAAGTGTGGAGATATTATCCAAATTTCAATATTTAAAAGTGTGAAAATATTTTTTGAATGTCCATATCTAAAAGTGTGGCAAAATTGCAAAAAATGTTTATAATAAAAAGTGTGAAAACATTTGCTACATATAAGTGTAGCTTTATTATAATTGTACACACTTATATATGTGGATTTTTTTTAAAAATATTTGTGACACTTATAAATGTAGCAAAATTATTATCCATATAAAAAAAAGTTCACAGTTGACCATACCGTGGCAAAATAAGTGTGAAGAATAACACTATTTTTTGTAGTGTACCTATTCATTTTCGAAGATAATAATAACCTTCGCATGTTGTGTTAATTACGTGATTAGATGTAAATGTAAATATTATCCTAAGACCAGTCTTAATATTTTGAAAAAATGATAGATGTGACAAAAGTGAACCAATGGCAAATGCTGCCTTTTACTATGCTACACATATTTGACTAACCATACATCTAGCTGACGAGTATAAGTATTACTTGACCCGTGCAATATGTTTAGAGTTTAAGCATCTAACTTGCCGGGATTAAATTCAGTAATGTCGGATAAAATTCTCAACAAACATGAAAGCTTAATGCGGAATTAATTAAAAATTCACTAAGAAAAGTTGACACCTTCAAGATGAAAGAAACACACGGATATCTCTCCAACGTTACCTTGTTCAATAATAAATTTTATCATGTTAGAGTACAAAGAAGAATCTAACACTATGTTCTCAAGTTTATTAAAAGGGTGTAAAGTAAATGAAAGTGATGAAAGGCATGTTCTCAAGTTTTTTTATAGAAAGTAAAATGACTGCAAAGGGTTGAAAGTGGGAAATGTTTTGCTTTAAAACTTTCCGCCCACTTTTGGCCTGAAAGTGAAGGGAACAAAAAGAGGGAAATGTAAAATAACTCAATTACCCTCATATAACTCCATTATTTGTCTCACTTTATCACCATCTCCATAACTATCACCATCACACCCACCAGAAATAATCGACACATAAAAACAAATCTCAACACATGGAATAGTTTTCTTTTCAGGTTTGTAACAATCAACTACCTTATGCTTCTACATTTTTATGTGTTTAATTTAGTGTTAATTTATCTTTTGTTGATGAACAATGACAATTTGGGGGGTTTTTTAATTAGACAACTTGGGTGTTTTTTTGTTGATTATTATGTGTAAAGTGGGTGTCACAAAATGGTTTTTTTGCTTAAAGCAGCTGTCTTTGACCAACCTGCGTCGAAATTTGTTTGTCAGTCAAGAAGTTTTGTTTCTGCTGTGGGTCAGCATCAGGGCTCAAACTCATCAAGTGTTAGTAATTTTAATGGTGAGTTTTAAGTTTGTTACTTTATTGATTTTTGGTGGGTATGGATAATGATTTAGTTAAGTTTGTTGAAATGTTTAGAATTGTTGTTTTTGAGTTTGGAATTTGTTAGGTTTTGATGTTTTGAGTAAAGGGATGGTTTTGATGTTTAGCAGTTTAGTTATTTGTGAATCAAATTACGTAGTTAAAAGAACTGGTCGAAATTTGTAGTTCTCAACTTTTTTCAAACAGAGATCGTTACTAGCTTAGTTTAATTATTTTGGTTGAGGTCATTAATTTGTTAGTTTAGTTCGTAAATTCACCAGTCCAAACGTGTTCATTTTATTTGCTACCAGGTATACAATGAAGGACCTGCATCTTTTGTTGTTCACTCAACAGTTAGCAGTGATTCAACTACTTTGTCTAGCTTTAACATTTATTACATATCACCGACTTCAAAAGAGAAAGCGTTTTGGCTTGCCTACCCGAGAGCTAATGTTGCATAGAGAAAGAGTACGGGAAGAATTGTTACATAACCTTTCAACGAGTGGTAAATGTCGTGACCTTATTCGTATGAGTGAGAATGCGTTTATTATATTGTGTCAAAAGTTAGAACGTGATGGTGGTCTTAAACCAACTCAACGTATGTCGATTGAAGAGCAAGTTGCTAGATTTCTACATATTATAGGAAATGACTTGAGAAACCGGTTTGTGTCAAATATGTATCGCCGATCCGGATCAACAACAAGTAGGCATTTTCATAGAGTTTTAAATGCACTTTTATTGTTAGAAGATCAATATCTTCAACAGCCAACAGGTGATGTTGTTCCAAAAGAAATTCAAGAAAAAAAGAGGTTTTATCCTTTCTTTAAAGATTGTATTGGGGCAATTGATGGAACACATGTTCGTGTGAGAGTACCTAATAAGGATGCCCCTAGATTTCGTGGTCGCAAAGGATATCCCACAATTAATGTATTGGTAGCGTGCACATTTGATTTAAGATTTGCATATGTCTTGAGTGGTTGGGAGGGCACCGCGTCCGACTCGAGAATAATAAAAGATGCTCTCACTAGAGATGATAAACTAGTCATTCCTGAAGGTAATTTCTTTCATACGGTTTTGGTTTTTTGAATTATGTCTTATGTTATTTTATGATTGTAATAACCATAGTCTGTTTTATAGGCAAATATTACTTGGTCGATGGAGGTTTACCTCATCGAAGTACACTCATAGCACCTTATAGAGGTGTAAGATATCATTTGAAAGAGTACTCGTCTCGTGCACCTCAAAATCCACGAGAATTGTTTAATCTTCGCCATTCATCATTAAGAAATGCTATTGAACGAGCATTTGGCGTTTTAAAGAAAAGGTTTCCTATAATCAGAAGCACAACGGAACCGTTTTATTCAAGTGAAACACAGTCGGACATATTCTTGGGGTGTTGTATTTTACATAACTTCTTACTCGAAGAAGACCGCGACAAAGAACTTGAAGATGAGGTTATTAATGAGGTTTTAAATGCAACACAAGAAGAAGAACCCAATGCTTCAAGAGACATAGATGCTCGAGGAGAAGAAATAAGAAATTCGATCGCTAATGAAATGTGGAATGACTATTTGCTATATCCGAACACTGAAATTAATATGTCTAACTAGTTTTATATTACTATCTAAATCTGATAAGGGTATGGATTTGCTCTATTTTGGGTGTAATCTGCTGTTTGTTTTGTTGTAGTGGCATATACTAGTTGGGTCTAGGATGCTGTATTTTTTGGGTGTAATCTGCTGCTACATTTCAGGCTTTGTTGTTTTGATAGTGTATATGAAGGGCATTATTGTCATTATGTTAACTTTCTTTCATTTCCCCTTCAACTTGAGAACATGAAAAAGTGTAGGTTTCATTTACTTTCTTTCATTTTATTTTAACTTGAGAACACAAATATTTTGTATACTTTCTTTCCTCACTCCACCTTTTCTTTACTTTTCTTTACTTACCTTTCT
The DNA here is from genome assembly GCA_021014915.2 of Artemisia tridentata subsp. tridentata. NCBI lineage: Eukaryota > Viridiplantae > Streptophyta > Magnoliopsida > Asterales > Asteraceae > Artemisia > Artemisia tridentata. The sequence continues at coordinate 16,531,663 of CP139507.1, read as the reverse complement.
TTTTACTTCAAAAAAAAACTTGAGAACATAGTGTAAAAGACGTTTGAGGTAACATGTGTGTACATTGAGTCAAGATTCCACTCTAACTCCAAGGTTTGTTGGTTTTTCTCACTACTTAATAGGGAGTACACACTTTTGACTGCACACATTAAGGTTAAGAAGTATGTATAAATGGATGGTTGATGCGAAAAATTACTAATTTAGTAAAAATGAAGTCATTTAATGAGGGTAATTCACGAAAACTCACTAAGAAACGTTAAAAGAAAACCAAAAATGTATGATTGACAAAATTGATATGGTCTAAAAAATAGGAAAAACGTCTACATCCTTAATTACAAGACTATAGAACAACATAATGCTTTTTAAACTGAATAAGTGTATAAATATGTGTACAACTTATTAGAAAGATTATAAATATCAAAGAACGATCTATAACATTCAGTGATCGACTTATGGCTTCTCTATAAATAAATGATCAAATAGGATCATTAAGCTGTAAATCAATACTCTAGCATTGTGTGTCGACTAAAGATGTTTCACCTTCGGAGGCGGCCTATGAGTTGTACTCACATGGCATATCATTTCTCTTAAACAAACAAAAACAAAGAAATGAAGTTGTATCTGTTAGTAAAAAAAAAAAAAAAATTACACCAAACATTCATGTTAGATGCGAACAACCATGAGGTGACTACGTCAACTTTCTGAAACGAAAAGGCTTTACCCAATTTGAGTCTTTGTGATGATAGGTTCATACCCCGTAGATTAGTCACAAACCTTTATTATCAAAAAAAAAAAAAAAAAAAAATAAAAAATAAAAAAATAAAAATAAATAAATAATGTACTTTGTATAACTTCAATTTTAGCAACAAAAAAATCCGCACAAGTTAATCAACACCTTTTATTTTACTTGACTTTAACTTCACGTCGCAGATGGTATACAACTTAAGCTTGTGGCCTTGCAAACATATGGTCTTTTGGCCAACTCTGCGGATGAATATTTTCATTGCTCCTTCAGGCGCAGGTGGCGTTTCCAAATTGTTTAGAGGAATCATCATCCTTAACTTGTCTCGGATCGAGCCATTGCTGTTACTGGTGGGTGTCTTAACGAGGGTGTGCATCTGTAGATGGAAAACAAGTACATAATAAGTATCAAAATAAAACAAGAAACTTTAAACAGCCAATCGAATGTGCAACATAAAATTCTAAGGATTTTGAACTATGGACTCGAAATATTTATTTAGAAAGTTCAAACCATAATATTGTGATCTTTTAAGATCGACCACTAATCTTAATGACATTGTTTTCAAGATTTTACATTTAAAAAAAATAATAATAATAAAAATAAAAAAAATCGTAGTGGTTAAAAAAAAGAATACCTTTGAGAGATCGATTTGAAGAAAACTTAATACAAACGAACAGATAAGATAAGGATCTATTTGAGATATCGAAGATTAGTTGCTTCTGAATGTTTATTTGGAACGCAACTAAAATTGATGTGGGGATTGTTTTTTTATAGAACGAAGAATAAGCTAAAGTCGGTCATGCTCCCTCAGTCGATACTCGATACTTTCCTTATCAAGTTTTGTACCCTAATTGATTGCTGATTAAAATTGTACGCTACATATAACCTTTATTTATCATGAATAATATTTTACTTTATTTTCTTAGAAAGTTATAACACAAAAATTTGAGATATTAATGGTGAGTTGTAGGGGGTGTTCGCGAGGCGGTTTGGTTTGGTTAGTTGGAAGATTTAAACTATCCATTGCGGGGTGGGTAATTAATTTTACTACCCGAAACCGAACCGTACTATGCGGGTACCCGAAATGAGCGGTCACCCGCGGTTCGGGTCACGGTTAACCACTTTAGACATTTAATCGAGTTTTAGCGTATAAACAATAACATGTTCTAGAACGTAAAATGTCATAGTAAAATTAAATGACATTTAATAGATAATAGCCATATAAAAGTTATCCCGTCAGAATAATTGCATTTTCATACATTATCAATTAACAAAATAATAGTTATTCGACGTTTATAAATTACGATCACATTTATCAACTTTCACACATAAATGTTTAGAAATGTTTATATTAGGAGAAAAAAGGCGTTATACAATAAAATTAGTGCAATATTAGTAATTAATACTTGTACAATTATTTGAATATTTAGTTAAAAATAAAAACCTTCATGTATTAAGCACGGTTCGGTTCAGTTTATCGGGGATATCAAAAAATAAAAACCGAAACCGAACCGTGATAAGCGGGTTTTTTCGGTTTCGGTTTCTTTGATTTCGGGATTTTTCGGTTTCGGATTGAGCGGTTCGGCTCGGTTCGTCGGTTTTTTGAATTTTTTGAACACCTCTAGTGAGTTGGACACTTTAGGAAATTAGAAGTGTTTTTATCTCTACAAAATATTAAAAGTCTAGAAAATGTGTTTACAATTACATACTAATATTTTTAGAGAAATAAAAAACGCAAAAGAAAAAAAAGAAAAAGAAAAATGCAGATAGATTTTTAAAAAAGTACAAATTCCATTCCACAGGATAACAGTTTTTTAGATTTTAGTTGCAAGCTAGAAAGTTATTTTCTATCTTTCATTTTTTTTTTAAAGATATCCAACTCAAAGCGTTTTCTACTTTATTTTAAATTTTTCCTTAATGGATTTTGTTATTTTTCCGAGACTAAGGGGCGGTTTAGTTGGTGAATATTTTTCATGTTTTTCCGTTTTTAAATTTCTAGAGAAGGGATTAGTTTTTCATATTAGATCTTTGTACGTTTTCATATGTTTTTTTCGTATTTATACGGTTTTACACGTTTTCATCCGTTTTTTTTTCATTTTTATACGTTTTCATCCGTATAAAAATAAATGTACAAAACGGATGAAAGCATATAAAAACGTATAAAACCGGATGAAAGCGTATAAAAACGGATGAAAACGTATAAAAACATAAAAAACAGATGAAAACGTATAAAAAACAAACGAAAACGGATATGAAAATAAAAACTATAAAAACGGATGAAATATAAAAATGAACAAAAATATAAAAACGGATGAAAACGATAAAAATGAAACGAATTAAAAAGGCATGATGAAACGTTTAAAATGAAAGGATAAAACGGATGAAAACGTATAAAAACGGATAAAACGTATAAAAACGGATAAAACGGATGAAAACATATAAAAACGGATGTAAACATACAAAAACGGATAAAAACGTATAAAAAATGGACGAAAACGGACGTATAAAAAAATGAGAATGAAAAAAGTGAAAAGAGTAGAATGGGTTTTTCAAATTTTTAGTTAAAATTTAGAGAATGAAAATTTCACTTTTTTAAAAAATCGTTGGAAAAAAATGTAACTAAACGGATTTTCAATTTTTTCTTTTTCATATGAAAGATTTCTTGAAAAAATAAGAAATTTTTCACCAACTAAATGGCCTCTAATCTTTTACAGTAATATTTAGTCATTCGCATATATATTCTTTCAAAGACGTAAAATTTCATATATATCCAAAACACGCATAAAAGTCATTGTACCATGTGCATTAAAAACTTGTATCAAATACATATATGCAATTATTCGCTTTTGGAGGCATATATATAATTCCCCCTTTTAACTTTTTTTTTTTGCCTATAGATAGCACTTGTGTATTTTCATGAGATTTCAATAACAAAAGTCACCTACATTATATTTTGAGTAAATTACACCGTTCGTCCCTGTGGTTTGGGGTCACTTGCAAGTTCAGTCCCTATTTTTTTTTTTTTTTTTTTTTTGCTTTTTTAGTCCCTAGAAAATTTAAAACGCACGCTGCTGGTCCCTATCGTTAACGCCAGTTATCTTTTTCGTTAGCGTGTGGCAAAGTTAGTCCATTAACCAAGAAAGCGTTTGCAAAGTTAGTCCTTTAACTAACGGCCGTTCAATTTTTCATTTTTGATCCTTGTGATTATTATTATTATTCAAAAAAAATTCAAAAAAACTTATAAAATTTCTAAAAAATTTATAAAAATTCAAAAAAATTTATAAAAATTCGAAAAATTTATAAAAATTCAAAAAAACTTATAAAAATTAGAAAAATTTATAAAAATTCGAAAAAACTTATAAAAATTAGAAAAATTTATAAAAATTCAAAATTTTTTTAAAAATTAGAAAAATTCGAAAAAATTTGAAAAATTTTAAAAATTCAAAAAAACTTATAAAAATTAGAAAAATTTATAAAAATTTATTAAAATTCAAAAAACTTATAAAAATTCGTTTTCATATGTTTTTGTCCGTTTTTGCCCGTTTTTATCCGTTTTTGTCCGTTTTTTCTTACGTTTTTGTCTGTTTTTCTTACGTTTTTTCAGTTTTTGTCCGTTTTTCTTACGTTTTTGTCCGTTTTTCTTAGGTTTTTTTCGTTTTTGTCCGTTTTTATGCGTTTTTGTCCGTTTTTCTTAAGTTTTTTTTCGTTTTTGTCCGTTTGTTTTCGTTTTTTCTTACGTTTTTTTCTTTGTTTTTTACGTTTTTTCTCCGTTTTTGTCCGTTTTTCTTACGTTTTTGTCTGTTTTTCTTACGTTTTTTTCAGTTTTTGTCCGTTTTTCTTAGTTTTTTTCTTTTTTGTCGTTTTTATGCGTTTTTTGTCCGTTTTTTTTAGTTTTTTTTCATTTTTGTCCGTTTTTTGTTTTTCTTTTTTTTTTTTTTTTTTCTTTTTCTTTTTTTTTTTTTTCTTCGTTTTTTTTTTTTCGTTTTTTTCTTTTTTTTTTTTTCGTTTTTTCCGTTTTTTTCCGTTTTTTCGTTTTATCCTTTTTTTTCCGTTTTCTTTTCCTTTTTCTTACGTTTTGTCCATTTTTTTAGTTTTTCAAAATTTTTAAATTTTTTTTCGTTTTTTTCCGTTATTTTATGTTTTTTCCGTTTTTTTTTTTTTCCAAATTTTTTATTTAGTCCGAATTTTTGTCCGATTTTTTTTCTTTTTTGTCCGAATTTTTTAAAAAAAAAAATAAAAAAAAATTTCAAATTTTTTGTCCGAATTTAAAAAAATAGAAATAAAACGAAAATAACAAAAACTTTGATACACGAATTAAAAACGAAGAAAAAACGTGAAAAACAGAAAAAACGAATAAAAACGAAAAAACGGAAAAACGTAAGAAAAACGACAAAAACGAAAAAAACGTAAAAAACGGACAAAAACGCGATAAAAACGGAAAAAAAAAAACGTAAAACGACAAAAACGGAAAAACGTAAGAAAAACGGACAAACAAAAAAACGAAAAAAAACGTAAGAAACGCAAAAACGGAAAAAACGTAAGAAAAACGGATAAAAAACGAAAAAACGAAAAAAACGTAAGAAAAACGACAAAAAACGTAAGAAAAACGATAAAACGAAAAAACGAAGAAAAACGACAAAAACGACAAAAAACGGAAAAACGGAAAAAAAACGGAAAAAAACGGACAAAAACGAATAAAAACGGACAAAAACGGAAAAAACGTAAGAAAAACGGATAAAAACGGACAAAAACGAAAAAAACTTAAGAAAAACGGACAAAAACGCATAAAAACGGACAAAAACGAAAAAAACCTAAGAAAAACGGACAAAAACGTAAGAAAAACGGACAAAAACTGAAAAAACGTAAGAAAAACAGACAAAAACGTAAGAAAAACGGACAAAAACATATGAAAACGAATTTTTATAAGTTTTTTGAATTTTTATAAATTTTTCTAATTTTTCTAATTTTTATAAGTTTTTTTGAATTTTTATAAATTTTTCAAATTTTTTCGAATTTTTCTAATTTTTAAAAAAATTTTGAATTTTTATAAATTTTTCTAATTTTTATAAGTTTTTTCGAATTTTTATAAATTTTTCTAATTTTTATAAGTTTTTTTGAATTTTTATAAATTTTTCGAATTTTTATAAATTTTTTAGAAATTTTATAAGTTTTTTTGAATTTTTTTTGAATAATAATAATAATCACAAGGATCAAAAATGAAAAATAGAACGGCCGTTAGTTAAAGGACTAACTTTGCAAACGCTTGTTTGGTTAATGGACTAACTTTGCCACATGCTAACGGAAAAGATAACTGGCGTTAACGATAGGGACCAGCAGCGTGCGTTTTAAACTTTCTAGGGACTAAAAAAGCAAAAAAAAAAAAAAAGGACTGAACTTGCAAGTGACCCCAAACCACAGGGACGAACGGTGTAATTTACTCTTATATTTTTCTTCTATTTTACATATCAAAATAAACATGTCTTATAAACTCTACGTACAAAATTTGAAAATGCTTAGAAAACGAAATTTGTATTAGAGATATGGGATCTTTTATAACTTTGTTCGGGGACCAATATTACAAGTGTTGGCATTATTAAAGAAGTTTAAGGTGCTGATTGTTTATTCAGACATTTTATGTCTGAATCTGAATACCACTTCTGAATATGAATTAGTGGTCCAAAAGTCTAAATCTGAATTATTTTAGACTGTTTGTTTTTTAAAAGGTTTTATGTCTGAATCTCAATACCATTTGTGAATATAAAAATTATAACCAAATGCATTTTATAAAATACGTATTTATCAAAATAGGACTTTGGGGAGATAAATAGCCTTATCTTTATTTCTACTTCTTATCTCTTTTGTGGTCACACATACTCACCAAGAACATCCTTATCTGTATAGTTTTCTTCTCCTTATTTTTATTGCTCATGATGAAAAAAAAAAAATGCTCACAAGTAGTCGCAAAAGAAATACAACAACAATGATAATGATGATTATTAAATGAAACTTTTGATAACTTCTAAGACGTTTAGCTCCAACAAAACTATTCACCTTTGTTTTAGGCAGGACGTTTAAATGAAACTTATATTGATGTACTATTGCAAGGTTAACGTTTTAAACGTTGTCATTTAGACGAGAAATTAGTCAAATACAAGAACAAACTGATAAATATCAATTACTCGTACAATAAGATGCCAGGTAAACAAGCAACAAGCTGCGCCGCAACCCTCTTTTGAATGGCAAACCCAATCCTACTAAAAATGTTATTGTTTAAAGAAACAGTTACAATAACATGAAGCAAAACACACGTTATTACTTTCTTGTCTATTTTTCTTTTGGTTCAAAATGCATAAAATATGAGCTAGTGTAAACTTTATTGGTGGCATGATATGATCCTTTAATTAAAAAAATAGTCCACATTTTACCAGAACACCGTACTTCTCATGCCATTTTTTTCACCTACAATATTGTTCTACAAGCATGCACCATGCTTTTTCTTTTTAGTAATGTACTATAACAGATTTCACTTGTCACGTTATATAAATTTACTAGGTTATTAACCCGTGAAATTCACGGGATTAAATGGAAAACCATGAAATCGATAGAGAATGTATTATGTAAAGACATTTAACAGATAAATGAGCGCTTGTTGAGAATATGTGAGTAAATAATATGTTTGATCAATGTGATATAATAATGTAAGTATTAGACACTGAATAGATGTGTGTAACGAACATGAATGAGGAATTACAGTAGACAGACTTGTAATAGTGTCGCGTATAATGTAAGAAAGGTTGAACTTAGTTGATATTATTATTCAAACAATTTTAACGCCATTAAAGCTAATCAAACGGTGTTAATGCCTTTATAACGTTATTTGTCAGTAAGTAATATGGTTTGTCATGGTTTAAAAATAATGTAACTATATAAAGTAGTTATGAAATAAAAGATATCTAAACAGTCATGCATAAACTAACAATATGACTATGAACTAAAAGATTCAATAAGTACAAAAAGCTTATGGACTATCAACAAATATCGCACTTGAGTATTAATACAAAGTCAAAAAAGTGTTTAATATAAATTGGATATAGATTAATGCATTAGAGTTAAAGATTGAAGATGACTTAGTGAAATGATACTTCGCTATTCCTCAAGCTATTGACCATATCTAAGATGTGGGGATAAGTTGAGATTAAATTGAAATAGTTTTTAAAATTCGAGCACCGAGGTGAAGAATACATACTGGAGATGCTCTTAAAACTCTTATTTTCTATGTATTAATCTATTTCTAACTTATATATTAAACAGTTTCTTTTATTCAAGCATGTTAAAGAATGCTTTGGAATTGTATAAGAGCAGGTTGTGCCAAAGCCAAAGAGACTTCCTTCCCTTACCCTCACATGCATTAGGTCTTTTGCGGGGTACCATAATGTAATGCTCTTCCTTCTCCGTTTTGTTCGTACACGAGTGAGAATTTCCCAGAGCCGTGATTACCACAACCTTCCTCCACAGAATAATCCAGGGGAATGAAAACATCTTCAGAGCAGTTATTACAAAAAGACTAGCATCTCGGTTAAACATGACTCCTAGAGAGTTACCAAAATACGAAGTTCTCTTTTCGTTCTCTTCTTTCTTTTTTATTTTGACTTGGTTGGCAGGGTCTAACTTCAACAGCTTGAAATGTGTAACAAAAATGAACTAAAAATTCATTGTTCAGACCTTAAAATGTATACAAACATGTGACATCATAATTGTGTATACTGCATTTTTAAAATTAGATAGATATTGTTTTTTCAAATAACTCAACTCTTCAAAATGATGAAAGAACAGAAACATCAAGACATTTCGTGCAGAGTTTTTTTTAGGTAGTGTTTGTTTTTTAAAAAGAGGCTCTTAACAGCCTCTGAATCTGAACCGTTCAGACGCGGTCAGACATTTTGGCCGTTCAGACCGTTTGTTTTTTTTTTTCCCCGTTCAGACGCGTTCAGAGGCAGTAAGATCTTAATGGTTTAGACTTGAGAGGGTGTCTTAATGCCTCTTGTTGACAAAAAAATAACAAAAAAAAAATTTAGTACGAGCAAGCAAATGTGTGGTTCAAACATGAGTTTTTTTTTCCCGTTCAGATGCGGTCAGATTCAGACATTTACGCCTCAAATTCAGATGTGCGGTTCAGATTCAGATTCAGATTCAGAGCCTCTTAAAAAACAAACACCACCTTAGTCTTTGGCTCCGACAATATATGATTATGTTCTATCCCCATCCTTAACTTTTCCTTTTCAGCTTGCAACTTCGCCTCAAATTGAGCTCCTCTAAAAATTTGGGTTGATCTCTCCATTTGTCATTACATAATCTGTACCAAAAAATCAATAAGCAATTCAAATCAACCCCTTTATAATATATTATATGCAATTACAATAAGAAAACCAAACAACTCTTATATAAGCTAAGCAGCAATACCAAACAACCCGCAAATAAGCTAAGCATTTTAAATAAAACAGCCCTTATAAAAGGGGTTATTTCAATAAACAATCCCAAATAAGTTTATGCATTCATTAAAATAATGGAATTGTAAATTGCTAATTTTAAGTACCTTTTTTCCATGCTAAACGCCTCTTCAGCATTGACATAAAGTCTTGATGTGCATCTTTAGTCAAACGTAAGTACATTAGAGTTAAATATATGTCCTCGGATTTATTTGTCACGTCAGCAACCTTGGAACCAGATTCCTCAACAGCCATTTTCTCTTCTTCCGACCCAAGCTGCAAAAATTTGTTAAATCAGTTACATGTTTAATCTTGTGGGAGAACTTCATAAACCATCAATAATTATTAAAAATAGTACAATAAGCAGACAGTTTAAGTCAAGTTCAATAATATATACCAGTAACATCGTCGGATCAATAAAGTTTCACATAATAAGGTCGTCCAAAGCTCTCAAAGAGCTTCGCCATTTGGCGTTGTAATCTTCTATGACCCAACCGGTTTGAACCGGTTAAAAAACATATCAAGTTTAGACATGGTTAACAAATGTGTTTTGGTCTTTACCCACAAAAAAAACATGTGTTTTGATCCGATACCTAGTATGACTCGTGTGCCCCTGTTTTGACCAACTCACCATTGCACCACGTATGGCTTAATCATGTACCCCCCCCCCCCCCCCCGCGCATATGGCTTAATCCTGTTCGAACCATCGACCAAACATAACTATAAGTAATGACCCATAACATGTCAACTTAGGACCCATAAAACCAAACAAACTTACTGTTGATCTATCCATTAGTGGCATACAAAATAAAGGATCTTACACATTCTCTTTTACGAACACAAAGCTTTCAAATAATCTAAGAGAGAGATTTCCTTGGCACATAAATAAACATTATATAAAAGTGTACACATAAGCAAATACCAAACAACACCTATAAGCAGTTTTAATAGTCAATTCCAAAGAGCCCATATAAGCAGCTTAAATAAGCACCCAAAAAAACCCTCAAAATTAGTTATCTAAAAAAAGCCTATACAACCCCCTATAAGCATTTTTATTAAGCCCGCTATTTGTTATCGAATACCAACTAAATATCAAAGTTTAAGAGCTATGACTTAGAGTATCTACCTTCAAATTGTCCACCTCAGCTGTCAAGGTGTCAACCTTTTCGGTGTCCTGAACTATGATTGGAGTCTCCTTAACCACAGGAGGAGCCTCTTCAATAGCTTTTCGTGCTTCCTCAAGCTCTTTAATCACTTTAGCATTTGCTTGTGCTTTTGACTCTTAAAATTCACTCTGTAGAAGAGTTTAATCACAGTGGCAATGAGAAATTAGTATAAACTATACGGTGTGGACAGTTAAGTAAATTTACCCTTAGTCGCTTCTTCAACTGCAAATGAAATGTAAGTTCCTCCACATGCTTGTCTAGTTTGTCTTTCGCGTCTTTGAGGGCCCAACTCTCCCTTACAGCGTGAACATTTAATTACTTGGTCACTGAATCTATATATAATTTAATTACAAAAATCATAAGGTAGTTGTAATGCAATAAATACCATTTTAAGTGCCAAGACACATAAATTAATCAAACAAATCTGCATAGTCAGTGTTGTAATTGCTAACATAAATTAAATATAATTTAACTGAGAAATATACAAAAACGTATGACAACACATAACTAATAAATTTACGCAGTTGTGACCTCGAACAATCCTACACACAATAATTATCTGAAAGGCAAGTTGCATCTCATTAAATTCTTCTTTTAGATAATGGACGTATGAAGTCCCGTCTGTCTTATAGTTGATGAGTGTCTAAATACTCATCATTTCTGTCACATTTTGACTGCAAAAACATTTAAAAACATGCAGATATGCTTCAAAATACAGGAAATATCATTTGATTGTGTTTTTATGTGTTGCAAGTGCAAAAGGATTGAAAACAGGTGAAAACGAACATAGTTTGCATAATTGTCAATTTTTAGTCCCTGAACTTTCAAAAGTTGTCAAAATTAGTCCTTGGTTTTCAAAAATGGAAAATTATCTTTTATGGTCCTTGTACTATTCACACTTGACAAGATTGGTCCTTTTGATAACTTTTGGAAACTTACAGTCTCAGCCCTTCAAAATCCAAATGTTACAAAAATGGTCCTTGTGACTAAATTAACAAACCAACCGGACCCTTTATTTAACAAACCAACCCAACCCTTTACTTAAACTAAACCCAGCCAAAACTTACCCAAGCCTAAAACCAAAACCCCTTGACCCGGCCCACTTTTACCTTAAATAAATAAAACCAGGGTCAAACCCAGTCAAACCTACACCCCTTTTCTCCTTCCCTCTCCCACCTTCACTGTAACAAAACCATGGTGGTTTTCACCACCACCTGTCCACCACCTTTCCACCTCATTACCTACTCCTCACTCTCACCTCTTCCACCTCACAACATGGCCCATTATACCATTAATGCTTTCCCACCCTAAACCACCTTACTTCCCCTGTTTTTGCTGCTAAGTACCAATTTGGCTACTAAACCTTTTCTTTCTTGTCTCCTCCACCAACACATATATCCAAAGTTCTTTAATTGTTTTGAAACTGCTCCTAGCCACTTGTATGACTTTTGGCGCCAAAAGTAGATTTGAAGGCTAGGATCACTTTGACTCATCCAATGGTTGTTATTCTTGATGGGAAATGTTCAGAAGCATGTGGGGAGTCTCATAATTCTATAAAGAAATAGAAGGAAGCAGCATTGCAAAAAAAATCGAGTGTAATTTTATTTGTCTTAGTTCGTATTAGTCAAATTTCAAATTCCAGTGTTAAATTAAGCTTTCAAGCACCTTTGTTAGTATTATCAGTGTGTAATAAACCTTTTGTAAGTTTCAATTTCAGTGTTAATTATCAAGTTCAGTTTATGCAAATTTCATGTTCAAATTCCATGGTTTATTGAAATGTTGTTTATAGTGTTGTTATTGGACTCATAAGCTCATATAAGCTCTTTATATAGCTTCTGAGAGCTATTAGAAACCTTAAAATCAGTAGTAGTTATAAAACTCAAAAATACAAAAAAATCACAAAAATTAAATAAAAAATCAAAAATGGCAATGAAGATGATGATCACAGCTGGAGCAGGGTGAATTTTGGATGGCCTTGGGTTAGAAGCTTAGTGGTAAGCTGTTAGGGTTGTTCTTGGTTCTTGGTTCTAGGTTTTCAGCTGGATTTCATTTGTAAGCTTGTTTCTAGTTTATTGGCATTTTACTGTAGAATAAGCTTTAAGCTCTTAGCAGTGCGTTTTTATGTTTGTTTATTGCTCATTAGTCATAAAATAGCTTAAAATAGGTTGTTTGTTCATTGGATTCACTTGGTGCTTAAAATTCCATTTTATAGTCAAAAACTAGCATCTTTGTCATTTTTGTGTTTCATGTTGTTATTGCTGTTGTTTTATGCTCATATGATCTTATGTTATCATCTTATAACCATTGGAATCAGTGTTGTGGTCTATCTCTATCATTTGCTTTGAAAATCACAAATTTAGTGTTTAAGAGGGCTGTTTGGCTATAACTGTATCAACTGTGTTAGAAGTTGTTTGTGTCATTGTTCTTGTTTGATATATGTCACATTAGTATCTAATAACTCAGTTAAACAATTAAAACCAGTGCTCATTTGATAGAAAGTCAAAATTACCTATAATCTCACCTTAGTTGTTCACTGTTAGGATTTTGGAGTACAAATTTCATCACAGTTGTTCATTACTTGGTAATATAGCTTAATTTCATCTTCTAATAGCTTAATATAACATAATCAGTAAGTAAATCTAGATTAAAGTTCATATAAGTCAACTTTTGTAAAATCTCAAAAAGTCAAGATTTTCATAACTGGTAAAATAGAGCAGTTTTCTAGATCACATGTAGGGTTTAAAATAGATTGGAAATAGATAAATTTTGCTTATTTGTATTATTTGGTTGCTTGTTTATCTGAATCAAGAAGAAAATTTCATTTTCAAATTGATTTGCTTATTGAAAAGTAATCTTGAAGTTGCCTGTTTGGCCTTTTACTTCCCCTGTGCACAGTTTTAATAGAATATTTCATAAGCTTGCACAATCTTCAATTGTTAGCTTTAGCTTGTGTGATTTAGTGTTTTGTAAAGCCCTTCTGGCTAACTTGCTATATGTATGCGTGTTTTTCAGTTATCAGCTTATTTGGACTGCTTATCATGCTTATTTATTTTGCTCAAAACAACTCCCTATACTGAGTCATCAGTATAGGTGAGTCAATTTCACAAGCTCCTCAAAAGCTCTCCAGTGAACTTAAGCTTGTGTGCTTTGGCTTTTTCTAAAGCTAATCCACCAGTCTCAAAGGTTCAGAGCTTATCTTTGGCTTTGCAGCTTATTTAATAGGGCTGCAAGTAGCTTTTTGTTTGTCCCATTTTTCAGTATACACTGATAGTTCAGTGTATTGTGGCTTATTTCATAAGCTTCTCAAAAGCTCACCAGTGGTTCCCACAGGGAGAGCTTTGGCTTTTTGGAAAGCCCACCAGCCCAACTCACTACCTCAGTCCTTATTTTGAGCTTTTCAGCTTATTTCATAAGCTTAAATTGCTTGTATAAGTCACTGCAGGCCTGTTTGGCTAGGCTGTGTAATTGGAATTGCTTATTGGCTTATTGTAAGCTTATCAGTGAATTTCATTGTACCAAGTAGCTAAATTTCAGTTACTTATCTAGTTTTCATCTTATTTCTCTTCTGGTTCCAGCTGTGAAGCTTATTTCAAGCTTGTTTGAGCTTGACTCATAATTTTAAGCTCATAAGCTCATCTGTTAAGCTTTTTAGCTTGCACTCAGCTTATTTTCAAGTTCCAAAGTTTTTTCCTTCACTAAAGTTTGTTATTATCAGTAGTATAATAGATTTGTAAAAGAAAAACCAAGAAAATCAACATAAAAATAAGTGATAGCTTCTATTTAAGCCATTTGGCTTATTTTCAGCTTTTTCATTAAGCACTTTTCATTTTTATATTTTTCTTATCTTCCTGTCACCTTAGAGTATTTATAGAAAAAGTTTCAGATTTTTCTTTGTTCATTTAGTATTTATTAAAAATCAAAATAGTTTAAATAATAATTAATTAGTAATTAATTAATAATAATTAGATAAAAAGTGTAATAAATATATTTTCAGTTTTAAAATAAGTTTTAGGTTATTTTAGATTTATCTAAGTTAAAATTTTAATTTTCTAGGATAATTTCCTATTTTCTTTTAATTTAGTGCATTTTAAATAATTAATAAATAGTTATTAATTAATAATAATTAATTAAATAAGTTAAATAATTAATTTTCTTTTTCTTAAAATTTTCTTTTATCTTTAGGTTTATAAAAAAGTTATTTTCATATTTGTAGGATTTATATTTCTTCATTTTCTCATTTTATTTTGTACGTTGACGTTTATTTAAACTAAAACGTACGTTTCTAGTTTCTTTACGTTTTTCCGGGTATTTGATCTTACATATTTGTTGATATAGCTTGTTTAAGCTATTGTCACTTATATTCAGTAAACCAATCATTCAAAACCCCCCTCTTCCATTCAATATTCACCCGATCACAAATTCGTTTTATTACAGAATTCACATCTCGCTGGGACTTAACGACCCGGGGATACACTAAACTCCTTTGGTAAATTGCATTGTGTCCTTAAGCTGTTTGACTCTTGTTGACCATTTACTTGGTCAATATTAGTTGACCGTTTGGGCGCGATCAATAGTCTTTTGTATCATAAGAAGGCTTCTGGTCTTGATCCACAAATAAAAACAGGATTACAATCTGCATGATTCGTGCTTTCATATTGGTTTCAACATGTTTCCGCTCTGCATCATAGTGACAAAAAATTCACACACATATATATAATTCCTTAAGATATTACAACCCCTTATTGTTCACTTGTTTACTTTACAGTTTTATCTTACTTTAAGGGATAAATACATCAACACATCTTTAAGATATCACATAATGACAAATCACATACCAGAAGGGATCTGAAGATATCCAGAGGCAAGGTTGGATGCAACAGTTATCACACTAAACACATAACTCCAGTTCCACATACCACTGTTCCAATGTTGATTGTGAGATTCTCAATTCATCAAAACATTCAAAGAATTGATCGACACTGGGAAAAATGACGGAAAACGGTTATTAGTTAATTAAAACCCAAGAAAATGAGCAGCTCGTTAAACTAAATTGATAGAACTTTGCATAGTTGCCTTATTTTCATGCATAATCAATAAATCCCACACTCTTAAATAATAGTAAAATTGACCACTTAGTAAAAATAAAATGAAAGTTCAATCAGATTACATTGCACACCTAATGTGTCCTACAGCCACATTGCTAAACTGTTCATCCTTGATTCCTAAAGGAAACAAAATAATAATAAGGCTAATTAAGCAGGTGGTATAAACAAAATAATAATAAGGCTAATTAAGCCTAGTACAATTTCGGAAAAAAGGGTTATAATAGATGCACCATTTTCTACAGCCTCTCAGCATACATGCATGCATTAGCTTGCCATTTCAAACCAGCAGAGCCAATAAACCAACTCATTGTGCCAAGGGTGACCCTTAATTTCACTGCCATGTAAATTTTACGATATCACCAAAATTACCTAAAAAGGTTAGCAGACTCTTACTCATACAACATATTAATTTCTACATATTCAAAATAATCAACTTTTTTTTAATGTATTTGGTATCTTTCCTGGTTGAAAGCATTCTTTTAGTCATTTTCACCAACTCATGATTCATTTCAGAAATAATTCATAATCGACAGAACTGAAACATCTAAAGACCAATTTGTCTACTAACTTTTGAGACGTCACAGATGAAAAATGAAGATTAACATTACCATTAAACCCAAAAGTTTCATTTTTGAACTACACTAAAAATAATGAAGATCATACCTTTTTAAATTGTGATGGGTCAAACGAACAAATTATGGAATTAGCTTAACAGACGACGGTTTTACTGACCATTTTGGCACATAAATAAAGGAGCAACAAAAAGAGCAGATTGGTAGAACTCCCCATTGCAGATTCAATGCCATTCTTGTGTTATTTTCATTTGTGGACGCAAATACTGGAGCGTTTGGCTAGTACCATGACAAAAGTGTTGCCATTTGGCCATTCATTGTGTACACAAAAATAGCAACTTCTGCAAGTTTGTTTGCTGCAAACATAAACAGAAATTGGTTCTAGGATCGATGTATGCAAATTTACTTAAGAGTTCCAAGATGGAGGGTCAGCTGATGGATGAAAACAGGTCATTAACCAGTATGAAGCTGGTCATAGTTAAATTGTATTGGTCTATGTATTAAGAGCAAGGAGAAATATCAAATACGTGATCAAGCATAAATTTTAGAAGTTGATTTAAGAGATTATGGAACAACCAATACAAACTCTTGCACCATCACAATTGGGCACAACTTTTTCAATGATAGGGTCCGTGTTCATATTCCAATAAAAGCCCGTGTTACTATGATTCATATTCACCAAAATAGCAACAAACATATACAAATAAATAAAATGGGGGGGGGGGATCATAAGAATGAAGAATTTACCTTTATCTTGTCTTAGAATTAATTCATTACTCTTGATCTTGATGAATCAGTTAAGACTTAAACTTTGAACTGCAAACAAAGTAAAGAGAAACTAATATTGTACCAATCAATACATGAAACAAATTAAAATGCTTATTTGAATTAGATTACCTCGCTCAATAAATTGAGATTAAGCTGAGATTTTTGATGCGCCGAATATCATAAAACAGCCAACTCAAGTTGAATCACATGTTTGTATCATATTATAATAATCTTCTACTCCTATAAATTAGAAAATCAATTGATAATTAGTTATATGTTCATTATAGTCAAGTGTGAAAGTGAAAATATTGAGATAATTTGAGGAAAAATCTTCATTTGAAATGCGAATTCCTAACAGAACAGTAAAACTTATGTTAGCAGTTAAAAACATTCTTTAGTTATCAAATCAATTCAAATAAAAAACTTCTTTGACATTATTTTTATTTGGTAATTTTATGGTGTTCATCATGTAACCGAAGACAATATTCACATCATATGCATATCGAATGGTACAAAACATATGATAATAATCAAGGTTGTCAAGGAAGTTCATTCATTGTTCTTTGTTAACCGCTTAAGACCTAAAAAGAAATCAGTAGACAAATCACTGAAGATTCAAATGAATTAAATTTTCAAACAAAATGAATCAGGTTTGATAAAATCAAATAAATTTAAAATCTATTAACTTACTTTGGATATCTTCCTAAATCATAGATGGTGCGAGGGGTTTGAATACAAATACTTGATTTGCGGGTGGTGGTTTAGGGTTCATATCCGGTTACTTGATTTGTTTGATGATGAATATTTTGCTTCTTCCTTTCAAAGTTTTGATATTTTCAATTTTCACCCAAAATTAATGACTGCCGAAAATAATAAGTATTGAGTTTAAATTGTTGTAGCAAAATGACTATTGTAGACACTCTATAATTTCAGCATTAACTTTTTAAAGTGTCAGAATAGTCTTTTTTAAACTCTGCTTTATTAGAATATATATAAATTTACAATTTATTCATTTTGTCTCAAATTTATTCTTCTCAGATAAAAAAAATAATAATAATAAAAAAAAAATAAAATAAATTAAAGAAACATGAAATCACTATACTCCTCAACAAATTAAATATCATTCATACTAACTATTTTTTGTTTTTGTTTTTTTGTTTAAATAAGAAGTGAATAATTATTTTAAGACATTTCAAATAGAAAGACAAACACTAAATTTAAGACCGAGGAAATATAATTTTTTATTATATAGTTAATTGCTATATAGATTCCAATCTATAGAAATTCAACATGATATGTTAATTCATTTCAACAAGCCGTTGAGCTAAGGCTACTCGTAGTAATGCAACTCGACCAAATGGTTGACCGAATCACATGTCGATCCCCTTATTGTGAGACTCGATCGTCAATCGGTTGATTACTTCTTTTTTTTCGATCGTAGAACCGACCGATGTCGTGTGTTTCTTTTGTGTGTGTTTAATTAAATTAAAGTGTATTTTTTGTGAGGTATATTTTTTATAGTGTAGGTCGCCTTGGTGTGGTAAAAAAAATCGTCTGTAGGTCGTCGGAGAGAGAAAGCTAATGTGGCAGGCAAAATGAAGGTCGCTGGAGGTCCTTACTGTGTGCAGCCTAACAAAACTAGTTGTATAGTCAGAGTAATAAAAGGTTATAAAACAACTCTTCAAAATAAAAGACACCATCTTTTATAGTTTTATGTAAACATTTTTCTTTCTCTCTAAATCTATATACCATACTCTTGAATTTTATTTTTTTAGTGTATCGTGTGATCAGTGTGTGTATTATACTATTATTTAACAGATCTACCCCTCCTCCGTTAAATAAGAGTGTATAAACTGAAGAGTAAATTAGTCAAATAATACACACAAATTGTCACACGACACACAAAAGAAAACGAATTCAAAAATATACGACATACATAAAAAAGAATAACTACACAAAATTATATTTTCGTGCAATTAGCCCAATAAAACATATTGGGTCTCCATAACTTTTCTAATAGTAAAAGGACCAATATTGCAAGTCTTGTATTATTAAAGGAGTTTAAATGAAAGTTTTAAGCAGGACGTTTATTTATCTCTAACAAATATATGTTGAGATCCCTAAAGAATCCCACACTTGCCATAGAACCAATCAACCAATCCTAACCATACAATCCAATTTGATCTAAAGGCTGAGATCAAATCTGCTATTTACACTTGAAGGGCAAAAAAGACAATTATATAAACAAAAAAAAATTACCTTCATTCTTTTCCAGGAAAAACACTCACACACAAAACCCCTTTCTTTCTCTCTCTAATCGACACCACCACCACCTCACCTCCAGCCACCACTAGTTCACCACCACCGCCACCATTAACACCACACTGCCACCACACAATCCTTGTGATCCAACTAGTTTAACATGACCTAGATCGATCAATTTATCTTATGACCTTTGGATCCGATCAAGACCACCATCTGTTTTTTTCTTTTCTTTTTTTTTATTATTATTATTATTATTATTATTATTATTATTTATTTGCGTTTGAATTGGTTAAAGAGGAACTCGAAATAAACGTTTTATTAACCTGTATAGATTATGGCGTGTCTTTGAATAAGATGATAATCTGATGGTTAACCTGATTATAGATTAGAACTTAATGTATCTGAATAAGATGATGATATGACTATTAAGCTGTTAATGAAGGTAAATGACATGTTTTTCTGTTTTATCTAGTTTTCTGTAACAAAGAAGAAAAGAATTACATGTGATTCTAGTAGAATCACATGTGATTCTGTTGTGAAATAAATAGTGTTTGATCAGATCGTTATGATGGATGAAGATGAGATAAATAGTGTTTGATTCTAGTAGAATCACATGTGATTTTGTAAAAAAACATGATCTCAGATCGTTATGATGGATGATGAGGTTATGGATGAAGATGAGATATTGGTGGATGCTGAGGTAGAAGAAGAAAATATCGCTGTTATTCAAGGTAAATCACAAGTGATTCGGCTAATTTTTTTGCTTTTCCAGCTTATTTTGTATATTAGTAGATTCTGTTTTATCTGTGATTCTTGTAGAATCACATATGATTCTTGTAGAATCATATATGATTCTGATGGAAATTATAAAGAAGAAAAGAATCATATGTGATTCTTGTAGAATCACATATGATTCTGATGGAAATCACTCTATTTTTGATAATATTTGACATAACCAAATTATTGTTGAATTTGGATATAGATGGTAACACTCTCCTTTGAAAGACAATACGAAATATCTAGCTCCCCATACATTTTTTGGGTAAAGGGTCTTCCACCCGGTACTTGCTAAATGAAAAACTATTTATCCGCATAAAACTAAGCATGCTTAAAACTACCTAGATAACCAAAAAGTGTTTGGATGAGAAACTGATTTTCTGCAAGTTGAAGCATGAAGCATGTTGGCTCCTTTTTAGAGTTATCATCTGAAGTTGAAGCATGCTGGCTCCTTTTTATGTCATTTCCTTTTTCTTTTTTTTTTTCTTTTTTTTTATTTATTTTTTTTAAGCTTGTAAGCTTCTTGTTTTACATTCTTAATTCATAGATTTTGTTTACTGTGATCAACTGCATCTTGTGATGGACATGTAACTTAAGACCTGTATCAAATTTGTAAACTGAGTGATTTTGAAATCACATGTGATCCACACAGAATCACATGTGATCCTGAGATATGAATCACATGTGATCCACACATAAAAATCTAAATAAGCAACAAAATAAGGTGAATAACATGTGATTTACCTTAATCACAAAATCTGTTTTACAGAATCACATGTGATTTTGTTAATAAAAATACAGTGATTTACATTACAAGGACACACACTATTTATGTAAGAACAAAATCACATGTGATTCTAGTAGAATCACATGTGATTCTTTTCCTCCTTGTTACAGAAAAACAGAATAAGCATCAAAATAAGCCGAATCAATGCTATATCACATTGTCATCATAGGCTTTGGTTGCAACCCAACACTTCCAAGCTTCCGGTTTCTTGCTTTATGCCACATCCTTCATATACAGGTTTCTTTTGTTATTGGAATAATGAAAATTCTCTACATATCTTTGATACCGATATGAGTGATTGATGGTAAAGTGACAATAAATTAACAAAATTATGCAATTTAAGAGTGTTGACTTTCTACTATGGCCACAATTATACTGTATTTATTGACCATAATATAGGAACTCATGGATCAAGATCAGGCCGTAAGCAATCTGGAAGATTGAGTTATGCTTGTCACGCACTAGATCCGTTCTCAAAAACCTAGGTCAATATCCTGATCATGACTTTGTTGATATCGCCAGGTCTCGTTTAGCTGAAATGGATAAGGATCGTGTTGCTGACGTGGCGGATCGGCTTAATGACGTGGCACTCAACGTGGATGACGTGGAGGTGAAGGATGATGTGGCGAAGGAGAGGAATGTGTTTGAGGCGGTGATTAAGGTGTACGATATGCATCAGAATTACGAGAAGATGTTGGGTGAACCGGAGATGAAGCTGTATGACGCGGCGAAAAGAGGCGAAAAAGCGATTGCAAGTGGTGAAGGAGAGGAAGGAAGTTCGATAGGTTTGTACTAGTTACAGGTTTAAGAATATATAATGTTTTAGTGTGCCACTTTTCATTGTTTTTGTGATGTCTACTGTGCCAGGTTATTAGTCGTCAAATGCTCATGTTTGTGGCTTCTGGAGTCTCCCTATGGAGTGGCAATTCTCATGCAAAGAATGTGCAGAAGTTACAGTCTTGATCTCTTCAGAGAATTGGAATATGAAAGCTGAATTGTGCTCAGTTTAGGGACCAACAGTGTAATTTACTCTTTTAGGTACTTTATGTGTTACGATATTCAACTTGTAATGATCTGATGGTAGTTTATCGTATTTTTCTGGACAAGTTGTACTGATCTTAAGAAGTATGTAATGATTTTTGAACAAGCTTTATGTTTATGAACTGGTCTTTTTGTTGTATGTTTTTAGCATGCCTCTTCTTAATTTCGTTAAATGTGATAACTGATGGTCGTAGCCTGGACAAGTTATACAGCTAGATCACATGTGATTTGGCAAGAATCACATGCGATTTGAGAAAATCATATGTGATTTTCACATGAATCACATGTGATTTTGATATGAAAATCGTATGAGTTTCTGACATGAATCACATGTGATTTTGAGATGAATCACACGTGATTTTTGCAAGAATCACATGTGATTTTGAGAAAATCATATGTGATTTTGATATGAAAATCGTATGAGTTTCTGACACGAATCACATGTGATTCTGACATGAATCACATGTGAATTTTGAGATGAATCACAAGTGATTTTATCCGGTGTAATGCCAAATCTTCTAGAACATCAAACAAAATAGTATTCAAGTAAAATTCCATATATTCGAATTAAAATCCATACAACACTTTTGCAAAAGTTCAAATGAAATGAAAACCCGAATATTAAAAAAAAGTATGAAATTCAAGAAGCATCAGCCACTTGGTTAGCCATTTTCAATTGTTTTGCAATGTTTGATATCTGCTTTTGTTCCTAATATGCTTCTATGTGCTTATTTCCCGCATTTAGTAGAACGTGGTGTCTCTGTGCATGACTTTTTAGAAGCACTAGTTCTGTACACCTTTGCTGTACATTGAAGAAGATGATCAATTGTCTGCTCAACCGGAGTTAGCTGCAGCCAAAATAGGAAGGTCAGGTGTAACACCAGATGCAAGTAACTTGACATCATTATATTAAAAAAGGATGAACAGTCCCAAAAAAAGTGTCTACGCCTTTACAAGAAAATAGAAGAGAAATAATATGGGCACACTCAGAAATCTAATATAAAAAAAGTTTTAGAAACCATGTAAGATCTTTCACTAGCAAATTAACATCTGTACTATGTTTAATAAAAGCCCTCATACGCCATATATCTTTTACCTACGAATCTATTGTTTAAAAAAATCATCATTAAAATATCAAATGTACTTTGTTGAACAAAATCATCATTATAGTATGCATTAAGAAAACATTATGGGCTTATGGCATTGTTGATTATCTGATTAAAAAACCTAAAATAATATGATTCTGGTAGAATCACAAAGACTCCAGATAAGCAAAAGAAGGTAGCATCAACAAAATTTGATACAGGTCTTAAGTTACATGTCCATCACAAGATGCATGATCACAGTAAACAAAATCTATGAATTAAGAATGTAAAACAAGCAGCTTACAAGCTTAAAAAATTAAAAAAAAAAAAAAAAAAAAAAAAAAAAAGTCATATGTTATTCTAGTAGAATACTCTCTTTCTCGTGTTCATCAGCAACATCATAGTCTAATCTTTTAATATCACCATTACAAGATACAAATAACAGTAATAATCTTCTGATTATATACTCATAAAAATAATATTAACAAAAAATCAAATCCGATTAATTTTTTTTTACCAATAGCAACGTTTTGATCCTCATTCTGATCTTGCAAAAGAAGAAGACTCACGCCTCAATTCGTCCTTAGATCATGCTAATTCATCCCATATATTCAAGATTTAGTAGATACTTGGTTATCTTTGGATTTGGGAGGGTTAGGGTTTCAATGGGGAATGTTAGGTGAGAGAAAGTGTGTGCGTATGTAAACAAGTGTGAATGTCGGGAAAGGACGAGGGTGTTAGGTGGGAATTGAGAAATTACAAAACTATCCCTCCGTGTTTAATTAGTTAAAAATAACTTTTAATTAGAGGTGGCAAAACGGGCGGGCCGGGCGGGCACGGGCTACGGTTCAAACGGGCTATGGGCTAAACGGGCTACGGGCTAAACGGGCGCGGGCCAAACGGGTGCGGGCCAAACGGGCACATTTTATACAAATCGCTTTAGAAAAGACCCAAAACGACGAAATAAATTCCTCAAACGTAATACCTCATTTATATTTAAAAAATTAAATATATTATATCTATAAGTTTTTCTTTAAAAACAATTGTAATGTTCTCCGCCCGTTTGTGCCCATTTAACTTTTAAATGGGCAATATATGCCCATTTCAAAAAAAGGAGGGGACCAAATGTGCCCAAATCTTTTAAAATTTTGCCCAATTAGCCCATTTTTTTGAGTTTGGGCACAAATTGCCACCTCTACTTTTAAGAGGTGTGATCCCTTAGAAAGGGGTGTTAAATTAAAAAGTCTAAAAAGTGTTTTCAACCACTCACAATGTGACAAGTGTCCACCAACCATTCCCTCCTTTTTTTTTATTAAATTTGGTTAGGGGGCATTTTAGTCTTTTTAACCCCTTTTTTTATTCCACCCCAAAACTTTAAACGTAAATAACTTTCAAACGATAAACTTTTATGAAAAACCGATTTCACCATAATTTTTAAAAATATAATTCTCTTTAATTTGGTATGCATTAAGATATATGAATCACAACTTTTTTTTTTCAACTTTTTAAGTAGGAGTTGATTTTCTTGAAATTTTCTGCATTTTCAGCTCTAATTTTGCCTAGTTTAAAGGCCGAATTTTGCAAAACTTAAAACATGAAAGTTGTAGCTTTTTAGCCATTCTTTACCCATAAATTTGAATCACTCAAATCCGATATAATATGAGTGAGATATTGCACGTTAAAGATGAACAATAATTGATGAACGTTATCAAAAATAATTGATGAACCAAAACACTTTGAAAAACAACCGACGCTAACTGATGAACCTAAACACTTTGATAAACAACCGACGCTAACTGATGAACCTAAACACTTTAAAACACAACCGACGCTAACTGATGAACCAAAACACTTTGAAAAACAACCGACGCTAACTGATGAACCAATAATTGATGAACCAATAACTGATGAACCAATAATTGATGAACCAATAATTGATGAACCAATAATTGATGAACCAATAACTGATGAACCTATAATTGATGAACCAATAACTGATAAACCAATAACTGATGAACCTATAACTGATGAACCTATAACTGATGAACCAATAACACAACACAATAACTGATGAACCTATAACTGATGAACCAATAATTGATGAACCAATAATTGATGAACCAATAACTGATGAACCTATAATTGATGAACCAATATTTGATGAACCAATAACTGATGAACCAATAACTGATGAACCAATAACAACACAATAATTGATGAACCAAAAAAATAACACAACACAATAACTGATGAACCTATAACTGATGAACCAATAATTGATGAACCAATAACAACACAATAACTGATGAACCAAAAAAATAACACAACACAATAACTGATGAACCAATAACTGATGAACCAATAATTGATGAACCAATAACTGATGAACCTATAATTGATGAACCTATAACTGATGAACCAATAACTGATGAACCAATAATTGATGAACCAAAACACTTTGAAAAACAACCGACGCTAACTGATGAACCAATAATTGATGAACCAATAATTGATGAACCAATAACTGATGAACCTATAATTGATGAACCATTATTGATGAACCAATAATTGATGAACCAATAACTGATGAACCTATAATTGATGAACCAATAACTGATGAACCAATAACTGATGAACCTATAACTGATTAACCTATAACTGATGAACCAATAACACAACACAATAACTGATGAACCTATAACTGATGAACCAATAATTGATGAACCTATAATTGATGAACCAATATTTGATGAACCAATAACTGATGAACCAATAACTGATGAACCAATAACAACACAATAATTGATGAACCAAAAAAATAACACAACACAATAACTGATGAACCTATAACTGATGAACCAATAATTGATGAACCAATAACAACACAATAACTGATGAACCAAAAAAATAACACAACACAATAACTGATGAACCAATAATTGATGAACCAATAATTGATGAACCAATAACTGATGAACCTATAATTGATGAACCTATAACTGATGAACCAATAACTGATGAACCAATAATTGATGAACCAAAACACTTTGAAAAACAACCGACGCTAACTGATGAACCAATAATTGATGAACCAATAACTGATGAACCTATAATTGATGAACCATTATTGATGAACCAATAATTGATGAACCAATAACTGATGAACCTATAATTGATGAACCAATAACTGATGAACCAATAACTGATGAACCTATAATTGATGAACCTATAATTGATGAACCAATATCTGATGAACCAATAACTGATGAACCAATAACAACACAATAATTGATGAACCAAAAAAATAACACAACACAATAACTGATGAACCTATAACTGATGAACCAATAATTGATGAACCAATAACAACACAATAACTGATGAACCAAAAAAATAACACAACACAATAACTGATGAACCAATAATTGATGAACCAATAATTGATGAACCAATAATTGATGAACCTATAATTGATGAACCTATAACTGATGAACCAATAATTGATGAACCAATAACTGATGAACCAATAACAACACAATAACTGATGAACCTATAACTGATGAACCAATAATTGATGAACCTATAACAAACTAAAATGAACCAGATCCACTTAACCTATCAATAACTTATCAAATTGACCATACATAACCATCAAAACAGCGGCAAAGCATACTAAACGAAGTAAAATGAACCGGATCCACTTAACCTATCAATAACTTATCAAATTAACCACGCATAAACATCATAACAGCGCTAAAGCATACTAAACAAATTAAAATCACGTAACAAGGGTCAATAATTGTTGAACCAAAAACACATAACACCAGGATAATAATTGATGAACAAAAAAAAATAACACAACATAATAACTGATGAACCAATAGTTGATGAACCAAAATACATAACAAGGGTCAATAATTGATGAACCAAAAACACATAACATCAAGATAATAATTGATGAACCAAAAACACATAACACCAGGATAATAATTGATGAACCAAAAAACACATAACACCAGGATAATAATTGATGAACCAAAAAAAAAATAACACAACACAATAATTGATGAACCAATAGTTGATGAACCAAAACACATAACAAGGGTCAATAATTGATGAACCAAAAACACATAACACCAGGATAATAATTGATGAACTAAAAAAAATAACACAGCACAATAACTGATGAAACAATAGTTGATGAACAAAAAAAATAAAATAACACAGCACAACAACCGACGCTACAGGTGGAGTCTTAATTTCTAAATGCTCAGCAGCTATCATCAAGCTAAAGAAAAAGATGTAGTGCAATATTGAATAAACTTGAGTTCCCTAACACATAAAATATCTACCAACAAAATATTAACCTACTACACATATTTTAGTCCAAGCTCCTATAGACTTATAAATCCAACACCCAATAAAGATATGACATAACTATCCTATTTTCATCATTTAGACCATCTCCAACGGATGGAGTTTTCTTGGTTCAAACCAAGAGGCTTGGTTTGTAACCATTGGAGGCCCTTGTTCAAACCAAGGTGGTTTGAAAAACCAAACCAACAAAAACCAAATAAAGTGGGCCCCACAAGATTTCACTCTCACACAAATATATATATATACCTATATTTATATATATAAATATATTAAAATAATGGGGTTTGAGAAGGGATATTGTTGGAGTAAAAAATGAGGTTTTTAAAAAATCTGATGTGACAGTGACGTGGCTGGTTTTTGGTGGTTTTTGTTGTTTTCCGTTGGAGATGCTCTTACTAAAATGATTTTTAAAGTGTCTATCCCAAAAACCAACCCTTCTACATTTGTTATGCGTATATTACATAACAAAAGAACCCATTCTCTCAGTCATTCACAAACTATCATCATCTCCGTCTCCCTTGTCTGTGACATTAAAAAAAAGAAATAGATTTTCTTAAATTAAATTATTTGAAAGATGGTCATACTTTAGATTTACTAAACTTTATTCTGATTTGTTAATTAAAAATCTCATGTTTACTGTTTTCGTTATTTAGATCTACTAATCACGATCCATTATTTGCCTCTGTATAACGAATTCATGGTGGTGGTTTCGATAATTACGGTGGTGGTGGTGGCAGATTGATGTTTATGACAGATCCACTAGTTGTGATGATGGCGCGCCGACGATGTGGTATTTTGGTAGGAGATCTGGTGAGGGTGGTTGGTGTTGTAACGGTAGTTTCCGGCGTATTTGATGGTGGTGGCGTCGTTGATCGGTGGTGTTGTTAACGGCGGTAGCAGATGTGGTGGTGAGGGTGTGTTTTTATGGTGTTTTTTTGGATGGTTGGTTAGTAGAGGAAGTTTAATGATAAGGTGAAAATGTATAATTACAAAGCTGCCCTTAATGAAGAAAAGAAAAGGGGACACGTGTTGTTGTCTAATTACTTTTTACACTTTTTAATTTTCTTTCACTTTTCAATTGATCCTCAACCCTACTTTTAATCTATAAAAGATTGGACGGTGATGATGTATTCATTTGATATACCGATCTTTTGTCATCTATATATATTCAGCTTTGTTTCATCAGTCCGATAAAACCAAACACAAACACAATTTGGTCTCAGTTTTTTGGTAAAATTTTAAGGTACGTATGTTTTCCTTTATTTGTATCAATCAATCCCTAATAATGAAATTTTGTTTTTAATTTCTAAATATATGTTCACAAGGTGTTTGATAAAATGTCTGAATGAAATTTTGTGATGATCAGGGGTGGACCTAGGGGATTCTGGGGTTCACGGGAACCTGATGGATGTTTGCCACTTAGTGTAAAATTTGGTTAAAAATCCCAATTTCTTCGAAATTAACCCGTCTCGAAGTTTCGTGCCACTCAAATTCATGTCTTTTGTAGTTAGTGTACTAATATGTCAAACGAAATACATGTCTTCTTAATTTGTTTACTAGTTTCAACGAAATCGTACCTTTTGGTTCATTTTTATTTCCTTTATCTCGTAAAAAAAAATAATATGTGCACCCGGTGACTTAAAGTCCCGGGTCCGCCCCTGGTGATTATATGAACTCAAATTATATATAATTGATAGTAATTGGTAAATTGTTCTTGTTGTCATATGTTAAGGTAAAAATAATTTACCCTTTTTATTTGCTTAATGTCTGGAATCTTTCTTAACTAATTTGTATGGCATGATTTTGTAAATACCGAAAAACCTTGTGGAAGGTTTTGAATTGGTACGAATTGGATAATGATGTCTCTACGGAAAAATGGCTTCGCGTGTGATCCTTGACTTGGATGGGACCCTTGTAAATACAGGCAGGCTTTAATTGAAACTTAGTTAGTAGCTTTAGTTAATGTAACTGCCAGATGGTTGTATGTGTCATGCGGCGTGTACTTTAGTATAGTTATCTAAGTTTTCTTTACTGTTATGATAGATGGCATTGTGAGTGAAGTTTTGAAAGTATACCTGGCTAAATTCGAGAAGAAATGGGATGGGAGAGAAGCTCTTAAGATTATTGGGAAAACGCCTATAGAAGCTGCGGCTGCTATTGTCGATGCCTATAGTCTTCCTTTGTCGAAAGAAGATTTGATATCAGAAATCAGCCCGATGTTCTCTGATCAGTAATATACCCCACTCTTACTCTAACCTTGTTTGCAAATATAGTTAGTAAAATTTACATTATTTATGTTGTTAGATGGTGCAAACTTAAAGCCCTACTGGGTGCCTACTGTTTGATTAAGCATTTGAGGGGCCATGGAGTGAAAATGGCGTTGGCTTCTAATTCTCCGAGAGGTAGCATTGAAACAAAGATAAGCTATCATCCTGGTAAGTTGGAAAAACAGTTTTATGATAAAGTCGTTGAACATCGTACGTATCAATTTTAAGTTGTGTTTTAATTAATTACCATTTGCAGGTTGGAAAGAGTCATTCTCAGCCATTATTGGCGGTGATGAAGTAAAAGAAGGAAAACCATCTCCGGAAATGTAAGATGAAACATGATAAGTTGCTTTGCCTGTTTTTTTTCTTTCATTAATGTAAGATGGATTGATATCATCTTGAACAGATCTAATTCACGTTTTTCATTGTCAGATTCCTAGAAGCAGCTAAGAGGCTAAGTATACAGCTTATTATCTTCACCGGGTACATTTTTTACTATGGAAAATTTTAATAACAATGATTTGTAACATGTCAGACCAGGCATTGCTGCTGCTAAAGCTGCTGCAATGGACGTGGTTGCTGTACCATCTCTTCCAAAGCAATCCCATCTTTACACTGAAGCCACTGAGGTGATCAATTCACTTCTTGACCTACGTCCTGAAAACTGGGGTCTACCTCCATTTGAAGATTGTAAATATCTCTCACTGATCTAGTACTAAATTCATTTATATGCCAGCCATTTTCACTAATATAATGTTTTTCAAATTTTCAGGGATAGATGGTACTTTACCTATAGAACCATGGCATATTGGTGGTCCTGTCATCAAAGGTTATGTTCGTGGCTCGAAGGTGCTTGGGATACCAACAGGTTCACTTCAGTTGCAATAACTGTTTGGTTTTATTCACAATTTTTTGTGTACATTTAGCTACCATTGGTAATGATGGAAATATGGCTTTGGATTTTAGAAGTGGGGAAATGGGCGGGCCGGGTGGGTTGGGTAACGGGTCATATGTACCAAATATGTTTATGAGTTTTGCCAAAAATTTGTGTGTCAAATGTGATTCAAAAGTTGTAGCTTATTGCGTACTAATCTTATTCTTTTGATTCAATGATTAATGAGGCCTTTGTTTTTGTTGATAATTTATGGGTTTTTTGGATGATTATGGGTTTCTTGATCATTATCGAAGGTAAATGAGTTTCTTGGCAAACAAAACATTATAGTTTTGCATAAGTGACTTTCTTGATATGATATCATGATGTCATTATGTGTTGTTGTTAATTGTTTGTTACTATAATAATCTTTATAGCAAAAATATGATGATTCTGGGTTTTTTTTTTTTGATAATTTATGGGTTTTTTGGATAATTATGGGTTTCTTGATCATTATCGAAGGTAAATGAGTTTCTTGGCAAACAAAACATTATAGTTTTGCACAAGTGACGATGATTCTGGGTTTTTTTTTTTTACAAGTATGGGTTTTTTTGGATGATTATGGGTTTTTTTAATAATTATGGCCCGCTTTTTTTTTTTTTTTTTTTTTTTTTTTTTTTTTTTTTTTTTTTTTTTTTTTTAAATAATAATTATGGGTTGTTGAAGATGTTCCTGTGACGTGTTATGATTTTTTAATTAATGCTATACGTACACAGAACGATACGTTATGACGACCAGAGACGAGCCCGACTACATGTCGGTGGACCAAGACGAGCCCGACTACATGTCGGTGGACCAAGACTCCAGTGACGATGAATTTTATGATGGAGGAGATTGCTTAGTCCCAACAGCTCAACGTGTAAGTAATGAAGCTAACAATAATAATCATCAATTGTTATACTTTGGCTTAATTTGGTCCTTAAGTAAAATCAATTTGAAAAAAATGGTAACTTTGGTAATGATTTTAGGTTCGAGAGACGAGGTTTGAGGATCTTCCGCTTTCTGAGGATTTGGTTAAAGGATTATACATTGCAACAAACTTCGTTGTGCCTAATAAGTTACAGGCGTCATCTTTGCCCTTGATAATGGCATTGCCACATCAGCATATTCTTGTCGAGTCGTTCATTGGGTCTGGGAAATCGTCTTCGATCATGCTTGCCCTCCTAGCCAGGATTGATACTGGGCTGAATCACCCACAGGCGTTATGCCTTTCTCCGACCAGGGAGCTTTGTATGCAGGTAATTAAAACCTTCTACTTTGTTGTTGTTGGTCAATGCTTATAATTAAGCATCTATAGAGTAGCCATAATAAGCCAACTATTTCCCTTTCTGAAAACCGATTGAATATTTTTTACAGCACCTCTACGTCAATTGTAACAACCCGCCTATTGACATTTAGTTATAAACTTAGATGCATTCAAACCGTAATAGTTTCTAAGTAGTTATCATCTCAGCTAGCTTCTTGGTCATTTCTGCTCAACAACCTTAAGTTCAGAGCCAAAATGTGTTTGCTTATTATGCTATAAAAACGATATGTGTTAACAATTTTATAGACACGAAGGTGACAATGAACTTTAATCATTGTCTGCCATACTAAAAATGTGATACGCTTATTCTTAATAAGTTATGCCCTTTCGATTATGTGCAGAACATTGATTTCTTGAGGAAGATGGGGCGTTACACAAGTATAACGTCGGATCTTGGTTTACATACCGGTACATCGCTCATCAAGAGACCGAAGATCACCCAGCAGATTATAATTGGAATACCAAGTGTGGTAAACTTATTGGTTGTCTCTAAAAAGATTGACACAACACATCTCAAAATAATGGCGATGGATGATGTTGATTACTTGCTTAACCAAGTATATACCCAAACTCTCTCCCAACTTCCCTTTTTCCATAATTTCTCGTAACTGAATATATTTTTTTCACACATTTTGTGTAGAATGGAAACACTCGCAGCAGTCTAAGAGCAATGAAGCAGATAGCTAAGAACAATGCTAATTGCCAGGTTGGTTTCATTAGTATAATGCATAACTGTTTACTTTTTGGGTTGCTTGGTTAATTCCGTTTTCGCGTTAATGTTAGATCATGTTCCTTATGTTATTGCATCTTCAACTCCTTGCAGTTGTTGGTATTTGGTACTTCTTTCAAGGAGAACGTAACGACGTTTGTGTCGAGAGCCCTTGAGGTTTTTCATCTAAAAAATCATATGAAGTTATTAGTCAAGAATGATGCTACTGATTCTGTTAAGCACTATAAAGTATACCTGAGTGATGAGGCGTCAAAGATTGAATACATCAAGAAGCTATTGGACCATGGCAATAAGGTACAGTTGACAATGATATATGTGCGCACCAAAGAGAACGCTATTGCGTTGCGTGATGAGCTAAAAGAATTTGGATTCGAAGTTGCCACCACTCATGCCTTGTGCACGGGAATGGATCGAGATGCTGCTGTGGTTTCGTTTAAAAGTGGCATGTTGAAGGTATTAATTACTGATGATACTTACTGTGTTGGTTTTGATGCTCCAAGGGTGAGCTTATCTTCCAACTCTTTGGATATTATTGTGTATTGTTTTAATGTAAAAACTGATTTTCACCTTACATATATTAGGTGAATCTGGTGTTTTTTATGTTTTATCAAAAAAAGAAAAATATCCAAAGAGTTTTTACATTAAAACAATACACAATAATATCCAAAGAGTTGGAAGATAAGCTCACCCTTGGAGCATCAAAACCAACACACTAAGTATCATCAGTAATTAACACGTTCAGCATGCCACTTTTAAACGAAACCACTGCATCATCTCGATCCATTCCCGTGCACGAGGCATGAGTGGCGGCAACTTCGAATCCAAATTCTTTTAGCTCATCACGCAACGCAATAGTGTTCTCTTTGGTGCGCACATATATCATTGTCAACTGTACCTTATTGCCATGGTCCAATAGCTTCTTGATGTATTCAATCTTTGACTCCTCATCACTCAGGTATAGTGCTTAACAGAATCAGTAGCATCATTCTTGACTAATAACTTCATATGATTTTTTAGATGAAAAACCTCAAGGGCTCTCGACACAAACGTTGTTAGATTTTCCTTGAAAGAAGTACCAAATACCAGCAACTGCAAGGAGTTGAAGAGGCAATAACATAAGGAACATGATCTGACATTAACGCGAAAACGGAATTAACCAAGCAACCCAAAAAAGTAAACGGTTATGCATTATACTAATGAAACCAACCTGGCAATTAGCATTGTTCTTAGCTATCTGCTTCATTACTCTTAGACTGCTGTGAGTGTTTCCAGTCTACACAAAATGTGTGAAAAAAATATATTGAGTTACCAGAAATTATGGAAAAAGGGAAGTTGGGAGAGAGTTTGGGTACTTGGTTAAGCAAGTAATCAACATCATCCATCGCCATTATTTTGAGATGTGTTGTGTCAATCTTTTTAGAGACAACCAATAAGTTTACCACACTTGGTGTTCCAATTATAATCTGATGGGTGATCTTCGGTCTCTTGATGAGCGATGTACCATTATGTAAACCAAGATCCGACGTTACACTTGTGTAACGCCCCATCTTCCTCAAGAAATCAATGTTCTGCACATAATCGAAAGGGCATAACTTATTAAGAATAAGCGTATCACATTTTTAGTATGGCAAACAATGATTAAAGTTCATTGTCACCTTCGTGTCTATAAAACTGTTAACACAAACCGTTTTTATAGCATAATAAGCAAACACATTTTGGCTCTGAACTTAAGGTTGTTGAGCAGAAATGACCAAGAAGCTAGCTGGAATGATAACTACTTAGAAACTATTATGGTTTGAATGCATCTAAGTTTATAACTAAATGTCAATAGGCGGGTTGTTACAATTGACGTAGAGGTACTGTAAAAAATATTCAATCGGTTTTCAGAAAGGGAAATAGTTGGCTTATTATGGCTACTCCATAGATGCTTAATTATAATCATTGACCAACAACAACAAAGTAGAAGGTTTTAATTACCTGCATACAAAGAGCTCCCTGGTCGGAGAAAGGCATAACGCCTGTGGGTGATTCAGCCCAGTATCAATCCTGGCTAGGAGGGCAAGCATGATCGAAGACGATTTCCCAGACCCAATGAACGACTCGACAAGAATATGCTGATGTGGCAATGCCATTATCAAGGGCAAAGATGACGCCTGTAACTTATTAGGTACAACGAAGTTTGTTGTAATGTATAATCCTTTAACCAAATCCTCAGAAAGCGGAAGATCCTCAAACCTCGTCTCTCGAACCTAAAATCATTACCAAAGTTACCATTTTTTTCAAATTGATTTTACTCAAGGACCAAATTAAGCAAAAGTATAACAATTGATGATTATTATTGTTAGCTTCATTACTTACACGTTGAGCTGTTGGGACTAAGCAATCTCCTCCATCATAAAATTCATCGTCACTGGAGTCTTGGTCCACCGACATGTAGTCGGGCTCGTCTTGGTCCACCGACATGTAGCCGGGCTCGTCTCTGGTCGTCATAACGTATCGTTCTGTGTACGTATAGCATTAATTAAAAAATCATAACACGTCACAGGAACATCTTCAACAACCCATAATTATTATTTAAAAAAAAAAAAAAAAAAAAAAAAAAGCGGGCCATAATTATTAAAAAAACCCATAATCATCAAAAAAAAAACACGTACTTATCAAAAAAAAAAAAAAAAAAAAAACCCAGAATCATCGTCACTTGTGCAAAATTATAATGTTTTGTTTGCCAAGAAACTCATTTACCTTCGATAATGATCAAGAAACCCATAATTATCCAAAAAAACCCATAAATTATCAAAAAAAAAAAACCCAGAATCATCATATTTTTGCTATAAAGATTATTATAGTAACAAACAATTAACAACAACACAGAATGACATCATGATATCATATCAAGAAAGTCACTTATGCAAAACTATAATGTTTTGTTTGCCAAGAAACTCATTTACCTTCGATAATGATCAAGAAACCCATAATCATCCAAAAAACCCATAAATTATCAACAAAAAAAAACCCAGAATCATCATATTTTTGCTATAAAGATTATTATAGTAACAAACAATTAACAACACAGAATGACATCATGATATCATATCAAGAAAGTCACTTATGCAAAACTATAATGTTTATGCCAAGACAATAATATGCAGATTTACACAATAATCCAAAAAAAAAAAAGCTAACAAATTTAAGTTATATTTCAAAATCTGTTATGCAGTTTAAGATAACAAAATATCTAAAAGGATAGTAATGTCCTTGGAGGTGCTTCACGAAGATCATGCTACTCTTCAACTTTTTCCTCCTGCCGCCATACCTGAAGCTAGGAACACAACAAAACAGAGCCATTGTG
This sequence comes from Artemisia tridentata subsp. tridentata, assembly GCA_021014915.2. Taxonomy (NCBI): domain Eukaryota; kingdom Viridiplantae; phylum Streptophyta; class Magnoliopsida; order Asterales; family Asteraceae; genus Artemisia; species Artemisia tridentata. The sequence goes on along the minus strand of CP139507.1, from coordinate 16,495,909 downwards.
ACCCATTTCAACCTAAACAGACCCATTATGTTGCATTCATACACAATATGGCATGTTTCAACTTAAATACAACTCATTTCAATATCTTACAACCAGTACTGCACAAGCATTCATTTAGCCTGGATACAATTCATTTAAACCCGACACAATCGCCCATTTCAGCATAAACTAAGCCAGCACGACCCATTCATACCCAATATCACATGTGTCAACCTAATATAACTCGTTCAACACATACAGTCAATTTCAATTTTCAACCCAATACATCTAAATTAACCCAAAAGAGCTTACTCGATAAACAAAAAAAAGAAGAAAACATACCCATGTTGTAGTGAGATGGATGAGTTCACGGTCAAGTATCAGCAGGATTCAGGTACCTACCTGAAAAACAAGAAAAGGAGTCAAAATAAGAAGACAAAAACATACATCTACGATGGTCTTGTTCCGTCCTCAACATGTATCTATATATGCTGTGAACTAGGGTATACTGTATCATGCCCAATCATTGCAAAACAAGTTACATGGTGCGAAACACTTTTAAGTTTTAAAGAACACTATCCTCTTCTATAGTAGCCATTATTAGATTTGAACAAGGATTAGTGCACCTGTTATTTTCGGATCTCGTCTCTGAGTTGCTGTCAACATCACATATATTTTTCAACGTTCAAGCTCATCAAGTCTGTAAACAAGTGCTGAAAGTGGAAAAGTTTTTGGCAAATTAATATGAATAGAGATAACAGGATTGAGAATATCATTGTTGATTGGAAAGAAAGGTTAACACTGATTATATAATAATGCTAATGGCCTTGTAACTTGATCTTTGATGAAAGACTACTACTGAAATACCTAAGAGGTTAATGGGTTAGTGGTGCTTGGAGTGGTCTGCTATGATGTTTCATGTAGTTAAGTAGTCAATTAATGTATCATAAAGAAGGTTTCAAAAAGGCAGCCTACAAGGAAATTGGTCACTGCTTATATATGTGTAGCTTTTGGAAGTATTCTATCTAATTGTATGTGATGATGTACTAGCAATCTTTTCATTAAAAATTGATGATTAAGCAACAATCAGTTACAAACTGGTATTTAAAGGGTTGGGCTGGAAAAGCTGGCTACTTGCTACTTAAGCTCATATCAACAAGTACTACTACATCCAAACAGCCCCACTAACTATGGACACAATCCAACACCCTAACACTCAAACCCGCATCAACAAGTATTTTTAATGAGGTAACAGTTGAATCAATTTCTCAAATTAAAGTATTCATCTTTACATAACATTAATAATGAATTGTGGGCCAATTCCTAATATGATAAAAGAGTAGTAATTAACTTCCAAGCATGTGATGTTATTATATAGATTTCCCAAAAACATGAACATCTCAAATTGGTTACAAAAGTACCTGATTTGTGGTTTGTGGACTTGAATCGAGAGGAATGTCGTGGTTGGTGGAAAAGATATCAAGTAAGATGAAAATGAGGTAGGTGTGTGGAGAGGAGGGACAAAGAAAACATGTTTTTGACTTTGCTGGAAAATTTTGAGCGGGGAAATTTGGGCCTATTGGTCGGGTTCTTAGATTTAGATGTCGATCCATAAATAATCCATGACATAGAACCAATCAACAAATTCTAACCATACAATTCAATTTGATCCAAAGGTTTAGATTAAATCTGATATTTACATTTAAAGGGCAAAAAAGACAATTATATAAAAAAAAAATAAAAAAATAACTACCTTCATTCTTTTCCAAAAAAATTAGGGCAAAAAACACACACAAAAACCCCGTATATCATTGTTGATCACCACTGCCGGAAACCTTCAATTCCGTCAATCCACCGCCGTTGAAGCCTAAAACCTTCAATTCCGTCATCAATTTTCATCATAGATCTGTAATTACACCTTCACCGTCGCCAAATCCGTCATCACGCCGTCATCAAATACGTCAACGCCGTAGCTCCGCCGCCGTAACATCATCTGAGATCGTTATGGAAGAAGAAAACATAGCTAAGGCTATGGAAGAAGAAAATATAGCTGTTAATGAAGAGTGTATATCACTTGTAATTTACTCTTTCTTCAAGTTATGCATGTTGAAAATCGTGTGGTGGATTCTGAAATCCAGGTTATGGATGAAGTTGTTGATGATCCAGATGCACACCATATGTTTGATGAAATGCGTCTGCGATAATCACATGTGATTCGGAAGCAAAATCACATATGATTCTATAACAGGTAATTCATATGAGAGGTAAGCACTCATCTTATTGTTACCAATTCCATACTGTTTCAAAGTCGGCATCAAAAAGATGAGTTGTAGCAGCCTTCTCATGGTAAGAGGCTCGATCTTCCTTTTTGGGTATTTAACCCATTGGATGAATCTACCGAGTACACGTCAAATCAAGCAAAACATTTTGATACAATAGGAGTGAGAGGAATGATGTTTCTAGTGACCAAAGGAAACAAGTCTCATCATTGCACTGCTTCACATGTTATTGTAGTAGAATCAGGTAAATGCAATATATGATGTTGTGAGTAGTTTATACAGGAAAATCACATGTGATTTTAGTAGAATCACATGTGATTTTAGTACAATCACATGTGATTGTAATAGAATCATATGTGATTTTAAATTTTTGAAACAAAAACATGTTGAACTATATTAAGATCATAATGCTGGTTTGTTTTTCAGAAAAAAAATGTTTAATGCTAACTGCAATTGTTTTTTTTTCCTATTCAGTCTTGCCTCGTATATGACAGATGAAGAGATCCAAAAGTGTAAATTTTATCCATCTATCGGCAGGTACCATTCTCATTGTTTTACTTAAAATTACTCTTGTTCTATGATTGCAGAACACATAAATTACTCATAAATTACTCGTGTTCTATGATTGCAGTATAAGAAGCATTACTACTGAAGTTGGAGCTGTTGTGCTTCGGGTAGCAGTCACTAAATAGAAATAGAACTTCAAGCTAGAGCTAAGCCGAGTAAGAAATGTAGACACAATGGAGAGAAGACTAGCAAGAACACAAATACAACATGTCCGTCAAATCCAAAATACTTTGTTTAGATATGGATTTTTCATATTTTTGTATAACTTTTGGAAAAGTGTCATGCGGATCTTAATTAAACTATTTTTAATTGAATACCTTTTTGTTTGATGTTCTAGTAAATTTGGTATTACACTGAATAATTATTTGATGTTCTAGCATATTTGGTATTACACTGAATAAAAATGCAAGTTGTACAGTTACATTCTGTGAATCATATGTGATTCTACAAAATCATATGTGATTCAGAAAAATCACATGTGATTCATAAAAAAATCACATGTGACTCATTAACAAATCACATGTGATCCAGATCTAAAACTTGCCCAGGCTACAACAATCAGATTATGACATTTAGCAAAATTAAAGAAGATACATGTTAAAACATTCAGCAAAAAAAGAGCAGTTAAAAAGATCATTACAACTTGTACATAATTCGATAAACCAACTACGACCATAAACAAACTACAACCATGAGTTATCAAACGACTACCATCAGTTATATGAAAGACTGCCATTAACACGTTCTTACCACTACGACCATCAAAACTACACCAAAATCAAAAGACTACAAAATCAGATATCAACACCATGAGTACTACGACCATCAAATGACTACCAAATCGAAAAAATACTCATGTTCTTGACTTTCACGCTGACCCATGTTCCCACAGCCTTATCTCCTTCCTCAGACTCTTCATCTGCAACCTCATTTTGCTAGTCTTCTCTCCACTGTGTCACCCTCTTCCTCATCATCACGATCTTTAATAGAAAAGGAGGTTTCTGTTTAACATGAGCAGGTTTAGGTTTGACATGAGGTTTCGGTATGACAACTTGTTTTGATTTTGGTTGAGTCCTCTTAGTTGCTTCCTTTGTAAACTTCAACTTAAATTTCACCTTATCTCCAATAGTTTTTACTTTGATCCACCTGCACAAACTGAACCATCCAAACAAAAACCCGTTACCCACATTTCTCATAGAACCAAGTCATATAGCTAGACTTCAACTTCCTTTGTTAAAATGCAAGTTGTAAAGTTACATTCTGTGAATCATATGCGATTCTACAAAATCATATGTGATTCAGAAAAATAATCTATAAGCAGGTGTGTAGTGAGAAAATAACCAAAAAGTGTTTCATCCAGATAGATTTTACTATAAGCAGGTGTGTAGTGAGAAAATAACCAAGATATATGCAATAATCTACTTAATATTCTACTAACAATTTGCTTAAACCAATGAGATGGTTGTAGATAATAATTCGAAGTGGCATTAGAACATGTAAACAGATTTATCAAGAAAGAATCTAAACTGTATTAAAGGTTTCCTCAAAAATAGAGTATGTAAAGAAACTTACCCTTAAAGCAATATCCAAAAAGGCTTGGCGAGTATTAGGACATCCTAGAATTAAACTCCACAAAGAGCCGAGACCTTGCTGTACACGATCACCATCACGTTTATCTTTTCCACAATTATTATCTGAGCAACATATATCATCAAGAAGCTTAAATGCAGACTCAGGCAAAAAAGGAGCTTCACTAAAAAGTCGGCTGAACGACTTATCATTTGCTGGCAAAGCATCCAACAAACACTTGGCCTTCAATAAGAAAGATAATACCAATCAAACTCAAAAACATGTGAAAAACCTGAAACATCAATATAAGCACTAAAAACATCAGTATAAGCTAGAATCATATATGATTTTAGTAAGAATCACATATGATTCTAGTAGAATCATATATGATTCTACTATAATCATATAAGATTTTACAAAAACATCAGTATAAGCACTAAAAACATCAGTATAATCACTAAAAACATCAGTATAAGCACAACTATATATAAGCACTAAAAACATCAGTATAAGCACACGGCTACTCGTGAGACCATTAACATGTTTCAAGAGCTCCGTAGTGCCAGATGTCTCACATGTGATTCAATTCACTAAACGGAAAAACCGCCTAACAAACACTTAGCCTAATAAGCAAAATCTACAAAATAAAGCAACAAAACCTAAACATAAGCAACAAAATAAGCAACACCTATTGCTAATATCCCAAAAATAAACAACCACTAAAAACGTAAAATAAGTAACAAAATAAGCATATGTGATTCAACAAAATATATCACAACTATTTCCTAAATCATATGTGATTCAACAAAATATCACACCTATTTCTAAATATCTGATAAGCAACAAAATATACAAAATAAGCAACACCTATTTCAAAATATAAAAAATAAGCAACAAAACAAACAACAACCACTAAAAATATCTAATGCTAATCAACTAAATAACTGATAAGCAGATTTATACAATATCTAATGCTAATCAACTAAAAATAACCGAAATATGAAGAAAAAAAAAATAACCGTAATATGAAGAAAATTACCAGCAACGCGAGAAGAGACCTTCGTTTTATCCTTACTCGCTGCTATTTCATCAACTAACTCCATTATTCATAAGATTCGCGGCGGTTCACGGCGGTTAACGACGGATTTGATGGTGATGATGTGACGGTTATTGAATGAGAGTGGGTGAGAGTGAGAGATTAAGACTTGAATGACTGAGAGTGGGTGAGAGAGACGTATAAATGAGATTGGAAAAGATCTTTGAATGATGCAGTTGAGTTAGGAGGAAAAAGAGAGGTCGGGGAATGACCACGTTGCCCCTATCATTAATATAAAAAAAAGGATTAATATGAACCGTGGATGGTGAAATAGATGGACGGACGAGATGCGTTGATTGGTTCTATGGTAAAAATTGGTTCTACACGGATCTTTTGTCTTGGGTCTAAACAGGTCCAGTCCGGGTGGTCTTTTATAGGTTTTGGTCCACCTCTACTACAAATTAGAGGTGCACAAATCGGGTATTTCTTCAAACCAAACCGGTTTCGGTTTGAGTCAAATTGGTTAAAATCCGGTTTTGGCTCAAACCGGACCGGTTTTGGCTCAAACCGGACCGGTTTTTGCCAACGAAAACCCAAACCGGCCAGACTGGTTTTGGGTAAACGGATTTTTTTTTTTTTTTTTTTTTTTTTTTTTTTTTTTTTAACAATGGAGGAGAAGCTCGTTCATTGTTGCGCCTTTTTGCGTGGATGGATGAATGGATCTGTAGAAAGTGAAGTGAGATGTGATCTTGCCATCATTCTTCTTGGTAGAAATCGTGCTCTAGGAAACCTATATAAGCTTTGGCTTATGACTAAGGAGGCAAGCATACGAATACAAACTCGTTTGTGATGTTCGTTTAAGTTTGACGACCCACAATGGCCGGCCTATTGGTAATTTTACTACAATTGCAGGATTTGCTATACTTTTAAATTGGATTAGAGGTTCGGAGTGTGTACTCTCATTAAGTCACCGGTCTTCGGGTGACTCAAATAGTGGTGCCCTATTATTAAACCAGCTAGCTTATGACCATTTTTGCTCTCTTTTGTAAGTTCTACCTATTCAACGAGTAAACTCTGATCACACGTTTCAATCCTTCAGTAAGTAAACTCGTCTACGAGTTCTACTATTCAACAAGTAAACTCATAAATGAGTGGGCTACTTCGTTTGAGTTGTTTCTTCTTATTTGCAAATCTTTTTTACCTATCCAATGGGTGTTTTAATCTTGGTTTTCAACGCCCCATGATGAATTGGTCTTCTAAACATTATCAGGAGATTAACTCGCCGATTCATTTTTCATAATTCAATTTATTGAGTATTCTTTATATAAGAGACCCAATATGCTTGAAATAAAAATACACATGTATTAAAACACTTAATAGAAAAAAGAGAGGTCTTGGGTGTGCCCATGAAAATGGTCAAGTACTTTCTTAAGGAAAGTGATATCATGATTCATCGATACTTCTGGTCATCGATTACATTATCAAGTTAAACTACCAACACAAAACTTCACTAGATACATATATGGGTGTGGCCATGAAAAGGGTCAAAAACAGTCATGGATATACCTCACTACATAGACACATTATATATGTACTTGTTTGTTGTGTGAGTGTTTATATATACAAAACGTACCTAAACATGAGGCATGGGTTATGCGTTCTCAAACCAATTTGGAAAAGAAGGAAGAACGGTGGCCTACAATTTTGGTTTTGTGTAAATAGATATAAGTTAATTAGATAGATCTAAAGTAAAAGTTCGGTAAATTAGATTCCAAGCTATAGAAGTTCAACATGATATATAGTTAATTCGGTGTATTAGATTGAGCTTTTCACTTGTGAATCGACTAGACGAATACTTTTTGGTGCAAAAGGATGAATTTATATTAATAACAACACAACTTTGTACATTAGGATAACATAAAACTGAAGTTGGACATGCCCAACTCAGATACAAACTAGAACTAGCTACCAACCGATAAAAAAATCAGACAAAACATCATCTATATTTGACAATACACTAACAATAAAAAATCAGACATAATACTATCTATCAAACAATGCAGTCTGCACATACATATTCAAACTTGTATCCAAACACAGAGCACAGCTTGGAATTCACCCTCAATGCACCAAGACCATAATCTCATAACTACATTTCCATGTTACCCCTCCACCAAGACCATTAAACCATCATACACAATGATCAAGATAGAAGATGCAATAGGCATCATTATGAAGATTATAGCCACCCATAACCCTTCCGGTCAAGGGCTATACCAGGCAACCTACATTTCCATTTTAAAAAATGGCTTCAGAAACATGGGAACACACACCTTGAGGGGAAGACCAACCAGACCTCCTATAGGTAGTGTATAGTATGGACTAAGTAGGTTCATCTTACATACCTCACTATTCCACACTTCATATACTACCTCTCCAAACTCACTTACCCAAACATAGATGAAAACCTTTTTTTATGGATCTTGATGAGACGAAAAGTGTACCGCTTTTAGGGGGTCATTTAAGCCCTAATTCGTGATTATTTGATCAAATATTGCCCTAAATCGTTCCTTTTGTCATTTTAGGTACTTTGAAGAAGAAATCTGGAAAAGGAAGCATTTTGGACGTTTTTGGAGCGAAAAGTGAAAAAAACGGCAAAGTCTCCAAAAATCAAGCTGGAAACAGAGCTTGACGGCGTCACGCTTTGTAGGTGACGGCGTCACGTACTGGCAAAAGGATGAATATGAATTTACACGTGACGCGCCAGAAGGTTTTGTGACGGCGTCACGTGTTAATGGATGTAGGCCGTCAAGTGTTAAGTTAAAGAGAGACGGGCCAGAGGATTTTTGAAGGTAACGGCGTCAGGATCATAGACCTGACGACGTCAGATGATATAGAGTGACGGCGTCAAAGTATTCTTACACGAGAAGGAACCTTAGTGAAACTGCCACAAGTTTATCAAGACAATCACAACTCGCGCGCGGAGTAGCTGTTACTGTTTTGGCCATAAAATCCTCATACGAACTCGGATTTAGGTGATTCAAAAGGCCACGGATTTGGGACGAAGAAATCTACAATTTGGTGAAAAAGGGGATCTGACGCCGTCAAGTGTATGGGCTGACGCTGTCAGATCGGGCCGACAGAAAGTTACCTATAAATATAACCTTATAACTTCATTATTTGTAAGCCCTAAACCCTAAGTCCGATTCTAGGGTTTAGGTAGGTGTTTTTCCAGCAACTTAGAGGGTTTCAATCACTTCATAAACATCAAATATTGGTTTGTTGATTCTAACTTAATTATGTCTTTCATTATTGTGGTTGTTTGCCCTTCATTGATCATGCTTTGCTAATTCACCTTGTGTCTACTTATGATTGTGTGAAACTTGTATATAATTAATTAGATCTTATTGATTCCTTGTTGATGTATGTGTCTATCGTCATCAATAAAGGTGTGACACTTCAATAGATCTAATTGGTTTAGCTTATAATTCTTGTTTCCTATTGTCTCTTGTTTGATTGGGTGATATCGATGTTAGGCTTAAGAAAACTGGCTAACCTCCTATACGGTAACTTGCTTGAACGTCTTAAGAAACATGAACCAATGCGTACTAGGTTTATTTGGTTGTATTTAATGCATGAGCGAATTCTAGTGATCCCATGTTAGGATCTTCTTAGCCGGCTCGACATAGGAGTGAAGTAGGAGCTTATAGAGTTGGGGAAGTACGTACGCCACCCCACGAATGGTATTAAGGAATACAACCCGTCAATTAAAGCAAGGTGTGACAATTCAATAGGTAGAATTGGATAGCTAGCAAGGAGTAATACATCATAGGTAGATACGCTTCACTTTCCTTGTAGAACCCTAGTTTACTTTCCTGCACATTAGTTTAATTAGTAGCTTTTGGGTTAGTTGATTAGCAACTAATTCCGCCCCTTTCTTCCAAAACTAGAGATTTTTACTTGCTTTCCATAAAATATAAAAATACAAAAAGAATCATCCATCACCTCTAGATCTAGTTAGAATAATTTCAATCCTAACGAACACTATTCTTTGAGTTGAACGATCAATCCCCCGGTACTTGCCACTTTACTATACTACAACGGTCAGGTACACTGCCTGGTGGGGATTGCAAGCCTCTTGAGATCCCTCGAGAGGTAAAACCTGTTGTAAGGTTGCAAAACCACGCATCAAGTTTTTGGCGCCGCAGCCCGGGGAATAGTTATTGCTTAGGTTGAAATTTATTTTTATTTGGTCTACTCATTAGATTCCTATCTAGTGAGATTTTTATTTTATTTTTATTAGCTTTCTAGTAGTCTATATTTTCTTTGTGTCTTTGTTCGTAAAAACATTTCCATTGACTCTTCCGTTCACCAATATGGAGTACGCGAACCCACCATACTACCGACCACGAAATCCATTTGCCCCTAATGACATCTTGATGTTCAACCAATATCGAGATGAACCCATATATGATGCATGGACTCGTTTTAAAAAACTTACTCCGAGTAGTCCCTCATCATAGCTTCGATTTAGCATCCCTAACCCAAATCTTTTACGATCGTGTCGACCGATATGACCAAATGTGCATTAACGATTTTGCCAGTAGGGACCTTAGGGAATTAAATGCTGAAGAAGCATGGGATGCCATAGAAGATTGTGCCCAATATTATTATAGAGTAGACAACCCAACAAACGTTAGTACAAGTCAATTGACCACAAATTTCAAGGATAATGAAACAAGTTTGTCTGGGGATGACTATTTTGGGATACCTAAGTGGATGTCATGTAACATCATAGTACAAAACAAACACATAGGTAATCTAGATAAAATGGAGGATGAGGTGGATAATCCAAGCCCACAAAGTACCCCACAAGTCCTACCATCACTTGAGGCACACACACACCGCCCGTGACTTACCCGGAAGAAGTAGAAGAAACTTTAGGAATCCCAATGGAGGTAGAACCCTTGGACCAAGCACCACTAGAGGATATAGGTTTGAATACTTATAGTGATAACCTTACTCTTAGTTCCAGGGAATTTCCTAGTGTTGATGAACCGGAACCTCAACCTTTACACAACTTTCCATCCTTAGATATATTTCTAGGAGACACAAGAGGAACCGACCCACCCATCAACCCTTATTATCCGGGTAGTTTTAGGATGAAGGAAGCCATTCACTCACCCCCTTCACCTCACGTGGCATATTTCCACCCTAAGGGTGTGTATCGCTACTTTCACCCGCACTTAACCCTAAGTGTAGGGAAAACCTCTCCTTTATCCGTTAAATAAGGGCAGATTCAGGCTCGTGACTCGAACAAAAACAAGCGCTTCTTGGGAGGCAACCCATGTTTTTAATTGTTTGATGTTTTTATTTTATTTGTTTGTTTGTGTCATATATGCTTAATCATAATTGTTCAATTTTCATGTTTCGAATAATTTGTGAAAATGCTTTATCTTGTTTTTAACCTCGTCTTAATTGCATATAAAGGTATTTTACAAAAAAAGATAAGTGTAGGAAAGTTTATATTTTGTTAAAAAGAACAAAATTCGAACATGGAAAATTCACAATTCATGATTAGCATGTATTCTATCTTGTTTATGTGTCAATACTTGTGGACATGTTTTATGAGTCCCTATTTGTAAGTCATCCCGCAAGTATCCTATCCTTTTATTGCTTTGTTTTGTTTTTATTTCTAAGTCTGGAAATACATCTAGTTGTGGTTTTTCTTTGTTCGGTTTGATGCTTTGGTGTTTGTGTTTGTTGGTTACAGGTATTATTGGATAAGAAGATGTACGTGCAACACATCAAGAGGATGATTATATTTCTGGAGTGAAGCTTATCATGTTCATTCTCTTGGAGGGAGATTTAACCATATTATCACATCATCCATACCGAGCGAATCAGGGGAGTATTAGTTTCTTCCATTCTCATTTATTTTTACTTTTACATCTTTTGTCTAGAACATTGGGGACAATGTTCGGATTAAGTGTAGGGAGGGTAAATTAGGATGCCTTAGAAACTACAACTTCGCTTGATTTTTGTTTTGTTTAATAGTGAATGTGTAATAAAGCCAAGAGAAATATTGGTTAGGGTAATTTTAGCACCAAATTTAAAATTTTTTACAACATATAGGAGTGAAACTTTGATTTTAATAAGCGTCTCATGGACAGGGAATTGTATGACTAGCACAAAAACCATACCACTCAAAAATTTCCACCCCAAATATGTGAGGTTCGCCTTTAGATCTTTAGGAAAAAGCATTCATTGTTGGTGCTTATGAGTGTACCGGTAGTTTATAGATTCTAGAACTTGCGTTTGTGATGCATACCGAGACCGCTAGTGAGACTACATTCGTGTAGTTAGGATTGACTACATGATAAGAGGCATTAGGATTAACCCATTGTTTTACACCTGTGTTTTTGTTATAATTACTTTGGCTACATTGGTCAAGTAATTCTCCCACACCCTTTGCGTTGTACCCATTTTTGGTACACGATACCCCTAGTACACCCCTCAAAGCCTATCTTTTCGTTTCGACCTTTAAGCATTTTACTTAAAGGAAGAATTTGTTTACACCCCACTTAAATGTACACCCAAATCGCCTTAGCCTACCTTGTGTGCACTCATCTTTAGTGCATTATTGTGACAACATTTGTTTAAACCCTTAGTTAATTATCTAATTGATTACATGGTTGCTAAATCGAGTCATATCCTTGTACATATTGTTTTGGGACGATTGGGACTTATGGGTAAAGTACTAGTGTAATGGAGTAATGGGAAGAATATCATTTATTACCTCCATATGTACGTTAATATTTTAAAGTACTCCAAATGTTTCGATTATCTTGATTCGAGTCATTAGAATAATTTTATGTAAAGTATGTAAAAGTTCAAGTGTAGGGATGGTACAAAGAATCCCTAGTGATGTATTGTTTTGGATGGTAGGGCAAGAGTGTATGCAAAAAAAAAAAAAAAAAAAAAAAAGTGAAAGTGAAGAAAAAGCATACGGACTACCATCCGCCTCTATCTTTTATTTATGTTTTGTTTTGTTCTATGTTTATTAGTTCATGATTAGTTTAAGTTGAGTCGAGTCTTGGCTTAGCAACGCCTCATTCTACATGTAATTGACCAAGATGATTGACTTGCCACCAGTAAAAATATCCTTATCCAACAAACCGTGTTTTCCTTATCCCTACACCTAACGTTACAACCCTTAAAAGACCTCTTTGATAGTTTATCCTAGGTGCTTACGCCAATGTGGTGGAGGTTTTGATCCTTTCCCAAGCCTATGGTAATCTATTTGCTATGACAGGTAATGAGTGATATTTCTCCATTTTCATATATAAATTTACAACACCCGAGAGATGAGAGTATCCAAACACTTAATGTGAGGTGCTAGTGTATAATTTCCGTGCTTGTTTTGACTAAGGTGGAACGATCATTTGTTGTAATTACTTTTATATTAATGTTAAATGACCCCAAACTTGTATTTTGATTGGTGGAAAAGCTCATTTGCTTGAGGACAAGCAAATCCCAAGTGTAGGGATATTTGATGAGACGAAAAGTGTACCGCTTTTAGGGGGTCATTTAAGCCCTAATTCGTGATTATTTGATCAAATATTGCCCTAAATCGTTCCTTTTGTCATTTTAGGTACTTTGGAGAAGAAATCTGGAAAAGGAAGCATTTTGGACGTTTTTGGAGCGAAAAGTGAAGAAAACGGCAAAGTCTCCAAAAATCAAGCTGGAAACAGAGCTTGACGGCATCACGCTTTGTAGGTGACGACGTCACGTACTGGCAAAAGGATGAATATGAATTTACACGTGACGCGCCAGAAGGTTTTGTGACGGCGTCACGTGTTAATGGATGTAGGCCGTCAAGTGTTAAGTTAAAGAGAGACGGGCCAGAGGATTTTTGAAGGTGACGGCGTCAGGATCATAGACCTGACGACGTCAGATGATATAGAGTGACGGCGTCAAAGTATTCTTACACGAGAAGGAACCTTAGTGAAACCGCCACAAGTTTATCAAGACAATCACAACTCGCGCACGGAGTAGCTGTTACTGTTTTGGCCATAAAATCCTCATACGAACTCGGATTTAGGTGATTCAAAAGGCCACGGATTCGGGACGAAGAAATCTACAATTTGGTGAAAAAGGGGATCTGACGCCGTCAAGTGTATGGGCTGACGCCGTCAGATCGGGCCGACAGAAAGTTACCTATAAATATAACCTTATAACTTCATTATTTGTAAGCCCTAAACCCTATGTCCGATTCTAGGGTTTAGGTAGGTGTTTTTCCAGCAACTTAGAGGGTTTCAATCACTTCATAAACATCAAATATTGGTTTGTTGATTCTAACTTAATTATGTCTTTCATTATTGTGGTTGTTTGCCCTTCATTGATCATGCTTTGCTAATTCACCTTGTGTCTACTTATGATTGTGTGAAACTTGTATATAATTAATTAGATCTTATTGATTCCTTGTTGATGTATGTGTCTATCGTCATCAATAAAGGTGTGACACTTCAATAGATCTAATTGGTTTAGCTTATAATTCTTGTTTCCTATTGTCTCTTGTTTGATTGGGTGATATCGATGTTAGGCTTAAGAAAACTGGCTAACCTCCTATACGGTAACTTGCTTGAACGTCTTAAGAAACATGAACCAATGCGTACTAGGTTTATTTGGTTGTATTTAATGCATGAGCGAATTCTAGTGATCCCATGTTAGGATCTTCTTAGCCGGCTCGACATAGGAGTGAAGTAGGAGCTTATAGAGTTGGGGAAGTACGTACGCCACCCCACGAATGGTATTAAGGAATACAACCCGTCAATTAAAGCAAGGTGTGACAATTCAATAGGTAGAATTGGATAGCTAGCAAGGAGTAATACATCATAGGTAGATACGCTTCACTTTCCTTGTAGAACCCTAGTTTACTTTCCTGCACATTAGTTTAATTAGTAGCTTTTGGGTTAGTTGATTAGCAACTAATTCCGCCCCTTTCTTCCAAAACTAGAGAATTTTACTTGCTTTCCATAAAATATAAAAATACAAAAAGAATCATCCATCACCTCTAGATCTAGTTAGAATAATTTCAATCCCAACGAACACTATTCTTTGAGTTGAACGATCAATCCCCCGGTACTTGCCACTTTACTATACTACAACGGTCAGGTACACTGCCTGGTGGGGATTGCAAGCCTCTTGAGATCCCTCGAGAGGTAAAACCTGTTGTAAGGTTGCAAAACCACGCATCAGATCTTTACTTGCTTATTGACTGAAAATGACTAATTAGAATCAAAGATCACCTAACAAAGGCCAACTGAGATTCAAATGGACATAAACAGAAAACAAGAAAGAAAGGACCAAGATACAAGGCCATCATCCATAGTGAGTTTCTATATTCAGTCTTAGCTTTCCATAAGATTCAGAAAACCAGAGATGTTATGGTTAAAAACCATTGAATATGCAGACTTAGTTGTGTAACTTTGTATATCATTTTTGTGTCATTATACTTCACCATCATCTACCAACTTGGGTAGTGTCCATCATACAACATCCTAGAGAGTTTGTTAGTATTTTAGGCCTCAAAATACATTGAGTGATAAGGTTGGTCTTGCCTTGGGAAAGACTCGATATCTAGCTTAGTATCGGTATGTAAGGTTTTCTCTGCCGCAATGGAGCTTGTTGATATAGTGCTTGTGAACTCTCGAGTTGGGTACTCGGGGAGTGGAGTAGGGAGAGGAAGAGAGTTTCGTGCCGAACCACTATAAATCACCGTGTCTATTGGTTTGATCTTTCATTTACATTCCGCATTTACTTATTATTTATTGTTCATATATATTGTGTGTCATGTTGATTACACATCAAGCTATCGAATCTAATATTTATTAAAAAGGCATAAAAAAAGTAAAAACTATTCAACCTCCCCCTTTCTAGTTTTTCACGCATCTATTTGATAACTTTTCAGTTATGTGTGTTTTATTCATGTGTGTGTGAGAAAAAGTCAATGCCACAATAAAACATTTTTCATAATAAAGAAAGGAAAAAATGCTAAATTATTATTATTATTATTATTATTATTATTATTATTATTATTATTATTATTATTATTATTATTATTAACCCTAACACATGAACACAACAAAAGAGATTAAACCACTATCCCCTAACAAAATTTTAAGGTATGTATGTTTTCCCTTATATGTATCAATCCATCCGTAATAATGAAATTTTGTTTTTAAATAATTGAACACAACGTGTTTGATAAAATATCTGAAAGAAATTTTGTGATGATATGAACTCAAATTATATATAATTGATAGTAATTGGTTAAAGTGTTCATGTTAGCATATTTTAAGTTAGAATTAATATGCCCTTTTATGTTTGGAGATTTTTAAATTAGTTTGTATGGCAGAAATTTGTAAATAAAAGGGGAAAACTTTGTGGAAGGTTTCGAATTCATACGAATTGGATAATGATGTCTCTGCGGAAAATGGTTTTGTGTGTGATCCTTGACTTGGATGGGACCCTTTTAAATACAGGTTGGCTTCTATTTAGGGAGTGTTTTGTCTGAGCTTATTTGTGTGCTTATTAGCTTATTTGGTTTTGGCTTATTTTATAAGCCCCAATTTCCTGGCTTATTTTATATAATGTCTCAAAATAAACCGAAATCATATAGCTCATAAGCCCACAAATAAGCTTAAACTAAACTAATTAGCTTTGGTTAATGTAACTGCCAGATGGTTGTATGTGTTATACGACATGTACTTAAGTGTAGTTATCTAAGTTTTCTTTTTTGTTATTATAGATGGCATTGTGAGTGAAGTTTTGAAAGTATACTTGGCTAAATTCGAGAAGAAATAGGATGGGAGAGAAGCTCTTAAGATTATTGGGAAAACGCCTATAGAAGCTGCGGCTGCTATTGTTGATGACTATAGTCTTCCATTGTCGAAAGAAGATTTGCTATCAGAAATCATCCCGATGTTCTCTGATCAGTAATATACCCCAATCCTACTCTGACCTCTTTTACAAATAAAATTAGTAAAATTTACATTATTTATGTTGTTAGATGGTGCAAACTTAAAGCCCTACCAGGTGCCTACCGTTTGATTAATCATTTGAGGGGCCATGGAGTAAAAATGGCGTTGGCTTCTAACTCTCTAAGAGGTAGCATTGAAACAAAGATAAGCTATCATCCTGGTAAGTTGGAAAAACCGTTTTATGATAAAGTTGTTGAACATCATATGTATTAATTTTAAGTTGTATTCTAATTAGTTACCATTTGCAGGTTGGAAAGATTCATTCTCAGTAGGGGTGGCAATTCGGGTCGGGTTCGGGTTGGCGGGTTCGGGTTGACAGGTTGGCGGGTCAGAAAGCCTCAACCCGAACCTGACTCATTTAAATCTTCGGGTCAGCTATGTCAACCCTAACCTGTTTACACATAACCCGAACCTGACTCATTTAACCCGTATATTGTTACAAGTCAAAGTCAATTGAGGACCAGTTCTAATAACTACTACAAGTCAGAGGACTAAAGATGACAACTTTCATAATAGTTACTTTTGGCGCCAAAAGCTGTTACCAACACTTTCACTACTTAATACCTTCACTTGTATCATAATTAGGCATTCTTGATTTTCAGTTACAATTCTCTCTCTCTCAATTCTTGTAATCATTTGTATAACTTCATCTTACTAATAACAATCCCATTTCGAATCTATTTCTTATTCATTAGGTTCTTAATGTGTTGTTGCATTTGTTGATCACGTTTTCATTTCTTGTTGATTGCTAAACGTGTGTTACAAATGGTATCAGAGCGATCCTTGACCACCATTAATGGCTGAAATCTGTTAAGATTTAGTTATTTCGTTAGCGTTCAGTTACACCGATTGAAGATCTTGATCTTTTGATCACCCACCACACATACATCAATTCCGGTCAAACTAGACCATTTGCCCAATCACAAATACGTTCTTGATTAATTCGTTCAGTTTCCCTTTCTCAAATACGTTAGTTAGGATCTGTGTGGTGGTTAATTGTCCTGGTGTGACTGAATCAGTGGTGGTTAAGAACAGAGAGAGAACATGGTGGAAACACGATCTGTCCTTAATGGTACTACTCGTCAAGATAGTACCAGTACTGAAGCACATACAGTTGAGAGTATAGCAAGTCAGCTAGCAACATTGGTGGGGGTTGTGGCTTCACTCACCAATGATATGAGGGTCATGCAACAAAGACTCAATGGGGATGAAGGCACAAGTCAGAGGAGGGAGGTTCTTGGCAGTCAAACAGTGCAGAACAATGGTCAACATGAGGGTCAGTATGGAAGATTGTCAAAGATTGAGTTCCCTAGATTTGATGGAGAAGATGTTCAGGTTGTATAGAGTAAAAAGATTCTTTGAGATGGATCAGATTGATGGTGATGAACAAAAGATCATATTGGTTTCTATGCATGTGTTTGGGAAGGCCCTTTTTTGGCATACTCAGTTTATGAAGAAGTTTGGAGAAGTGGTGACTTGGGAGGTGTATGAGACTCATGTGAAGAAAAGGTTTAACTCCATCTTTGAAGATCCAGTAATGGAACTCAAGAATCTGAAACAAACATCAAGTGTGCAGGTATATCAAGAGTCTTTTGAAGTATTACTGAATAAAGTTGAATTGCCTGAAAACTATACTGTTAGCTTGTTCATTGGTGGTTTAAAAGATGAAATTGCATATGTGGTTAGGATGTTTGCACCTGCTACTTTAACTGATGTGTTTAACTTGGCAAAATTGCAAGAAGCTAATATTTCTGTGACTAAAAGTAGAAGTGCACCATTGTTGAGTACTCCTAGACCTAATGTGATGAGTAGTAACAATAATAGGAATGTGAATAATAGTTTTAGGGGTAATCAAGTTGTGCCTGTGAGTAACAATAAGCCTGTGCCAAACAGACAGTTTAAGAGATTGACACAACAGGAATTAGAGGAAAAGAGAGCCAAACACCTCTGTTTCTATTGTGATAAAAAAATATACACCTGGCCATAAGTGCAGTGGACAGTTGTACTCTTTGGAGATAATGGGTGATGGTGTGGAAAGTGAAGATGAGGATATGGTGTTGACTGATGAAGGAGTTGTGAGTAACTATACTAGCCTAATGGATGAACCACCTTTGATTTCATTGAATGCTTTATCTGGTGTAAATACTTACAGAACCATGAGAGTTAGAGGTTATGTAAGGAAAAACATACTACATGTGTTAGTTGACTCAGGAAGTACACATAATTTTTTGGACCTAAATACTGCTAAAAAGTTAGGTTGCAGGCTAAGTAAGTGTAACACACCCAATTTCGGGATACGCAGCGGAATTTAAGCTGGGTGTTACTTGATGGCACAACAGTTATAATAATAGAAAACGATCTCCATTTGAGTTGTTTTGAAAGATTTATCATTTGAATTTATAAATATCAGAGTTTACAAAATGTGGTCCCAGTAGTTCCAAAATAAGTTTTCGAATGATAGTAAAATTTATAGCCTTTATGAGTATCCGTGCTCCTCCGTGCCATCCTCGCTCATTATAGACCTGAGATAAACATGCTAAAGCGTCAACACAAAGGTTGGAGAGTTCATAGAGTTTGTTTTAAAACAGTTGAAAAGCCTTGAGAAGATCGTTGGGCTCGAGGCTTGTTAGACCTCATATCTAGGAATTGACACATTAATAATGAACAAGAACAATATAGTATGCAGCGGAATAGATGAAACGTATCATTATCATTGCACAAGGTTTGTCGAATGATTACAAACCCTAACCCTAGGCGTCTACACTAAGACTTACACCTAGGTACACACACACACCTTTTAGTCGACTACATTGGAAGACCTGTGTATCTAAAAACCTACGCCTTTAATCTCTTTATATAATAGAGATTAGGGTTACAAAGACTTAACAATTAACATAATTAGTCCCTTATCTTTTTCTTCATAAGTTTCCTCCATCTTTCATCTTTGACCGGATCTACACACACTCCTTGTGCTGATGGAAATTAAACTTAAGCAGTTAGTACGGTTGAAGAACAGTTAAAACTGTTGATACAAGGACAGTTAAGACTGCTGATGGAAGAGCAGTTTGGACTGCTGAAGGAAGAACAGTTAAGACGGGATATGAGATAAAGGTGAAACCGTGTGAAGATAATTATAGAAAAGATATAGTATATATCTTATTGATATAGAATGATATGGTTAGATGTTTAACGTGTAAAGGACTCTTTACATTATAAAAGGAGATCCTTAGATTAGGGTTTCACACGAATATACATATACGATATACACATATCATTTAGATCAATTGTAATCGTTTGATATATTGAAGATCATCTTTCATATCGTTGGTTTTGTCATATCAACTAGGGGAAGATTGTTAGGAATTAAATAGAGTTGATATTGACAAAAAGATGAAAGATGGAGGAAACTTATGAAGACAAAGATAAGGGACTAATTATGTTAATTGTTAAAGTCTTTGTAACCCTAATCTCTATTATATAAAGAGATTAGAGGCGTAGGTTTTTAGATACACAGGTCTTCCAATGTAGTCGACTAAAAGGTGTGTGTGTGTACCTAGGTGTAAGTCTTAGTGTAGACGCCTAGGGTTAGGGTTTGTAATCATTCGACAAACCTTGTGCAATGATAATGATACGTTTCATCTATTCCGCTGCATACTATATTGTTTTTGTTCATTATTAATGTGTCAATTCCTAGATATGAGGTCTAACAAGCCTCGAGCATAACGATCTCCACAAGTGGTATCAGAGCCCAAGGTTTTTGATACGTTGAGTTTAGAAGAATCACAAGTATTTACTCACTAGCAATCTAAGAAGATGGACATGGAGACACCTCAAACCTCAATCCTTGCTAAACTCCCCATGCTGAAACAGAATGAATACGACTTATGGCGGCTCAGGATAGAGCAATACTTCATGGTGCAAGACTATGCATTATGGGATATTATTATCAATGGTGATTCCTTCAAACTAGTTGTTGTTGAAGAAACACGTGCTGATGGTTCCAAGGTCACAAAGCTTAACACTGAGCCAGTTACAAACGAGGAGAGAATCAAAAAGAAGAATGATCAGAAGGCTAGGAATTTGTTACTAATGGCAATTCCTAATGATCAAGTGCTGAACTTTAGCCATTACGAGTCGGCTAAAACTCTCTTTGAAGCAGTGGTGGAAAGATTTGGTGGCAATGAAGCTACCAAAAAGGCACAGAAAACCCTACTCAAGCAAAGTTATGAGAACTTCACTGCATCAAGCAATGAAACTTTTGATCAAATCTTTAATAGGCTTCAGAAGATCATCAGTCAACTTACTGTATTGAAGATTGTGATACCTCAAGAAGACCTCAACATGAAGTTTCTAAACAGTTTACCTGTTGAATGGAACACTTATGTTGTGGTTTGGAGCAATAAACCAGAGCTGGAGAATATGACAATGAATGAGCTTTACAATAATCTCAAGATTGTTGAGCAAAAGGTCAAGAAGAGTGGTAGCACCAGTTCCAGTTCAGGGAATATGGCTTTTGTATCTTCTTCAAACAGTTCTAATCATGAAGATGAAGAAGCAGTTGGTACTGCTATACCAACAGTTAGCACTGCTAGTGTAAAAACTAGCACTGCTGGCTTGACTGATGAGACCATATATGCATTTGTATCAGAACAGTCTGGTGGGTCAAAGATCTTTAATGAAGATCTTCTTCAAATTGCTGAAGATGATTTGGAAGCTATGGATTTGAAGTGGCAGTTGGCTTTGATAAGCATCAGGGCTAAGAAGTATTACCAAAGGACTGGGAATAAGATTACCTTCAATGGAAGAGATGTTGCTGGGTATGATAAGTCTAAGGTGGAATGCTTTAATTGTCACAAGATGGAGCACTTTGCCAGGGAATGTAGAGGTCCGAGACAACAAAGCAACCAGGGTCAAGGGTTTAAGAATCAACAAGGATCAAGGAGAACAGTAAATGTTGAAGAGCCTTCTTCCAAGGCTATGGTAGCTGTAGATGGAGCTGGATTTGATTGGAGCTTCATGGAGGAAGAAGAGGAACCAACTAACTTGGGTTTGATGGCTTTCTCAGACACTGAGGTATATAAACCTGAAAAATGTTCTAACTCTTGTCATGCTTTAAAAGATTATGAAAATATTAAGAAACAGTATGATGATCTTAGAGTTGAATATAATCAAATAAGTTTTAGTCTGTCAAATCATAAAAGAGGATTAGCTGTTTTAGAAGAACAAATTGTGTTTTATAAAAAGAATGAGTCAAACTTTACTGATGAGATGGGTCTTTTAAAGAGGGAATTGGAAATAAAAGATGATAAAATGAGTGGACTTGTATACGAACTAGAGAAGCATAAAAAGGAGAAAGAAAACATCCAGTTAAGTGTAGACACTATTGAATATACTTCAGATGGTGTTAAAAAGATTGTAGAGAGTCAAATACTTAACAAAGCTAAATCTGGTTTAGGTTATAAGTCAGTTGCACCCCCCTTTAGAGGAATGTTTGCTCCACCAGGAATCAATTTAGCTCATACAGGTTTAGAAGAGTTTAAGGATATGGAATTTCCTGGATATGGTGTTAAGATTAGTGAGAATCCTGTTAAATTTGTTAAGGCAGAGGATGCTTTTGTGAGTGCTAGTGATAAATCTCTTTCTGAGGAAAAGATGTCCTCTGATAGAAACTCAGATGCTCCAACTATTGAGGAGTGGACATCTGATGATGAGAATGTAGAGGTTAAGGAAAAACCTAATGTTGTTAAGGTAGAAGTTAAACATGCTCCTAAAGTGGTTAAGATTGAAAACATAAAACCAGTTAGGAAAAATGTTAGATATGCTGAGATGTATAGGACTAAGAACAGATCATCAAGTTCTGAGAGTAGTCATAGGAATTGGAATCATTCCAAATCTAAGAAAATGGATGATAAGTTTGCTATGATTAGAAAAGTATGTTTTGTTTGTGGAAGTTTTGAGCATATGGCTGCTTATTGTGATTCTAACCCATGGAAAAAGAGGGTTACTGGGAATGCAAGGGTGAACAGGAATAACAATGCTAGGGTAACTCAAAATGGTCCAACTAGATTGACAAACCCTAATGCAAATCATAAGATGTCACCTAAAGCTGTTATGTTAAAGACTGGCATCAAAACAGTTTCAACTGCTAGTCAAAATCAGTGGTTTAATAACAAGCAAACTGTTTCTAGTGCAAAACAATTTTCAAATCATGCACAAACAGTTAAGAGGCATTTTTATCAGAAAACAGCAATGGCTAATCAGAAGTGGGTGCCTAAGGTTAAACAAGCAGTTCCAACTGCTAAGTCAGCAGTTCCAACTGCTAGACCAGCAAATCCAACTGTTGGGCACTTAAATGTTAAGGGAAAATGGGGCAATGTTGTCAATGCCTCAGCACATGGGGATAAACATCTTAACAAACCCAATGGTGCATCAAAGACCTCAAACAAGTTTTCTCATCTTGATGCACAAGGCAGATCCAAACCAGTGATGGTTTGGATCCCCAAAAGAAACTAACACCTTTATTTTGTGTGCAGGAACATCCCTCAAATGACAAACAAGATAGAGGATTTTCAGACAGTGGATGTTCAAGGCACATGACAGGCAACAAGTCATATCTTTCAGACTTTATTGCTCTGGATGGAGGACCAGTTGTCTTTGGTGGTGGTGTTGGAGGAAGAATTACTGGTAAAGGGGTAATTAAAACTGGTAACCTTGATTTTGAGAATGTGTATTATGTACCAGAACTTAAGTACAATCTTTTCAGTGTATCACAAATTTGTGATAAACAGAACAAAGTTTTATTTACTGATACTGATTGTCTTATACTTTCCCCTGATTTCAAGCTACCTGATGAAAGTCAAGTATTGCTTAAAATCCCTAGAAAGGATAATACATACAGTGTTGAGATGAATAAACTAGTTCCTAAGGTTGGACTTACTTGTCTTGTTGCAAAAGCCACATTGGAAGAATCAATGTTATGGCACAGGAGGCTTGGTCATGTTAATTTTAAAACCATTAACAATATTGCTAAACATGGATTGGTAAGAGGTTTGCCAAACAAAATTTTTCTGAATGACCAAACTTGTGTTTCTTGCCTTAAGGGTAAGCAACACAGAGCCTCATGTAAGCCAAAGACCCAGAACTCTATTTCTCAAGCTTTGTATATGTTGCATATGGACTTGTTTGGTCATACCTCTGTGAATAGCTTGAACTTTAAGAGATACCACCTTGTTGTCACTGATGATTATAGTAGGTTTTCTTGGGTATTCTTTATGAAAACTAAGGATGAGACAAGTGAAATACTTAAGACCCTTATTGTTGAAGTAGAAAACCTAGTTGATAAGAAGGTTAAAGTAATCCGATGTGACAATGGGACTAAATTTAAGAATAGAGTGATGGATGACTTTTGCAGAGAAAAAGGTATTAAGAGGGAGTTTAGTGTAGCTAGAACCCCACAGCAAAATGGTGTAGCTGAGAGGAAGAATAGGACTCTTATAGAGGCTGCTAGGACAATGTTAGCTGACTCTACGCTACCAGTTTCATTTTAGGCTGAAGCAGTTAGCACTGCTTGTTATGTGTTGAATAGGGTTTTAGTTGTACAACCTCACAATAAGACTCCTTATGAGCTTCTTAGAGGTAGAACCCCTGCTTTAAGCTTCATGAGACCTTTTGGTTGTCATGTTACTATCCTTAATACCAAAGACCAACTAGGAAAGTTTGATGGGAAATCTGAGGAAGGTTTCTTTGTTGGTTATTCTCTGCACAGTAAGGCTTTTAGGGTGTACAATACAAGCACCAAGAAAGTAGAAGAAAATCTGCACATAGAATTTTTGGAGAATAAACCAAATGTTGCAGGTGTAGGTCCAGATTGGATCTTTGATATAGACAGTCTTTCAGATTCCATGAATTATGTGCCTGTTACAGGTACAAATACTAACAATGATGCAGGTTCAGAAGAGGAAGATGATGATTGCATTTTCATACCTGTCATGGAAGAAAGTCCTGTGAATGAGTCTTCTACAGAGAAAGATGATATTCCTTCATCAAGTGGTGTAGACAAAGAGAAAGATGCTGATGAAACAAGTAGTCAGAATGGTAAAGAAGTTGAAATTCCAACGAGCAGTTCCAATGGAGTTAGCACTGCTCAACCTCAAGTTCCAACTGCTGAGCAAAATATTGATACTGCTGGACCAAGTCAACCTCATCTTGATTCACCAGTTGATACTGCTTCTCAAGCTGATGGTTTTGATTTCTTTGGAGATGGTCTACAAAACATGCCTACTAGCTATGAAGTTCCTTCTACTCCCCATACTATTGTACATAGGAATCATCCACTTACCAATATCATAGGAGATGTACAATCTGGAGTCAAGACCAGAAGGCAAATACAAGACCCAGATCATCATGGATTTCTCAGTGTGGTTTATGAAGAGAAACATCATGAAAATGAGAATGAGTGTATGTTTGTATGTTTTCTATCTCAGATTGAACCCAAGAATGTGTTAAAGGCTTTAGAATCATCAAGTTGGGTTGAAGCTATGCAAGAAGAGCTGCTTCAATTCAAGATTCAAAATGTTTGGGTTCTGGTTGATCTACCAAAGGGAATGAGAGTGATTGGTACAAAGTGGGTATTCAGGAACAAGAAGGATGAGAGGGGCATTGTTATAAAGAACAAAACAAGATTGGTTGCTCAAGGCTATACTCAGGAGGAGGGTATAGATTATGAGGAAGTTTTTGCTCCAGTTGCCAGGATTGAAGCAATAAGATTATTTCTTGCTTATGCTTCATTTATGGGGTTTATGGTCTATCAAATGGATGTGAAGAGTGAATTTCTGTATGGTACTATTGATGAAGAGGTTTATGTTTCACAACCTCCAGGTTTTATCGACCAAGAGCATCCTGACAAGGTTTATAAGGTGGTGAAAGCTCAATATGGATTGCATCAGGCTCCAAGAGCTTGGTATGAAACTCTTGCTAAATATCTTCTGAAGAATGGGTTTCATAGAGGGAAAATTGATCAAACTCTTTTTATTAAAAAGGACAAGGGTGATATTCTACTAGTTCAAGTTTATGTAGATGACATCATTTTTGGTTCTACAAAGAAACAGATGTGTAAGGAGTTTGAAAAGCTAATGAAAGACCAATTTCAGATGAGTTCTATGGGAGAGCTTACCTTCTTTCTAGGTCTTCAAGTACAGCAAAAGCCAGATGGTATATTTATCTCTCAGGATAAATATGTTGGTGAAATTTTAAGAAAATTTCAATTCACAGATGCCAAGGTTACTAGCACACCAATTGACAAGGAGACACACTTGTTATTAAAGGATCACAGTGGTGAAGATGTGGATGTGCACATGTATAGATCTATGATTGGGTCCCTGATGTATCTCACATCATCTAGGCCTGATATCATGTTTGCTGTATGTGCCTGTGCAAGATTCCAAGTCAATCCTAAGGTGTCTCATCTCACAGTAGTAAAAAGGATCTTCAGATACCTTAAGGGACAGCCTAACTTGGGGCTATGGTATCCTAAAGAGTCTGCATTTGATCTTGTTGCATTCTCTGATTCTGATTATGCTGGTGCTAGCATGGATAGAAAGTCTACAACAGGTGGTTGTCAATTCTTAGGTCGAAGATTAATCTCTTGGCAGTGTAAGAAGCAGACTATGGTGGCTATATCTACTACTGAAGCAGAATATGTAGCTGCTGCAAGTTGTTGTGCTCAAGTAGTATGGATTCAAAGCCAGATGCTTGATTATGGGTACAATTTCTTAAACACAATTATACATATAGACAATAACAATACAATGTGTATCATTAAGAATCCAGTTCAACATTCAAAAACTAAACATATTGAAATTAGACATCATTTTATAAGAGACTGTGCTGAAAAAAAATTAATACAAGTTGTTAAAATACTCACTGATAACAACTTTGCTGATCTCTTAACAAAAGGTTTTGATGTAAGCAGATTTCAGTACTTGGTAACAGGTATTGGAATGCTTAATCCTTCAAAAGATTAGTGTCTAAATGTTTTTGAAATTTGTACTGTTAGTTGTGCTATTTGTATAGTTGAGACTGCCTGAATATTTTTAAGACTGCTTGTAAATTTGTTAGTCAAATGGAATAACTGTTAAAAGAGAATATTATGTATTGTGTTTTCTTTGGTTTTGGACTAACATTTCAGGTTAAGAAAAGCTTTTTGCTTTGGATTGTGTTTTACAAAAGAATGGTGGTTTGGATTGTCAAGTGTGAATGCTTGTCACACAACAAATGGTAATTGATTCACCATGTCTAATCAACATAAGAATCAACTAGTCCAGATCAAACGGTTTCTGGTAAAGACTACTCAAATCCGTTTATGGTTGACAGTTTACCAAAAACTGGTTGGTTATCAACTCACCAAATCTAAGTGTGAAGAGTTGGCTAGTCCATAGCAAATGGCTATTGGTAAAGACAAGTCAAATCCGTTCATAGCTGATAGTTTGCTAAAAACTATAAGTGGACAAAATTGTTTTCGAATCCACAAATTAAAATTCAAAATTTGATTTTATCTCTGAAAACTTTTTGCTAACAGTTAGTACTGCTGGGGTTAACAGTCTGAATTACTGGCTTCACCAGTTTGTACTGATTGTTCAGAACTTAGTTCCTACTGAGTTTATGCTCTGTGATACACCTCTCTCAGAAGGTAATACATCTGGAAGTGTTGAGAGCAGTTTGAAACTAAAACAACTGAATTGATGGTAACTTGTACAAATGGTCTTATTTGATGCTGAGCTTGGATAACTTATTTTCTAGTTCATTTGATGGTGAGGATTCTTCCAAACAGGGGAGGAATTAAAGTTTGTTCTAGTTGCTGTTAAAGATGTTAAAGATGATTGATGATTATGAAATTCAAGGAGGTATTAAGAAGTCAGAGATGAATTATAAAGAAGTGCTTAAAGTCTATTCATTATAAAGATGGATTCATTACAAAGCTTCATACGGTTACAAGAAAAACCAACAAAAACTACCAACTACCAACAAAACAACCTACACAACACAAACACAACACAAACACAACACAACTACTCAAGCTTTCCTTTTCCTTTTCCAGTGATATCCGGCATGGTCTTGCTGCGGGCTCCTCTGCTACCCATGAGTTCAGACACCTTTTTGCAGGGAAGTGCTAGTATTACTGATCTTGGAGATGGAAATTGCTTCTTCTCAGGCTTCTTCTTTGGAACAGGGATCTTCACTGATGATGTTGCTTTCTCAAATTCTTTGGTTAGTAAGTCTGATAGTTTTTGAAGTTCATCATCATCGTCAGACGAGTCAGACGAAGAGGAGGATGAATCATCAACATAAGGAGGAAGTTCATCGGAGGAAGGTTCATCGGACGAGGATATTTTAGTCTTTTTCTTTGAAAGATTAACTCTTGAAGTTGAAGAATAGTTTGGAGGAAAATAATTGTTCCAACCTGAATCTTCGGAGTCAGATGAAGAATCATATGAAATTTCTATGATGTTTGGTGGAGAAGAGTTCATTGTGATTGAAGAGTTAAAGATTTGTGTTGAAGAAGAATTTGTGTGGATATGTGAGTTTTTATAGAATTAATGAAGGTTTAATGGCATTCAATGCGTGGTTGATATGCAGAATTAACTTTGGGTTGGTATAAGGAATTAATTCCTTGATGGAATTAAATTAATTTTTGGTAATTTTTGAAGGGTTGGTCAAAAGAGTGTGATATATGAAGATAATTCCCAAAGTGTTTCGAGTTTAAAGATAAGTGTTTGAAAGAATCCACCCCATCAACGAAATCAGATGTTTAATTCAAGAAACTTATTGATTTGCATCGAAATCATAAGTTTAGGGGAGGATTGTTGGGAATTAAACTTAAGCAGTTAGTACGGTTGAAGAACAGTTAAGACTGTTGATACAAGGACAGTTAAGACTGCTGATGGAAGAGCAGTTTGGACTGCTGAAGGAAGAACAGTTAAGACGGGTTATGAGATAAAGGTGAAACAGTGTGAAGATAATTATAGAAAAGATATAGTATATATCTTATTGATATAGAATGATATGGTTAGATGTTTAACGTGTAAAGGACTCTTTACATTATAAAAGGAGATCCTTAGATTAGGGTTTCACACGAATATACATATACGATATACACATATCATTTAGATCAATTGTAATCGTTTGATATATTGAAGATCGTCTTTCATATCGTTGGTTTTGTCATATCAACTAGGGGAAGATTGTTAGGAATTAAATAGAGTTGATATTGACAAAAAAGAAGAAAGATGGAAAAACTTATGAAGACAAAGATAAGGGACTAATTATGTTAATTGTTAAAGTCTTTGTAACCCTAATCTCTATTATATAAAGAGATTAGAGGCGTAGGTTTTTAGATACACAGGTCTTCCAATGTAGTCGACTAAAAGGTGTGTGTGTGTACCTAGGTGTAAGTCTTAGTGTAGACGCCTAGGGTTAGGGTTTGTAATCATTCGACAAACCTTGTGCAATGATAATGATACGTTTCATCTATTCCGCTGCATACTATATTGTTCTTGTTCATTATTAATGTGACAATTCCTAGATATGAGGTCTAACAAGCCTCGAGCCCAACGATCTTCTCAAGTGGTATCGAAGATGAGCAAGTACAACAAAAGCCAGATGGTATATTTATCTCTCAGGATAAATATGTTGGTGAAATTTTAAGAAAATTTCAATTCACAGATGCCAAGGTTGCTAGCACACCAATTGAAAAGGAGACACACTTGTTATTAAAGGATCACAGTGGTGAAGATGTGGATGTGCACATGTATAGATCTATGATTGGGTCCCTGATGTATCTCACATCATCTAGGCCTGATATCATGTTTGCTGTATGTGCCTGTGCAAGATTCCAAGTCAATCCTATGGTGTCTCATCTCATAGTAGTAAAAAGGATCTTCCGATACCTTAAGGGACAGCCTAACTTGGGGCTATGGTATCCTAAAGAGTCTGCATTTGATCTTGTTGCATTCTCTGATTCTAATTATGCTGGTGCTAGCATGGATAAAAAGTCTACAACAGGTGGTTGTCAATTCTTAGGTCGAAGATTAATCTCTTGGCAGTGTAAGAAGCAGACTATGGTGGCTATATCTACTACTGAAGCAGAATATGTAGCTGCTGCAGGTTGTTGTGCTCAAGTTCTATGGATTCAAAGCCAGATGCTTGATTATGGGTACAATTTCTTAAACACAATTATACATATAGACAATAACAGTACAATGTGTATCATTAAGAATCCAGTTCAACATTCAAAAACTAAACATATTGAAATTAGACATCATTTTATAAGAGACTGTGCTGAAAAGAAATTAATACAAGTTGTTAAAATACTCGCTGATAACAACTTTGCTGATCTCTTAACAAAAGGTTTTGATGTAAGCAGATTTCAGTACTTGGTAACAGGTATTGGAATGCTTAATCCTTCAAAAGATTAGTGTCTAAATGTTTTTGAAATTTGTACTGTTAGTTGTGCTATTTGTATAGTTGAGACTGCTTGTATGTTTTTAAGACTGCTTGTGAATTTGTTAGTCAAATGGAATAACTGTTAAAAGAGGATTAGCTGTTTTAGAAGAACAAATTGTGTTTTATAAACAGAATGAGTCAAACTTTACTGATGAGATGGGTCTTTTAAAGAGGGAATTGGAAATAAAAGATGATAAAATGAGTGGACTTGTATACGAACTAGAGAAGCTTAAAAAGGAGAAAGAAAACATCCAGTTAAGTGTAGACACTCTTGAATATACTTCAGATGGAGTTAAAAAGATTGTAGAGAGTCAAATACTTAACAAAGCTAAATCTGGTTTAGGTTATAAGTCAGTTGCACCCCCCTTTAGAGGAATGTTTGCTCCACCAGGAATCAATTTAGCTCATACAGGTTTAGAAGAGTTTAAGGATATGGAATTTCCTGGATATGGTGTTAAGATTAGTGAGAATCCTGTTAAATTTGTTAAGGCAGAGGATGCTTTTGTGAGTGCTAGTGATAAATCTCTTTATGTGGAAAAGATGTCCTCTGATAGAAACTCAGATGCTCCAACTATTGAGGAGTGGACATCTGATGATGAGAATGTAGAGGTTTAGGAAAAACCTAATGTTGTTAAGGTAGAAGTTAAACATGCCCATAAAGTGGTTAAGACTGAAAACATAAAACCAGTTAGGAAAAATGTTAGATATGCTGAGATGTATAGGACTAAGAACAGATCATCAAGTTCTGAGAGTAGTCATAGGAATTGGAATCATTCAAAATCTAAGAAAATGGATGATAAGTTTGCTATGATTAGAAAAGTATGTTTTGTTTGTGGAAGTTTTGAGCATATGGCTGCTTATTGTGATTCTAACCCATGGAAAAAGAGGGTTACTGGGAATGCAAGGGTGAACAGGAATAACAATGCTAGGGTAACTCAAAATGGTCCAACTAGATTGACAAACCCTAATGCAAATCATAAGATGTCACCTAAAGCTGTTATGTTAAAGACTGGCATCAAAACAGTTTCAACTGCTAGTCAAAATCAGTGGTTTAATAACAAGCAAACTGTTTCTAGTGCAAAACAATTTTCAAAATCATGCACAAACAGTTAAGAGGCATTTTTATCAGAAAACAGCAATGGCTAATCAGAAGTGGGTGCCTAAGGTTAAACAAGCAGTTCCAACTGCTAGGTCAGCAGTTCCAACTGCTAGACCAGCAAATCCAACTGTTGGGCACTTAAATGTTAAGGGAAAATGGGGCAATGCTGTCAATGCCTCAGCACATTGGGATAAACATTTAACAAACCCAATGGTGCATCAAAGACCTCAAACAAGTTTTCTCATCTTGATGCACAAGGCAGATCCAAACCAGTGATGGTTTGGATCCCCAAAAGAAACTAACACCTTTATTTTGTGTGCAGGAACATCCCTCAAATGACAAACAAGATAGAGGATTTTCAGACAGTGGATGTTCAAGGCACATGACAGGAAACAAGTCATATCTTTCAGACTTTATTGCTCTGGATGGAGGACCAGTTGTCTTTGGTGGTGGTGTTGGAGGAAGAATTACTGGTAAAGGGGTAATTAAAACTGGTAACCTTGATTTTGAGAATGTGTATTATGTACCAGAACTTAAGTACAATCTTTTCAGTGTATCACAAATTTGTGATAAACAGAACAAAGTTTTATTTACTGATACTGATTGTCTTATACTTTCCCCTGATTTCAAGCTACCTGATGAAAGTCAAGTATTGCTTAAAATCCCTAGAAAGGATAATACATACAGTGTTGAGATGAATAAACTAGTTCCTAAGGTTGGACTTACTTGTCTTGTTGCAAAAGCCACATTGGAAGAATCAATGTTATGGCACAGGAGGCTTGGTCATGTTAATTTTAAAACCATTAACAATATTGCTAAACATGGATTGGTAAGAGGTTTGTCAAACAAAATTTTTCTGAATGACCAAACTTGTGTTTCTTGCCTTAAGGGTAAGCAACACAGAGCCTCATGTAAGCCAAAGACCCATAACTCTATTTCTCAAGCTTTGTATATGTTGCATATGGACTTGTTTGGTCATACCTCTATGAATAGCTTGAACTTTAAGAGATACTGCCTTGTTGTCACTGATGATTATAGTAGGTTTTCTTGGGTATTCTTTATGAAAACTAAGGATGAGACAAGTGAAATACTTAAGACCCTTATTGTTGAAGTAGAAAACCTAGTTGATAAGAAGGTTAAAGTAATCACATGTGACAGTGGGACTGAATTTAAGAATAGAGTGATGGATGACTTTTGCAGAGAAAAAGGTATTAAGAGGGAGTTTAGTGTAGCTAGAACCCCACAGCAAAATGGTGTAGCTGAGAGGAAGAATAGGACTCTTATAGAGACTGCTAGGACAATGTTAGCTGAATCTAAGCTACCAGTTTCATTTTGAGCTGAAGCAGTTAGCACTGCTTGTTATGTGTTGAATAGGGTTTTAGTTGTACAACCTCACAATAAGACTCCTTATGAGCTTCTTAGAGGTAGAACCCCTGCTTTAAGCTTCATGAGACCTTTTGGTTGTCATGTTACTATCCTTAATACCAAAGACCAACTAGGAAAGTTTAATGGGAAATCTGAGGAAGGTTTCTTCGTTGGTTATTCTCTGCACAGTAAGGCTTTTAGGGTGTACAATACAAGCACCAAGCAAGTAGAAGAAAATCTGCACATAGAATTTTTGGAGAATAAACCAAATGTTGCAGGTGTAGGTCCAGATTGGATCTTTGATATTGACAGTCTTTCAGATTCCATGAATTATGTGCCTGTTACAGGTACAAATACTAACAATGATGCAGGTTCAGAAGAGGAAGATGATGATTGCATTTTCATACCTGTCATGGAAGAAAGTTCTGTGAATGAGTCTTCTACAAAGCAAGATGATATTCCTTCATCAAGTGGTGTAGACAAAGAGAAAGATGCTGCTGAAACAAGTGGACAGAATGGTAAAGAAGCTGAAATTCCAACGACCAGTTCCAATGGAGTTAGCACTGCTCAACCTCAAGTTCCAACTGCTGAGCAAAATATTGATACTGCTGGACCAAGTCAACCTCATCTTGATACATGATGCGCGTGATGTGTCGTTGCGGTTTAGCAGTTTTAATGCCTAATCAAGTTTTAAATTTATATTTAGCCGACTTATCAATAACACACACACTTAACGAGCAGTGTACCCGGTCAGTATGAATATAATGGTAAGTAGAGTGTCGATCACTAAGAGTGGAACGTATTATCTAGTTATTCTAATCAGTATTTTAATATATTAAGTTAGCTATACAACCTAATCTAACGCAAGGGGGTTCAGCCTGAGAGACTGGCACGATTTGGTTGCAATTAAATAATAAACTAAACCAATAGGCACGAATCAGCAAGTAGCACACACGTACACAGATAAATACTCGAGACAATAAGAGGGCTGTCCTTATGATAAGTAGTTTGTCACTTGTTTTATTGCTAGTGTTATATGAAGTGTATAGTTCGATGCAACGCACCGAGATAAAGTCCTTTCTCGTTGGTTCTAATCTTATCGGCGAGTAAACCCTTAATGATTACTTATGACTATCCCGTTTATCTTTCTCCTACTTTTCTACAGACCATAGAATACATAGGCATCTAATAAACAGGTGAGGGCAGAGGCATGGCGACCCGATCAACGCTCAGCTAGCCACAGAGGTTATCAATGCACTAATAAAAGTCACCAATGACACTAACATATAAACTTTAATTGATGAGAAAGCAGTTTTAAGGGAGTGCAACCTTTCCGTTGTCACATTACACAAGCCACCAATCTTGATGAATTAAAGTTTACTAACACAATAAAACAAAACTACTTAATGAATTAAACATATGCAGCACCTTCTTACAGCTCTTGTATCTTTGATTTGGGTGTGTCTTGTGCTGCTACCTTGACTGAATTCGTCCTAGGTTTCTGGTCTTCGGTCTCGTATATAATATATGTCGTACGAAATTCGTCTGGTCTTGGGGTATTTATAGTTTCTGTCTGAGGGTGAGATGCGGCGCATCTTGTAAGTAGATGCGGCGCATGTACTTAACTTCGCGTGGGGTCCAAGATTATAATATTCAGGAATATTCGTACACCGCCAGAAGATGTGGCGTATCTTCATCTTTGGATGCGGCGCATGTCCTCTTGTATCTTGGATCGTATCTGGTGAGATATTGATAGTGATGCGGCGCATGTTATAGGTGAGATGCGGCGCATCTGGAGTAGAATAAGTTGGTTATTCTTCGTTGACCAAAGTTTCATATGCGGCGCATGGGATAAATCCATGCGGCGCATTCTTCAAAGTCAGGCAGTGGTCTTCATTCTCTTCATTCCAACAACCAATTCCAATCTTGATCATTTTACTCCGTTTTTAGTCCATAATCGCTAAGTTTCACCAAATGCTTGTTTTTACCTGAGAATTACAAAAGTAAACGATTAAGTATCAATCCTCATACATAATATAGTAAAACAAGTCAAATTAATAGGATAAATGATAGTAATAAATGTACTTATTTGAGTTCATCAATACACCAGTTGATACTGCTTCTCAAGCTGATGGTTTTGATTTTTTTGGAGATGGTCTGCAAACCATGCCTAGGAATCATCCACTTACCAATATCATAGGAGATGTACAATCTGGAGTCAAGACCAGAAGGCAAATTCAAGACACAGATCATCATGGATTTCTCAGTGTGGTTTATGAAGAGAAACATCATGAAGATGAGAATGAGTGTATGTTTGTATGTTTTCTATCTCAGATTGAACCCAAGAATGTGTTAAAGGCTTTAGATTCATCAAGTTGGGTTGAAGCTATGCAAGAAGAGCTACTTCAATTCAAGATTCAAAATGTTTGGGTTCTGGTTGATCTACCAAAGGGAATGAGAGTGAGTGGTACAAAGTGGGTATTCAGGAACAAGAAGGATGAGAGGGGCATTGTTATAAAGAACAAAACAAGATTGGTTGCTCAAGGCTATACTCAGGAGGAGGGTATAGATTATGAGGAAGTTTTTGCTCCAGTTGCCAGGATTGAAGCAATAAGATTATTTCTTGCTTATGCTTCATATATGGGGTTTATGGTCTATCAAATGGATGTGAAAAGTGCTTTTCTGTATGGTACAATTGATGAAGAGGTTTATGTTTCACAACCTCCAGGCTTTATAGATCAAGAGCATCCTGACAAGGTTTATAAGGTGGTGAAAGCTCTATATGAATTGCATCAGGCTCCAAGAGCTTGGTATGAAACTCTTGCTAAATATCTTCTGAAGAATGGGTTTCATAGAGGGAAATTTGATCAAACTCTTTTTATTAAAAAGGACAAGGGTGATATTCTACTAGTTCAAGTTTATGTAGATGACATCATTTTTGGTTCTACAAAGAAACAGATGTGTAAGGAGTTTGAAAGCTAATGAAAGACCAATTTCAGATGAGTTCTATGGGAGAGCTTACCTTCTTTCTAGGTCTTCAAGTGGTATCAGAGACAGGTTGCTCATGATATCTAGGATGTTACAAGGTTTTCTTTTGTGTCGAAGATGAGCAGATCTGAAGCAGGTTCGATGGTCCTTATAACAGTTTTGAGGTAATCGTATTTAATTAAAGTGGGTCGGTAAGCCAGTATTTGATTTGTATGGATCTGGTTGAACTTTGCATCAGTGGGCAATTATAATATTCATCTATCTCGTACTGTATTAATGGTGAATTGTCTTTTTGCTGTTGGTCCTTGTCGTTATTAATTAATTTGGATGGAAGTGATTGTTTACTCTTCAATTAATCTCGTACTATATGGCTTATGATTGGTCGAATATAATCGGTAGTGGGGCTGATTTAATGCTGAGATACTGTCACATCTGCTACAATTCAAAGTCAATGACTCTCGCTTCTTGTCGTTAATTAATTGGTGCATTTATTCAATGGGACACGCAAGTGGAAGTGAAGATGTATTATTTTTTTTATACCTCGTACTAATCAGTGAGGGTCAGATGCTACAATTAATGATGATGGGCTGTTGTGCTTTATGAGTATTGATTCGTATGTGGGACTGCGTTTGGTCAATGTCAGACGACATTGAATATTACGAGTGGTCGACTTATGTGCTTACTGATCTGATGGTTATTGCTCTACCAGTTTCAACTGCTGTGTTGAAAACTTAGTACTGCTCTTGATTTATACATAGCAGTTGGTACTGCTGGGATTAACAGTTAGTACTGCTTGGTATTTGGAGTTAGTACTGCTCGACAACAGTTAGTACTGCTAGCTTTGGAGGATGAACAGTTTATACTGCTGGTTGGTACTGCTAGAGCATGGGCTTCTCAAAGTGAGGGGAAGTATATCTATTTGGAACACATTGGTTCCATAGCACACACACAGGGGAAGAAACACACACAGTTTTGGATCTCGGACAGAACTGAATTTATTTCAGTTTATTCTTATTGTTTTATGGCTCGTTGTGAAGATATTTGGTGCAATGGCTTTTTAATCAATTATGTGACAAGTGTATCCTTGGTGTTCGTAGATCGCCGAAGTGAGGCAACGATACAGATGAGGAATACGAGTAGATCGCCGGCTGAGGCAACAGTTACATAAGAGAGGATGATGTTATTGCACTTAGATGTTTTTCACGGATTATTTGAAGAAGAAAAGTGAATATGGTTTATTTGATGTTTGTCACACCCCAAAAATGGCGCAGCAGAATGGCATTTACGGGGTATGACCTCATTGTCAAGAACACAAGGTGTCACAACAGAGAAACACTAAATGCATAACATACAATAGTTGATAGTCGCAATCTCCCACAAACGAGATAAGTACAAGGATCCAAAATAACATAAGTCTCAAGGTTAAACAACGTCACTAAGGAATATAAATGCAACTCCACGAGATATAACCCGGGAGGGTCTTGTCTTAAGTCTTGCTAAGCCAGCCAATACTCTACCTTCTAAGCAGCTTTAATAACACCTGAAAATGGTACTAGAAAACGTCAACATAATGTTGGTGAGCTCGTAGGTTTAAAAGTAAAACCGCTGAGCTGTGATAGCATAGTGTAGGACAAAAGTGAGCATGATAACCAATTATAAGCACATGTCGAAACCAAATAATGTCGCGCCAACTGAACCTGCCACGATGGTTGCACACATAAACAGTACACACAGAGGGGAGCTACCCCGATAGATCTATCAATTGTTTCGGCTCTCAAGAGAGTTAACAGTTGCGCATCAATGTACACACAGTCAAAACAATTTGTAGCACATAATCGTATCAACACACATAATGTCCAAAATCATGAAAATAGTATAATCACAGCATGAAAAACAGTTAAAATATCATTTGAGTACCATTTTCCCCCAAGGAAAACATAATGAAAAAGGGGCTACGAGAACTCACCTTGGTAAATAGCAGTCAGATAATACAATGGTTTCAGACAGTATTCAGCACCAACACGCGACCTAGATTAGTAAAGTTTGTTTTAGTTCACGAATCGAGTTTAAGAATTTATGAATTTTAGTTAAATCTGAAAGATTTAAGGAGTTTATGTTATTGTTGCTGGTGTGGCAGCATTTAAGTTTAAAACAGTTTTCTAAATCATTTGAAAGTATTGGCTCTTGGAAGTGCTTAAATGTACATCAGGACGAATAAGTCTCCAATTTGATGGTGACTGAAAGGCTATGTACGGAAGAAGTAATATCAAATATAAGACATTGACGGCATGTGGAAAACGTTATAGTCGGATGAGTATATATATATTTTTGTATATATAGTATTTATAAAAGAAATATTAAGTTTAGAATTTCTCATCATAAAATATTAGAAGGCTAAATATACACTTTTTAACAATAGACATTTCTTGTGCTACAATAGTTATAAGATTAAAGTTAAATAGTCGTTTCATAATCTAATTGGTCTGTATGAGCGTTGATAAAATACGTCAAGTTTTTATGTGATCGAATTAAAGAAAACGAGTTTAAATTCATAAGTCTAGTTTTTCACTTAGTTTTCGTAGTTGTTTAATGTATAAGAACTTTCTAATCGTATGTGTAGAGTAAAAATCAATTTGATTCTTTATGTAAAAATATCACGTCGCGTTTACTAAAATACGTTGCGTCGTTTAGATATAAATATATAGCGAGATTCTTGTGTTTCAATGAAGTGAAAGGAATTGATAATAAGTCGGGTTGTTTTTAAATTGTGAAAATATAAAGTGTGGAATAGTCGAGAATTATTACTTGGACGATCGTGACCCAACTTGTGTATAAAACAAATAGACAAAACTCTTGTGTTGTGGAGTGGGCTGTGGCCCGACATGTATATACTCTCAAAATGGACTGAAATCATCACCAAACATACTATTATTTTCTGAATTTGGGCTTGGCCTGATAAGGCATGGAAAGGAAAATGAACAAGGCCACAAGGGCAACACTGATGGGCTTCGGCCCATGTGTAAAAACTAAAATCAGAAACAAGAAAGAAAAGAATTCCAGTACACATTTTGGAACCAAAAACACAACACTATTGTTTACACACTCGACTGTAACAGCTTATGGAGAGAGCTTGACATTTATTTTCGACTTTGCGTACGAGCTACAATCAAAACACACCCGTGTGTGTTTTACAATTCGAGTCAAACAAGCACCCTTCGTGGGTGTTGTTTACCGAGACATAAAACACGACCATTTGAGTGGTTTTTCTCAATAACCACGGCATCCTTCGGGGTGGTGATCAAACCAAGACGAAAGGAAACGAGCCACTTTTCGTGGTGAGCTCGTGTGGCCTCTCGGCTCACCTACAACCCGAGATATACTCGACCCAAATTTTTTACTCAAATTAACACTTAAAGTTTCATTCGAACCACAATAACTAACACAACCCCGAGCATATTCACTGACCAAATTCGAACACGCTTGAATCGAAATAAACCAAGACCAAACACAACTTCAAACACATCACAAACCAAGATCGAACACTGGAGTATATATGACTCACAACCTAGTTCGAGTACGAGCACAATGCAAACATAACCAAGTTCAACACAAACCCAAGTGCGAGCAAAACCACAATCCGAACCGAATACTAGTACCAACACAAATATTAACACAACACATCAAGAGTTTAACGCCAGTACCTACTCTTACTATCAAACGACTTCGAGTATATTATGAACGCAAAAGAAAAACCAAGTATAAGCATAACACAGTCGACGACACTTCCAGTTTCGAGCCAAACAATTTCAGTTTTCAAGTTTTATTTCTACCACACCATAACATAAACATCACAACAGATCGAACGGTACCACAATCATCAATGTTCAACAGAACACACACAAAAAAAAACAAGAAAAATAACGAATCGAGTATTTAACAGTTTTTATCGAATGAAAATTTAATCGACATATCAAGAACATATTTATACTCGAATTAAAAGAATCAAAGAAAACTTAGAGTGCTTACAACAAAATGATTGATTAAACCAGAGATTAGAAGGAATCAAAGGAACCCAAGTCCGATCCAAACAAGCAATCCACACCCACTCTTGACCCAGAAATCGAGGATTTCAACTCTTGAAATTGTTTTTATTTTTATTTTTTTATAGTGATTCGACTGTTTGAAATTGATTCGAGTGTGGGTTGCCTGTGAACCGAGTGAGGTTTATAACGCATAAAAAGGAAAGTTTGACTCGTCCTTTATCGTTCTTTAGACGCTCCTAAGGAAAAAAAGGAAGCCATATCGTCATCTTCTTGGTGGGTTGCGTTGACCTTCAGATTCGACAAAAAGGATGGCAGTCGTCTCTTTTGGACAGAGGAAGAGGATAAAAATATGTCTTTGTTTTATTAATGGCGTCATCACTTGTTGGTTTCTGATCTGAGAATGGAGATAAGATGAATGACGTTGGAGAAGCAGGTGGGGTGGGGAAGGAGAGAAAATAAGGGGAGGGCGTGGTTTCTTTTATCTCTGTTTCTTTTCTTTTTTTTCTTTTTTTTTTTTGGTTTTTATATATATAATTGAATGTGAGTGGGTAGGGATATGTATTACAAGATAAGTATAAGACTTTTGTTTATAGGTGTGAATTAAATATGCCCCGTGTCCTGTTGAGTCCCCGGTGTAACTTGAGATTTTCGAGTCGTCGTGAGCACGAAAGATATAGTTCAGGAGTCGTTTTTATCAAACTGACCTCAAGTAAAATTTACTGACTCCGAAAATGAATTAAAAATTTGAACCATTACTAATCTGATGTCGGTACGCGTGTGGTATCGTCTTCTTAATTCACGTAGTTTAGTTACCAGTTATACGCAAGGGGAATATGTAACTTCTAAAATAAATCATTTTGAGTTTTAAATGTTATGTAACAACCTGAAAAATTCGCGGTTGCTACAGTCTACCCTCGTTAACAGAATTTTGTCCTCAAAATTCAGTTGACTAAGGGTCTGAGCTTGATCGGACAGTATTCACCCTTCGATTTGGTTGCATACAGGAAGGTAAGGGCGTGGGTGTCAATCCAAATAGTACCGGGTGCTACTTCCCAATTGGTACTGTCAATACTTCCTAACCTTTAGAAATCACACAAATGAAACCACATAATGATCACATAGTAAGGCAAGCTTTCCCGTCCTTGAGTAAAGCCGTCAAAAATCTTAGGCGTCTTTTCGGTAGTTTAAGTTGAGCCTCAACTGAAATCTTGCTTAACCCCACAACTCATCAAACAAGAACTGTCATGAGATTAAACTAAACCACAGTTTAAGCCCAGTAACAACTTGATTTCAGCTTAATCTCACAACTCATCAAACAAGAACTGTCATGAGATTAAACCTAATTTTATACTACGTAACAACTTGAATCTAACTTAACTTCACAACTCATCAAACAGGAACTGTCATGGAATTAAGTTAAATATCAAGTTGTAAGAAAAGAAACTCAACATTTTTGAAGGATTGGCTCTATTTTTGGATCACTTTCAAATAAACAACTAGTAGATAACCAAGGAGAATGTTCAACTAAGGAGGATGTGCATTCCTGTTTCTTCGTGTATGCCCTAAGTATATTTCTTAATGTCGGATAGTCTGCTCACCTTGACCATCAGTCTAGGAATGGTAGGTCGCACTCCACTCCAACTGTGTTCCTAATGCGTCCTATAGTGTCTACCAAAATCGCGATGTGAGTTGTCTGTCATGATTCGATATAATAGGTAAGGTACTCCTCACATATGTCGCTCAAATTGGATTCTCATTGGAATACTACGGAGGCATTAGCCAAACCAAAGGTCTTAACCTCAAAAACTCGAAATGCCCGTATATAGTTCTGAACGCGGTTTTAGGGTTGTCAGTCTTGTGCACTCTCAACTATTGATATTCGGGTTCGGAATCTTTCTTCGAGAAGTATCGCGTATCATGAAATTTGTGCCGCTCCAGGAGTTAAGTTTATGCGCATCTCAATTCTTAAAGGTCTTTACGAAGTACTCCAGGGAAGTCTTAAGCACGCGAGGTATCTTTGGGTTTCTGCTTGTCCTACTAGACGCAATGAAATAGGCGGTTTTGTAGCAGCTATCGAGTGATTAGACTTCATGAAATGCCTCGTCCATTCTTGAGCAAAATCATTTAAAAATTTTAAGCTAAGTAGCAACTTTAAACTAAATCTCACATCTCATCAAACAGGAACTGACATGAAATTAAGTTAAAAGTTGTTAAAAAGCTTCTTTTATTTATTTTTTTTATTTTATTTTTTATTTTTATTTTTGAAGAAAAGAAAAAAAATTTAGTTAAAGTTTGGGGTTGCTCAAAAATGAACGGGTGGCATTTCAGCACTCAAGGATCTTGTTACCAGGTGGTGAAGATTTGAACCATCTTATCGGTTTCTACTTTCTTGGTCATACACTATGTCAATCCCCTAACTAAGAGCTAGGACACTAAGCTTCACCTTTAACAGAGACATGAACTAAGTGGAAACAATCTATAATGGACATCGAAATCAAGCAGTATGATAGTCTAACATCCGTTTAAGGAGAACATACCCGTCATGAGGTTCGGGTCCTGGCGTCCTTCTTCAGCGTTCATCACGAATACCCGCCCACGAGCTGAGTTGCCATTGTTTCCAGTGTTTCCATTAGTCACTAAGGCCTGATTCTGGTTATTCTACACTTGACCCTGTGCCCTATTCAGCTTAGGACACGTGTTTCGGAAATGATCCAGACTCCCGCACTCATAACATGTCTTTGGGTAAATGACATTAATTGGAGTCGCCTGCATGGCTACTGTTCGACAACCCCTTGCAATGTGACCAGTCTGATTGCAGCTGAAACACACTAGGCAGGGTTTAGTCTCCAGGTGGTGGTAGTTACATTTAGCACACTTAGGGTGAGGACCTTCATATCCCTTACGGCCCGAGCTCGTTGCGACAAATCCTTTTCCCCATTTCGCCTTCTTATTTTCACCATTTGTACTTCCTTGTTTACTTGGCTCTCTCTCGGTTTTCCTCTTATCACCCCTCTTGGACAACGTCCCGTTCCTAACCATTTCATCTGTTAAGGTTGCAGATTTCAGTATTGCGCTCTGAAGGGTAGGGGGCTCAGTCGCTCTCACCATCCCGCGAATCTCAGGACCAGACCATAGATGTATCTCTCAATTCTCTTGGGTTCAGGAGTGACCATGTGAGGTACCAGTCTAGCAAGCTCATGGAATCGATCTGTATAAGCCGCGTGACCAGCACCTATCATCGCATGGTTGTAGAACTCTTGCTCTAGCTTCTACATCTCGTTGTTTGGGCAATACTCCTCCTTTAGTAATGCCTTAAGGTCATCCCAACTCATTCCCATGGCGGCTTCTCTTCCGCTGGCCTGGATTTGCGTGTTCCACCAGGTCAGAGCCTTTCCCGTGAACGAGCTTGCAGCGTACTTCACCCTCTGGTGAGCTGCACACTCGCTTATGTCCATTACTGCCTCCATTTTCTCAATCCATCTTGTGTACACCAACGCTCCTCCATTGCCATCAAAGTCCACTGGTTTGCATGCTGTAAACTCCTTGTATGAAAATCCCTTGCCACTATTGTTGTTGTTGCAATTATTGTTGTGGTCACTACCAATGCCATTGTCTGCATGGTCATTCCCGCTTCCGTTGTTTCCTAGATTACTGATGTGGTCGCCAACTTGGGTGACGATAGTGGGTAGCAATGCTTGTAGTCGCTCGGCGATCATGGCGGAAAGGCCAGGATTCACATTGTCGTTGCCGTTGTTCTCGGTGCCGCGACCACCTGCTCTACCTCCTCGCCCACCAGTCCTTTCACCCCTCGATGGTGGAATGACTCGGTTAACTCGAGTCAACCTTCTTAGAGGCATGATTCTTCAAAGTAGCGCATTGGTAGGCGTTAGATAGGAGATAGGTAGGGTAGGTCGGCATACGTGTCGTACCATTACACTCAACTTCCTATCTGACAATCCATGAATTTGATAAGTCCATGCCGCATCATGTTATCGTAAAAACGTTGGCCAGGCGTTTTTAGGATAGCACCATGCTGCATTTACTTATCATCATCACTTTGTGTCATACTATACGCATAATCGCACACGTAGTTCCTATAATGCAAACTATTTGAGGATTCTTAGGTTATAGTCTAGGTTAAACCACCTAATTCTCTATAACCAAGGCTCTGATGCCAATCTATCACACCCCAAAAATGACGCAGCGGAATGGCATTTACGGGGTATGACCTCATTGTCAAGAACACAAGGTGTCACAACAGAGAAACACTAAATGAATAACATACAATAGTTGATAGTCGCAATCTCCCACAAACGGGATAAGTACAAGGATCCAAAATA
The DNA here is from genome assembly GCA_021014915.2 of Artemisia tridentata subsp. tridentata. Classification (NCBI taxonomy): domain Eukaryota; kingdom Viridiplantae; phylum Streptophyta; class Magnoliopsida; order Asterales; family Asteraceae; genus Artemisia; species Artemisia tridentata. The sequence continues at coordinate 16,452,099 of CP139507.1, read as the reverse complement.
ACACAAGTCTCAAGGTTAAACAACGTCACTAAGGAATATAAATGCAACTCCACGAGATATAACCCGGGAGGGTCTTGTCTTAAGTCTTGCTAAGCCAGTCAATACTCTACCTTCTAAGCAGCTTCAATAACACCTGAAAATGGTACTAGAAAACGTCAACATAATGTTGGTGAGCTCGTAGGTTTAAAAGTAAAACCGCTGAGCTGTGATAGCATAGTGTAGGACAAAAGTGAGCATGATAACCAATTATAAGCACATGTCGAAACCAAATAATGCCGCGCCAACTGAACCTGCCACGATGGTTGCACAATGGTTGCACACATAAACAGTACACACAGAGGGGAGCTACCCCGATAGATCTATCAATTGTTTCGGCTCTCAAGAGAGTTAACAGTTGCGCATCAATGTACACACAGTCAAAACAATTTGTAGCACATAATCGTATCAACACACATAATGTCCAAAATCATGAAAATAGTATAATCACAGCATGAAAAACAGTTAAAATATCATTTGAGTACCATTTTCCCCCAAGGAAAACATAATGAAAAAGGGGCTACGAGAACTCACCTTGGTAAATAGCAGTCAGATAATACAATGGTTTCAGACAGTATTCAGCACCAACACGCGACCTAGATTAGTAAAGTTTGTTTTAGTTCACGAATCGAGTTTAAGAATTTATGAATTTTAGTTAAATCTGAAAGATTTAAGGAGTTTATGTTATTGTTGCTGGTGTGGCAGCATTTAAGTTTAAAACAGTTTTCTAAATCATTTGAAAGTATTGGCTCTTGGAAGTGCTTAAATGTACATCAGGACGAATAAGTCTCCAATTTGACGATGACTGAAAGGCTATGTACGGAAGAAGTAATATCAAATATAAGACGTTGACGGCATGTGGAAAACGTTATAGTCGGATGAGTATATATATGTTTTTGTATATATAGTATTTATAAAAGAAATATTAAGTTTAGAATTTCTCATCATAAAATATTAGAAGGCTAAATATACACTTTTTAATAATAGACATTTCTTGTGCTACAATAGTTATAAGATTGACGTTAAATAATCGTTTCATAATCTAATTGGTCTGTATGAGCGTTGATAAAATACGTCAAGTTTTTATGTGATCGAATTAAAGAAAACGAGTTTAAATTCATAAGTCTAGTTTTTCACTTAGTTTTCGTAGTTGTTAAATGTATAAGAACTTTCTAATCGTATGTGTAGAGTAAAAATCAATTTGATTCTTTATGTAAAAATATCACGTCGCGTTTACTAAAATACGTTGCGTCGTTTAGATATAAATATATAGCGAGATTCTTGTGTTTCAATGAAGTGAAAGGAATTGATAATAAGTCGGGTTGTTTTTAAATTGTGAAAATATAAAGTGTGGAATAGTCGAGAATTATTACTTGGACGATCGTGACCCAACTTGTGTATAAAACGAATATACAAAACTCTTGTGTTGTGGAGTGGGCTGTGGCCCGACATGTATATACTCTCAAAATGGACTGAAATCACCACCAAACATACTATTATTTTCTGAATTTGGGCTTGGCCTGATAAGGCATGGAAAGGAAAATGAACAAGGCCACAAGGGCAACACTGATGGGCTTCGGCCCACGTGTAAAAACTAAAATCAGTAACAAGAAAGAAAAGAATTCCAGTACACATTTTGGAACCAAAAACACAACACTATTGTTTACACACTCGACTGTAACAGCTTATGGAGAGAACTTGACATTTATTTTCGACTTTGCGTACGAGCTACAATCAAAACACACCCGTGTGTGTTTTACAATTCGAGTGAAACAAGCACCCTTCGTGGGTGTTGTTTACCGAGACATAAAACACGACCATTTGAGTGGTTTTTCTCAATAACCACGGCACCTTCGGGGTGGTGATCGAGCCAAGAGGAAAGGAAACGAGCCACTTTTCGTGGTGAGCTCGTGTGGCCTCTCGGCTCACCTACAAACCGAGATATACTCAACCCAAATTTTTTACTCAAATCAACACTGATGTGCTGCGTGTGTCGTTGCGGTTTAGCAGTTTTAATGCCTACTCAAGTTTTAAATTTATATTTAGCCGACTTATCAATAACACACACACCTAACGAGCAGTGTACCCGGTCAGTATGAATATAATGGTAAGTAGAGTGTCGATCACTAAGAGTGGAACGTATTACCTAGTTATTCTAATCAGTATTTTAATATATTAAGTTAGCTATACAACCTATTCTAACGCAAGGGGGTTCAGCCTGAGAGACTGGCACGATTTGGTTGCAATTAAATAATAAACTAAACCAATAGGCACGAATCAGCAAGTAGCACACACGTACACAGATAAATACTTGAGACAATAAGAGGGCTGTCCTTATGATAAGTAGTTTGTCACTTGTTTTATTGCTAGTGTTATATGAAGTGTATAGTTCGATGCAACGCACCGAGATTAAGTCCTTTCTCGTTGGTTCTAATCTTATCGGCGAGTAAACCCTTAATGATTACTTATGACTATCCCGTTTATCTTTCTCCTACTTTTCTACAGACCATAGAATGCATAGGCGATCTAATAAACAGGCGAGGGCAGAGGCATGGCGACCCGATCAACGCTCAGCTAGCCACAGAGGTTATCAATGCACTAATAAAAGTCACCAATGACATCAACATATAAACTTTAATTAATGAGAAAGCAGTTTTAAGGGAGTGCAATCTTTCTGTTGTCACATTACACAAGCCACCAATCTTGATGAATCCCAACCTTTCCCGAAGTCAATGACACATGCTCGAAGCATATCCTCTAAGGTTTGGATTGTCCTTTCACTTTGTCCATCAGTTTGTGGATGATAGGCGGTGCTCATATCCAGACGGGTACCGAGAGCTTTCTGTAGAGATTGCCAAAACCCTGAGGTAAAACGGCTGTCTCTGTCCGAGATGATGGAAATTGGGACTCCATGTCAGATTATGATCTCTTTAATGTATAGCTGAGCAAGTGTATCCATCTCCTCAGTTTCTTTGATAGGTAGGAAATGAGCTGATTTGGTCAAGCGGTCGACGATAACCCAGATTGTGTCTAAACCGGTCGACGTTCTTGGTAACTTGGTAATAAAATCCATGGTGATTATTTCCCATTTCCAAACTGGTAACTCAGGTTGTACAAGCAATCCTGATGGTTTCTGGCTTTCTGCCTTGACTCTCGAACAAGTCAAACATTTTCCAACATACGTTGCTATGTCAGCTTTCATGTTTGGCCACCAGTAGAGTTGTTTAAGATCTTGATACATCTTATTGGATCCGGGATGGATGGAATACTTGGACTTGTGAGACTCATGCATAATGAGATCTCGAATACCTCCATAAAGGGGAATCCAACATCTATTCTTGAAACATAACATCTGATGCGCGTGATGTGTCGTTGCGGTTTAGCAGTTTTAATGCCTACTCAAGTTTTAAATTTATATTTAGCCGACTTATCAATAACACACACACTTAACGAGCAGTGTACCCGGTCAGTATGAAGATAATGGTAAGTAGAGTGTCGATCACTAAGAGTGGAACGTATAATCTCGTTAATCTAATCAGTATTTTAATATCCTAATGCAAGGGGGTTTCAGCCTGAGAGACTGGCACAGTTTTGTTTGCAATTAAATAGTAAAATAAACAATAGGCACGAATCAGCAAGTAGCACACACGTACACAGATAGATACTTGAGACAATAAGAGGGCTGTCCTTATGATTAAGTAGATTGTCACTTGTTTTATTGATAGCTTTATATGAAGTGTATGTAATTAACCCTTTCTCGTTGGTCCTGTTCTTATCGGCGAGTAAACCCTTAATGATTACTTATGTCTAAAAGTCATTCCTAAGTGATCAATTTAGAAACAACCGTGGGAGCCACATCTTGTCCCGCAGTCAAATGCCCGCAAGCCACTAATAAACACAGAGGTTATCAATGCACTAATAAGTAGTAACCAAAGACATCAACATATAAACTTTAATTAATGAGAAAGCAGTTTTAAGGGAGTGCAATCTTTCCGTTGCCACATTACACAAGCCACCAATCTTGATGAATTAAAGTTTGCTAAAACAATAAAACAAAACTACTTAATGAATTAAATACATGCAGCACCTTCTTACAGCTCTTGTATCTTCGATTTGGGTGTGTCTTGTGCTGCCTCCTTGACTGAATTCGTCCTCTTGTTCTGCTGTCCGAACTTCGGTGTTAGGGTTTCGAACTCTTTTATCTCGTCTGGTCTACGGGGTATTTATAGTTTGTGTCTGAGGGAAGATGCGGCGCATCTACTAAGTAGATGCGGCGTATGTACGTAACTTCGCGTGGGGTCCAAGATTATAATATTCAAGAATATTCGTACACCGCCAGAAGATGCGGCGTAACTCCATGATTAGATGCGGCGCATGTCCTCTTGTATCTTGGATCGTATCTGGTGACATCTTGATAGAGATGCGGCGCATGTTGATAGTGAGATGCGGCGCATCTGGAGCAGATTAGTCTTGATCTTCTTCATTTCAGTAGACTCTTCACTTTATGCACGTTTTGCTCCATTATTAGTCCAAAATCGCCAAGTTTCACCAAATGCTTGTTTTTACCTGAGAATTACAAAAGTAAACGATTAAGTATCAATCCTCATACATAATAGAGTAAAACAAGTCAAATTAATAGGATAAATGATAGTAATAAAATGTACTTATTTGAGTTCATCAACATCCCATCGGCTCTTTGTACAAATCCGCTCTCACTTTCCGGCATGCCATCGATCTTTTCGTGGGGTCGGTTCTCTTCCTGAAGAGCTTCTGATTGGGCTATGAGGATTTGGGATGGAAGTGGTGAATATATTGTCATTCCTAAGGATTGAACTCTAAGAGGTTTGATCCTTTCTTTCCTGCTCAACGCGTCGGCCACGAAATTCGCCTTACCGGGGTGGTAGCGAATTTAACAATCGTAATCGTTGAGTAGTTCCAACCAACGACGCTGTCTCATGTTTAGTTCCTTCTGATCTAGTATGTGTTGTAGACTCTTGTGATCGGTGAAAACCGTGCACTTTGTACCGTATAGGTAATGTCTCCATATTTTAAGTGCGAATACCACTGCTCCTAGTTCTAAATCATGAGTGGTATAGTTTTCCTCATTTTTCTTGAGCTGTCGAGAAGCATAAGCTATGACTTTGTTTCTTTGCATTAGCACTGCACCTAAAACGTGATGAGATGCGTCACAATACACTACAAAGTCGTCGCTTCCATCCGGTAGTGCTAAAATTGGTGCTTCACAGAGCTTTTGCTTGAGAAGCTGGAATGCTGACTCTTGCTTCTCTCCCCAGATGTGCTTCTGGGTGAGTTCTGTCAAAGGTTTTGCGATTTTGGAAAAGCCTTCTATAAACCTTCGATAATAACCAGCGAGTCCTAGGAATTGACGGATTTCAGTGGGAGTGGTGGGCGAAGCCCAGCCTTTGACTGCTTCGATCTTAGCGGGGTCTACGTGGATTCCTTGACTATTGATGATGTGACCTAGGAATTGAACGGTGTGAATCCAAAAGTCACATTTGGAAAATTTTGCATACAGTTTCTCCTGCTTGAGTAATCCCAAAATGGTTCTCAAGTGTTCTGCATGTTCTTTTTCATTACGTGAGTAGATTAGGATATCGTCAATGAATACGATCACGAATTTGTCCAAGTATGGCTTGCATACTCGGTTCATTAGATCCATGAACACGGCTGGTGCGTTGGTAAGACCAAATGGCATTACTCGAAATTCGTAATGCCCGTACCGCGTACGAAAGGCTGTTTTGGGTATGTCTTCTTCTCTAACTCTTAATTGATGGTATCCTTACCTCAGATCAATTTTTGAGTAAACACTCGATCCTTGTAGTTGGTCAAATAGATCGTCAATCCGTGGTAATGGGTATCGATTTTTCACTGCGAGTTTGTTCAACTCCCTATAATCTATACACATTCGGAACATTCCCTCTTTCTTTTTGACAAACAAGACTGGTGCTCCCCAAGGTGATGAACTTGGCTGGATAAATCCTTTATCTGACAGTTCCTTCAGTTGCTCGGATAATTCTTTCATTTCGGAAGGGGCTAACCGATAAGGGGCCTTTGCAACGGGTGCTGCTCCAGGCACTAGTTCAATCTGGAACTCCACTTGTCGGACCGGCGGAAGGCCTGGCAAGTCTTCAGGAAATACTTCTGCATATTCCCTTAAAACGGGCACTTCCTCCAGTTGTTTCTTCTTTTCCTTTGGTTCACCTTCCGTTACTTGAACCAGGAAGGCGTGGCATCCCTTATTTATGTGTTTTACCGTTTTTATGTACGAGATGATGTTGAGTTTGGTCTTATAATGGTCGCAATAGACAATGAGGGTTTCATTGTCGAGGGGATGTGGATGACTTTTTCATCGCAAATGATTATGGCACGGTGTTTGGATAACCAATCCATGCCCACAATTGCGTCAAAGCTTCCAAGTTGGATAGGCATAAGGTCAATCGGGAAGGTTTTGCCTTGGAGGCTTAGGGTACAATTTTCAAGTAGGGTGTTAGTGCTTAGCAATTTTCCATCAGCTATTTCAATTTCGTACGAGGTATCCAATACTACGGGAGCAATATTAAGTAATAAAGCAAACGAAGTAGACACAAAGCTCCTATCAGCTCTAGAATCAAATAATATCTTAGCACTATGTTGATTCAGTAAGAAGGTACCCGTAGTGACGTTGGAGTTTTGCGGCGCGTTTCCATCCCCAAGTATGTAAGCTCTTCCGCGAGAAACATTGTTGGTGTTCTTTGGGCAATTACTCTTGTAGTGTCCCATTTCGCCGCAACCGTGGCACTTCACAGCTACTGGTTGCGCATTCGCTCCAGTGTCCCTGCAGTCTTTAGTTACATGGCCTATCCTTCGGCAGTTGCCGCAGACTGCTGTACAAGGCCCGGTGTGATGCATTCTACACCTGTTGCACTGGGGTTTTGTTCCAATATACACCTTTCCTTCAGCAGGTGTAGCCACATAAGCCCTGGCGGCTTCTTGACGACGGTTTTGTTGGTGGTGTCGGTCATTGCGGCTCTGCTGATGATCTCTGTTGCGGTTGTTCCGGTCATTGCTGTGGTAATTCCGGTGGTTACTGTAGTGACTGTTGTTGTTCCTGCTGTTGTTGCCATAGTTGTTGTTCCCACGATTATCGTAACCTCTCTTGTGTTCATTGGTCATGGCGTTGGTGCCTCTTTTAATCACTCGATCCAGTAATCGCTTAGCAAGCGTGATAGCGCCTTCAACTGACTTCGGTTCGGCTACGATGACGTCCTCTTCAATACTTGGGGGCAGACCTTCCACATAGCGCTCTAGTGTCTTTTCCAAGTCAGGCACCATAGATGGGCACAAAAGAGACAACTCTCGGAATTTTTGGTTGTATGTCCTCAGATCATTATTTTTCACCACTAACTGATGGAACTCCTCTTCTAGTTTTCTGACTTCGGTCCGAGGACAGTACTGCTTCAACATCTTATTCTTTAGCTCAGACCAAGAGATCTGAAATGCAGCTTCAGTACCCATGGTCTTGACAATGGCATTCCACCAGGATAGGGCTTCTCCCCTTAGAACTCCGGTGGCAAAAGTGACTTTGTTGTATTCTGCACAGTTGCTTCTCATGAATACTGTTTCCATGCACTCGAACCACTGTGCCAACTCGGTCACTCCTTCCACACCCTTGAAGATGGTTGGCTGACAATTCATGAAACCTTTGTAGGTACATTTACGCATCGTAGATTCCTCGCCTTCAACTGTTGTCCCTGTATTCTCATTTGAACGAGCTGCGGCGTCGGCCTCTCGTGCTGCCGCGATGCCCTCGCTAATCATTCTCTGAACATCCTCTGAGGTCAGAGATGCGGCTCGATTGGCAGTTCCGCGTCTAGAATACATCATTTCCTATAAATGCCACAATAATATAGATTTTATAGTTTGCGTGGAGTAACTGAGGAATAAATTTCACGAACTTTTCTCTACATGCGTAAATTCTATTTTTAACTTTCTATTTTTCATATGTCCAGATTTGTCAATGTTCGCTATGCTTAAAGATTCATGACATTAACAAGTAATCATCACGACATAACTGCATATAGCCACAATACATACAAACAACCATAATACATGAGTCAACATAATTATATAGTACATCACAACCAACCGCATTACATTAATAACTTGATTAGTTTAGTTACATAACAAAACCGTACAAGAATCTTTATTAATGATTACACATGGCAGGCTAAGATGCCTTACACTATACAAAGATGCTAACTATCTCTAATGACTAGGTCCGCCTGCACGTCTCGTGAGCTCGGAAATCTGCTCCTGGAGTCTGCGTATCTCAGCCTGATGCTCAGCCTGTATCTCTCCTACCATGCTCTCTAATGTGTTGGCCCTGCGCTGTGCAAGATGAGCCGTCCAAGCTAGGTCCTGTCCCTCTCTCCTCAGGGATATTGCATAGAAGCGGGTATCAGCGATATCTGATCGCATCTGTGTCAAACTCTACTGTATGGCTGCTCTGTTGGAAGCGAGCCTATGCAATGTATCACTAATCGTCCCCAGAGGATCCAACGGTACATGGTCAATCATGCGAAGGAGTGAGTCAATCTGCTCCTCATGACTCTCTAAGTGTGTCACAACTGTGGATGGCGTGAGAGTGTCGGTAACTACTGCCCTGAAATCCTCTCTAACATCAGGAATCGGAGCTGGGGGTGTAAATCCAGGAGGATAAGGTAGTGAGGGTGAGGACGGGTGTGTCTGATCTAAGATGTGGGGTCGACTCAAGGAAGGAATATCCCTTACAGGATTAGGGTCCTGCTGGCAAAGTGGTAGTGGGTATGTCTGGGTATGTGTATCAAGTAGATGGTCAGGGAGTAAAGATGGTGTAGCATGATAAAACTCTAATGGGGTATCATCGGCAGGGAGCCATTGCTGACTCTCCAGGTACAAGTCGTCAGGGGGTGGTATGTAGAAAGGGGAATAAGTATCGTAGACAAAGTGTGGTGGTAACATGGGTGCTGGCATAGCTAGCACAGGAGGGTTCTCGAGTACAGGTGCGGCGGCAACTCCACCCTCAAGGGGCACCATCCTGACGGGTAAAGCTTCGGGTGCTATGGCTCCAGGGAGTATGGGTGACGTGACTGATGCTAGGGATCCTTCGGAGTCAGAATCCGACGACACACTAAAGTGCGAAATAAATGACATGATGCTGGCATAAACAATGATTATTGTAACTAGGTAAGTATGCATAATAATTGTTAAACGCGTAGACTTGCATAAAGTAGTTCTATTAACTAATGTACTGAGCGTGGTAGCAAGCGGGCAAGGAGGGCGTAAAATGACATGGTGTAAAATTTATTTCTTCGTGGTGTAGTTATAGTTTTAATGTTTGAAAACATTTGGTTCTCTATAACTATAGGCTCTGATACCAATCTGTAACACCCCCAAATTTTTAATTATAGCAGCGGAAGACAAATTGGGGTATTACCGAGAGGATCGAAGTCATAATTACAGAATAAAATATTACAAGAAACATTTTAAAACATCGTAGGTCCAAATCCAAATTTAGTTACAATCGTACATATCAGAGTGCTAGAAAATCCTTAAAGGATGTAATGTTTTACCTGAATTTAACACTTTATTTTACACCATAGTTTAAAGATAGTAGGATGCCTGCTCCTTGCCTCGATCGCTCCGCTAGTTTCCTGAGATACATGCTTAAAAGTCAACAAAATGTTGAGTGAAATCATGGAGTTTAGAGTTAAATAATCAGTTCGATTCACAAGTAGGATTGCATCGGGAATGCAATCAGTTTAAAAGTTGATATTGCAGTATATATACTGCCCTAAGTCTCATGACACACAAACGTTAACAAAGTACCGTATAAACGGAGGTGTTCATCAAGTTAATGACGAAAGTTTTTGCCCTCGAGTAATAGGTGATTTGCCAATTCCTATTTTTCTCAAATATAATGCATCGCGACTAATACGACTAGCAATTAGCATTCCGTCAAAGTATTAGTGGGATAGGTCGTCAGCCTCTAATAGATCTATTCATTATATTCGCGTTCACATACTAGTGATTAATGGCTCATGATAAAGGGTCTTATGGCAACATGGTAACTTAGGCATATATCAAGTCAGGTAGCATACAGAAAAATACTTGTGATCTGTTTATAGCATGTATCCCCCTCACGAGGTTTTAAAAAAAATATAGAAGCTTTAAAAGTGAGGCCATGACTCACCTTAAGTGTTCCTGGTGATGGTAGAAATAACTTTGAGTTAATTTATGCTAACAACTTCAATACAAGACCTGATAAATATAATTGTCTGAGAATCTAACTAAATACTAGTGGTGAATGTATGAGTGTTATGAAATGTTAACTCGAAATGTTTCTAATGTCACTAAGTATCGAAAATTAAATAATATGCAAACAGAATGTGTAAAAATGCACATGAAAGAAAGGTGTGGTGCAAAAAGGGAAAAATAAAATAAGGATGTCAAGTTATAACAGTTGGTCCTTGTTCTTTCCAGAGTTTACACTTTTTACCCTAACGGTGCTTGCGTTACGTCGTTAGTCCTTCGTCAAGTCCAAAGTTCAAATATAGTCCAAAACTGTCCCATATGTACATATAATGCTTGGAGTTAACTCATTGGTCAATTCAAGTCTTGCACAAACTATTTTCACAGCTTCAGTCCGCATGTTTCATAGTTTGGCAGTTTTAGTCCTTTTGGTTAAGTCGCGTTACATTTTTAGTCCAAAAATGACAAAAAGTAAGGAAAAATGTAGCGATTATTACTAGTGCTTATTTAAATGATTTTTAACTTATCTCAACTGATCGTTAGGCTGTTTGCTTATTTTTACTCGCATTGGGCTTTTAACGTGTTCTACAAGTGGCCCGTTAAGAATTCTAGAGGCGAGGGTGTGTAAACCGTTTTGGGCTTGGGTTTAGGTTATTTTTAGGGATAATTACTAAAATAGCCCGATTGCCCAAGTGCTAAGCCTATCCGTCCCGATCTCAAAAAATTCTCCCCTTAGCCCAGGGCAACTCGTATAATCACGTATTGTACGGTAGTGTATTTTGGGCAACTTTTATTTGTTGGGCAACCGTATACTTTACAGATGGTTTTTTGGTCATTTCAAAAATTTTACACTATTCACTGCTTTCATTATTGTTCATACCGTATTCGAAAATAAAAATTTAAAAACAAACAGCATCTCCTCTATATGCTTCTTCCCTCCATCTCGTTTCACAGTCACGGTAAAAAAAAAAAAACACGGTTTATGTTCGCGCTTGTTTATCTTGTTACACTATTATTTCAATCTCCAATCTACTACCATTGTTTTCCCTGATTGTCACCTGAAAACAGAGTAACTGTTTATTGAACAGTGTTCCAATAAAATCATTTAACACCATCGATTGTTTGTTTGATTCGAAAAAATGTGGTATAATATGGTATGTACAGCGTATTACGAATCTTTATTACATTTGTTTTGTATCGTTATTGATTTTTGTTTATCTGGTATAATATAGTGTTGTTTGTTTGTTTATGCTTTTATGTGGATTATGATTTGATTTTTGTTTTGGGTTGTATTTGATAAGCCACGATTTTGGGTTGTATCTGATACGCCATGCCTGATTCAAATAAGGTCATAAGCAAAACACCCTCTTCTTATGGTCCAATACTAAGTGGTTGTTGTTAAGTTGTAATCATCTGAACTGTTTATGATAATGTTCACGCTGGCTGTATACATGTCTTCAAACTTATTTTGTTATGAACTGTATGTTCTGAGTTAACATATTTTTTCATTTTAGGACTATGAAGCTAAACTAATCATTAGTAGCAAACTCAACTACTTTTGGTTGATAAATCAGAAATTAGACGCAAAATGACAAAACTTGTTTAGGAGTACCTGCTTTGGAAAATGGTTGGATTTGTTATACTTTGAACATGAAACACACCTCATTGACTATATGGTACGGAAACAAAGAAGAGTGGACGACTCTCATTATGATATGCCCTTTATCTATTACCTAGATGGACATACTCTGCATTTTGGTCTTCCTGAGTTTTGTCTAATGACGGGGTTGCGGTTTGGAAGTGTGAGCTTTGAGTTATACACTTCTGGTGCTCTCAAATTTCGTGATAGGGTGTTTCCTGACAAGCGAGGTTTGATTGTAACCAACTTAGACCTTATTGGTGTCATCGAGGATGAAGAGCAGTTTCGCAAGCTATGTGATGAAGACGCAATACGGATATCTCTTTTGTTAGTCTTAGAGGTGATCTTTATGGGTCGTTTATTGACATCCCAAGTTGATGACACATTGATGAGGTTGGTTGAAAACCTAGAAGCTTGGAATGCATTTCCGTGGGGTGAACATATTTGGACCCATTTATATGACCAACTTCATAATGTAATGGATAAGCACACGGATAACCACCTTTTAGTATTGAAGAAAAACCCAAAATATGTTCCGACCTATACTCTGTCTGGATTTGTATTTGCTCTCCAGGTTTGTATTTCTTTTTATTAATAATATATTTTTCAGCCGAACATTTTGATGGACTGATTGATATGTTTGTGTTTTACAATTTGTTTAGATTTAGATACTCGAGTCTTTTGAAAGATCTGAACGTTGGTGGAGTAAAGACCCTGATGTGATTCCAAGAGCTATTGCATGGTCTATGAAGTCACCATTCAAAAGAAGCGACCGTTCCTACCTTTTTTCAGAGGTCACTATTTTTTTCTATTTGTATTTACGTAAAATAAATTGTTGAATCCCTGTTGAGCAATGATCTTTTTTTTTCTTGAATTGAAACAAAATTAATCACTACGCCGAATATAATGAATAATCTTAAGGAGAACAATGAACACACATAGGTAGGAGCCTGTTATTTTTGTACTATCCCTTATGCTTCTTCCTAAGTTGCAGAACCAAATCGTGTATGGCATCCTGTCTCTCTTCCGGAGTATACATTTCTCTTTCCTCCTCCCGAGTTTGCATTGTCTTTTTCTTTCCAACTTGTAGGATCGAGGCCTTGATTGATCTTTGAGCCAATAAAAATCTCTGTATGACAAACTTATATTTATGCGGAAACTAAATATAAGAATGTGAAGAAGACAATGACTAATGAACTATGATCCTCTTTGGATCTTTTATTTACTTTTGTATTCGATTACCAAAACATATATGTAACTCTAAGCCGTATGTTTATTTTATAGGCAAGAAACCCTAATACGACTTCTATGATAACGTGTGTAGACATAAACACAAATCTCTTCCTAGAATAACTGTAACTAACATACTAAAAATAAGCAACGACCAGCAGCAATAAACACTGCCAGCAGGAACACCTCAAAGCTACCAGCAGGATTGCACTTGAGCAGCAGCAAGATTAAGTAACCAGAAGCAACATCTTTAAAGCAAACATTTCCAGCAGCAACCTCTATATAACAGCAGCAACATAATATAATCATCTCCAATTAAGCTGGTTACCATGTAATTCTCTTGATCTTGACTGCTACTATGACAATGTGTACATCAAATCACTTAAGTTTCATACTATTCTCATCACTTCCAAGTGTGTTAACTCCTGTGAGAGGTGAATCGTTGAAAATTAATGGATTTGATGTCTCTTTACCAATAGCCATCACTACTGGAGTAGCCAATGTTTTTGTGTGTAAGACCATGGTACATTGATAACCATATGATTTTTAGTAAATCATCAACTATAAACGGATTTGACTTGTCTTTACCTGTAGCCGTTTGCTCAGGACTAGCCAATTCTTGGTTACAGCAGAACCTTGGTGAATTGAGTACCAAATATGGTTTTCAAACTGCCTTTACCACAAGCCATATGCATGTGGGCTAGCCAATTCTTAGGAAACCCAAAAGGGTAAAATCCATGGTGAATTGAACACCATTTCAACTCTCAGTTCTTAAACATGGGTGAGTTGAAGTACCCTAATAGTTTTGAGCAAACTATCACAGCTATAAACGGATTTGAGGATCACACCAGAGCCGTACCCTCATGGTGAGCCAACTTTTCCTTGTCTGCTAGACATGGTAAGTTGAATACCATTTGTTGTGTGGTTCAAGAACCAACACTGTACCTGCAAGTGGTGCCCTCAAAACAAACAAGTTTGCAAAATAAAACTAAATACGATTTTTTTTTTTAAATTTTTATTTATTTATTTAATTATTTTTGAGTACTGAAAGAAAGAAAAGAAAATTATACAACAACAACAAGAAAATAAGCCTCCCCTTAGGCTTATACCAAAATCAAACAGATCAACCTTTGGTAGTGGCAATTTGATTTTTGATAAATCTAACCAATTGTTCAGCTGTGGTCATATCATTCCCAACAGCCATTTTGCTGACCTTCAACTTACTTTTAAGCATTCTTTCCATCAGCTCTACAGACAAAGGATACTGAACATCCACAAACATACATAACACCTTATTAGAGATGGTTTCAAGGACATGAACATTAGAAGGAGAATACAACCTCCAACTATGAACTCTCCAAGACTGTTGATTAGACCAAACACTACAAGAACCTCCTCCCACTTGAGAATCCATTAAAACTTTCAAATCACCCCAAAGGTGAAGACCAAACCCAGAAGGCTTATTAGATTCATAATACTGTTCCACCATTCGATACAAGTTAATCAAATCTTTTTTGGTCACCAAATGCAGAATCTCCCGAAGAAAGATGAACCGTTTGGTTTTTCCATCCAGTGTGAACAACATATTGACTTCCCCTCCAGGTATAGTCACAACTCTCCAATGAGCAATATGTTAGGAATATGAATATTCAGCTGAAGACTCGGTCACCCCGAGTAATTATTAGTACATCATAGCTCATAGGATTATCAGTAATATTATTAGTAGCGTAGTTAGTATTATTAATATTGTGGAGTGGGTCGGGTCTTTACCCTCTGTCAGCTCACTCTACAGCCCGCTAGGGGCATAATATGTAGTAAGTATAAAATACCCCTTCCCTAGCAAGGGAAGGGTTGGAACTCTCATTACTTTCAAGCTAATACACATAGTGTTTCTCTCACTAGAAGTTCCCACTTTCTCTCTCTAAGTTATCTTCCATTCGATCCAAATCTAAGCCTCAAACAAGTGTTTCTTGCATTGTGAATACCCTACAATTGGTATCAAGAGCCATGGTTAGGTCCATGAGAGTTGGTATTCACGGATTTGTGTAGTTTTTGAGGTTTTTTGGTTCGATTTGAAAAGTTACTAATATTTCATTTTGTGCTTTGTTTAGTGATTAGAAGTTGTTATACTTTGTACTTTCTAGCTTAGGAATAGTATAAGAGTAGTATTTAGTGCTTGGATTCACAGATTTAAGGTTTGTGTGGTGTTTTTTGGGTGATTCGAGTGTTTTTCTTTCAAGTGTTCTTGGATGCGGTTTGTGTATTTTGGACGTTCTTGAACACGGTTTGTGTCACATCGGGTACGCGGTTTGTCCTATTACTAGTTTAGGCAAAAGGACAAACAGCATTGAAAGTGACGTGTTTGGAAGTTTGTGCCAACGCGGTTTGTCTCTAAGGTGCGTACGCGGTTTGTGTCAACGCGGTTTGTCTCTGCAGCGTGAACTCGGTTTGTGTCAACGCGGTTTGTATCTCCAGCGTGAACTCGGTTTGTGTCTACGCGGTTTGTATAAGCAGCGTGAACTCGGTTTGTGTCAACGCGGTTTGTATCTCCAGCGTGAACTCGGTTTGTGTCTACGCGGTTTGTCCCTCCAGCGTGTACTCGGTTTGTCTCTGCAGTGTGTACTCGGTTTGTATCAACGCGGTTTGTCTCTGCAGCGTGAACTCGGTTTGTGTCTACGCGGTTTGTCTAGGCGGTTTGTATCCACAGAGGTGCTATTTTTACGTCAAAACTTCAAACGGCCATAACTTTTGAACCGTAACTCCGTTTTCAGCGAAACACCTGTCAAAACGACCGTGAGACCGAGGAGAAGGACACGTGAGGAGAAGGACACGTTGAATTAATTTATTCATTCAACCCAACTTTCGAAGCCTGAAATCGCTCCAGAATGAAGTTATTGAGTTTCTAAGTTTTCAGACCAAAATTTCGCTGTAACAACTTGCATCAACCAAACCAAATCACAACTTAACAATAGTGCAACAATCCAACAGTCATCATAACACATATCAAGCATCATTCCACGGTTTATTCTTGATTTTGTAAAACCCCGCGAAAGAATCTATTTCTCGGTTTAAATCATAGAATTGTAAAATCCCGTGCACGTTAATATCATGTCAAATACTTCAGATTCTGCTATATCAGAGATACTCAGATTGTACAACATGATTGACAAACAAAAGATTCCCAAAGATGTTCGACAGATAAACGTGTTTGACTATGTTGGTGCCAATAGAGACTTTGTGTGCCCGAATTCTCAAGAGAAAGAGCTTCATCAGCCACAGACAAACGTTGTTGAGTCAGATACTGCTAGGAACAACGTGCAACATGAGAAACACAACGACGCGTCGGCTGAACTTAATGGGGTATCTTCTGTCATTAATAATGATAATGTGTTGCATGAACAAAAGATTTTCGACAAAGTACAACAGACAAACGTTTTTGAATCAGATATTGCTAATATGGGAAATAGCGATGTTTTCCCATATGAACAATATGTGAATCACAACGAAGCGCCTGTTGTACCTAGTTGTGCATATTCTGTTCTAAATGATGATTATGTGCTGCATGAGAACACTGTAGTTGTCCCTGATGATAACTTGATCACTAGACTAAACATTTATAAAGAACAAGTGGCTATGTACGAACAGCGTGCTAAGTTTGAGCTTAATGAACGTGAGCAGAAATTAGAAGGTCAAATGAGTACACTTATTAAAGAGTCTAGAGTAAGAGAAGAAACATTAAAATTAGAGTTGAGTTCTTTGAAAAGTCAGCTAGAACAGTCTGTCAAACAGAAACAGGAAGTTCAAAAGTGTATAACTATACTTAAGCTAGAATTCAAACAAAAAGAAACAACACTGTTAAATGATTTCTCTAGACTCAAGACGTTAAAAAATAAGCTTGAAGATAAGTTGTACACACAAGACCAAACCAGACAGACTGCCCAAATGATGTATAAGCACAGAAAGTTAAGTGACAAGCATAATGAAAGCAATGTAGGTAGATCTAAATTAGCTATTCATGAGATTGCTAAGATAGCCCAACCTGCATTAAATGATTCCAATGTGATGTTTATGCCTAATCATGACCCGCCTGAGCTTCTCTACACTAAAGAGGAGGAGGAGATGAGTGAGAGAACAAAGGAAAGAATGAATGAGAAAATGAGGGATCCCGAGTGCATAGTCAGACGAATAATAATCAAGCCCCATGACTATAGTGAGGAAAATCATCTGACTGTGTTTGCTCCTCAAAAGAAGTTAACACCTGAACAGATATTCTGGAAACAAGATAATGAAAAACTTAAGGAAGAAAAACTTAAGGCCAACACCCCTCTCATTAGAAAAGTTGCTTCCATAACGGTGTATCCTCCCAATACACCTAGGAATTTGGTGCCTTTGTCTCTTCCCACTGAATGCAAAACCTTTATTAGCTTATATGTGCTTTGGCAACTGTTTGCTGATTTTGATAAAACATGTAAGAAGAGAATCACACCAACCGGCATTACTAAGGGGAAAGGTGTTTTGAACATGCAAAAAGGTGTTACTTAACTGAGGTCATGTCATTCTTTAAACTACTAAAAGAACACTTTGAAGGGCTGCAAACTGCCCTCAAAACAGAAATAAAAGAAATGAAAGTAGTGTTTAAAGTCATGGAAAATGAGGTGAATGAATATGCAATAGAACTTAAGAGTCGTGAGATTGAAAGAAAAAACATACTCATTACTAATGACAACTTGATTGCTAAATGTATTGCACAAGATGTATTTTACACTGCTACTGATTCTGCATTGTCTGCTTGTCAATTTAATGAGTATGCTATTGCGTTAAATGTCACCCAGAATCGTGTTGTTGAGCTTGAGGGGGAGAATTTGAAATTGCTTGAAAAAATTCAAAATGATGACCATGATAACATGGTTAAACGTTTTTCAAAACTTGAAGTTGATTATCTGAATTTGCAACTCAAACATCAACACTTAGAAGAAAAATGCAAAATATCAAATGTCAAGACATCCTTGGATGCTCCTGAGTTTGATACATATTTTGAATTAAGCAAACGTGATGAAAAAATTCAAGCTCACACAAACACGATTCGACTGTTGAGGGCCCATATTGCCCAATTGAAATCCAACAAGTGTGATGTGTATGGCACCAATAAACCTTCGTCTTCAGATTCTTAGAATTTTCAATATCAAAACACCATAAATAAGTTGCATCATGAAAATGAGTGTTATCGAGAAGAAAATTCTAAGGTCAAACAACATTTCAAAGAGTTATATGATTCTATAAAAGTTACAAGAAGCAATCACAATGATCAAATAACCTCTTTGACAAATGAAATTGAGAATCTTAAGGCTCAGGTGAAAGGTAAAATGCCATGCACCACTTGTAATTGTGATGCACCAAAGGCTGCTGCTTGTAAAATGTATGATGTTGATGTGGGGCCTATTCCATTTCCCATGAAAAACAACAGACCTGTCCATCAAATGTATCTCTGTCACCTTAGGGATGGACTTGACACTCTTCGTGAAGTTGTGGAAGAGGACATAATAGGAAAACCACTCGATAAGGCAGTTGGTTATGCCTGCGTCCTCACAAAAAGGATCCAGGAACAGTTAGAATATGCCATTGGCACGGGTCCTAAGTTTCACAACCAAAGAGATAGAATAGTTGCATCATCATCCACAATTAAGAACAAGCATGTAACCTTTGAGGTATCCTTGGAAACTTCAGATCCCAACACATCAAAACATGTTCAGCAACTAGAAGTGAAAAAGACTAAGATTCCCATCAGTCTTTCTACAGGAGTTAATAGTGACACTAAAGCTAGCGAGTCAAAACCTAGGAGAAACATAAAGAATTCTAGGATTTCACCAGCTAAAAGTGTTCCTAAAAGGAAAGTAGAAGACCACATGAGAAACAACAAGTCAGATTTGAACAAAAGGAATCATAATTCGAATCCAAATTCACTTTGCAAAACATGTAATGAATGCATAATTTCGTGTAATCATGATAAATGTGTTAAGATATTTCTGAAGTCGTCCAACAAACCCCCAGTTAGGAAAGTTTGGAGAGCTAGACAAATTAAGCAATCTTGGAAACCCACAGGGAAAATGTTTACCAATGTGGGCTTTCAGTGGAAGCCCACGGGCCGAACATTCACACTAGGGGAACATTGCCCTTTAACAAGGATTACAATTCCTAGAGTAGTGCCTGTTAAGGAATGGAAGCCTACTGGTAGAGTTATCCCTTTATATACGCAATGTCCCTTAACTAGGACCATTGCATCTACTAGTGTTGCCCCTATTGTTAAAACCAAGGAACCTATGGTTTCAGCATCCCCAAAGATTGTTTGCACTAACCAACTGGAACCCAACCTTAATTGGGGATCCGGCTCTCCAAATTCTCTTCTTTCGTCTGTTTTCAAATGCAGGTCGTACGGATCGTCCTTTGACATTTGGACACAGGCTGCTGACAACATATGAGGGGAATCATGGACGTCTGTTTAAATCAGTTCAAGCCTCGTTCTTCAATCAACTATGACGTTTGAACAATGCAGTTCAAGCCTCGGGTCTCAATGTTTTCATAATGACGTCTGTACAAGTCAGTGCAGGCCTCGCTCTTCAACATAATGACGTCTGTTCAAATCAGTTCAGGCCTCGTTCTTCAATGACTATGACGTTTGAACAATGCAGTTCAAGCCTCGGGTCTCAATGTTTTCATAATGGCATCTGCTGACATCTCTTCAGGCCCCGTTCATCAAAGAAAAGAAAGGCGTACACTTGAGTGCGCTTTATCTTCGGAAGAAGAGGAATCTTCTTATTTATGACCATTCTCATCAAGCTTCATGTTCTTCAAATGCTCATTCAGTCACCAAAGGGGATAAACGTACATTGGAGTATATTCTTATTCACCTGCTCTATCAAAAATGGCAGTTGGTCGTCATATGCAATTTTTGAGGGGGAGAAGGGTGAATAAACTACATGGTGATTGAGATTAGCGAAATGGTCATACGTATATTCTTTGTTTCTGACTAGTCTCATCAATAAGCTTCATACTTGCTCCATGCCCGTTCAGACATCAGGTGGATCTACTTCCATCAGATTGGGCGTTTATTCACTCAATCAAAATTGGCATCCTCGTATGCAATCTTTGAGGGGGAGAAGTGTGAATAGGTGGATCAACCTCATATGCACTTGTTCAATCAAAGATGGCATCCTCGTATGCAATCTTTGAGGGGGAGAAGTGTGAACAAGTGATTCGATGTACACTTGGTTGTTGGTTCACTCACTTGTTGGGCATCAAATGGTGACTACGGAGTTGAACAGGTATCACATATTTGGGGTTAAAGTTGACTTTCTCAAAGGTGTGATCTTACTCTATCTTGAAGTCGGGGTTGGTTGGATGCATGACCTTCAATGATAACTTGCTAGTGCTTAAGATTTAAGTTGAAGACTTAGGTTATCTAGTTACCAGCAGTCGGGGTAACTATCACTTAAAGGAGTTACTCAGTGTCACACGCCGATGACGTTGTGGATAATCGTAAGAGGTGTTAATGTCTCATACCTTGGTTGGGTATTGAGTACTTAGAGATTTGCTTGGAGCACTAATTCTCTACACCGTTCTTCCAACATTAGTGCAAGCGTAAGTCACAAGAATGGGGAATTCTATCTTTAGGTTCAAAGTTGGTATATCGGGATTGCTCCATCAGTTATCACTTCAAATAGCCTACTTAAGGGTTGATAAAGATAGTCAGAGATGGTTTCGGCAGTGGTTAATTCTCACTTGATCTACTTGAGCCTAATTTGTTCTTCTCACAAGATTTCAAGAATATGTTGGTAAAATGTGTTGTTGATTCTGAGGTATCAAAACCAACAAGGGGGAATGAGACATACTCTGAATGCACAATGAGTACACATGATGAGCTTTATACTTCTTCTCAATTGAAGACTATTCCGGGAAGACAAATGTCATAACCGCAGGGAAAATCAGTGTTCTAACTCGTTCCTTCAGGTGTATCATTCCAACTACGTGGGGGAAGAGAATGTCAGTTTCTAATGATAAAAGAGGTACACAATTGTATGATGGTTCCTATGGTTAGTCGGTATCCTACTGAAGGAAATGTGTACATCCAGTACTCAGTAGCCGTTATGGTACTGTCATGGTGTTATCATGTCGACTACATACGGGATAAATTGCTTACACTCGGGACTTAGCTGAATTTGGTGTAACAGTTCTCATCTGCAATGTCCTGAAAGGAGATAAGGGGATTTTCGGGTCTTAATTGATCTTGATGATGCTTTGTCGACTTCATTAATGGGATTGAGTGTGTACTTCGGGTTTTTGGACTTCATATATCGAGACTGATTGCATCACTTCAACTACTTGGGGGAAGTGGTCTCTGGATACTCTTGGCATGCATTTCTTCAGACTTCAGCGGGAAGAAATGTGAGAAGGTTAATTTAAGTGTGAGATGATTCATTGCTTATTTATGTGATGGTCCCCTGATCGGAGAATCTCGATGGTTATTCTTAAAAGGAGCAGCAATACTTAATGGGGTTTGATACGATTTTCGCTGTACACATACCGTTCGTAAGCTTGAAAGAGAGCTTTGAATCTGCTCAAAAGGAAGATTGTCGGTTTGGGGGGAAGCTATCAAAGCTTCACATTGAGAAGGCTCAAGCTAAGATGATTATTTTGGAGCCTTGAAAGCTTTGGTGGTGAAAGTTTAGGAGATGTTGACTACAGATTTCTACCACATGCTGAACGTATCCTCATTTTGGTATTCATGTCATCATCCTCTTAAGCTGAGTAACATTTTCTTGTACATATCATATACCATACTGTAAATAGAAAATTATAGATCCAGAAAATTGTAAATAGATACTTAGAAAACCTGCTTAGTGTCAATTCAGAAACGTAAAACCAGAAAATCCATAAAAATTAAAAAATTAGAAAAGACCAAAAATAGTTTCACCTAGGCATGTCTTCTGTTTATCGATAACATTTACGGACTTAGAAATGTCATTCAATAATGACACGGGTCTTTAAATGAAGCTCGAGCAGAAGTTAAAATGGATGGTTAAAACATGTCTAAATGGCTTGCTATTACTTTAGATAGCAACCCGCGCTTCATATTGGGGAAAGCACGTAGCCAAAAAGACGGCTGTTCCTCCAACTGGGTGATGTTCACCTGGGCATGGATTACTTCATATCCATGTTTCCTGATTTGATGTACGTTTCAGTGCATCATTTCTTGTAAAAGAAGAGAAATCTTCTTAGTATAACAAATAGTTTTCATTCTATGATTCTTCTGAAAATTATTTGTGAGACACTTGGTGAATATGTGTTGTATGAAATTTTTTTATACTTGGATTATGCATAAAATTTGTCACTCAATCAACGACTACAAAACCTCACGACAGTTCTTGTTTGATGAGTTGTGGGGTTAAGCGTGATTTTAGTTGAGGTTCAACTAGAGTACGGGTCATTGATTGAGGGGGAGAGTGAATTCAAATTTTATATCATCAAACGGATTTATTGGTTAAATCATACTTGTTAGAAATGGTTTTGTAGTTAATGGGGAATTAGTTGAAGAGGATCTTGCTTAAATATATCAAATGACCAAGTGTGTTAGTTGCTAGAAAGTTTAGGACATTATGTGCAATTTGCTTATAGTTTCCTAGCTTTATGTATCTAAAAGGTTCATTTGTGTTACTTTGGAATCCTCGTATAATCCCCAAAATACTTTAAGACTCAAAACCTAAAAGAAGTTAGAAAACCAGTTGTGTTTGATGTTTTTGAATACTCCACTGGCATTTGTATGATCTAAATGAATGAGTTTCAAATGTTGTTTGTCTCTGCTGCTCAATGGTTGTTGATATTGTGCATATGTTCTCAGGAATCGCTTAGGTAGATTGCTATTATGTTAGAATCATGTTCCTAAGATCCTGAATTGAATATTGAAATCCGTGTGAATTGCCATGTTCATGATTGCTATTTGCTCTTCATGCTAGATAGTGGTTTGACGTAGTTCCTGATTATGGTTTGATTATAAGATGAACTTGGTTTTATAATGTGGCAAGCTGCTGAAGGGTAGCTATTAAGGAATAGTGTATCTGTATGCATGTATATCTGTGTTGATATTCTTATGCAGATTCCATAGCCAAAATGAATGTGCCAGTTCCCATTCTAACCATTTAATCAGACGTTCAAATTCTATTGATTGGCTCGGAATTCACCACGACAACAACATCGGCAGCAACAACAACAACAACAACACCTTCACCTCCACCACCATCATTTCAACAAAGAAGTACTTACTCAGATCTCGCCAAGTGGGGATCGACAATACTTGAGAAGATTTTTTGGTGGATGGATAATCGATGTTGACCACTGACTCACTCAGAAAAGTGGGTGATTACATCATTTGACCAAAAAGGTCAAAATCATTTGTGTCATAATAATCAATTTGTGCAAAATTAGCAGTGAATCTCCCTCTTAGATTAAGGGGGAGCATAGTATGTTTCATCATCAGAATACATTAAATTGGACACATTTTCTCCCACATTTTTCTAACTTATTTAAATCAATTGGGATCACAAATCTCAAATGGTTTGAAATTTTTGATCGGGGGAGAGAATGTGATTTAAATATGAAATCTGATAAAATGTGATGATTTGGTCTTAAACGCAAGCTCTTCCATATGTGCTAAAATCTTTCTTATATCGATGCACATATTGAGGGGGAGCAAATGGTTTTAACAAAACAAAGGATTTGGCATCTCTCGTGAGAAAGGCTCAGACTTCACCAATGAATTGACGAAACTTGAATTGCCATCAATCGAAAGGATACGTCTTGGCCGGGTAATAATTTCAAGCTGGTCTAACCAGTGATGTAAGCATGTCTCGAAAAAGATGTATCTGAGTAGAGTGTACCATTTCGAGAAACTTTCTGTGGACTTGACCAGGCCGGGTAATAATTTCAAGCTAGTCTAACTAGTGATGTAAGCGTGTCTCGAATCGGTCATGTTCACTGAAAGTTGATCAATTCAAAAAGTGCGAGCTCTACCTAACATGTGCAAATTTATAAAACAATCATCCGAGCACATGTTGAGGGGGAGCATTTGAAAAATATAAAACTCTCAAGTGTTTGCAAAAATGTGTTTCGAAATCATGAACACTTTGAGAGATTTTTCAAAGATTTGGTTCGGCAATTGTGGAAGAAAACCAAAGACCGACCATTGTATTTCATATAATGGAGTTATAAGGATGGTAAGGTTAGGTACAAGTTCCCACGATCCCGCCAGAGCCGGAGGGATCTACCTAGGGACAATCCACTAGTTAGTGTAGAAGTCCTTAGGTATGATTAAAAAGGAGAAAAGTGAATGAGGGAATAGTGCCGACTGAGATGGAGCTAACTCTGGAACAAACCCAACAAGGTGTTAGTTATGAAGTCTCGGTAAGCACTGAAGGGGTTGAAGAATGAAAAAGAATTGTAAAGATAAAGGGTGAAAAGAAATAGCCCTCCTTACAACTTAGGCAGAAACCGGGTCAATACATATGCTGTCAGAATCACTTAGTTGATTGCTGGAATTGAAGACAAAGTATCATGGACCCAGTGATACGCTGCACAACCCTCCCTAGCCACTCAAGGTCCCTCAAAGGATTCTTGTTTCAATTGTCACGGAGTTCAATACATTTCTATCGTCTCTCTCACTCCGAGTTAGATGATATTGAAAAGGTGGCAGTCCTCTCCAGCCTCCGCTCACTAAATCAAATCGCACTATCGAGTCTAGAGCCACGAGATGCATAATAAGATCTTATAGGGACAACGAATTATTTTTACACTGGTTGTTCAACATTAAGGACACCAGTTGTAAACTCATGAGTCCTACGCAGATCTTAGCAATCTGCCAGAACATTTATGAGAGAATTTACTAATGTAATTCTCAATGATTGAATGGAAATTCCTGCCAGGGTCAACATCAAGCAGCCCTGAAAGCAGGTCACTTCGGTAATTCCTCGTGGATTACGCTTAGTGGTCGCGGCGGTTTCAACCGATCTACAGTCGTGGAGTGATCTCCAGCGACTCACCTAATCGTTGATTTACTACGGTAAAATCTTAAAAAGCCCTCTGTGGGTTTTCGATTAGGAACGGTCTTGGTAAGGATTAGAGAGAGTTTTCACACTATGCTGTTGACTATCTCGAAGTCCAAACTTGTAAGTACCGGTCGAATTATTGCTAACTGTCGTATGCAGGGACTTCTGGCGATTGTTGCTGTGGAATGCTGTAGCTGGTTGCTGTTGTAGCTGGTTGCAGAAAAGATGCCAATTCATCACCACATGCTCACACCACATCATCATCAAAGAAGTCATGATCACTCTAAAAGACCTTCAACACAGCTTCTGCTAACTCTGATGCTGAAGATCATGACACCATATCGTGTGAGCATGTCGGCTCTAAGTTTATTTCATCACATGGAGTCGTACTACTGAAAGATGACTTGGAGACTCAAGTGGGATGATACTTTCAAAGATTACTCAAAAGTTCATCCAAGACAAAAGAGAAGTCATCTTCTGATCACAGATGTTTGCACAACAATCTATGACATTGAAGATTCAATGATTACGAGCTATGATGTCAAGATCCAAGGAAGAAGTGCTGAAATTCAGAACATTACTTCTGGGGTGACCTCCCTTAGGGGGAGATTGTTAGGAATATGAATATTCAGCTGAAGACTCGGTCACCCCGAGTAATTATTAGTACATCATAGCTCATAGGATTATCAGTAATATTATTAGTAGCGTAGTTAGTATTATTAATATTGTGGAGTGGGTCGGGTCTTTACCCTCTGTCAGCTCACTCTACAGCCCGCTAGGGGCATAATATGTAGTAAGTATAAATACCCCTTCCCTAGCAAGGGAAGGGTTGGAACTCTCATTACTTTCAAGCTAATAGACATAGTGTTTCTCTCACTAGAAGTTCCCACTTTCTCTCTCTAAGTTATCTTCCATTCGATCCAAATCTAAGCCTCAAACAAGTGTTTCTTGCATTGTGAATACCCTACACAATAGGACCACACAAAAGAGAAGAATCATCTTTATATTCACTCTCTGAAGCCACCTGAATAAACTCCTCATCATCCATTTCTGCAATAGATTCAGCAGAATGCTTCTTAGCATGACTCTTCTTTTTGGTGCTGGGAGTAGAAGAGGATGACTGAAACTGAGCAGTTTTAGCAGTTTCAGGAGCAGCGGAAGCTTGGTGATCAGCAGGAATAGAAAACTTTTTTGGTGAGAGTGAGGAAGTATCAAGGACAGAGACATCACGAGAAAAGTCAGCAGAATCAGTGACTTTAATTCTCTCGGAAGAAGGTTCTTCCAATGAAGATGAAGGCTTGGCTGGAAAACCTTTCATGATCCTGTCATAGTACATTTCTAGGTCTTCATCTGACATATTCCTCACCTGAGCCATAGTCCACCCAGAAGAACAAAATTGAATACTCTAATTCTTGACAACTTGTCTCTTAAGATTTCTCATTTGTGCATATGTAAGAGGTTTATTCCTTTTATCCTTGGCTTTGAGTTCTGCAAGAGCCCTTCCCCTTTGCTTTGTGAATGCAACCATTTTGGCAGGAAAATCATCATCTGAGATATCAATGCCCAAAATATCCTTGGCCAAGTTAGGATTGGCAGCCACTTGAGAAGAAAGATGCATCCACTCTGCTTCAGAATAATGTAAAGAAGCAGCAACCAACTCTTTTTGTCTTTCTGGAGGCAAAGTGGTTGTAAAAGGTCTATCAGTCCTTGCTAAATCTGCAGCAAGATCTGCAGCATGAAGCTGCTTAGCCATGGCTTCCCCTATCATGTAATCTTCATGGTTTTTAAGCAACCTTTCTTGCTCAGCCCTTTCTTTATCAGAGACCAAACCCCCAAGTTCATCCAGCATTGCAGAAGTAGGATCAGATACAGCAGGTGATGAACTCAAATAAGTACATTTTATTATCATCATTTATCCTATTTATTTGACTTGTTTTATTATATTATGTATGAGAATCGATACGTTAATGTTTACTTTTGTAATTCTCAGGTTAAAACAAGGCATTTGGTAAAACTTGGCGATTTTGGACATAAAATGGAGCAAAATGATAAAGATTGGAAAAGACTGCTGAAAGACCATTGCCTGACTTTGAAGAATGCGCCGCATCTTATTTTATCATGCGCCGCATATTAAACTTTGGTCAATGATGAAGAACCAAGTCATTCTACTCCAGATACGCCGCATTACATTTCATACATACGGCGTATAATTATCAAGATATCACCAGTTACGATCCAAGATACATGCGCCGCATACAAAGAAGAAGATACGCCGCATCTGAAGACGGTGTACGAATATTCCTGAATATATTAATCTTGGACCCCACGCGAAGTTAAGTCGATGCGCCGCATCTACTTATTCAATGCGCCGCATCGATCCTCAGATAGAAACTATAAATACCACAAAGGTCAGACGATTTTGTATGTAGAAAAAGACCCAACCACAGCCGATTTCAGACGACCAAGCAGCACAAGACACACCCAAAACAAAGATAATAGAGCAGTAAGAAGGTCCTGCATGTATTTAATTCATTAAGTAGTTTTGTTTTATTGTAATAGTACACTTTAATTCATCAGGATTGGTGTTGGTGTAATGTGGCAACGGAAAGATTGCACTACCCTTAAATCTACTTTCCCATCAATTAAAGTTTATATGTTGATGTCTTTGGTAACTTTTATTAGTGCATTGATAACCTCTGTTGCTAGTTGAGCATTGATCGGGTCGTCATGCCTCTTTCCTCGCCTATTTATTTCATCCCCTATGCATTCTATCGTCTGTAGAAAAGTAGGAAGATACCTAAATAGGATAGTCATAAGTAATCATTAAGGGTTTACTTGCCGATAAGATTAGAGCCAACGAGAAAGGACTTAATCTCGGTGCGTTGCATCGAACTATACACTTCATATAAAACTAGCAATAAAACAAGTGACAAGCTACTTAACTATCAGGACAGGTCTTCTTATTGTCTCGTGTATCTATCTGTGTACGTGTGTGCTAGTCGCTGATTCGTGCTCATTAGTTTAGTTTATTATTTAATCTTAACCAAAACCGTGCCAGTCTCTCAGGCTGAACCCCCTTGCATTAGATTAGGTTGTATAGCTAACTTAGGATATTAAAATACTGATTAGAATAACTAGATAATACGTTCCACTCTTAGTGATCGACACTCTACTTACCATTATATTCATACTGACCGGGTACACTGCTCGTTAAGTGTGTGTGTTATTGATAAGTCGGCTAAATATAAATTTAAAACTTGAGTAGGCATTAAAACTGCTAAACCGCAACGACACATCACGCGCATCAAGTTTTTGGCGCCGTTGTCGGGGAGTGAATTGTTATTATCTGTTAATTTGATTAGTATTTTAATTAGGTTTTTAATTTTAATTTTAGATTCTAACCACTAACCCTGTTGTATATTAGATAGATTGCATTGTATTATTTGCATATTTTCTATTTTGTGTGTTTTTGTTTTCTTTAATTTTTGTGTGTTTTTATTTTTATTTGTTTTTATTTTTTGTTTTTATTATTCTGCTATCATTGTACTGTGCTGATTCAAACGATACGGCGCATCTGTTTTCACAGATACGGCGTATTGCGTTTAATTTTCTAAAATACAACGCGTTTAATAAATTCGAGTACGACGCATCTTTTCCCCAAGATACGGCGTATTCTGTTTTTAATTAGAAATTTTTCTAAACCTTAACGCCATACGGCGCATCTGTTTTAACAGATACGGCGTATTTTATATTTAAATTAAAAACAGATTTTTCGAATTAATTAAACAGATACGACGCATCGATTTCTGTCGATACGGCGTATCTACTGAAATCAAAAATCTTGTATTTTGAAACGTAACGAAAATACGGCGTATTAACTTTTGTTAATACAACGCATTTAATTTTTATAAATATTAACGATTTTTGATAATTTAATTTGATACGGCGCATTCTTATTCATACGCGGCGTATCTATTTTCTGAATAAAAGTCTGATTTAAATTTAACGTACTAAGATACGGCGTATCCATCTTTCTGGATACGGCGCATCGTCTGCAGACATCAGCAACTTTTATTTTTCTTATTCCCGAACGGAAAGTATTCTAACTTACCCTTACACTAGGAAGTTTTTACTTTGAAATCTACCTGTTTTTAATTTTCAGGAACAATGTTCGATATTTTCCCCAACTGGTTCGGAAGATCCAAAAGAAACCTTACCATGGAAGAGTTTGCACAACTAATAGCTCAAACAAATGAAAAAGAACATCATGAAGAAAGAAACTTTATTAATGAATTCAAAGGTAGTCATGAGCTGTTGCTAAAGGAACAAAACAACATGATCAATGGATTGGCAATTGAAGTGCACCAATTGTCAACAGTGCTTAACAAGGTTCTTTTGGTAAAACACGATTTGAAAGGGATTACAACTAGAGGCGGAAAGTCAACCTTTCAAATCGGAGAGACACTCGAGGATAACAGCACTATTAAAATTTCCCCTGAATCTATATCACCTGAGCAAGAGCAACCGAAAGAGACTTATCCAGAACCTGTTATAAGAGAATAACCTTCTGTCAAACTTAATCAATCAACACTACCTTTTCCACATAGGGTAAGGAAGGAGAAAGAAGATGCCTATCAAAGGAAGTTCCTGGAAAATCTCAAGCAGCTGCAGCTAAGCATACCATTTATGGAAGCCCTAGTGCAAATGCCGAAATATGCTAAATACCTAAAAAGCTTGCTTACAAACAAGGCAAAACTTGAAGAGGCTTGCACCGTGACAATGGGGGAAAGAAGCTCAGCAGCCTTGCTCGACAAACTTCCATCTAAGGAAAAAGATCCAGGGAGCTTCACTATTCCTTGTCAAATTAAAAATTTACATATTGAAAATGCTTCAGCAGACCTAGGAGCTAGTATAAGTCTTATGCCCTCTTCTATGTATGAAAAATTAGGCCTTGGTGAACCAAAACCTACTAGGATGTGCTTAGAGCTAGCTGATAGGTCCATACAATACCCATTAGGAATAGCTAAAAATATATTAATAAAGGTTGATAAATTTGAATTACCTATTGACTTTGTCATCCTCGATATGCCCGAAAATTCTAGAACTCCTATAATATTAGGACGACCATTTTTAACCACTGCTAGGGCCATGATTGATGTTTTTAATAAAAAGATAACTCTTACCATAGGAGAAGATGAGGTCGAATTTAATATGGAACAATCTATGAGTAAAACTAATTCTGAAGATGATGAATGCTATAATATCGATGTTTCTGATGACACGATTAATCAATTTACTCAGAAATTGTTAAAAGATAATTTGGTTGATTCTTTTCTGCTTAAAAATTTAGAAGACACAATCGCTATAGAAGATCAAGTTAATGATAATACTATTGATATGGATTTCGCTGTTGATTCTGCTGTTTGTAACGCGATACAGCGCATCAGAAATACAGATACGGCGCACTTATCTGATAACAGCAGCGACATACTTAAAGAACAAGTTTATTCCGCTAGTGCTAAGGAAATTAATGATGTTAAACCTGTACTTAAGGATCTCCCTTCTACTTTGGAATATGCTTATTTAAATGGGAACACTAATTCACCAGTTATTATTGCATCTGACTTAACACCAAAAGAAAAAGAATCCCTTCTGCAGGTACTCTATAAATGAAGAGGAGCATTAGCATGGAATATGTCTGATATTAAGGGAATTAGCCCGTCATTCTGTACACACAAAATCCTTATGGAAGATGAATTCAAACCAACTATCCAACCCCAAAGGCGTTTGAATCCTAAAGTCCAAGACGTGGTGAAAAATGAAATTGTGAAATTACTTGACTCAGGACTCATCTACCCAATTTCCGACAGCTCATGGGTCAGTCCTATCCACGTTGTACCTAAAAAGGGAGGAATGACGGTAGTACTCAATGACGACAATGAGCTAATCCCCTCAAGAACTGTTACTGGATGGAGAGTTTGCATCGTCTACCGCAAACTCAACGATGCTACGCGAAAAGATCACTTCCCTCTTCCATTTATTGATCAAATGTTAGAAAGACTATCAGGATATGCTTATTATTGTTTTTTAGATGGTTTTTCAGGTTTCTTCCAAATACCCATTGCCCCCGAGGATCAAGAGAAGACGACTTTCACCTGCCCATATGGAACCTTCGCCTATAGGAGAATGCCGTTCGGACTATGCAACGCCCCTGCTACTTTCCAACGTTGCATGACAGCTATCTTTCATGATATGGTAGAAGACTTTATGGAAGTCTTCATGGACGACTTCTCGGTGTTCGGTAACTCATTTAGTGATTGTCTCTTTAAACTTGATAAAATGCTTGCTAGGTGTGAAGAAACTAACCTTGTTCTTAATTGGGAAAAATGTCATTTTATGGTTAGAGAGGGAATTGTGATAGGACATAAGATTTCTGGGAGGGGTATAGAAGTTGACAAGGCTAAAATTGATGTGATTGCCAAACTACCTTACCCCACTAATGTAAAAGGTGTTAGAAGTTTTTTAGGGCATGCTGGATTGTATCGTAGGTTCATAAAGGATTTTTCAATGATATCTAGGCCTATGACACAATTATTGCTAAAAGATGCGAAGTTTGATTTTTCTGAAGATTGCAAAAAGGCGTTTAATATACTTAAAGAAAAATTAACTACTGCACCTATTATAATTTCGCCAGATTGGAATTTGCCTTTTGAACTAATGTGTGATGCTAGTGATTATGTTGTTGGAGCTGTACTTGGCCAAAAGATAGATAAGAAATTTAAGCCAATTTATTATGCTAGCAAAACATTAAATAACGCGCAAGAACATTACACCACCACGGAAAAAGAACTTTTAGCAGTAGTTTTTGCATTCGATAAATTTAGGTCCTATCTCATATTGTCAAAAACTATGGTTTACACTGACCATTCTGCTTTGAAGTATTTGTTCAATAAACAGGATGCCAAGCCAAGGCTTATCAGGTGGGTTTTGTTGCTCCAAGGATTCAATATTGAAATTAAAGATAAAAAGGGTTCCGAGAATCTAGCTGCTGACCACTTGTCTAGACTTGAAAACCCTGATTTGGAGGTGCTTGATGAAAGGGAAATTGCTGATGACTTTCCTGATGAACACCTTATGATGGTAAGAATTAAGGGGAATGATAACGGACCATGGTATGCCGACTATATAAACTTTATTGTTGCAAATGAAATTCCAAAAGGGCTAACATCCGATGAGAAAATAAGATTTCTAATTCGCGCAAGTGAGTATATTTGGGATGAACCTTATGCCTTTAAATTATGTCCTGACCACATTATACGAAGATGCATTGATGGAGATGATGTCCCAGCCATATTGGCACATTGCCATTCAGGGCCGACGGGGGGACATCATGGTGCAAATATTACAAGAAGAAAAATCCTCGATGCAGGATTTTATTAGCCCACTATTCTGGATGATGCAAAAAGTTATATAAAAGGATGTGATGCATGTCAACGGTCCGGAAATATTACATCAAGAAATGAAATGCCGCAAAACTATATCCATGTATGTAAAGTTTTCGACATATGGGGATTGGACTTCATGGGACCGTTTCCTGAATCTAAAGGTAATAAGTATGTTTTGGTTGCTGTTGATTACGTATCAAAATGGGTCGAAGCGCAAGCATTACCAACAAACGACAGCAAGGTAGTGCTTAAATTTTTGCAAGGTTTGTTCGCTAGGTTTGGAGTTCCTAAAGCATTGATTAGTGATAGGGGAACACACTTTTGTAACCACCATCTAGGAAGAGCTTTGCAACGATATGGAGTGTATCATAGGGTTTCCACTGCATACCATCCTCAATCCAATGGGCAAACTGAAGTAACCAATAGGGCTATAAAACGGATTCTAGAAAAAACGACTGGATATAATCCGAAAGGGTGGTCCGACAAGTTAAATGATGCTTTATGGGCATTTCGTACAGCCTATAAGACACCGACGGGATGCACTCCCTTTCGTCTTGTATACGGAAAAGCATGCCACCTACCGGTCGAAATAGAACAAAGCGCATATTGGGCTTTGAAGAACTGTAACATGGATATGGAAGCTGCGACGAAGAACCGTTTCATGGAACTTAATGAACTCTACGAACTAAGAGATGAGGCCTACGAAAATACAAAGATCTACAAAGAAAGAACTAAAAAATGGCATGACTCAAGGTTACGTGGGGATAAAATGTTTACTATTGGAGAAAAAGTGCTACTATTTAATTCTCGATTAAAGATGTATCCAGGTAAACTTAAATCAAGATGGACGGGCCCATTCGTTGTCAAGAAAGTGTATCCATATGGGACTATTGAAATATGCGACAAAAATGGTTATATATTCAAAGTAAACGGGCAACGAGTTAAAAAATACTTTGATAATAAAATTGAGGATACTGAGAACGAAGTGGTAGAGTTTGAACCCGAAGTATTAGAATGAGGAGCTGAACGTGAGTCTAACTTGAAGACTCTGGAATAAAGACAAGTGCTGACCGGGAGATAACCCGGAAATTTATCTTTTATTTACTTTTCTGTCGAGTCTGTCAGACCTGCAGAAGATGCGGCGCATCTCCTTCATAGGATGCGACGCATCACCTGCAATGGTCATATCCGTACTTTATTTTATTTTCTGCATTTTTATTTTTAGACTTAATAACTTTTTGTCAGTTTATTTAATGCGCCGCATCCCTGGTTAAGGATGCGACGCATCTTTTATTCTGATTCGTATTTATTCCAGGCTCGATGCGGTGTATCTTTATCTATAAGATACGGCGTATCGACTGACCTAATGATTTGTTTTATTTTTATTCCAGGCTCGATACGGCGTATCTTCATCCATAAGATACGGCGCATCGACTGACCTGATGATTTTACAGTTTTATTTTTACTAACTACTAATGTATT
Organism: Artemisia tridentata subsp. tridentata; assembly: GCA_021014915.2. Taxonomy (NCBI): domain Eukaryota; kingdom Viridiplantae; phylum Streptophyta; class Magnoliopsida; order Asterales; family Asteraceae; genus Artemisia; species Artemisia tridentata. Next base: position 16,417,885 of record CP139507.1, on the reverse strand, counting down.
ATGCAAGTTTGAACCTTCTTAACTCAGGTGTGTTAAAGCTTATATGGTATTATAGATTCCTGCACTTTTGTGGATACATCATTTATGAAGCTTAAACGTTCTCATCCACAAGAAGTTGATTTTTGCTCTACACGAACAATGGAGGATCATACCGAGCAAATCTCAGGGGAGTTTTTCTGTTCTAATTCTTTTATTTTTCCAGTTTTTAACCTTAGACACAAACAACGAGGACGTTGTTTAACTTAAGTGGGGGGATAGAGAATTAGAACACTTACTTGTCCTAAACTTTTACAAAATATGCTTAAAATGAGCTTAATATATCAAAATTTAAAATTTTTTAGCATGTTTTTGTTTAAAGTCTAAATTACATAAACCGCACACATAACACTGTTCTTTAAAAATATTAAAACTTTAGTGTGCTGGTGACTTGTAAACTTTAGAACTTGGCTTGTATACTATTCGAGACCACCATAATAAGTATTATCTATGATAATTGGAATGACTTGTCTAAATTGGTAAATTTCTAGGATTACACCCAAATAGCCTTTATATGTTATGTTATATTAACTAACTACACTGGTTAGTTAATCCCCGTATAAACCCTTTGTTACTCTCACTTTTAGAGTAAGATACCCCTAGAAAAACCATCAGAGCCATTCCTTTCGTTTCTTACACCTTTGTTATAATGTTTCGTTACACCCTTACACCTTAGCCTACCCTGTAGATTAAAATCCGTGGTTAATTGCTTTAGGCAAAGTGTGTTTCCTTACATTAGCTGTGTTCGTGTGCGTAATTCATTATCTTTGGTTAGGTCGGGAAATTGCACAATGCAATGGTATGAAAGTAAATATTGTAAAATTTTAGTTTATTTTTCGTGTGTTTACTACTTTCACTATTACAGTTATTTCTGAAAGTATGAAAAGATGGAAAAATTATCCGGAAAAATAGTGATAGAAAAATTGTGAAATTTTACACATATTAAAAAAAAAATTAAAAATATATAATATATATATATATATATATATATATATATATATATATATATATATATATATATATATATATATATAAAGAAAAGAAAAAGAAAAAGGAAAAGTTGGAAGTATGTTTTAACCAACTTATGTAAAGTTTTGTATTAAGTGGGAGAATTCACCACTATTTGTTGTATATTATTTATGGATTGAATGGGAGTTGGCAGTTATGGGAATGCCAACTAAGGTTATTCTTTGATTAAGATTTTGTTGAGTATAATTCGTGTCTACCTAAAGCGTGTGTTTCAAGTGTTAAAGCATGAGTTATTCAATGATATGAGTCTTATTCATGGGATGGTTGGGAAAGTTATTAACCACACTAAGGATTTTAATTTATTTGTTTTGTTTATTTTTTATTTTTTACACCAATTTGTTTCCCAAATATTATCCATACCCTATATCATTCTTTATCCAAACCTTTGATTTATTGAGATTAGGGATTTGAGCAATCTTAAGTATCGTAGTCGTGGATTCGACTATGTATTTATGATTTTGTCGCCCTTTTTGATATAATATTATTGGGGAAGATTACTTGGTCCTATCTTTACCCTATTCGAGTTAAGGATTTGAGCAATTGCAAGTATCGTGGTCGTGGATTCGATCATGTATTTGTGATTTTGTCGCCTTTTCTGGAATATGAGATCGATAGAGATTAAAAAGAATGATCAACCCTTAACCAACAAACCCTTTTTACCGCTTTAGACTTGTTATTCCTTAGCTTTAGTAGGGGAGATGTGTATACTTGCCAAGCTTATGATAGAATATTCGTCAACTAAGCAACTAAACGATTTGGAATTGTTTTACATTGAAAATTATTTTTTGTTTCTACTTCGTTAAGTGTTTGGTTGTGTGATTATGACAAAACGAATACGTGCTTAACTATAAAAATAAATCCTAATATCTTTTAGGATACATTTTCATAAGATTAATTCTAAGGTTTACTTGGGGACAAGTAAAGTTCAAGTGGGGGGATATTTGATGAACTCAAATAAGTACATTTTATTATCATCATTTATCCTATTTATTTGACTTGTTTTATTATATTATGTATGAGAATCGATACGTTAATGTTTACTTTTGTAATTCTCAGGTAAAAACAAGCATTTGGTGAAACTTGGCGATTTTGGACATAAAATGGAGCAAAATGATAAAGATTGGAAAAGACTGCTGAAAGACCATTGCCTGACTTTGAAGAATGCGCCGCATCTGATTCTATCATGCGCCGCATATGAAACTTTGGTCAACGATGAAGAACCAAGTCATTCTACTCCAGATATGCCGCATTACATTTCATACATACGGCGTATAATTATCAAGATATCACCAGTTACGATCCAAGATACATGCGCCGCATACAAAGAAGAAGATACGCCGCATCTGAAGACGGTGTACGAATATTCCTGAATATATTTGTAACACCCCGACCCGACAAGGGCAAGATATCACAATAATATGGTTTCACATCAGAACAAGCAATAATAAAACAGCGAAAGTCTTAACATTAAACCAAAAGATAATAAGTCAACACGACTTATATCAAGTTCAACAAGACAATATAAAGAAATAAATGAAGTATTAAATAATCCAAGAGCCAAACAAGGCATAACAAGTCTAAAATTTAAATGGTAGAACTAAGATACTAAGGTCCATGCTTCACTCAAAGTTGCACTCGTCCCAAAGCAAAACCCAGCTTCCTAGCTAAATACCTGCCGCAGGAAAAGAAAAATGCGGCTGAGCTACGAGAGCTCAGTGAACAGATATAACGGTAACAAGCAGTAATAAAGGTTTACGAAATGTAAAAGTAGTAAAGGTTATTAAGAGTAAATACATAGGAAACAAATAAGGAAGAATGTACAAGTGAAAAAGGTAAGGTAAACAGAAGATAAACAGATACAGCAATCCTCTACGAGCCCAGAACATATCATATCAAGTCAAGTAAACAAGTATACATGTATACGGAGGGGTGACCTCGGTATGACAAGTATAATATGAGGGGATACCTCCAAGGGGTGGAGTTGCAAGCTCCCAAGAGATGAATGACGTGTATCGCACACACCCATCAGTCATCTAATATAACAAGTAATATAATTAAACAAGTCAAGTCAAGTACAAATTTAGGATGCATCCATGCGCCCCTGTAGGCTGCCACAATGTCTTCATCTACGTGTACAAGTAAAATATCAAGTCATGGCAGGGACGGGATAGGTAATCACTTCCCTACCCAAAAGTCAAGTCATTGGTGCATCAATGACAAGGACATGAAACCCTCATGCCTAGTATGGCTCGTAGTCTCAAACTGTGGGTCAAGGTCAAGGCCAAGTGTACAAGTCAAGTTCAAGTTTCAAGTTCATGTTTACATGTCAATGGGTTCAATTCAAGCTTTAGTTCAAGTAAGTCTTATCCATATTTAAGTCAAAGTTCAATGGCTAGGTTCATAACAAGGTTCAAGACAAGGTTAAGACAAGGGTTCAAAATGAAGGTTCAAGTCAAAGAAATCATATCCAAGGTTCACAAAACAAATACAAGATCAAGAGAAAACGAAGGCACCTTAACAAGAAGGGCAGAATATCTGTACCTTATTTGCAAGCAAAACAGAAACAGTGAACACTGACAGGAAAACAAGTCACTCCCTCTTCAGACCTAGAGGAGTAGAAGACAAAATTACAAGAGGTTCTAAGTTCAGATTGCTATTTTTAGTTAACCTTCCATTTTAAGTAGCTTTAAGGTTCATAAGGTTATTATAGTAGTTTTATACATTTGAGGGTTCATCAAGTATTTAGGATAAGTTTAAGGACCAATTGTGTAATTATCATAAGGTTAGTGTATAAGGTGTAAACATTGTAAAGTTACAGGTTCTTACTAGTTAAGTCCTTTAGTTTTATCAAAATAACAACCAAGACCCTTTAATGTTTGAATATTAACACTTAACCCTTTTTAAATATCACTATACCCTTTTTTTCAGGTTTTTAGGCATTTCTGGACCCGTATTAAGTAATTTGAAAATCATAGTAAAACTCCAAAATAAAATCTACAAAAATTCACAGAGCTTCCTCAATGTCCCTAGTATCTATCATAATTTTTCCAGATTTTATTGATTAGTTTAAGTACGAATTAAAATTCCACTTTTACAACCAGTCCCAGAAACATGTCTGATGGAACACCCACTAAGTTACCACTTCATTACCCATTCAGAAAAATTCACAAAATTCTATAAAAATTCAAGCTACTAGCATACATCCCAAATATTATCCAGTTCAAAGGGCTCCTTCTAATTCAATATGGTTTGGAAACTAAAATTCAAAAACCCGGACTGATTTTCCAGACTTAACAATACGACCAGACACATGATTTCCCAAAAATCAAAAAGTAGCCTTAAAGGCCTCCAAAAATTACAAACTAAATTTTCCCAGGTAGCCCTTTCAATGAACTTAGTTTTAGACTCTTAAAACACCCAAAAACTCGATCCCATCAATTAGTTACAGCCGGTTAAAGTCGGGTAAAGATAAAACCCATCAATTGTAACACCCCAACCCGTCAAGGGTAAAGATATCACAACAATGGCTTCATATCAGATTACAAGCATCAAATCCAAAACATCATAAGTCCATAACATTAATGATCAAAGGGAATAAGTCAACATAACTTATGTCCAAAACAGAAATAAACCGAAGTATATAAATCCAAAATGCCTAAACAATGGCATAACAGAAACAGAATCCAAAATGGCATAACAAGAATACTAAGGTCTAAGCTTCACACAGTTGCTCTCATCCCCAAAGCTAAAACCCAGATCCAAGCTTAAATACCTGCCGTACATGAAAAGAAAACGTACGGCTGAGCTTAAAAAGCCCAGTGAACAGATACATATACAAAGCAATAATAATGAAACAGAACTGAAATATGGTGCATGGGGAAATATCATGAAGTATAAACAAAGAGACAGAAAATAAAAGAAGAAATAGGATAGTCATCCACCACGAGCCCAGAACATATCAGATAATAACCATCATAATCTAGAGGGGATGCCTCTTAAGTAACCAGATAATATGAGGGGTGTCCTCATGTATCAAATGGAGTGATCAGCTCCCAGATAAATGTGAAAGGCATGTATTGCACACAGTACCAGACACCAGAACAGAAATCATATCATATAGTTAAATCCACTAACAGAACAGATCTAGGATGCATCCATACGCCCCCCAGAAACATATATAATCCATAATCAATATAATGCGCATATCATAAACAGAATGGGGACGTGGCGGAACATCACTCTACCGCCCTAGAGTCATGCCATTGGTGCATCAATGACACGGACATGGAACCCCCATGCCTAGTGAAATGGCTCGGGTATCAAACTAAGAGTCAGATATCAGATCATAATCAGAGGGTCATATATCAAAGGTCAAATCAGATGGTCCATAATAGATGGTTCATAAACAGATATATCAGATTAAATACCAAAGGTCCAAATCAAAGTGTAATCAGAAAGGTTCATAATAAAAGGGATCATAGCAATGGTTTTGGGAAAACTTAAACGAATCAGAATCAGAATCATAACCATGAGATAGGACACCCTTACTGAAAAAGGGCAGAGTATCTGTACCTTATTGCAAGCAAAATAAAACCAGAAATAGCAAACACTGACAAGCTCAGGATCTCTCCTTCTTCACACCTAAGAGAGTAGAAAAGTATTACAATAGGTTTTAACTGACTTTCCATTTTAAGTAACTTTCCCTTTTTAGCAGGTTTCCAAATTTAGTAAGTTTCCATTATTAGAAAGTTTCCTTATTTAGAAAGTTGGATCAACATTCATAGATAAATCATTATTTCTGGAATTAGGTATCTTTTATCACATTTACATATTTGGTCCTTATAATTTACAATTTACACTTTACACCCTTTACTTTCACAAGTTACACTTTAGACCCTTAATTTCTCAAAGTTTAACAATGGTCACTTATTTTATCATGTTATAAGAATGTATCCTCAATTTTACAGAATTTACACATTAGGTCCCTCTAGTTTACAAAGTTACATATTATGCCCTTAATTTCCATTTTCAAACTTTAATTAATAATAATTACACATTAGTCCAATAAATTCCCAAAATTACACATTTCATCCTTATTATATTTTAATGCTCGAATCCTACTCAACTTTCCAGAAATTACAAGTTTAGTCCCTCTATTTAATTATTTTTAAAAATCGAATTACACATTATCACATAAACATTTTAATCCTTTTAATTCTAAAATTTACACATGACACCCCTAACTCATATTTTATTCGAATAGGACACATCCCAAAATAAGTTCTAAAAATAACCCTTGAGTTTTAAAAGTTACAAAACAAGTCCTCCTATTTTAATTAAATTCCATTCGATTTAAACAACTTTTCATAATTTACAATTTAAACCTTCTAAACCTTATATTTACACAAAGACCCTTCATTTTATATTTTATTCACATTCGACACTGATTAATGCACTTTACAAAAATGACCCCTTAGTTTCAGAATTTACGAAACACACCCTTACATTTTTACAAGTTCAAATCGCATGCTAGTTAATTCGAAACCCTAAATCAATTTAGCAAAACACTACCTAAACATGCTCAATCATTAACACATCATTTTCTGCATTTAATTATTTCCAGGAACACCACAAACTTAACCCTAATCGAATTAGGGTTTTATTTCATTTGATTTATTTCTTTCCATTTAAGCGATATACACAATAATTATACCACGATCGAATCTAGCTTCAAACATTCAATTTCTTATTTTTCCCAGGTCACATAGATCGAATAGAGTCCAGTAAAATTGTTTACAACATCCAGAAAATTCGCATACAATATATTTGGTTTCATACGTGTTTTATTCGTTTTAATTCATACGATTAGATCAAGGTTGCATGGGTCGAATTCTATATTTTATCTGAGCTATATGATGATGTTAGATCATAGGAAAAATACCGAATCAGAGATTGAACGTGTGAACGAGCCCAAACAAAATTACACCTTGTCGAGTGGATTTTGGAACCAAGAATTTCTAGCGATCGATCCACAGCCTCCACAACCTTAGGAATATTTTTCACAGAACATATTTGACATAAGGAACATGAGAAAAATGATTACAAGATTTTAGAAGGGTCGCATGAATTAATTTGGGATTTTACCTATCGAATGGTGAATAATTTCTAGCGATCGGATGAAAGCCTCCCACGACCTAAACCCAATTTTCCTAGCTCCCTTAGATCACGTACAACTCCAGAAAAATAACCTTGGACCTCCAGAAATTCGTATGGTGAAATGGTGAAATTATTGTGTGTTTACAAATATGCGGCTAGGGTTTTTGAAGAAGAGAATTATGTTGAATATATTGAGGTGGATTTGGCCGAGTCACATGGGGAGGGAATTGACCAAAAATCACGGTTCCTTAGTTGGCAAATGATAATGATTTATTATTTCCATTTTTGTTTCATTTAAATCTCTTTTAATTAGTCATAATGTTAAATATAAATAGAATTCGGTCCATAGGGGTATTTTAGTCATTTTGTAATTTGTATAAATGTTAAATGAGGTTGTCAAAATTATTTGTAATATATCTTGTTCTTTTCCAGAAGTTTGGGATCGATTCGGTACTTTTATAAGCTTTTAAGAAATTTTATAATTGTAGGGGCAAAATGGTCATTTTACATGTTCTGGATTTTTAGGTGTTACAATATTAATCTTGGACCCCACGCGAAGTTAAGTCGATGCGCCGCATCTACTTATTCAATGCGCCGCATCGATCCTCAGACAGAAACTATAAATACCCCAAAGGTCAGACGATTTTGTATGTAGAAAAAGACCCAACCACAGCCGAATTCAGACGACCAAGCAGCACAAGACACACCCAAAACAAAGATACTAGAGCAGTAAAAAGGTCCTGCATGTATTTAATTCATTAAGTAGTTTTGTTTTATTGTAATAGTACACTTTAATTCATCAGGATTGGTGCTGGTGTAATGTGGCAACGGAAAGATTGCACTACCCTTAAATCTACTTTCCCATCAATTAAAGTTTATATGTTGATGTCTTTGGTAACTTTTATTAGTGCATTGATAACCTCTGTGGCTAGTTGAGCATTGATCGGGTCGTCATGCCTCTTTCCTCGCCTATTTATTTCATCCCCTATGCATTCTATCGTATGTAGAAAAGTAGGAAGATACCTAAATAGGATAGTCATAAGTAATCATTAAGGGTTTACTCGCCGATAAGATTAGAGCCAAAGAGAAAGGACTTAATCTCGGTGCGTTTCATTGAACTATACACTTTATATAAAACTAGCAATAAAACAAGTGACAAGCTACTTAACTATCAGGACAGGTCTTCTTATTGTCTCGTGTATCTATCTGTGTACGTGTGTGCTAGTCGCTGATTCGTGCTCATTAGTTTAGTTTATTATTTAATCATAACCAAAACCGTGCCAGTCTCTCAGGCTGAACCCCCTTGCGTTAGATTAGGTTGTATAGCTAACTTAGGATATTAAAATACTGATTAGAATAACTAGATAATACGTTCCACTCTTAGTGATCGACACTCTACTTACCATTATATTCATACTGACCGGGTACACTGCTCGTTAAGTGTGTGTGTTATTGATAAGTCGGCTAAATATAAATTTAAAACTTGAGTAGGCATTAAAACTGCTAAACCGCAACGACACATCACGCGCATCAGCAGGAATGGGAGTGTCACTTGCAGGGGCAATGGTAACATTACCAGTAGCAATGGAGAAGCTACCAGGTGGATCACTATGAGGCTTAGGATCAGCTTTATCAATTCCAGCATGAACATCAGCTGGATCAATGACAGCAGGAATAGATTGACCGTTAGGGGGAACGATAGTACTACCAGAAGCAATGATTGAACTATCAGCAGCAACACCAGTGGAAAGATGACCAACAGAAAGGTCTTGAATACCAGAAGAAGTAGCAGCATCAACATGAACAGAAGAATCAACAGTAAGAGCTGCACTCCTAGATACATCATCCACATCATACTTCTTCACTAGTCTCCTTTTGTACCTGCTCCTTGTACTAATGACTGGAGACTTGGTGGAAAGTTCCGAAGTTGCTTTGGCCAACAATTTTAGAGGGTCCAAATTCAAAGCAGCCTCACCCTCTTCTGAGTCAGAAAGCACAGCTTTTCTTTTCTTGCTCTTTAACTGATCTTCCAAAGTTGCAACTCTATCAACCAACTTATGGATTGTATCATGAAAATTCTCTTTTGTTTCCTTCAGTTCCTTTTCCAAAGCATTCACCTTGTCTCCAAGCTCCTTTTCGGTGTCATGTAACGCAGACTCCAAATCTGCAATTTTCTGCTTATACCTATCAACTACAGTAGACACAGAGGTGAGAGCATCAAGATTCTCAGCTCCACCACCAGCAGTACTTGTGGTGTGATGAGCTTCATTGGATCTGGGTGGAGACACATGAGAATCTCCACCAATATTGGTTTCAAACTCAAAAGGCTGCCTAGATGGACTAGGAGATGATAGCCTGGATGAGGAAGGAATATCAACAGAAGGCATAACTGAGGGTGTTGGTTGGTCAACATGAGGCCCTACTGGTGTGGTCTGGAGTATAGGCTCAACTGGGTCAATAGGTTGAGGTGAGGACGCCCTGGGAGATGGTGGTAACTGGGCTTCAGAAGCATTGGATGCACTTGCACCAGCAGCATCTGATGCCCCAGTACCAGCAGGAATAGGTGGATTAGCATCAGCAGCATTGACTACTGCATCACCAGCTGCATCAGCTGCACCACCAGCTGCATTAGCTGCTCCAGCAGGTTCAGCCCCACCAGGCAACATAACTGGTAAAAGAGGCATATGGTCTCCCACAAATCTAGTCTTCATAGTTGCAAACAATTTAGCAGTCAACTTACCCATGATCCTAGGTAAGGGGTCGGTGGTCTGAACACCTACAATGATTTGTAAGAATCGAGGGTACATGAGGAATTTGGTTTTAACATTATCTATATTCCTTATCATTCCCTCAAATATGTATTTAGACCAATTGAATACCCTCCCATCAGACAAACAAATAAGGGCAGAGGCAATGGGACTAGCAAATTGATCCCACCCACCAGACTTTTTACTAAGGCATTGCAACAAAGTGTGAATAAGAAACCTCCATTGAAGTGAAACCTTATTCTTGTAAAATGTAAAGTTACCACCTATTGGATACCCTATTGCTTCCATCCCATCTAAAATCTGCTGCTCAGATAAGTTATACAGCCCATTCTCATCATTTAGCTGAAGATGAACTCGAATAGACTCCTCAGTGATAAGGTGTTCTTGCCCATCAATCGTTGCAACTATCTCCTGAGGTCTTCCCACAATCGTTCGAACAACAGCAGTATCCCAAAATTGGCGCACCAGTGAGTCATATACCACTATTGGGCAATGAGTAATAGCAAACCTAAGAGAGGAACCTCTTAAGAAGGAAAGAATCTCATCATATCCTTCACTTCGATCAGAAGATTCAAGAAATCCAACTTTGTTGTGATCTTCTTTGTATTCAAGGGTTGCCATAGTGTTGAATCAGGGAATGAGATGTGCAAATAAGAAGGAATGAGATGTGCAATTGATTTGAGAGACTGAGGTTATTTTGGGAGAGGAATTTTATATTTAGGTCGTGAATACGGTTTCCAAATTTAGCAGCTTTAAATTGTAAATTTCTCACGTAAACTTTGACCAATTTGAATTTAATTTAATGCCAAAATTAATCCCCCAAATTCTGAAACGTCCGCAGCAATGAAGTCAACCAGAGTACCTTTGACCAAAAAACACTACCAGCAGCAACGTTAAGTCAACCGGCAGCAATGAGATGGTCAATCAGCAGCAATGAATGATGTTTGACTAACGTCAAATCCCAATTAACTCCAAACCAACCCAACATTTAATTCCATTAACCTCCCCTTAAGGCTATATAATCCCTTGAAAAATCAATCACAAAGATATCAGTTTTTTGCAAATGAAGTAGATTTGACAATGGGGTTAACACAACCAAGAGTATCTGACAATAATCACAATCAATAGTTGTATTTAGTATCTAATGAACATCAAGCAGCACTATCTTCAAAAGTCAACATTAGGCGCACAAAGTTAATTGTGAGATCTAATTGTCGTTCAAACAGTTGTAAGGTTACATATTTTTTTTGTCCCCGTTTATTTGTAGGAGTCGAATACACGTTTAGATCTCAGGCCGAATACACCTGAGTACGAGTCTTCATGGTGGATACAGAGCCAAGAATTCTTCCAAAACTACATTCCCAGGGCTGCAGCCACATCCAATTACACCCTCTTCGATGCTTATCTTAACAGGTTGGCAAAGGCACGCAAATGGGTTAGTGAGTCATTGAAAGTAAAATCCACTCAATGTAGGGCTGGTAATAGTTCAACAACCAAGAGGCTTAAGGACCGTGTCGTTGCTGAGCTTAATGGCCAAGTATTGAAACTTGAGATTATTATTGAGGTTGAGTTTTATTCATCTTACTATGTCAATAGTATGCACTCTGTATATACGGGTTTATAATACATGTTATAATATTACAGGTTCTTGCTCGTGAGAGACCTGGCGGATTGCAGGTACATTTCAAAAAAAAAAATGAGTACCTACTTTGACATCCACCCTGTACTTTTTTACAAAAAACATAATGAATCGACAGGAGAAACTGGATATTGAGTCACATTTTCCTAACACGAGTTCTGAATTCTGCCATTCACTTAACAAATTTTACCTGAAATTGATTGCCTTGCCTGATTCTGACGAAGAACTTGCTCAGGTAGAATACGTTATTCCAAATTATCCATATACCCGATTTATAGCGTAATATTATTTGTGCGGCATATGTAATCCACAATATCCTGTTTCAGGAGTATCTTATTCAAGAGGAATTGAGATTGGCCTTGGCAGAGGAAGAGAGGTTGAAGTTAGAAGAAGAGAAGATGATGGCAGAAGATAATATGAAAAGACAGGAAGCGGCTAAGAGGTTGCGCTTGGAAGAAGAAAACATGTTGAAGATGGAGGAGGAGGAGAAGAAACGCAGAATATCGTTTCTGAATTCGAAACACTATCAAAGTTATTTGGCTCGGTTACCACCGAGCAAGAGGCGAAATTATTTGGAACCTGATTCGGAATCAGAAAATGCGGAGAAGGTTATAGTTAGAATTAAAAAACACGGCCCTGACGTTAATAACCCACATATCGCTGAATTGCTGACAAGAGTTCAACCTTGGGTTGAGGTATTGCCATGAACTAAAGTTGGTTTACATTTTCTTTTGTTACCTCTTTTACATTATATGTTATAAATTTATCCACGTTTGTAGGATCTATCTCGATGGTTCCATACCGTGGAAACTGTCTGGCTCACCGATGATATTGAAGTATTTCTTGGTCAACCGGGGTACACTCACCAGTGTAAATTTCCATGGTCCGAAGACTACACCGTTGATAGAAATTTCTGGCTACGCTTAGTTTGCTTAGACCCTGGTAGAAAAGGTTGGCTAACTGAGCAGGTGAGCGTACATTCATACTCTAATTCATAAGTAAGGTTACCTCTCACCCTTTCTTAAAACACTTATTTGCAGCACATAGACTTGTGGGTTGACTACATGTGGCATGTAAGACCTAATAATGCAAACTGGGCGATGGTTAGCTGTTACTTTTTTCAGCTTCTTCTCAAAACGGCACACCATCTTTTTACGCAGATGGCCAGAGGTATCCCTGTCCATGGTGCGATGTGGATCAGGTACTACGTTTATGTGTGGGCGGTTAAAGTTACATGATGACTCAAGTTGTTGTATATGACCATTTTTTACTAATAGTCTGGTCTTTTGGCCGTTTAAAGATAGTATACGTAATTATTGATATGTCGCCTACTATAAGGATTCATCAGAAACCCTGTATATTGTAGGTTTTTATTCCGATCAACCAAACGGACAAACACTGGTGTCTTGCCCAGTTTCATATACGATCAGGAGTGGTGACATTCTATGATAGCGGCGACACATATGACTATGACACCCGTGACTGGTATATCCGCGTTAGGAAGTGCTTACAGGTACTGTTGCTAAAATTTTGATTAATACCATATTTTTGTGCTTTGGTTGTGATTCTTGTCCCCCTCTAACATCAGCATCATCCAATGTTTAGGGGTTGATGAGTTGGTATACTTCAGTTGTAGTATTGCATGTGCCAGACTGTTAGCATCATCCAATATGTCAGCGGTAGAATCAAGTTGATTCTCAGCAGCAGAATCAACATGATTCTCAGCAGTAGAATCAGTCTTAGCAACTTTTGCAACATCTTCAACAGCAGAACCATCTTGAGCATGCGCAGCACGTAAAGTTTTAAGTATTCATCACCCTACCCTTTAATAGTTTCCTGCATCACTTCAGAAGCTTTGACTAGCTCCTCAGCATCCAAAGTTTTTAGTATTTCTACTAGCTGCTCCCTTGTTCACCTTTTCAAGCACAACCTCATTACCTCTCCATATCCAACTCATATGCGTTGCCTCCACTATCCATATACAAGTCAACGTCAGCACTCTCCACATTAAACCATCCTGACCCAAACATTATTCAATTTTTGCTGACCCTCCAAATTCTTTACCCATTAACTTAAATCATTTAACTGTACGTTGTTTCTATATTCAATTAGCGAATATTAATATTTTTGAATACCATATCAAGGTCACATACAAGTATCTAAAAGTAAAAACAACATATGTCTATTGGGGAAATGTTTCAACCTTGTTGACGAATTTTAAAATACAATTAGCGACTAGTATAATTTTTTTGAATACCATACGTAGGTCACATACAACTACCATATGTAGTCGCTTATTCTTCAGTAAACGTATTGAAATTAAAACAATCTATTACCTGCATATTTTGCTCGGCGGTGGTAATACCAGCTCTGAAGAAGACCTCTATACCATTCCATCAGCGTTGTTATCGGGCAGTGGCGCACAAGCTTTGTTAAAGCATTTATGGATTCGACACTGTTTGAGGTTAAATAATTGTACCTCTGCCCAGGGCAATGTGCCCTTGACCATTTCTCGACGCCTGCTTCAACAAGTTTTTTGTGAGCCTGTCGTCTTACCGAACGAATATCAGACATTAGCTTTGCATGTCCTCCAGTATACGCATTTCAGTGTATCTGTCTGCATCTTTGTATTTAACATCAAATGCCGACAACAATAGCCGTGAAAGGCATTCGGGAATACAGTTTTACATGCCAGGATGATTCCGTGATGTCTGTCAGATATGATGGCCAAATTAGGAACTTCCCCTATGCATTCTTTGAGTTTCGTCATAAACCAAGTCCATGATTCACCAGTCTCGCCCTGAGCAACACCGGTGGCAAGCGGTACTATCTGATTGTTTCCGTCCATTGCAACTGCGACAAGATTTGTTCCCTGGTATGTCCCTTTTAGATGTGCGGCATCAATTATGATGAGAGGCCGCATATAACACAGGAAACTCTTAATCTGTGAAGTACAATTTATAGCGCAACCTACGTGGCAAAATTAGGCAATGTTTTTGTTGATACAAAAGTTGGGCGTTCCTTGATTCCGTACCAATCAGATCTTAATGCTTGAGACCTGCGCACTAAGAAAACAAAAAGACACCGTTAGGCTTATCGTGGGATTGTCTCCCACGATTATCCTCTGGCGTGAGAGTAAGTAATCGGTTTTTAGGGTTTGTAGAAGAGTTAGGGTTTGTAAATCGTACCTTTGTGAGGGCTGAGGTGCCCCCTATATATGGGCACGAAATCCTTATTGGTTTCGTGTTCCCCAATCTCCGGTCCATCCCGCATAGGGCGGTTCATTGATATATATCCCATAAATAGAAGATATACTATCAAAACCATAAATATCGTTGGGTTTGGGCCATCGTAAGCCCAAACCATTATCGCAATAGCCCATATCGTGGTGGGCTGGAGTCCATTCGTGATGGACTTAAGTATGGGTCGGGTTCGTGACCCGAATACGGACTATACGTCATCATGTCCCCCCAGTCTAGTGTGCGCAATGCAAAATTGCGGATACTAGACTAACAATTGGAACTAAAAATATTCCTTGATGCGTAGCGGGGAAGTTTCAAGTATCTCCCGCCAAAATTAGCAAGTTAATCTAGTCCAAGTATCTTCTTCGAAAATCGTGAGGGTGGGTGAAAAAGTGCTTTACCTTTTGGGTTCCCAACCATCCGATTGGAGCAAGTGGGGTACACATGTCGTTCATCCACGAATATGTGTACCCTATATAAACTTGAGCCGTCATTTCACTGTGGTTATCACAGTAAAAAAAATCATCATCTTCCGCCATTGTTAATTCTCCAACCAGCAATCGAAAATCAACAAAAAACTAAGGTAATAGCGCGTGCGCTTATCATGGTTCTTCAATTGTCTGAATTTACTTTCGAATTATCTGAGGATGAACTTCGTCAGTTCACTTCAGATTATTATATCCCTCTCGCATTGCATCCGGAAGTTCCGGCCGCAAATGCGTCGATAGCGGATTTCCCGCAAGGGAAAGTAGGGGTATATACGCGTTTTTTCGAATTCGCTAACCAGCGTGCGCCCATCTCCCTCTTTTTGTGTGATATTCTTAATCACTATCGCCTTCATATTTCTCAGCTGCACTGTATAGGTGCAGCAAAGATAACCAATTTTGAGGTGAATTGTCGCTTGTTAGCGATAGAACCAACAATTCATCTTTTCCGCGCGTTTTACCACACGTCGTGGTCAAACGGGTGGGTTTCCTTCTCTAAGCGCGCAGGGGCACTGCAGTGCTATACTGAGAAGTTAGATGCACTGAGGGATTGGAGAGAAAAATTCTTTTGGGTTGATAGTTCATTTTCCCATCAATTTTTGAGTTCTATACTCGAGAATTATTACCAAGAGACGAGCGCCCCGACTCCGATTGTACAATGTGGCTGATGCGGAGACGATCAACAACAACCGCATACCGATCAGAGCATATCCCGAAGAGTTTTTGGTGCACATGGGCATTAGCTGTAATTACTTCGGTAGTCCAGAAGAAGTGCCAACATTTCTGGATGAAAATAGTCGGGGTGGGTGCTTGTCTCTTCCTTCCTCTTCGTTTAATAGCTGTAAGCGTTCTCCCTTTGTAGCGTATTAACACATTTTGTGTTTGTTTGTTGTTTGTTGCGCAGAGATGGATCTATTCCGCGTCGTGCATTTGGAGAAGCCGAAGCAGGTTATTGTGGGTGTGCGCCCTTTGAGGGATGGTGAGGAGCCCATTCTACAGGCTACCGCAGGACGCACAATGGCGATTGCGCAGGAGGAGCCGGAGGGGACAGATGAGATTGTGGGGGTCCCCGCAAGTGTTACTATGGCTACTCCTCTGCGTAGCTTTCCTGGTCCTGATGCGCAAATCCCTGTGGAATTATTGCATGTAGACTCGTCGGGGAGTGCTATGGATGAGTCTGAGGAGGAAGACCAAGGGTTAAAGCGTAAGAGGTCATCTGGTGATGATGGCGCAGGGCCATCAACTAAGCGCCCTGCTATTTTTGTCGAGCGACCAACTGAAGAGGATGCGTCAGTGCATAAAACTCCTTCCCCCCAGTAAGTATTTGTGTCTTTAGATCTTCAGTCCTTTAATCCGCTATTAGTACTATAGAGTAACTTTGTTATTTGCGTGTAGTGCTGAGACTGCTGTTGGTGATGATGCGCATGTTGAGAACTCGCCTTCTAAGACTGATTTTGGGCCTGATAGTCCCGTGGATGAGGAGAAATCTGCTGGAGATGCACCAAGGAATAGCCTTCTAGAGGAGTTGGCTTTGGCTGCTGCGCACCAGGCTTCATTGGTTGCGCGGCTACAGGCGGAGTATGGTGGTGAGAGCAGCCTGGTTGCGCAGAAGGAGAAGGAGATTGACCTTTTAAAGGCGCAGTTGGCTGATGTGCAGGCTGAAGTGAGAGCATCTGCAATGTATGACCAGAAAGTTGCTGATGAGAAGATGTTGCTCATGGCTGAACTGAATAAAGAGCGCACTGGGGCGAGAGAGTACAAGGCCTCCTGCCTTTGGGCATTGAGATATATGGAGCTGAACAAGGGGAAACTCATGTCTGACTTGGATGAATTCCGCAAGGATGTGGAGGGCTTGCTGGAAAATCAGGAGAGTAAACTGCGCAAGCTCAGCATTGAGTATGATGAGGAGTTGTATCCTCATTTGGTGTCAACCATAGCTGAGCGCAGGTGGCTTATCAGCCATGGTTTGCGCCTTGCTGCTTTAGGTACTTTGGAGTCGCAGGAGGTGACGGGGGTATTTGGGGAAGTTGTTGAGTGCGCGTTGGCACGTGGCCAAGCGCAGGCTGTAGAAAAGCTTGCCGAGAGCAATTTGTTGACGGTGCCTATTACTCAGGTGCCAGATTATAATGCCAACTCCTATGATGAGCTTGTCGCTGCCATGGAGAAGATGAAGCTTTTCGAGCTTCCTCATATTGCTCGCCTAGAGCGTGACCAGGATTTTCCTATCAGCGTGATTATGGAGGGTCTGACATTGGCTAGGCACTCATCCGAAGACGCTGAGGAACAGTTTGACTACTTCCTGAAGCCAGACGTGTCGCAGCTACAAGTGCCTATTTTTGCTCGTCCCCGTGACATCCTCAACCCTTTTGCGCTTGAGAAAGAAATTCCCTTGAAGGCGTCCTTAGAAGCGCATGAGATGAGACTTGCTAAGAAGAAGGGCCAAAAGGGGAAGGCCATTCTTTGTGGTCTTGGTGCGGCTCACATTCCCAGATCTGATGGGGTGCCTGTTAGCGTGCCAACGGTAGCACCCAAGGATGCTGAGCTGTTGCAGAAGCTTAAGGATGCTGGTAGTGTGGCGCGCCAAGCGAGTAGCTCTGGGCTCAGGCGCACTCGTAGCATGTCTTGGTAGTCTTGGTGTAGTGATTTTTTGTGGCATGTCCACTTTTTGTTGTACGTTGGATATGTACTTTTGATGAACTTGTTATCCATAATGAAGCGTTGATTTTCGAAAGATACAATTGTATGTATATTGTATCAAATTTTGAGTATGGTTATAACGTTTGTACTTAGTTATTTTGTCTTTGCATGAAAGATATCTAAGAATTAAAACGCTTGTATAAACACATTTAAAGAAGGTTACAAGGATTCATAATCACTTATCCTTATCTTGTATGAAATTTATGACATAGTCGTGTATGACATGGTTGTATATAACATAATTGTGTATGAAATTTACAAGTTGTTGTGTATCCATCGTGGGGTGCACAAGTGTATGGATTGCAGCGTGCTACTAATACCATACTAAGGGGTTAATTGTCTTAACTCCTAATTTGTTAAACGCGCACAGTGTGCTTTGATGTGTATCCGTCATGGGGTACGCATGGAACTTACTCCAACGTCTTGAGAATAAGGTGTTTAACAAGGATGCGTGATCCGGTGTTTGATGGGTTTGCAACCCTCTTACTCAACGAGTCATTTATTAGGTTTACTCATCCTTTTACCATCGTGGGTTTTTAGTTAGTGCATGCACGCCATGTAGGCAAAATATAACAAACAGTATTGAGACATAAATTATATGTAAGCAATAAAGTAAAGTGTGTCACGGAGTTAGCTAGAAACCGCAACGTTTTATTAATACTTGCAAGTTTTTGTAAAAAGATAAAAAAAAAAAACATTTGTCTAAATGAAACAAAAAATATAGATACACGGATATTTATTGAGCACTTACTAAAGTGCGTAGGTGTCCATGTATTGGGTCGTAACCTTTCCTAAAGATAGCATCTCTTGAGATTGCAGATGTTCCATGTGCGTTGTAGCTCACGGCCATCCATGTCACGCAACTTGTACGCGCCTTGTCCTAGTGCTTCAATGACCTCATAGGGTCCTTCCCACTTTGGTCCAAGTTTACCTGTGTCTTCTGCGTGGCTTGCATCATTAGCGCGGTACACAAAGTCGCCTGGTCTGAATGAGGTGCTTCAAACTTTAGCATCGTAGTATCCCTTCATTTTTGACTTGGTTTTTGCCTCACGTATAGCTGCACGCTCACGCCTTTCTTCCAACAGATCCAAGTCTATTCGTCGTTCATCGTCATTGGTCGCGACATTAACTTTCCGTGGTGCGGATAGTTGGCATCCCAATTTCAGCTGGTATAACAGCTTCTGTCCCGTAGACAAGGGAAAAAGGAGTGTCTCCATTGCTAACCTTGATTGTAGTGCGGTGCGCCCATAAGACATGCGACAATTCGTCCACCCATCTGCCTTTGTGTTTGTCCAGGCGCGCTTTAATTCCTTCGCCTAGACTGCGATTTGCGCGCTCAACTAAGCCATTGGTTTGTGGGTGTTTTACTGATGCGAAGTGTTGTGTGATATGTAACTCTGCGCACCAGTCTTTGAACGGGTTATCACGGAATTGCTTTCCGTTGTCCGAAACAATCTCCCCAGGTAATCCAAAGCGGCATACAATATTTTCCCAAACAAAGCGTTTTACTTGATTACCTGTGATTGTCGCTACTGCCTTCGCTTCAATCCATTTAGTGAAGTAGTCTATTGCAACAATAAGGAATTTAAGTCCTCCCGCTGCGACAGGGAAGGGGCCTGCGATGTCGATACCCCACTTATAGAATGGCCATGGAAAAGTGATAGGTGTTAGCTCTTGTTGTGGTCTGCGCGGGATGGGTCTATGAACTTGGCAGTCGTTGCATTTCTTTATCACATCGCGCGCATCACGGTGCATAGTAGGCCAATAGTATCCTGAGCGCAATGCTCGCGCTACGACGGACCGTGGTCCTGAATGCATACTGCATGAACCAGCGTGGATCTCTCGGAGTACGTAATCTGCCTGAAGAGGTCCAACGCACCGAAGCCATGGTTGTAGGAATGAGCGCCGATATAGGATACCATCTCTAAGTTCGAACCTCTGCGCTGTGCGCCGTATCCGTCGAGCGTCCTTCTGCTCCTCGGGCAATTTGCCCTTGCTTATAAATTCGATAATAGGGGTCATCCACGTAGGATTCTCTTCCTCTATTACCGTGGATATCTCCATCTCCGAGATGGATTTGTTCTTTAGGATCTCCACTAAAACTTGTTTTGACAGGTGCGCGAAGCTGGTAGATGCGATCTTGCTTAGTGCATCGGCTTTCTTATTTTCACCTCTAGGAACTTGCTTGATTGTAAACCTGTCAAAGCCTTGTATTAATGATTTGGTCTTGTCGAGGTATTGGACCATGTTATCCTCTTTAGCCACATATTCGCCTAACACATGGTTGGCTACTAATCGGGAGTCCACGTTTGCTTCTAGGTTGCGTACACCCATTCGATTTGTAATGCGTAACCCGGCGATTAGGGCTTCATATTCTGCCTCGTTGTTCGTGGCTGTGAATTCAAAACGCAGTGCGTAAGTGAATTCCATTCCTCCTGGATTAGTGAGGATAAGGCTAGCGCCCGATCCATCCACGCATGAAGATCCATCTGTGAACAAGACCCATGGTTCTTGTAATTCTACCTTGCTCGGTGGGGATGCGTCATCGGTATCTGGTTTTTCGATGATGAAGTCTGCTAGTATTTGCCCTTTAACCGCAGTGCGTGGTCTGTAAGAGATGTTATACTCGCCTAGTAGCACACTCCATTTTTGTAATCGCCCCGATGCGTCAGGTTTAGAGATAACTTGTTTGATAGGTTGGTCGGTAATCACTGCTATTGGGTGCGCTTGAAAGTATCTACGCAGTTTTTTGGCAGCAAATACTAAGGCCAAGACCAACTTCTCCATTGGGCTGTAATTAATCTCTGTCTTCTTGAGTGCTTTGCTTACAAAGTACACCGGTGTCTGTACGGAATTCCTATCCGTCAGTAGCACTGCGCTAATCGCTCCATGTGTCGCAGATAAGTAGACGATTAACTCCTCCCCTGGTCGGGGTGCAACTAGCTTAGGAAGCGCTGCTATATGTTGCTTAAGCTGTGTGAAAGCTTCTTCCGCTTCCGCAGTCCAACGAAAGTCTCCCTTTTTAGTACACTTCTTGAGTGTTTTAAATAAAGGAAGTGACTGATGAACTCAAATAAGTATATTTTATTACTATCATTTATCCTATTAATTTGACTTGTTTTATTATATTATGTATGAGGATTGATACTTAATCGTTTACTTTTGTAATTCTCAGTTGAAAACAAGCATTTGGTGAAACTTGGCGATTTTGGACTGATTATGGAGCAAAACATGCAAGAAGTTAAGAGTCTACTGAAATGCACAAGATCAAGACTATTCTGCTCCAGATGCGCCGCATCTCACTTATTACATACGGCGCATCACTATCAATATTTCACCAGATACGATCCAAGATACAAGAGGACATGCGCCGCATCTATAAATGGAGTTACGCCGCATCTTCTGGCGGTGTACGAATATTCCTGAATATTATAATCTTGGACCCCACGCGAAGTTAAGTCAATGCGCCGCATCTACTTACTAGATGCGCCGCATCTTACCCTCAGACAGAAACTATAAATACCCCAAGACCAGACGAATTCCGAAGCTTTTAGTCAACACACAGAAGGCCGAAGTACAGAAACCCTAGGACGAATTCAGTCAAGGTAGCAGCACAAGACACACCCAAACAAAGATACAAGAGCTGTAAGAAGGTGCTGCATGTGTTTAATTCATTAAGTAGTTTTGTTTTATTGTGTTAGTAAACTTTAATTCATCAAGATTGGTGGCTTGTGTAATGTGACAACGAAAAGATTGCACTCCCTTAAAACTACTTTCTCATTAATTAAAGTTTATATGTTGATGTCTTTGGTGACTTTTATTAGTGCATTGATAACCTCTGTGTCTAGCTGAGCGTTGATCGGGTCGCCATGCCTCTGCCCTCGCCTATTTATTAAATCGCCTATGCATTCTATGGTCTGTAGAAAAGTAAGAAGAAAGATAAATAGGATAGTCATAAGTAATCATTAAGGGTTTACTCGCCGATAAGATTAGAACCAACGAGAAAGGACTTAATCTCGGTGCGTTGCATCGAACTATACACTTCATATAACACTAGCAATAAAACAAGTGACAAACTACTTATCATAAGGACAGCCCTCTTATTGTCTCAAGTATTTATCTGTGTACGTGTGTGCTACTTGTTGATTCGTGCCTATTGGTTTAGTTTATTATTTAATTGCAACCAAATCGTGCCAGTCTCTCAGGCTGAACCCCCTTGCGTTAGATTAGGTTGTATAGCTAACTTAATATATTAAAATACTGATTAGAATAACTAGATAATACGTTCCACTCTTAGTGATCGACACTCTACTTACCATTATATTCATACTGACCGGGTACACTGCTCGTTAAGTGTGTGTGTTATTGATAAGTCGGCTAAATATAAATTTAAAACTTGAGTAGGCATTAATACTGCTAAACCGCAACGACACATCGCACGCATCAAGTTTTTGGCGCCGTTGCCGGGGAGTGAATTGTTATTATCTGTTAATTTGATTAGTATTTTAATTAGGTTTTAATTTTTTTTTATCTAACTGCTAATTTTGTTGTGTATTAGATTAATTTGCATTCATTGTATTATTTTGCATATTTTCTGTTTTTGTGTGTTATTTGTTTGCTTTTATTTGTGTTTATTTTCGTGTGTTTTATTTGTTTTTAATTTTTCGTATTTTTTTGTGTTCTGCTATCGTTGTACTGAGCTAAATCAAACGATACGGCGCATCTGATTTCTCAGATACGGCGTATTGCGTTTAATTTTTATAAAATACAACGCGTTTAATTAATTCGATACGACGCATCTTTTCCCCAAGATACGGCGTATCTGTTTTTGATAAATTTTTTTTCTAAACGTTAACGCCATACGACGCATCTGCTTTAGCAAATACGGCGTATCTATTATTTTAATTAAAAACAGTTTTCGAATTATTAAACAGATACGGCGTATCGATTTTTATCGATACGGCGCATCTTCTGAATCAAAAATCTTATATTTTGAAACGTAAAGAAAATACGGCGCATTAACTTTTGTTAATACGACGCATTTAATTTTTATAAATATCGATTTTTGATAATTAAAATTGATACGGCGCATTCTAATTTCTAAGCGGCGTATCTATTTTCTGAATAAAGTCTGATTTAATTTTAACGATTATAAGATACGGCGTATCCAACTTTTTGGATACGGCGCATTGTCTGTAGATATCAGCTATTTTTATCGGTTTCTGAATTCATTAATTTCTATTCTTGCGAACAAATCCTACTGATTCTTTCGTGATTATTTCAGAAGGATAATGGAGGAATTTGGAGAACTGATAGACTTTGACTTCGAAGCCAATTTTATGGATGAAGTATTAGTGCGTGGTAAATCACCTGAACGTTACGATGGGGACTACATTGAACTTAATGACCTTGATGGACCATTAGAATCCAATGACCTGTTCATGGATGATGCGGAATCTGAGCTAGAAGAAGGAGAAATTCTGGATAGTCCAAAAGTCAACGTTATTATTACTAGGAATTACGATGAATTTGAGGGATATGATGGTTCTTGGGATTACGGTAGAAGAATCCACGCCGATTGTGCTTACAATTTGCAATTCACATGCATGATTGGGTACAAGTGTATTGACGCCAATTTCTTTCCTATTTTACCAATCAATGTCATGTCAAGAAGCTTTTACAATTCCATTATGAGAAATAAAGTGGAGTTAATAGGGAAAGAATGTAGTTGGAGCCTTCATTAATGTCCCGATCTTCGTTGGACGCTTTACTATTGTTACCGAGTTCGCCGTTGTTGAAGACATGAATGCCTATTGTGACAGCAATATGGGCGACGTGATTGTTGGAAAACCATTTTGTAGGGAGATCACTATTAATGCAAAACGATTTGAAGGAAAGATCACCTTTCAATGTGGAAGCGACATTATCACTTATATGATGCCCCGAACTCACCCTGGATTTAAACATGCTACTAATAGGATCTGCTACAAATTCTCTCCATTCCTTTTTATTAGCGATAATGACAATAAGAGAGGGATTGAGTACCCGTATCAATTGATGGAAGGATTCTACAATGGAGTGTTGAAACTGGGACCTGAATATATGCGTGACGAATTAGTTGCTAAATGGATCCTACGTAAGCAATGTGGGAATCAATGATCGATATTGAAGAGCTGAACGTGAGTCTAACTTGAAGACTCTGGAATAAAGACAAGTGCTGACCGGGAGACAACCCGGATTTATCTTTTTATTATTCTGTTTTTGTGTCGAGTCAGTCAGGCCGCAGAGGATACGACGCATCTCAATCCTGAGATGCGACGCATCTCCTGCAATGGTCATATCTTTATTTTTCTGCATTTTTTATTTTCGACTTTAAAACTTTTTATCAGTTTATTTTAATGCGGCGCATCCCTGGTTAAGGATGCAGCGCATCTTTTATTCTGATTCGTATTTATTCCAGGCTCGATACGGCGTATCTTCTTCCATAAGATACGGCGCATCGACTGACCTGACGATTTTCATTTTTAATTTTTATGTTTTATTTTTATCTAACTACTAATGTGTTATGCAAGTTGAACCTTTCTTACCTTAGGTGTGTTTTGAAGCCTTGGTGGTATTATAGATTCCTGCATTTCTTGTGGATACATCAATTATGAAGTCTAAACGTTCTAATCCACAAGAAAGATGATTTTTGCTCTAATACTAATGGAGGATCATACCGAGCAAATCTCAGGGGAGTTTTTCTGTTCTAATTCTTTTATTTTCCAGTTTTTAACCTTTCATACAAACAACGAGGACGTTGTTTAACTTAAGTGGGGGGATTGGAGAATTAGAACACTTAACACTTACTTGTCCTAAACTTTTCAAAATATGCTTAAAATGTGCTTAATATATCAAAATTTAAAATTTTTAGCATTTTTTGTTTAAAGTCTAAGTTGCATAGCTGCACACATGACGTTATTTTCAAAAATTGTGATTTTTCAAAATTCACAAATCTATGAGTGTGCCGGTGACTTGTAAACTTTAGAACCTGACTTGTATACTATTCGAGACCACCATAATAAGTATTATTTATATAATTGGAATGACTTGTCTAAATTGGTAAATTTCTAGGATTACACCCAAATAGCCTATTATATGTTATGTGTTATTAGCTAACTACACTGGTTAGTTAACCCCCGTATAAACCCTTTTGTTACTCTCATTTTTAGAGTAAGATACCCCTAGAAAAACACTCAGAGCCATTCCTTTCGTTTCTTACACCTTTGTTAAAATGTTTCGTTACACCCTTACACCTTAGCCTACCCTGTAGATTAAAATCCGTGGTTGGTTAATTGCTATAGGCAAAGTGTGTTTCCTTACATTACCTGTGTTCGCGTGCGTAATTCATTATCTATGGTTAGGTCGGGAAATTGCACAATGCAATTGGAGTGAAAGTAAATATTGTATATCTTTGAGTTTATTTTTCGTGTGTTTACTACTTTCACTATTACCGTTATTTCTGAAGTTATGAAAAGAATGGAAAAAAAAGAAAAAGAAAAAAGTTGGATGTTTGATTTAAACCAACTTATGTAAAGTTATGTAAGTGGTCGATATCACCACTAGTTGTTATATATTATATCTATGGATTGAAATGGGAGTTGGCAGTTATGGGAACGCCAACTAAGGTTTATTCTTTGATTAAGATCTTGTTGAGTATAATTCGTGTCTACCTAAAGCGTGTGTTTCAAGTGTTAAAGCGTGAGTTATTCAATGATATGAGTCTTATTCATGGGATGGTTGGGATAGTGATTAACCACACTTAGGATTTTAATTTATTTGTTTTGTTTATTTTTTTTTTTACACCAATTTATATCCCAAATATTATCCATGCCCTGTATTATTCTTTATCCAACCAAACCTTTGATTTATTGAGATTAGGGATTTGAGCAATCTTAAGTATCGTAGTCGTGGATTCGGCTATGTATTTATGATTTTGTCGCCCTTTTTGATATATTATTATTGGTGAAGTTTGGACCTATCTTTAGCCTATTCGAGTTAAGGATTTGAGCAATTGCAAGTATCGTGTTCGTGGATTCGATCATGTATTTGTGATTTTGTCGCCTTTTCTGGAATTTGAGATCGATAGAGATTAAGAATAATTAACCCTTAAGCCTAAAAACCCTTTTTACCGCTTTAGACTTGTTATTCCTTGGCTTTACTGGGGGAGATGTGTATACTTGCCAAGCTTATGATAGAATATTCGTCACGACTGGACAGTTAAACGATTAGATTTGCTTTTATCAAAATATTTTATTTTACTTCTAATTCGTTAAGTGTTTAGTTGTGTGATTATGACAAAAATGAATACATGCTTAAATATAAAAATAAATCCTAATATCTTTTAGGATACATTTTCATAAGATTAATTCTAAGGTTTACTTGGGGACAAGTAAAGTTCAAGTGGGGGGATATTTGATGAACTCAAATAAGTAAATTTTATTACTATCATTTATCCTATTAATTTGACTTGTTTTATTATATTATGTATGAGGATTGATACTTAATCGTTTACTTTTGTAATTCTCAGTTGAAAACAAGCATTTGGTGAAACTTGGCGATTTTGGACTGATTATGGAGCAAAACATGCAAGAAGTTAAGAGTCTACTGAAATGCACAAGATCAAGACTATTCTGCTCCAGATGCGCCGCATCTCACTTATTAAATACGGCGCATCACTATCAATATTTCACCAGATACGATCCAAGATACAAGAGGACATGCGCCGCATCTATAAATGGAGTTACGCCGCATCTTCTGGCGGTGTACGAATATTCCTGAATATTATAATCTTGGACCCCACGCGAAGTTAAGTCAATGCGTCGCATCTACTTACTAGATGCGCCGCATCTTACCCTCAGACAGAAACTATAAATACCCCAAGACCAGACGAATTCCGAAGCTTTTAGTCAACACACAGAAGGCCGAAGTACAGAAACCCTAGGACGAATTCAGTCAAGGTAGCAGCACAAGACACACCCAAACAAAGATACAAGAGCTGTAAGAAGGTGCTGCATGTGTTTAATTCATTAAGTAGTTTTGTTTTATTGTGTTAGTAAACTTTAATTCATCAAGATTGGTGGCTTGTGTAATGTGACAACGGAAAGATTGCACTCCCTTAAAACTGCTTTCTCATTAATTAAAGTTTATATGTTGATGTCTTTGGTGACTTTTATTAGTGCATTGATAACCTCTGTGTCTAGCTGAGCGTTGATCGGGTCGCCATGCCTCTGCCCTCGCCTATTTATTAAATCGCCTATGCATTCTATGGTCTGTAGAAAAGTAGGAAGAAAGATAAATAGGATAGTCATAAGTAATCATTAAGGGTTTACTCGCCGATAAGATTAGAACCAACGAGAAAGGACATAATCTCGGTGCGTTGCATCGAACTATACACTTCATATAACACTAGCAATAAAACAAGTGACAAACTACTTATCATAAGGACAGCCCTCTTATTGTCTCAAGTATTTATCTGTGTACGTGTGTGCTACTTGCTGATTCGTGCCTATTGGTTTAGTTTATTATTTAATTGCAACCAAATCGTGCCAGTCTCTCAGGCTGAACCCCCTTGCGTTAGATTAGGTTGTATAGCTAACTTAATATATTAAAATACTGATTAGAATAACTAGATAATACGTTCCACTCTTAGTGATCGACACTCTACTTACCATTATATTCATACTGACCGGGTACACTGCTCGTTAAGTGTGTGTGTTATTGATAAGTCAGCTAAATATAAATTTAAAACTTGAGTAGGCATTAATACTGCTAAACCGCAATGACACATCGCACGCATCAGTGACGTTGATGCGTGGTTTTGTAACCTTACAACAGGTTTTACCTCTCGAGGGATCTCAAGAGGCTTACAACCCCACCAGGCAGTGTACCTGACCGATGTAGTATAGTGTAGTGGTAAGTACGGGGGATTGATCGTTCTCCACAGGGAATAGTGTTCGTTAGGTGTGAAAGACTACTCTAATTAGGTCTAAGGGTTGAGGAAGATTCTTTTTATGTTTTTATATTTTTATGAAAGCAAGTAAAATCTCGGTTTTGAAAGAGTGGGCGGAATTAGTTGCTAGTCAACTAACCCAAAATTACTACGGATGCAAATAAAATAAAATAACAAAAATGAAAATGTGGTGAGAAACTTATGTGTAGAGAAATGTGTTTACTTAGATTTCCTTACTCCCTAACTATCTTTTACCGGTTAATTAGTGTGTATTAGTCGCGTGGATGACGGGTGTATTCCTTAATACCATTCGTGGGGTGGCGTACTTACTTCCCCAACTCTACAAGCTCCTACTTCACTCCTATGTCGAGCCGGCTAGGAAGCTCCTAACATGGGATCACTAGAATTCGCTTGTGCATTAAATACAACCATAAAAACCTTTAGTACGCATTTGGTTCATGTTTCTTAAGACGTTCAAGCAAGTTACCGAATAGGAAGTTAGCCAGTTTTCTTAAGCCTAACATAGATAAACAATCATCCAATACAACTAATAACACACTAACAACCAATAATCAATAGCTAGGTTTCATTAGATCTAAGCAAACACAAGATAAATTTAGCCTAACATGTTAATCAAAAGACAAGAATAAGATAAAATCAAACAACACATAGACATATTGAATGATTAATTGATAACTTATCTTCAATGTAACATGGAAGATCTCAAGGCAAAAAGCCTTGAAAAAGAAGCTAAAATCGTCTTAGGGTTTTCTCCCAAAATTCCACACACTAAGCTCTCCCTAATGACAAAAAATTAGAAAACTATATATAGATTTTTGGATCTGACGGCGTCACCTTATGGAGTGTGACGCCGTCACCTCGCCGCTTCTAGGGTTCCCGGATGACCTTCTTGATGCCGTCCCTCTTTAGCTCTTCCAAAATCCATTCTGGCTTATCAAGGCTTGACGCCGTCGAACCTTGAACGTGACGCCGTCCCCTTTTGATTTAAGCCGTGATGCCCTTGATCAAGTTAAAGCGTGACGCCGTCAGAATTCACATGCTATTTTCACTGGCTTATCATGAGTAAATTTCACGTCCAACTTTTCTTGCCAAGGCATGACGCCGTCTAGAGTAAATCTTGACGCCGTCAAAGGTAACTTTCAGCCGATTTTTGAGACTTTGCCGTTTTCTTCACTTTTATGCTCCAAAAACGTCCAAAATGCCTCCTTTTCCAGATGTCTCCTCAAAAGTACCTAAAATGACAAAAGAAACGATTTAGGGCGATATTTGATCAAATAAATACGATTTAGGGCTTAAATGACCCCTTAAAAGCGGTACACTTTTCGCTTCATCAAATACCCTTACACTTGAGATTTGCTTGTCCTCAAGCAAATGCGCTTTTATTCTAATCAAAATACAAGTTAGGGGTCATTTAATGCAAACATAAAAGTAATTACAACAAATAATCGTTCCACTTCAATCATAATAAGCACGGAGATTACAAACTAGCACCTCACAAGTAGTGTTTAGATACTCACATCTCTCAAGTGTCATCAAAATAAATCTCATAAATGAAAACGGATAATATCTCTCACTACCTGTCATAGCAAATAGATTACCATAGGCTTGGGAAAGGATCGAAAACCTCCTCCACTAGGCGTAAGCACCAAAGATAAACTATCAAAGAGGGCTTTTAAATGGGTTATAACGTAAGGTGTAGGGAAAAGGAAAACACGGTTTTGTTGGATAAGGGATATTTTACTGGTGGCTAGTTAAAGATCTTGATCAATTACATGTACTATACAATGTTGCTAAGCCAAGACTAGACTCGATCTTAAGCTAGAAACGAAATAACAAAATAACAAAAACATAAAACAAACATAAAATGAAACGGGATGGTAGTCCGTATGTTTTTTTTTTCTATTTTTCATTTTCTCATTTTTTTGTATTTTTCTTGATTTTTTTTTTTTTTTTTTTTTTTTTTTTTTTTTTTTTGCATACACTTTTGCCCTACCATCCAAAATAATACATCAAAGGGGCATTGCATCCCCCTTACACTTGAACTTTTACATAACTTTACAAATACTAATCTAATGACTCGAATTAAGATAATTGAAAAACTTGGAGTACTTTTAAAACATTTAGCACCTATGGGGGTAATAAATGATGTTCTTCCCCATTACTCCATTACACTAGTACTTTACCCATGAGTCCCAATCGTCCCAAAACAATATGTACAAGGATATGACTCGACTTAGCAACCATGTAATCAACTAGATAATTAACTTGGGTTTAAACAAATGTTGTAACAATAATGCACTAAAAATGAGTGCATACAAGGTAGGCTAAGGCGATTTGGGTGTACATTTAAGTGGGGTGTAACAAATTCTTCCTTTAAGTAAAATGCTTAAAGGTCGAAACGAAAAGATAGGCTCTGAGGGGTGTACTAGGGGTATCGTGTACTAAAAATGAGTACAACGCAAAGGGTGTGGGAGAATTACTTGACCAATGTAGCCAAAGTAATTATAACAAAAACACAGGTGTAAAACAATGGGTTAATCCTAATGCCTCTTATCATGTAGTAAATCTAACTACACGAATGTAGTCTCACTTGTGGCCTTGGAATGGTCCTAACGCAAGTTCTAGAATCTAAGTGCTACCGGTACACACATCATAGCATAAATGCTTTTCCTACCAATTCTAGGGGCGAACCTCACATATTTGGGGGTGGAAAATTTTTTAGTGGTACGGTTTTTGTGCTAGTCATATAACTCCTATCCGTGAGACGCTCATTAAGGTCAAAGTTTCACTCTTATATGTTGTAAAAAATTTTAAATTTGGCACTAAAATTGCCCTAACAGGTATTTGTCTCAGTTTTATTACACATCTACTATTAAACAAACAAAAATCAAGTGCAATAGCATTCTATAATCGTACTTTTACCCTCCCCTTACACTTAAGATGAACATTGTCCCCAATGTTCAAATAACAAGATGTAAAAGAAAAAAAAGTAAAAGAATGAAATCAAATACTCCCCTGATTCGCTCGGTGGATAATGAAATTACACGGTTAGATCTTCCTCCAAAGAGAATGTTGAAGCTCCATGACTAATGCATCGCCATAAGCTTGATTCAAAACATTTCCTTGTCCAAAATAACCTGTTAAACCTGAGAAAACAAACACGAAAACCTGCATAACATCGGCGGGATAAAATCTATATATAAGGATATAATGCTTGTGGAATGATAACTTTGCAGATTCCTGGAGATTATAAGTTGGAGATTTTAATAAAAACTTTTTAAAAACAAAACTTTCAAAAATTTCTGAAAATTAAATCTGACGCCGTCAGGTTATAACCCTGACGCCGTCAGAAATGACCTGACAAAAATTTTCATTTTAAGTTTCCGGAAAATTTCTGGAAAAACCTTTACCTTACTTCCTGGAAATCCTGCAAAACATCATTATGACTCGATACAAGCATTTGACTCAAACAAATACGAATATATATGTTAATTTATTATTATTACGATTCATGTTAATTTGTGTTCTAACAAACCGATTTAGATTTCCCTTACACTTATCTTTTGCAAAATACCTTTATATGTAGTTAAGACGAAGTTAAAAACAACATAAAGCATTTTCACAATTTAGTTTTGAACATGAATCAATAAGAATAAAAATTAAACACACATACGGAAACAAATAAAATCAAACAAACAAATAAATAAACACACAAAGCAAATAAAACAAATAAAGCTTGGGTTGCCTCCCAAGAAGCGCTTTTCTTTATTAACGAGTCTTGTAGCTAGACTCAAAGTCACGGGGTCTACGTTTTTCCGTTTTGCTTCTCAATTGCCCCTCTAATCATCCTAACAACCTCCATATCAATTTTGTATTTAGGTCCAAGGTTTAAGCAATCTTTATAATAAAGGCTTCTCTTATTCCAAACATGGTCCATGCCTTTTTCTTTATCCTCTTCATTGATGTCCTCAATCGCACCAATGTTGTCCATGTCAAATCGAGGCACAAAACGAAATTCATTAACCCGATAAGGCATCCTATATGTGATCCAATCTATGTGATTAGAAAACTGAACCGTGCCTTTCAAACGGTCATACCTTAAATTAGATGCTTCGATAAATGGCTTACCTAACACAACGCGAGATAGGCGGCAGTCAACAACACTTGCCATATCTTCTAAAATCATGAAGTTGGTGACAAAGGTAAAGTTCCCAACAAGGATATGTATATCCTTAATCCTTCCAACGAAGTTGCAAACTCCGCCTGGACACTTGGGGTCCATCCTAGGCTCAAGTGGTGTGTTTATGATTTGGCTATAGAGGCCTGAGGACATAACGTTGATTGGGGATTCACAGTCAATGTAAGCATGCTCAACGTATTGGTACCCAATCATACATGGTATCTTCACATTCCCGGGATCACCTCTCTGAATCTTTGGGTCAATTCTAACAAAAGGTGGTCGAGGGTTATCAACTATGTTGGGTTTATTGATTTGATGATACAAAACAAGAAGAATGAAACATGAAGGGCTTAAAGTGACAAGAAGGAAAGTTACAAAAAGATGAAGATTTTAGAAGATTCTTAGAAGAATATTTACTTTCCTTATTGTATTTGTTTCCTAATTGTCTTGTAAACCCTAATCCCTCTAGTATATAAAGAGGACATGGGTCATTAGTTTTAGACGTGCACAAACTACAAGATGTAGTCGATTAGTAGAGGTGTGTGTGTGTAACCTAGACGTATGTTATAAACGTCTAGGGTTTTAGTTAGTTAGTTAGTTAGTTCAGCCTCAAGGTCGAGTCCTTGATCCCTGTTACAAGGCGTGTAACATGTTCTACCTTGATCAAGTAGAATTGGGGCTGTAGATGATTATTAGTGTTAATAATATTAGAGATTATGAATGTAAAACCTTGTTCATAATAATGATTGATTCTATGTTTGAATATTCCGCCTTCATTATTATGTGTTCCTAGATATAATATTAGACCGAGTCTAAGAGCTACAACGATCTACACAATTGGTATCAGAGCTACAAGTTAGTTAGTACTGCCGTTGAATTTTGACTCTGCTGCTACGAGTATGTTTAACCTACTGCTGCGTTTAGATGATTTATGGAGACAATGCATGATTTACAAGCAGTAAGGGGAAGCCGAGATGGGTTTTTATGAGATTGATTCTACTTTGGCTCTCGGTTAATTATGAGCAGTTTGTTAGATTACACACACAGGTTATTAGTTTCACACACACAAGTTGGTTTTTGTTCTTGAAAGATTAAAGGCTCGTTGGGGATTATTTGAAGAAGACGATTGGATATTATTTATTTGATGTTGTAGTTGAGTTTCACAGGTGCGCGTTCTTATGTTTGTGTTATTGCGGTGACAAAGACTTGGTGAATCTAGCAAGGATGTGTGATCTATAAACTTAAGGTGCTGAATACACACATTTGCTATCACTTAAAGGAGTTACATTGTAGTGCTCAGTGTCTCATATTAGTTGAGGATTTATCAAGAGGTCCTAGTAGCCTACTTCTAAGATAAGTTTGGAGTCACGTTGATAGTGCAAGATGTAAGACGAAGGTTTGGGAAATTCAACTTCTTCATCAAATTCGTTATACTCGGTTTTCTTCATCCGTAATCATTACAAGGAGCTTACAGAATTGAAGATTCAAGAGATGGTAAACATATTAGTTTCAGGGGAAGCTTATTGTTTAATTGTTTAACCATCTACATGCACCACTCAAGGGTAAGTGTTTGATTCTTACTACCGTTGTTCATTATTACTACTGCTAGTTGGAGTTTTCTACTGTTTTGGATTCATTTTTAGTAAGCATTTTGGCGTTCTTCATGGAGGGCAATTTGAAACATTGGAAGGCTTTGATTAAGAAGTGTGGTACTGGTTAATGGTGGTCAAGATCGTATTTACATACATTCCCTATTTGTTGATAACAAAAAGGGGAAGAGATGTTAGAAGAGATTTGGAGTGGCATGGCATGGCTTAAGGGGAAGACAAAGACTTGTTTCATTCATGGTGAGATTTAATTATCTCAATTTCTCTACTTCGTCTAGGGAAGTTCGTACAAGAATGTCTTTGTTTTGTCATCATCAAATAGGGGAAGATTGTTGGGTTTATTGATTTGATGATACAAAACAAGAAGAATGAAACATGAAGGGCTTAAAGTGACAAGAAGGAAAGTTACAAAAAGATGAAGATTTTAGAAGATTCTTAGAAGAATATTTACTTTCCTTATTGTATTTGTTTCCTAATTGTCTTGTAAACCCTAATCCCTCTAGTATATAAAGAGGACATGGGTCATTAGTTTTAGACGTGCACAAACTACAAGATGTAGTCGATTAGTAGAGGTGTGTGTGTGTAACCTAGACGTATGTTATAAACGTCTAGGGTTTTAGTTAGTTAGTTAGTTAGTTCAGCCTCAAGGTCGAGTCCTTGATCCCTGTTACAAGGCGTGTAACATGTTCTACCTTGATCAAGTAGAATTGGGGCTGTAGATGATTATTAGTGTTAATAATATTAGAGATTATGAATGTAAAACCTTGTTCATAATAATGATTGATTCTATGTTTGAATATTCCGCCTTCATTATTATGTGTTCCTAGATATAATATTAGACCGAGTCTAAGAGCTACAACGATCTACACAAACTAGGTTGTTATAGTAAGCAATCTCCTCCTTAGTGGGGTATTCATTGAAACAATCATCCAACCTAGGATCTACCTTCACTTCCTCAATTTTCTCAATCAACTTATCAACCGTAAGATTATTACGTTCTAAGTAATTATCTGAGTATATGGCGGTCCCTAAGTTGTTCAAGGCATAATCAAGCTCTATATCAATCATTCTACTGAGCTCCCTGAGCTCACTAATCTCATTCTCAAGTTGGCTACGCAACAAAGCCACTTCCCCAGGTGTAAGGGGTGGATTCGCGTTTTCCATAATGGCAAACTGAATAGTCAATGAAAATCTGTTACGAACAAAAGCACAAAGAAAATAGATAGACTAAAGAAAATCTAGAAAAATAAAATAAAAATCTCACTAGAAAGGAATCTAGTGAGTAGACCTAATAGAAATAAAAAATTCAACCTAAACAATAACTATTCCCCGGCAGCGGCGCCAAAAACTTGATGCGTGGTTTTGTAACCTTACAACAGGTTTTACCTCTCGAGGGATCTCAAGAGGCTTACAACCCCACCAGGCAGTGTACCTGACCGATGTAGTATAGTGTAGTGGTAAGTACGGGGGATTGATCGTTCTCCACAGGGAATAGTGTTCGTTAGGTGTGAAAGACTACTCTAATTAGGTCTAAGGGTTGAGGAAGATTCTTTTTATGTTTTTATATTTTTATGAAAGCAAGTAAAATCTCGGTTTTGAAAGAGTGGGCGGAATTAGTTGCTAGTCAACTAACCCAAAATTACTACGGATGCAAATAAAATAAAATAACAAAAATGAAAATGTGGTGAGAAACTTATGTGTAGAGAAATGTGTTTACTTAGATTTCCTTACTCCCTAACTATCTTTTACCGGTTAATTAGTGTGTATTAGTCGCGTGGATGACGGGTGTATTCCTTAATACCATTCGTGGGGTGGCGTACTTACTTCCCCAACTCTACAAGCTCCTACTTCACTCCTATGTCGAGCCGGCTAGGAAGCTCCTAACATGGGATCACTAGAATTCGCTTGTGCATTAAATACAACCATAAAAACCTTTAGTACGCATTTGGTTCATGTTTCTTAAGACGTTCAAGCAAGTTACCGAATAGGAAGTTAGCCAGTTTTCTTAAGCCTAACATAGATAAACAATCATCCAATACAACTAATAACACACTAACAACCAATAATCAATAGCTAGGTTTCATTAGATCTAAGCAAACACAAGATAAATTTAGCCTAACATGTTAATCAAAAGACAAGAATAAGATAAAATCAAACAACACATAGACATATTGAATGATTAATTGATAACTTATCTTCAATGTAACATGGAAGATCTCAAGGCAAAAAGCCTTGAAAAAGAAGCTAAAATCGTCTTAGGGTTTTCTCCCAAAATTCCACACACTAAGCTCTCCCTAATGACAAAAAATTAGAAAACTATATATAGATTTTTGGATCTGACGGCGTCACCTTATGGAGTG
Organism: Artemisia tridentata subsp. tridentata; assembly: GCA_021014915.2. Taxonomy (NCBI): domain Eukaryota; kingdom Viridiplantae; phylum Streptophyta; class Magnoliopsida; order Asterales; family Asteraceae; genus Artemisia; species Artemisia tridentata. The sequence goes on along the minus strand of CP139507.1, from coordinate 16,381,674 downwards.
TGACGCCGTCACCTCGCCGCTTCTAGGGTTCCCGGATGACCTTCTTGATGCCGTCCCTCTTTAGCTCTTCCAAAATCCATTCTGGCTTATCAAGGCTTGACGCCGTCGAACCTTGAACGTGACGCCGTCCCCTTTTGATTTAAGCCGTGATGCCCTTGATCAAGTTAAAGCGTGACGCCGTCAGAATTCACATGCTATTTTCACTGGCTTATCATGAGTAAATTTCACGTCCAACTTTTCTTGCCAAGGCATGACGCCGTCTAGAGTAAATCTTGACGCCGTCAAAGGTAACTTTCAGCCGATTTTTGAGACTTTGCCGTTTTCTTCACTTTTATGCTCCAAAAACGTCCAAAATGCCTCCTTTTCCAGATGTCTCCTCAAAAGTACCTAAAATGACAAAAGAAACGATTTAGGGCGATATTTGATCAAATAAATACGATTTAGGGCTTAAATGACCCCTTAAAAGCGGTACACTTTTCGCTTCATCAAATACCCTTACACTTGAGATTTGCTTGTCCTCAAGCAAATGCGCTTTTATTCTAATCAAAATACAAGTTAGGGGTCATTTAATGCAAACATAAAAGTAATTACAACAAATAATCGTTCCACTTCAATCATAATAAGCACGGAGATTACAAACTAGCACCTCACAAGTAGTGTTTAGATACTCACATCTCTCAAGTGTCATCAAAATAAATCTCATAAATGAAAACGGATAATATCTCTCACTACCTGTCATAGCAAATAGATTACCATAGGCTTGGGAAAGGATCGAAAACCTCCTCCACTAGGCGTAAGCACCAAAGATAAACTATCAAAGAGGGCTTTTAAATGGGTTATAACGTAAGGTGTAGGGAAAAGGAAAACACGGTTTTGTTGGATAAGGGATATTTTACTGGTGGCTAGTTAAAGATCTTGATCAATTACATGTACTATACAATGTTGCTAAGCCAAGACTAGACTCGATCTTAAGCTAGAAACGAAATAACAAAATAACAAAAACATAAAACAAACATAAAATGAAACGGGATGGTAGTCCGTATGTTTTTTTTTTCTATTTTTCATTTTCTCATTTTTTTGTATTTTTCTTGATTTTTTTTTTTTTTTTTTTTTTTTTTTTTTTTTTTTGCATACACTTTTGCCCTACCATCCAAAATAATACATCAAAGGGGCATTGCATCCCCCTTACACTTGAACTTTTACATAACTTTACAAATACTAATCTAATGACTCGAATTAAGATAATTGAAAAACTTGGAGTACTTTTAAAACATTTAGCACCTATGGGGGTAATAAATGATGTTCTTCCCCATTACTCCATTACACTAGTACTTTACCCATGAGTCCCAATCGTCCCAAAACAATATGTACAAGGATATGACTCGACTTAGCAACCATGTAATCAACTAGATAATTAACTTGGGTTTAAACAAATGTTGTAACAATAATGCACTAAAAATGAGTGCATACAAGGTAGGCTAAGGCGATTTGGGTGTACATTTAAGTGGGGTGTAACAAATTCTTCCTTTAAGTAAAATGCTTAAAGGTCGAAACGAAAAGATAGGCTCTGAGGGGTGTACTAGGGGTATCGTGTACTAAAAATGAGTACAACGCAAAGGGTGTGGGAGAATTACTTGACCAATGTAGCCAAAGTAATTATAACAAAAACACAGGTGTAAAACAATGGGTTAATCCTAATGCCTCTTATCATGTAGTAAATCTAACTACACGAATGTAGTCTCACTTGTGGCCTTGGAATGGTCCTAACGCAAGTTCTAGAATCTAAGTGCTACCGGTACACACATCATAGCATAAATGCTTTTCCTACCAATTCTAGGGGCGAACCTCACATATTTGGGGGTGGAAAATTTTTTAGTGGTACGGTTTTTGTGCTAGTCATATAACTCCTATCCGTGAGACGCTCATTAAGGTCAAAGTTTCACTCCTATATGTTGTAAAAAATTTTAAATTTGGCACTAAAATTGCCCTAACAGGTATTTGTCTCAGTTTTATTACACATCTACTATTAAACAAACAAAAATCAAGTGCAATAGCATTCTATAATCGTACTTTTACCCTCCCCTTACACTTAAGATGAACATTGTCCCCAATGTTCAAATAACAAGATGTAAAAGAAAAAAAAGTAAAAGAATGAAATCAAATACTCCCCTGATTCGCTCGGTGGATAATGAAATTACACGGTTAGATCTTCCTCCAAAGAGAATGTTGAAGCTCCATGACTAATGCATCGCCATAAGCTTGATTCAAAACATTTCCTTGTCCAAAATAACCTGTTAAACCTGAGAAAACAAACACGAAAACCTGCATAACATCGGCGGGATAAAATCTATATATAAGGATATAATGCTTGTGGAATGATAACTTTGCAGATTCCTGGAGATTATAAGTTGGAGATTTTAATAAAAACTTTTTAAAAACAAAACTTTCAAAAATTTCTGAAAATTAAATCTGACGCCGTCAGGTTATAACCCTGACGCCGTCAGAAATGACCTGACAAAAATTTTCATTTTAAGTTTCCGGAAAATTTCTGGAAAAACCTTTACCTTACTTCCTGGAAATCCTGCAAAACATCATTATGACTCGATACAAGCATTTGACTCAAACAAATACGAATATATATGTTAATTTATTATTATTACGATTCATGTTAATTTGTGTTCTAACAAACCGATTTAGATTTCCCTTACACTTATCTTTTGCAAAATACCTTTATATGTAGTTAAGACGAAGTTAAAAACAACATAAAGCATTTTCACAATTTAGTTTTGAACATGAATCAATAAGAATAAAAATTAAACACACATACGGAAACAAATAAAATCAAACAAACAAATAAATAAACACACAAAGCAAATAAAACAAATAAAGCTTGGGTTGCCTCCCAAGAAGCGCTTTTCTTTATTAACGAGTCTTGTAGCTAGACTCAAAGTCACGGGGTCTACGTTTTTCCGTTTTGCTTCTCAATTGCCCCTCTAATCATCCTAACAACCTCCATATCAATTTTGTATTTAGGTCCAAGGTTTAAGCAATCTTTATAATAAAGGCTTCTCTTATTCCAAACATGGTCCATGCCTTTTTCTTTATCCTCTTCATTGATGTCCTCAATCGCACCAATGTTGTCCATGTCAAATCGAGGCACAAAACGAAATTCATTAACCCGATAAGGCATCCTATATGTGATCCAATCTATGTGATTAGAAAACTGAACCGTGCCTTTCAAACGGTCATACCTTAAATTAGATGCTTCGATAAATGGCTTACCTAACACAACGCGAGATAGGCGGCAGTCAACAACACTTGCCATATCTTCTAAAATCATGAAGTTGGTGACAAAGGTAAAGTTCCCAACAAGGATATGTATATCCTTAATCCTTCCAACGAAGTTGCAAACTCCGCCTGGACACTTGGGGTCCATCCTAGGCTCAAGTGGTGTGTTTATGATTTGGCTATAGAGGCCTGAGGACATAACGTTGATTGGGGATTCACAGTCAATGTAAGCATGCTCAACGTATTGGTACCCAATCATACATGGTATCTTCACATTCCCGGGATCACCTCTCTGAATCTTTGGGTCAATTCTAACAAAAGGTGGTCGAGGGTTATCAACTATGTTGGGTTTATTGATTTGATGATACAAAACAAGAAGAATGAAACATGAAGGGCTTAAAGTGACAAGAAGGAAAGTTACAAAAAGATGAAGATTTTAGAAGATTCTTAGAAGAATATTTACTTTCCTTATTGTATTTGTTTCCTAATTGTCTTGTAAACCCTAATCCCTCTAGTATATAAAGAGGACATGGGTCATTAGTTTTAGACGTGCACAAACTACAAGATGTAGTCGATTAGTAGAGGTGTGTGTGTGTAACCTAGACGTATGTTATAAACGTCTAGGGTTTTAGTTAGTTAGTTAGTTAGTTCAGCCTCAAGGTCGAGTCCTTGATCCCTGTTACAAGGCGTGTAACATGTTCTACCTTGATCAAGTAGAATTGGGGCTGTAGATGATTATTAGTGTTAATAATATTAGAGATTATGAATGTAAAACCTTGTTCATAATAATGATTGATTCTATGTTTGAATATTCCGCCTTCATTATTATGTGTTCCTAGATATAATATTAGACCGAGTCTAAGAGCTACAACGATCTACACAATTGGTATCAGAGCTACAAGTTAGTTAGTACTGCCGTTGAATTTTGACTCTGCTGCTACGAGTATGTTTAACCTACTGCTGCGTTTAGATGATTTATGGAGACAATGCATGATTTACAAGCAGTAAGGGGAAGCCGAGATGGGTTTTTATGAGATTGATTCTACTTTGGCTCTCGGTTAATTATGAGCAGTTTGTTAGATTACACACACAGGTTATTAGTTTCACACACACAAGTTGGTTTTTGTTCTTGAAAGATTAAAGGCTCGTTGGGGATTATTTGAAGAAGACGATTGGATATTATTTATTTGATGTTGTAGTTGAGTTTCACAGGTGCGCGTTCTTATGTTTGTGTTATTGCGGTGACAAAGACTTGGTGAATCTAGCAAGGATGTGTGATCTATAAACTTAAGGTGCTGAATACACACATTTGCTATCACTTAAAGGAGTTACATTGTAGTGCTCAGTGTCTCATATTAGTTGAGGATTTATCACGAGGTCCTAGTAGCCTACTTCTAAGATAAGTTTGGAGTCACGTTGATAGTGCAAGATGTAAGACGAAGGTTTGGGAAATTCAACTTCTTCATCAAATTCGTTATACTCGGTTTTCTTCATCCGTAATCATTACAAGGAGCTTACAGAATTGAAGATTCAAGAGATGGTAAACATATTAGTTTCAGGGGAAGCTTATTGTTTAATTGTTTAACCATCTACATGCACCACTCAAGGGGAAGTGTTTGATTCTTACTACCGTTGTTCATTATTACTACTGCTAGTTGGAGTTTTCTACTGTTTTGGATTCATTTTTAGTAAGCATTTTGGCGTTCTTCATGGAGGGCAATTTGAAACATTGGAAGGCTTTGATTAAGAAGTGTGGTACTGGTTAATGGTGGTCAAGATCGTATTTACATACATTCCCTATTTGTTGATAACAAAAAGGGGAAGAGATGTTAGAAGAGATTTGGAGTGGCATGGCATGGCTTAAGGGGAAGACAAAGACTTGTTTCATTCATGGTGAGATTTAATTATCTCAATTTCTCTACTTCGTCTAGGGAAGTTCGTACAAGAATGTCTTTGTTTTGTCATCATCAAATAGGGGAAGATTGTTGGGTTTATTGATTTGATGATACAAAACAAGAAGAATGAAACATGAAGGGCTTAAAGTGACAAGAAGGAAAGTTACAAAAAGATGGAGATTTTAGAAGATTCTTAGAAGAATATTTACTTTCCTTATTGTATTTGTTTCCTAATTGTCTTGTAAACCCTAATCCCTCTAGTATATAAAGAGGACATGGGTCATTAGTTTTAGACGTGCACAAACTACAAGATGTAGTCGATTAGTAGAGGTGTGTGTGTGTAACCTAGACGTATGTTATAAACGTCTAGGGTTTTAGTTAGTTAGTTAGTTAGTTCAGCCTCAAGGTCGAGTCCTTGATCCCTGTTACAAGGCGTGTAACATGTTCTACCTTGATCAAGTAGAATTGGGGCTGTAGATGATTATTAGTGTTAATAATATTAGAGATTATGAATGTAAAACCTTGTTCATAATAATGATTGATTCTATGTTTGAATATTCCGCCTTCATTATTATGTGTTCCTAGATATAATATTAGACCGAGTCTAAGAGCTACAACGATCTACACAAACTAGGTTGTTATAGTAAGCAATCTCCTCCTTAGTGGGGTATTCATTGAAACAATCATCCAACCTAGGATCTACCTTCACTTCCTCAATTTTCTCAATCAACTTATCAACCGTAAGATTATTACGTTCTAAGTAATTATCTGAGTATATGGCGGTCCCTAAGTTGTTCAAGGCATAATCAAGCTCTATATCAATCATTCTACTGAGCTCCCTGAGCTCACTAATCTCATTCTCAAGTTGGCTACGCAACAAAGCCACTTCCCCAGGTGTAAGGGGTGGATTCGTGTTTTCCATAATGGCAAACTGAATAGTCAATGAAAATCTGTTACGAACAAAAGCACAAAGAAAATAGATAGACTAAAGAAAATCTAGAAAAATAAAATAAAAAATCTCACTAGAAAGGAATCTAGTGAGTAGACCTAATAGAAATAAAAAATTCAACCTAAACAATAACTATTCCCCGGCAGCGGCGCCAAAAACTTGATGCGTGGTTTTGTAACCTTACAACAGGTTTTACCTCTCGAGGGATCTCAAGAGGCTTACAACCCCACCAGGCAGTGTACCTGACCGATGTAGTATAGTGTAGTGGTAAGTACGGGGGATTGATCGTTCTCCACAGGGAATAGTGTTCGTTAGGTGTGAAAGACTACTCTAATTAGGTCTAAGGGTTGAGGAAGATTCTTTTTATGTTTTTATATTTTTATGAAAGCAAGTAAAATCTCGGTTTTGAAAGAGTGGGCGGAATTAGTTGCTAGTCAACTAACCCAAAATTACTACGGATGCAAATAAAATAAAATAACAAAAATGAAAATGTGGTGAGAAACTTATGTGTAGAGAAATGTGTTTACTTAGATTTCCTTACTCCCTAACTATCTTTTACCGGTTAATTAGTGTGTATTAGTCGCGTGGATGACGGGTGTATTCCTTAATACCATTCGTGGGGTGGCGTACTTACTTCCCCAACTCTACAAGCTCCTACTTCACTCCTATGTCGAGCCGGCTAGGAAGCTCCTAACATGGGATCACTAGAATTCGCTTGTGCATTAAATACAACCATAAAAACCTTTAGTACGCATTTGGTTCATGTTTCTTAAGACGTTCAAGCAAGTTACCGAATAGGAAGTTAGCCAGTTTTCTTAAGCCTAACATAGATAAACAATCATCCAATACAACTAATAACACACTAACAACCAATAATCAATAGCTAGGTTTCATTAGATCTAAGCAAACACAAGATAAATTTAGCCTAACATGTTAATCAAAAGACAAGAATAAGATAAAATCAAACAACACATAGACATATTGAATGATTAATTGATAACTTATCTTCAATGTAACATGGAAGATCTCAAGGCAAAAAGCCTTGAAAAAGAAGCTAAAATCGTCTTAGGGTTTTCTCCCAAAATTCCACACACTAAGCTCTCCCTAATGACAAAAAATTAGAAAACTATATATAGATTTTTGGATCTGACGGCGTCACCTTATGGAGTGTGACGCCGTCACCTCGCCGCTTCTAGGGTTCCCGGATGACCTTCTTGACGCCGTCCCTCTTTAGCTCTTCCAAAATCCATTCTGGCTTATCAAGGCTTGACGCCGTCGAACCTTGAACGTGACGCCGTCCCCTTTTGATTTAAGCCGTGACGCCCTTGATCAAGTTAAAGCGTAACGCCGTCAGAATTCACATGCTATTTTCACTGGCTTATCATGAGTAAATTTCACGTCCAACTTTTCTTGCCAAGGCATGACGCCGTCTAGAGTAAATCTTGACGCCGTCAAAGGTAACTTTCAGCCGATTTTTGAGACTTTGCCGTTTTCTTCACTTTTATGCTCCAAAAACGTCCAAAATGCCTCCTTTTCCAGATGTCTCCTCAAAAGTACCTAAAATGACAAAAGAAACGATTTAGGGCGATATTTGATCAAATAAATACGATTTAGGGCTTAAATGACCCCTTAAAAGCGGTACACTTTTCGCTTCATCAGACGTATCCGCTGATTTGGACAGGAATCTGTTCAAACCGGCTAGGTTTCGATTCAGAGATTGAATTTCTTTCAACGTGTGCGGTGAAGGAAGTTGGATGACAGCCTCTGTTTTTTCTGGACATAGCTTAATGCCATCTGGTTCTATCAATATCCTAGGAACATGCCTTTTGTAGCGCCAAAAGTGCATTTCTTAGGGTTCAACTTCATGTTGATCTTTCGTAGTGTTGTGAATGTTTCTTCAATGTCGCGCACCACTTCATCTTCAGTATGGCTTTTTATGACAAGGTCATCCACATAGACCTCTAGGTTACGTCCCACTTGCTTCTCAAACGCATTATCTACCAGTCTCTGGTAGGTGGCGCCCGCATTCTTCAGGCCAAAAGGCATTTTTGTATAACAAAAAACGCCTTGGCTTGTGTGGAAGGCTGTTTTTTCCTCGTCTTCCTTAGCCATTTGGATCTGGTGGTACCCTTTGTATGCATCCAAGAAACATTTAAAGGGATATCCGCACAAAGATTCCACTTTCCAGTCTATCTCTGGTAGTGGGTAGCAGTCCTGTGGACATGCTTTATTAAGGTCGGTGAAGTCCACACACATCCGCCAACTGCCATCGCTCTTTTTGACCATTACTGGATTGGAGAGCCAATCGTGGTAATAGACTTCTCGCATGATGCCAGCGTCCACAAGTTTGTGTACTTCTTCCAGTATGGCTTTTGCGCGCTCTGGAGCCTAGCCGCGCTTTTTCTGCCTTACTGGGGAATATCCTTGTCGGATTTGTAACTTGTGTTCTGCAATCGAGCGTGGCACACCAGTCATGTGCTTTGGTTCCCATGCGAAGATATCCAGATTCCTTTGTAAGAGTGCGCATATAGCCGCTCTTACTTTGTCAGACAGCGACCCTCCAATCGACACTTCTTGCTCTGGGTATTCAGGGTGAATCGTAACTTTTAGGTTTGGTACCTTAGCTGCGCTCTGTTCTGGGATGTGTGTTGTTTCACATGTAATCGTGTTACATTCTTCTGGTGGTGCAGCGTTGTTGTAAATGGTGACAATGTCGCCTTCTACTGGGAATTTGAGCATCCCATGCGCTGTGGATGGTACCGCGCGCATCGCCGAGATTCCTGACCTTCCAATAATGCCATTGTATGGCGAAGGAGATTTGATCACCATAAAGTTCATCCAGGCTGTCGTGGAGTGTTCCTTATTACCAACAGTGACTAGTAGGCGCAGTTTCCCCATAGGCCATATCTTTTCTCCTGTAAAGCCAGTAAGTGCAGTCGTGGCTGGACTTAACTGTCTTTGTATCTCAGGACGCAATCTCTTGAAACAATGTTCATACATTATATCCGCTGATGCGCCTCCATCAACATACATGCGGTGGATGTCGTGACCCCCCGCATTTATTTCAATGGTGAGTGGTTCCGCCACTGCGTTGTCCGCGGCCAAGGTGGGGAAAGAGATTTCGCTTCCATGAGAGAATTTCTGGCTCACCTTTTGCCTAGTCTTTCGCTGCCATGATTGTATCATGTAGATAGTATCAGCCTTTTCCTTAGGCGCTTCTTTTTTGCCTCCGGTTCTCTGCTTGTCTTTCCCCTCCTTAATATTTTTAACAAGGTGGTCCAATCTGCCTTCTTTCACTAGTTTCTCAATTAGTTGGCGTAATTGGACACACTCATTAGTGGTATGGCCTTTCTGTGCGTGATACTCACAGTATCCGTTCCCTACGCGCCGATCTTCAGGGGTGCGCATAGGTGGGGGTCTTGGAAAGTTCGCACCTTCCGTCGCAAATATCTCCTTTGGAGTTTTTGTTAATGGGGTGTACATGTCGTTTCCCCGTCCGCCCCCTTGGGTGCGATAACTTTTGTTACGATTGCCACTCTGGTCATTCGATTGTCTCCTTGACTCTTCTTGTGACCTATGATTCGAGTAGCCTTTCTTGCTATCCGCAGCGGCTGCTTCTCCTTGGACGAAGGACCTCGTGCGCTTCATGAGTTCGTCGAAGGTTTGGGGAACCCTATCGTTTAACTTTTTTATCAAATCTGGGTTATTGATAGCGTTCATAAAACCCGATATTTTTAGTATCTCTGGGAACGCCTTGACTTGCATGCATTCGTCCTTATAGCGCTCCATGAAAGCGCTTGTGGATTCCCCTTGTCGCTGTTTTACCCTAGCGAGCTCTACGGGGTTTTTGGCGCACTTCTTCCTTTGAGTAAAGTTTAAACGAAACGCCTTTCGCAACTCTTCAAACCCACTGATGCTTCTGCGTGGAAGCTTACTGAACCAATTGCGCGCATTCCCTACTAATGTAGAGTTAAACATATGGCACCACACAGGTTGTGGCCAATTTTCGATAGTGGCTGCTGATTCAAAAATTTTTAGGTGATCATCAGGATCACCTGTCCCATCATATGTTTTGACATTAGCAGGCATGCGCCTTCTCTTATTTTCCGAAAAATTGCTGATGCGCCTAGTAAACGCATCAACTTTTTGGCGACGCCAGGGAAGAGACATGTCTTCGTCTTCCTGGTCGCGGTATTTTCCCCTTGATTTCCAGTGTCCGGTTTCTTTGTCCTCGTTGTCCGAGGAGTCACTTGAGGGTGAGCTTACTCTTTTGCGACGCTTGCACCGACTATCATCGGAATCTGAGCTTGTTCATCTGCGGCGCTTGCGCCGACTACCCTCGGAATCAGAGCTTGAAGGGCTTTCACTTGGGGAGCACCATCGCCCAAGCCTATCATGAACCCTGCGACTGCCAAGCTTAGTGTGGACATTGGCGCGCCGTTCCCCATCTTCATGCTCCTCCAGATGCTGGAAGTCGGCTGCTTCATCATCCACAACCTTCCTTCCAATCCTTGTAAACACTGGGTGTTTGCGGCTATCTTTCTCGCGTCTTTCCTTTCGGTAGCGCGGTGGGGATGCCTCGTACTCAGGGTCGAAGTTGAGCCTGGCGTGCAGACTTTGGCTTGACCTCTTTTTCGCCTCCTCTCGCATGAGCGTAGCCAAGGCTTCGTAGTTTTGAGATACGAAATCACTTGGCGTTAGTTCAGGCGTGACTCCTTCTAGCGCGAGGGAGTCTGTTTCTAAAACAAGATCCTTGTTTCGGATTGGCGCATTTGGTGGCTCAGTGAAGTTTACTTCTGGCATAGTGAGAGGAGTGCGCTGTAGGTCTACCGCGCTAGTACTTGTTGTAGTAGCATTGGTAGTCATAGTGAGCGGTTCTATTGGAGTAAAGAGCAGATCTGAGTACGATCCTAAGTTTCTAGGCGCACTGGTTGTTCCAGAGGTCTGCTTAGAGGCCGCATCAGTTTGCTGTTTCTTCCCTAGTAGGTCGTCATGCGTTTTCTTCGCATGCGGAGTCCGCTGATTTCCGTGCTTCGTCATTCTAGTTCTTAGGAAAGCTCTTAGTGTAGGGTCCCACGGATGGCGCCACTTGTTGATACAAAAGTTGGGCGTTCCTTGATTCCGTACCAATCAGATCTTAATGCTTGAGACCTGCGCACTAAGAAAACAAAAAGACACCGTTAGGCTTATCGTGGGATTGTCTCCCACGATTATCCTCCGGCGTGAGAGTAAGTAATCGGTTTTTAGGGTTTGTAAGTCGTACCTTTGTGAGGGCTGAGGTGCCCTCTATATATGGACACGAAATCCTTGTTGGTTTCGTGTTCCCCAATCTTCGGTCTATCCCGCGTAGGGCGGTTAATTGATATATATCCCATAAATAGAAGATATACTATCAAAGCCATAAATAACGTTGGGTTTGGGCCATCGTAAGCCCAAACCGTTAACGCAATAGCCCATGTCGTGATGGGCTGGAGTCCATTCGTGATGGACTTAAGTATGGGTCGGGTTCGTGACCCGAATACGGACTATACGTCATCAACTATTAGGAGGCTATTCCTTGGCGCATCTCCGCCTGTAGCCGCGCAACCAATGAAGCCTGGTGCGCAGCAGCCAACGCCAACTCCTCTAGAAGGCTATTCCTTGGCGCATCTCCAGCAGATTTCTCCTCATCCACGGGACTATCAGGCCCAAAATCAGTCTTAGGAGGCGAGTTCTCAACATGCGCATCATCACCAACAGCAGTCTCAGCACTACACGCAAATAACAAAGTTACTCTATAGTACTAATAGCGGATTAAAGGACTGAAGATCTAAAGACACAAATACTTACTGGGGGGAAGGAGTTTTATGCACTGACGCATCCCCTTCAGTTGGTTGCTCGACAAAAATAGCAGGGCGCTTAGTTGATGGCCCTGCGCCATCAGATGACCTCTTACGCTTTAACCCTTGGTCTTCCTCCTCAGATTCATCCATAGCACTCCCCGACGAGTCTACATGCAATAATTCCACAGGGATTTGCGCATCAGGACCAGGAAAGCTACGCAGAGGAGTAGCCATAGTAACACCTGCGGGGACCTCCACAGTCTCATCTGTCCCCTCCGGCTCCTCCTGCGCAATCGCCATTGTGCGTCCTGCGGTAGCCTGTAGAATGGGCTCCTCACCATCCCTCAAAGGGCGCACACCCACAATAACCTGCTTCGGCTTCTCTAAATGCACGACGCGGAATAGATCCATCTCTGCGCAACAAACAACAAACAAACACAAAATGTGTTAATACGCTACAAAGGGAGAACGCTTACAGCTATTAAACGAAGAGGAAGGAAGAGACAAGCACCCACCCCGACTATTTTCATCCAGAAATGTTGGCACTTCTTCTGGACTACCGAAGTAATTACGGCTAATGCCCATGTGCACCAAAAACTCTTCGGGATATGCTTTGATCGGTATGCGATTGTTGTTGATCGTCTCCGCATCAGCCACATTGTACAATCCGGGGTCGGGGCGCTCGTCTCTCGGTAATAATTCTCGAGTATAGAACTCAAAAATTGATGGGAAAAATGAACTATCAACCCAAAAGAATTTTTCTCTCCAATCCCTCAGTGCATCTAACTTCTCAGTATAGCACTGCAGTGCCCCTGCGCGCTTAGAGAAGGAAACCCACCCGTTTGACCACGACGTGTGGTAAAACGCGCGGAAAAGATGAATTGTTGGTTCTATCGCTAACAAGCGACAATTCACCTCAAAATTGGTTATCTTTGCTGCACCTATACAGTGCAGCTGAGAAATATAAAGGCGATAGTGATTAAGAATATCGCACAAAAAGAGGGAGATGGGCGCACGCTGGTTAGTGAATTCGAAAAAACGCGTATATACCCCTATTTTCCCTTGCGGGAAATCCGCTATCGACGCATTTGCGGCCGGAACTTCCGGATGCAATGCGAGAGGGATATAATAATCTGAAGTGAACTGACAAAGTTCATCCTCAGATAATTCGAAAGTAAATTCAGACAATTGAAGAACCATGATAAGCGCACGCGCTATTACCTTAGTTTTTTGTTGATTTTTGATTGCTGGTTGGAGGATTAACAATGGCGGAAGATGATGATTTTTTTTTACTGTGATAACCACAGTGAAATGACGGCTCAAGTTTATATAGGGTACACATATTCGTGGATGAACGACATGTGTACCCCACTTGCTCCAATCGGATGGTTGGGAACCCAAAAGGTAAAGCACTTTTTCACCCACCCTCACGATTTTCGAAGATGATACTTGGACTAGATTAACTTGCTAATTTTGGCAGGAGATACTTGAAACTTCCCCGCTACGCATCAAGGAATATTTTTAGTTCCAATTGTTAGTCTAGTATCCGCAATTTCGCATTGCGCACACTAGACTGGGGGGACATGATGACGTATAGTCCGTATTCGGGTCACGAACCCGACCCATACTTAAGTCCATCACGAATGGACTCCAGCCCACCACGATATGGGCTATTGCGATAATGGTTTGGGCTTACGATGGCCCAAACCCAACGATATTTATGGTTTTGATAGTATATCTTCTATTTATGGGATATATATCAATGAACCGCCCTATGCGGGATGGACCGGAGATTGGGGAACACGAAACCAATAAGGATTTCGTGCCCATATATAGGGGGCACCTCAACCCTCACAAAGGTACGATTTACAAACCCTAACTCTTCTACAAACCCTAAAAACCAATTACTTACTCTCACGCCGGAGGATAATCGTGGGAGACAATCCCACGATAAGCCTAACGGTGTCTTTTTGTTTTCTTAGTGCGCAGGTCTCAAGCATTAAGATCTGATTGGTACGGAATCAAGCAACGCCCAACTTTTGTATCAACAGTTTTAAAATTGACAAATTTACAAATTGGGCAATTCATTGTGGGCAAGTCAAAATGGCCAAAAAAGAGTGATGCTGCTGGTAGCTCTTCCATTGCTACGTGGTAAAATTAGGCAATTTTTAAAAAAAGGAAAATTATAGCGCATCCTACGTGGCAAAACTAGGCAATGTTTTCAAAATTGGGCAATTTCCAAAAAATGGGCAAGTAAAAACTGGACAACATTGCAAACTTGTGTTTACTGTACATTCTGGTTTAACTATGGACGTATTCTTACTTGGTTTTTTTATATATAAGTCATGAAAGAAAAAATTAACAAGTGGTAAAGGTACCTAGTTTCTTTTGGTAGGAAAATAGAATAGTTACAATTAAGTTCCTTCGTTATATCACGAATACATGTTATCTCCATTCAATTAGAAAGAAAAGTAGGCAACTTTCCCACTTTTATACAATAGTCATCATTTCCCCATAACTAAATCCATACAAATTAAAGGAAACTGAAAGTTAATACACTTATGGTAATCATATCCTATTTTTACTGATGTTGATGAGGTACAAATGAGACGGGAGCTTGAATCTGTTATCTTCAGTTCTAATTAGCTTTTTCATTGCAAAACAACCGGATTTTAACCTAGCCGGCACGAATGTCCTTTGTCCTTCCGGGCAGGGAAGCAACAAGGATGAGAAATAAGGGATTTTTATCCTCTTTCCAACATCTGTCCCCCTTTAATAGCCTCTGATGATCCACCATTTTTCCCTTCAAATATGGTTATTACTGAGACTAACCATATTACACCCTTGGATGTTCCACTCTCATAAACTTACATGGAACTAAGTTCCAAACAAGATTCCACCAGTATTTAACAACTGGTGGTGCTGGGGGGAGTGAAGGAAAAGCTTGTGGATAGGCAGTTAGAGCAAATCCTCGCACCAGAAAGGTTGAATGTAACTTTCTCGTTTAAGGAGACACTCGACAACAACATGCAGGGGATTTTGATGTTAGGGTTTTGGTAGAGGATGATGGTTGTATGTTATTAGCCGTCATTTAAGAACGGCTAAAAGTTATTAGCAGTCATTTAAGAACGGATCTAGATCATAAGAATGATCCACCCTGTCTGAGACCATTTGTAGGGCCGCTTTAAACTTGTGCAACTGGTGAATTAACAAGATATACATGAACACGTGCCGTTTGGACATCGAAAAGACAACGACTCTATGATGCATGCTGGGAAAAATTACAAGGTTACTCCAGTGAGAGCCGATTGAAAGTTATTAGTAGGCTTGGGTTAATTTTGATGAGGATCGTAATAGGTTATGGATTTCAGACTTGTTACTCTCGTTGAATGCGCACGTTCTGCTTTGGTTGGAAGTGATTTATATAGCGATAAGATTACTGTTGCTTCACTTGTGTATAGTGATCTTATTTGAATTTTGAATTTTTTATTGCTTAATTATATATCCACAATGGCATTATTTAATTAACAACAACAACAATAAATGATGAACTGAATAGTCCCTATGCAATCGTTTCGCTTCCCTTCTGACTATTCTAGTGAAAGGTTAAATTAATAATGATAAATAATCATAACACAATTTGTAATAAGTTATTGTTTTTTCAAATGTATTTGTTTTTACCTTAGTCTGGGTTGAACATATACAATGGTAAAAAGGCCACCACCAATAACAATAGCACCCTTAGTAGTAGAACGTTTTGCCTAGCAGCATCAACTTGGTAAGTAGTACAAAGTTTCCTAAGGTTTTTAATGTTGCCCATTTTAAGTTGCCCACTTTCTAAGTTGCCAATTTTTTAAGTTGCCCATCTTTTAAGTTGCCATTTTGCAAGTGTGATTGACTTGTCATCAATACACTTGTCACTTGCAAACAAGAGTTGATTGCATCGACACTGTGAAAAGTCTTTCTAGAGTGTTTCCATTTAATAGAATTAAATGGGAACCATCCATGTATCTCTCCAGTCTCTAGCCTATTTTTAGTGTATCTTCAATTTCATAATCAAATGCAAAATTAAAATTCGAATAAAAATTTAAACGTTGCCGGATTTTGCCATGTAGGTTGCGCTACAGCTCACACAAGTACATATACTTTATTTTATACTTTACCCATTTTAAGTTGCCCATTTTTTTTGTTGCACATGTTGTAAGTTGCCCAATTTTGTTACCTAGTTATAATGCCTTTTTAAGTTTCCCAATTTTTGGGTTGCCCATCATTTAAGCTGCCCATTTTTTAGTTGCCCATCTTTTAAATATTGGTTGCCCATTTTCTTACGATATCTTTCAGCTTATAAATCTTCCCAATCTTGAATAGTGATTTATATAGCGATAAGATTACTGTTGCTTCACTTGGGAATAGTGATCTTATTTGATTTTTGAATTTTTTATTGTTAATTATATATCCACAATGGCATTATTTAATTAACAAGAACAACAATCGTTTCGCTTCCCTTCTATGTTTTTCCAGATTTACATTATCATGTTAGATAGGTGTCATGTTATTGGCCATGTCCAAGCCAATTCTATGTTTTTGCAGATTTACATTATCATGTTTGTTATGTGTTTTATGGTTTCGTTACTGCGTTTGTAAGCTGTTTATGTTTGTGATACATATCAAAGACACTCAAAAAGTAAAAACATAGAACACATTACACACTGAAAATGTTAATCATAAGATCCATTACATTCAATTAACCAGTTGATTTTACAAAAGGAACCCACCATAACCAGTTGATTTTACAAAATCACACTATTTCACGCGCTCATAAATCACACTAGTTCAAACCATAACAAATAGCAAAATGGTTGATACGTAGCCAAATCATTGATACAAAATATTTCATGCATCCTATCATACACAGTAACGCAACATTACTACTTCCAAATTTAACACACGAAAGTCACCATATCATATACTGGAATCTAACAATAAAACCTTCATGAAAGTTTCTTTATCTTTTCAAGGAATGCCGTTTTTTCGAATGTCCGCAATTGTGCTTCCTTGCAGTCAATTTCTAGTTTTATCTTCAAGGCGAGTTCCTTTTCTTGAACGACATTGAAGAATGCTGCACTTTCCACGGCACGCAGACTCTTATCGAATTTCAAGTCATTAATAATACCTTGCCTCTTCTCCATACTATCATTCAAATCTTTAACAACATCAAACAGTTTTCTTGCTATTTGAAAATCTCTTTTGGTCTC
Source organism: Artemisia tridentata subsp. tridentata (assembly GCA_021014915.2). Lineage (NCBI taxonomy): Eukaryota > Viridiplantae > Streptophyta > Magnoliopsida > Asterales > Asteraceae > Artemisia > Artemisia tridentata. The sequence continues at coordinate 16,364,465 of CP139507.1, read as the reverse complement.
CTCTTGGATTACAATTACCCACATGTCTGACATACGGTGAGAGTTTGCTGTCTTTGCTAGTTCTTCTAAAGTTGGCCGATCCATATTTTATTTCTTTAGTGGGTGATAGATAATAACGAATATATGTTTTGTTGGTTAAGCGTGCCTTAAATACTAAAAAAAGTTAACCGTTACGGCTACTAATTACACTGAACAGTTGTATCGCATCACTACGGGTGTGACTATTGTAAATTCATTGAACAGTGGTGCCCTATAGAAAAGAAATAAACCATTACGGTTTTTAAAAACTCTTGCTTGGTTTGTTGTTTTAAACGCCATAAAAAAATTAAAAAAAAAATATAAGTAATAAGTAATTAAACAAATAAACACGTAAAAATTGAGGAAATGCTGAAGCGAAAAGTGTACCGCTTTTAGGGGGTCATTTAAGCCCTAAATCGTATTTATTTGATCAAATATTTCCCTAAATCGTTCCTTTTGTCATTTTAGGTACTTTGGAGATGAAATTTGGAAAAGGAAGCATTTTGGACGTTTTTGGAGCATAAAAGTGAAGAAAACGACAAAGTCTCTAAATCTGCTGGAAAAGTACCTGTGACGGCGTCAAGCCCCAGTGTGACGCCGTCAATCCTTGATAAGCCAGAGAGGATTTTGGAAGATTAAAGGGGGACGGCGTCAAGAAGGCCATCAAGAAACCCTAACCGCGGCGAAGTGACGGCGTCAGGACTCAATCTGACGACGTCAGAAGCCATTGAGTGACGACGTCAGAATGACAACTTGCACAAGAAGAAATCCTAGTAAAACCGTCACATGCTGATCAAGACAATCACAACTTACGCGCGGAGTAGCTGTCACTGTTTTGGCCATAAAATCTTCATACGAACTCGGATTTGGGTGATTCAAAAGGCCACGCGAAGAGGACGAAAAGATCTACAATTTGGTGAAAATGGGAAGTTGACGCCGTCACTTGTACGAGCTGACGCCGTCAAGCCTTGCCGACAGAAATATTGCCTATAAATACAACATCATAACTTCACTTTTTGTAAGCCCTAAACCCTAAGTCCGATTCTAGGGTTTAGGTAGGTGTTTTTCCAGCAACTTAGAAGGTCTTAATCACTCCATAAACATCTTGTAATGGTGTGTTGATTCTATCTTAATTATGTCTTCCATTATTATTGTTGCTTGTTCTTCATTGATTATGTTTTACTAAATCACCTAGTGTTTACCTATGATTGTGTGAAACTTGTGTATAACTAATTAGATCTTATTGATTTCTTGTTGATGTGTGTGTCCATCTCCATCAATTAGGGCGTGACAACTTCAATAGATCTAATTGGTTTAGCTTATAATTCTTGTTTCCTATTGTCTCTTGTATGATTGGATGATATCGATGTTACGCTTAAGAAAACTGGCTAACCTCCTATACGGTAACTTGCTTGAACGTCTTAAGAAACATGAACCAAGGTGTACTAAGGTTAATTGGTTGTATTTAATGCATAAGCGAATTCTAGTGATCCCATGTTAGGAGCTTCTTAGCCGGCTCGACATAGGAGTGAAGTAGGAGCTTATAGAGTTGGGGAAGATCGTACACACCCCCACGATTGGTATTAAGGAATACAACCCGTCAATTAAAACAAGGTGTGACAATTCAATAGGTAGAATTGGATAGCTAGCAAGGAGTAACATATCATACGTAGACATGCTTCACTTCCCTTGTAGAACCCTAGTTTACTTTCCTGCACATTAGTTTAATTAGTAGCTTTTGGGTTAGTTGATTAGCAACTAATTCCGCCCACTCCTTCAAACCAGAGATTTTACTTGCTTTTCATAAAATATAAAAATACAAAAAGAATCATCCCTCACCTCTAGACCTAGTAGATAAATTTCAATCCTAACGAACACTATTCTTTGAGTTGAACGATCAATCCCCCGGTACTTGCCACTTCACTATACTACATCGGTCAGGTACACTGCCTGGTGGGGATTGCAAACTTCTCAAGATCCCTTGAGAGGTAAAACCTGTTGTAAGGTCGCAAAACCACGCATCAAGTTTTTGGCGCCGCAGCCCGGGGAATAGTTATTGTTTAGGTTGAAAGTTTATTTTTATTAGGTCTACTCATTAGATTCCTATCTTAGTGAGATTTTTATTTTCTTTTTATTAGCTTTCTTGTAGTCTATCTTTTTCTTTGTGCCCTTTGTTTGTAAAACCATTTTCATTTGTCACTATGGCGGATGAAACTCCATTTAGATCATTGACAATAGAGGAACAACTATATTTCACTAATAGATTTGCTTCCTATCATTCCAATGAATTTTTGTGTGCTCTTAGTGATTTCCAAGAGGAGTTGGGGGTAAAGTTAGATGGGTTTAATGAATTCTATGCATGTGTGATTTCTATTAGACGATCATTATCAGGATCAATTCCTTTTAGTAAGACCCTTTGGATGAATTTTGAGGAAAGCTTCCTAACCATGACCCATAAGTGGAACGAATTAGTGGATTTGTATGAGCAAAAAGACCTAGTTTCTAAGAACATGGACTTAGAGTCAAACCAAGATTCTGAGATGGTTAGTGTTGAACTACCTAGTTGCATGAGTGGGATAGATTTCACCAAAACATACGACACACATGAGGGTAGAGTTGAGCCACCTAAGTGCATGTCATGGTTAGGCACTACCATGATACGGGATGAACACATAGGTGATCTTGACACCATAAGCCCGCTAAGTACCCCACAAGTCCTACCATCATTTGAGGCACACACACCGCCCGTGACTTACCCGGAAGAAGTAGAAGAGACTTTAGGAATCCCGATGGAGGTAGAACCCTTGGACCAAGCACAACTAGAGGATATAGGTTTGAATACTTATAGTGATAACCTTACTCTTAGTTCTAGGGAATTTCCTAGTGTTGATGAACCGGAACCTCAACCTTTACACAACTTTTCATCCTTAGATTTACATCTAGGAGACAAAAGAGGAACCGACCCACCCATAAACCAATATTATCCGGGTAGTTTTAGGATGAAGGAAGCCATTCACTCACCCCCTTCACCTCACGTGGCATATTTCCACCCTAAGGGTGTGTATCGCTACTTCCACCCGCACTTAATCCTAAGTGTAGGGAAAACCTCCCCTATTTCCGTTAAATAAGGGTAGAGTCAGGCTCGTGACTCGAACAAAAACAAGCGCTTCTTGGGAGGCAACCCAAGCTTTATTTGTTTGTTTGTTTGATTTTATTTGTTTCCGTATGCAAGTTTAATTGTTATTGTTTGTGCTCATGTTTCAAAGTAAATTGTGAAAATGCTTTATTTTGTTTTTAACTTCGTCTTAACTACATATAAAGGTATTTTGCAAAAGATAAGTGTAAGGGAATCCAAATTTGTTTACAAGAACAAGATTGAACATGAATCACAACAATATTAAATGAGCATGCATACTAGTAATTGTTAGAGTCAAATGCTTGTATCGAGTCATAATGAATATTTTGCAGGATTTCCAGAAAGTGAGGCATAAGTTTTTCCAGAAATTTTCCGGAAACTAACCATAAAATTTCTGCAGGTCACTTTTGACGGCGTCAAGGTTAACACCTGACGGCGTCAAGTGTAAAATTCTGGAAATTTTGCAAGTTTTGTTTTTCTACCGGAGTCATAAAGTTTTTGTTAAATCTTTAGTTTTATAAACTCCAGGAAATCTGCAAATATTCATTCTACAAGCATTATATCTTTAATCATTTTGTTTTTATTTCTAAGTCTGGAATTACATCTAGTTGTGAGTTTTCTTTGTTCAGGTTGATGCTTTGGGTTTTTTGTGTTTGTTTTCTCAGGTTTAACAGGTTATATTGGACAAGAAGATGATTTATATTTCGGAAGGGAAGCTTTCAACGTTCATTTTCTTGGAGGAGGATTTAACCATGTTACCGGATTATCCACATCGAACGAATCAGGGGAGTATTTGTTTTCATTCTTTTACCTTATTTACTTTTACATCCTTTGAATGAACATTGGGGACAATGTTCAGCTTAAGTGTAAGGGGAGGGTAAATGATGATACCTTAGAGAATACAATTGCACTTGATTTTTGTTTGTTTGATGGTAGATGTCTAATAAAACTGAGATAAATACCTGTTAAGGCAATTTTAGTGCCAAATTTAAAATTTTTTACAACATTTAGGAGTGAAACTTTGGTCTTAATGAGCGTCTCATGGATAGAAAGTTATATGACTAGCACAAAACCGTACCACTAAAAAATTTTCCACCCCCAAATATGTGAGATTCGCCCCTAGAATTGGTAGGAAAAGCATTTATGCTATGATGTGTGTACCGGTAGCACTTAGATTCTAGAACTTGCGTTAGGACCATTCCGAGGCCACAAGTGAGACTACATTCGTGTAGTTAGATTTACTACATGATAAGAGGCATTAGGATTAACCCATTGTTTTACACCTGTGTTTTTGTTATAATTACATTGGCTACATTGGTCAAGTAATTCTCCCACACCCTTTGCGTTGTACTCATTTTTAGTACACGATACCCCTAGTACACCCCTCAGAGCCTATCTTTTCGTTTCTAACTTTAAGCATTTTACTTAAAATAAGAATTTGTTTACACCCCACTTAAATGTACACCCAAATCGCCTTAGCCTACCTTGTATGTACTCATTTTTAGTGCATTATTGTGACAACATTTGTTTAAACCCCAAGTTAATTATCTAGTTGATTACATGGTTGCTAAGTCGAGTCATATCCTTGTACATATTGTTTTGGGACGATTGGGACTCATGGGTAAAGTACTAGTGTAATGGAGTAATGGGGAAGAACAACATTATTACCCCCATATGTGCTAAATATTTTAAAAGTACTCCAAGTGTTTCGATTATCTTAATACGAGTCATTAGAATAGTTAATTGTAAAGTTATGTAAAAGTTCAAGTGTAAGGGGGATACAACCCCCCTACGATGTATTATTTTGGATGGTAGGGCAAGAGTGTATGCAAAAAAAAAAAAAAAAAAAAAAAAAAAAAAAAAGTAGAAAAAAAACATACGGACTACCATCCCGTTTCATTTTATGTTTATTTTATCTTCTTGTTATTTTTTTCATTAGCTTAAGTCGAGTCTAGTCTTGGCTTAGCAACGCCATATTGTACATGTAATTAATCAAGATCTTTAACTCGCCACCAGTAAAATATCTTTTATCCAACAAAACCGTGTTTATCATATCCCTACACCTAACGTTATAACCCGTTTAAAAGCCCTCTTTGATAGTTTATCTTAGGTGCTTACGCCTAGTTGAGGAGGTTTTTGATCCTTTCCCAAGCCTATGGTAATCTATTTGCTATGACAGGTAGTGAGAGATATTATTCATTTTCATTTATGAGATATACTTTTATGACACCTGAGAGATGTGAGTATCTAAACACTACTTGTGAGGTGCTAGTCTGTAATCTCCGTGCTTATTATGATTAAAGTGGAATGACTATCTGTTGTAATTACTTTTATATTAGCGTTAAATGACCCCTAACTTGCATTTTGATTAGAATAAAAGCGCATTTGCTTGAGGACAAGCAAATCTCAAGTGTAAGGGTATTTGATGAAGCGAAAAGTGTACCGATTTTAGGGGGTCATTTAAGCCTTAAATCATATTTATTTGATCAAATATTGCCCTAAATCGTTCCTTTTGTCATTTTAGGTACTTTGGAGATGAAATTTGGAAAAGGAAGCATTTTTGACGTTTTTGGAGCATAAAAGTGAAGAAAACGACAAAGTCTCTAAATCTGCTGGAAAAGTACCTGTGACGGCGTCAAGCCCCAGTGTGACGCCGTCAATCCTTGATAAGCCAGAGAGGATTTTGGAAGATTAAAGGGGGACGGCGTCAAGAAGGCCATCAAGAAACCCTAACCGCGGCGAAGTGACGGCGTCAGGACTCAATCTGACGACGTCAGAAGCCATTGAGTGACGACGTCAGAATGACAACTTGCACAAGAAGAAACCCTAGTAAAACCGTCACATGCTGATCAAGACAATCACAACTTACGCGCGGAGTAGTTTCGTTGAAGTTAATGTAATGTGTAGTCTTTATCTAAAAAAAGTGTGTTACTCAAATTCGTGGTTATTATCTAATTGTTTTTATTAACTATTGAATTGCTGTTTTAATTCCCCCCTGTTTTTGGGATTGTTTAAAGGGATAAATATTATTTCATGTCAGATATTAATGCAGTTGGTGAAATGCACTGATGCAGTAGGTGCTTGTATGTACATGAAATGCACGGGAGAATCCTACTGCTCATGAAATTGAAGCTGCTGCTGCTGCTCCTACCTAATTCAAATTGTTGGGTTTCATGTTCTTGACCGGTTACAAACAACAACGATTACTAGATAATAGTAAATTGTATTTTGGGTTACAGATTTATAAATCAACTCTACTACCTTTCAAATACCATTAAACATTGTTTATTAACTCCTTGTGCTTCCAGAAGTATTGAAGCATCCGCTCACGGTATGCTACCGCTGTTTGAAGGGGTCATCTACTTCCAGTGGTTGGTTGCGGCACAATCTGTATAAAATAATACATACCCATACACCGCAATCGCCATATACGTCTGCTTGTTTCGGGATTTGCAGGACACTGGTATGTTATTTTATATTCCTCGGCTGATATGCCCTTGCTCGCCAATATACCCTGCTGAACCAGATACATGGTAAGTTGTTTTGGCAAAATTCTTTTCAAAGTTCTCCACCACCGTGCACCCATTGCCATGTACCAACCCAAGAGTGTCATAAAATGAAACAACACCACTATGTAGGTGAAGCTCAGCGAGACACCAGTGTTTATCAGGTTCATTCACGGGGAAATAAACCTAATATAGACAAAGAAATGTACATATTAATATGCATACACTTAAAATTATATTTAAAAAGGATTGTGGCAAACTAACCTTTTCAACATCTCGCCAAGCCACAGGGTAGCTTGTTCCATCTGAATAATGACTGTACATCTGACCAGCCAAGATATGTCGGGCGAACAGAGAACCTGCCAAGGTCCAGTCAGCATTGCTTGGTCTAAGTGACCACATAAGGTCAAACCATGTATCCAAGTGATGTGTACGCAAAACAAAAATTATAAAACTTATAGTGGTTACTCAATCAAAAGTATATACAAATGTATTTGACCAGATAGTGATGATGGTTCCTTACATAGTCATACAGCCAACCGCCTTTACAATCTTCAAGACATGCCAACGCTAGCCAAAATTGCATATCAGAAACAATGTTACGACCGCCCCATGAAAACTTATAGCTTTTTGGTTTTTTTTTTGCTTTAAATAAACACGAAGCGAATCAGGTAGAGACACCTTGTCCTTTTTCAATTTGGGATGTCGAGTCAGATCCTAAAATAAACAAATAAATGATTAACAATAAACGAAACATAATATTGTTAATTTAAGAATAACAAATCAGACTACCTCTACAAAAGGATCTGGGTTGGCCGAATAGAACTCAGTAATTGACCGAGTTCTTGGGTTTCCAGATACGTCCTGAAAAGACACATACCATATATTAGCATAGGCCAACCAGATAGCGATTTCAGTATCAATGTTTTACGGTGCTTTACATCTAAAATGACTATAGGCTCAATCAACTTCTTTCTGCAAGTAGCTGCTCTTGTCAGTCGTGCGGATTGGACGTTCTCTGAATTCAGAGATTCAAAAAACTTATCGTGCTTTGATTTAAAGGCTTTAGCCACTAGAGCAACTTTATGCGCCTTTTTTTTCTTTTGGATTTTCTTCTTTTTTACGTTCAGAAAAAACAGAGTCCAAGCAGGTTTGTCATTGGGACCGACCACATTTGCAAACCCATGGTTGGTGAGTGTTTGTTGAAATGGTGTTGTTTGATCTTCCTGCATAGCATAGGTTGTAATTAACACCGACCACAAGACATAAAAAGGAAACAATTATTAACCTTTTTAAATTTAAAGTAAACCATGTACCTCAACATATGTCTGCAATGGGGTTGTTTGTTCTTTATGCATGCAAATAGCATTTGCATTCTCAACACCCTTACCATTTTCATTATCAAACGGCACTTCTTCTAACGAAAACACTAGTGACATCCGCTCCGTCGTTTATATAACTCATGACATCATCATACACCACTGGATGATCCTGGTACAATAAAGATGTATAAATAAATAGGCAAACAAGGAAGCTTGTATTTTGCAAAAGTATTTTTTTCAAGATAACATACATCACCGTAGACGAAGGATGTTGTTTGATTAATGTCCTTCTCATGGGATGCCACAACTTGATTCGCAGGTTGATGATGATCAAGAGTAGGGAAGTCAGGAGTAACCCCTAATTCACATGCTTTTTACAAGAACGTCCATCCCACCCACCTGAGATTCGTTGTAGCCTTGCTGCCCAACATCCATGTCAATTTCCATGTGTTGGGCTGCAACACTGGTCGTAACACCAGTATCAGCCTCACAAGCTAATGACGTGGCCTGTAGTTGACAAAATAATACAACATTTAATGAATTAAATGTACGATTAAAGGGTAAACATTAACGGGGAAATGAGATACTTATAAACGTATGCCAAAAAAACACAAAGTAAAAGTAAACCTTTAAACAAACAGGATTGTCAACTTCCATTGGATGCGTATGATCGACATAATCATCAGCATGATCATCATCAACATCTCGGCGCGTAACCCCATTATCAACATCATCTTCACAACGTGATGACGGGGTCTGTAGTTGACAAAATGAGATAAGTGTAATACTTAACGAGGAATTGATCTTCGTATAATGTTAGGAGAATAAAACATATAAGGTGAATACAAACCATGTAAATATCAGGGTTGACATCAGACTTGACTGAAAAATCTGGATCATCGGTGTTTTCGTTAATAACTGTCTCTAACTCTGAAAATTTTGTTTTCACCTTCTGAAGCAGCTCGCGAATGTCTTGTTTAGGGACAGACGTTACGTGCTTCGCTATCAACGAAATATCAGTTTGCAAATCAAATATCTTGCCCAAAATAGGATTTGTTCCAAAATTCTTTTCATCTTGGCCTTCGCCTGATTGGACACCATTTGCGTTTTCAACATTATTTTTATCTAAAGTTTCTAAACTTGGTGCTTCATGTTAATCGTCTGCGCTACCAGCTTGTTGTTGATCCTCTGATCTACGAAGTTGGTTGTCATCGTCTGGGCTATCAGGTTGGCGGTCATCCTCTGCGCTAGCAGGTTGGTGATCATCCTCTGCGCTATCAGGTTGTTGGTCTTCCTCTGCACTTGACAGGTCTGAATCAGACAAACCCTTTATAAAGGGGATGCTGGCAATACACCACGGTTGTCTCAATTCGTGTTTGGTGGCATAAAGTGCCTTAATAGGAACTGACTCCTAAAAAAACAAATAGTAAATAACTTTGTATGTGAACAAATTTAAATAAGGGTCCAACAAATTAGCCTTCAAAGATAGTGCGGTGCTTACCGGTCCAAATAGTGTTATAGGGTCTGATCTTCGCAACTTTTGACATTTAGACCAAGCAAGACCTCGTGGAATGACGTTCGTGTCTTTCGCCCACCAGTTGCCGCTTTTAGGAAATGTCTCCAAAATCCATATCTGAAATATGTGGTTGTTTAAAATGTATATAATGTGGAAAAAAAATGTTCAAACTGCAGGTTATTACCGTGTTCAAAACTATATATTCAATATATATCTAATACAAAAAACCTAGTAATGGATAGAAAACAGATACAAACATTTTGTACACCGGATACATATATATAACAATAGTATTGAACTTTAGTACAGAGTAGAAAGTATGGCATACCTTGAAAGCCCAAGGAAAACCGTATAGATTGTATGTCGCATTATAATATGGGTTTTTTTTCCAACTTCTCCAAATGAACTGGTCTGTGTCTCTCAACAACATTCACAGTCCTTTGATAAAATTTATGCCACATGTATTCACCCCAGGGAAAAACGTTCCAAGCATCAAAGTCCTCCACCAAAGACAGTATATGATTAGGGATACAATTCCTTTCTTCAATACCCATAAACACCAACATAGCAACTATCAAAAGACACAACCTAATAGCATCCTCATCCGAAAGAGCTAAGAACCTATTTGGATCTCTAAGTAGTTTCAAACAATCACTGCCATATACAGTTTTTATACCATCTGTCTTTTTTTCTGGAAATACGCGGTCACGAAATGCATTTTCTTTATTTTCATTTTTACAAACTTTCCCAAATCGAAACCCTGTTATTAAACAAAATTTCCTTACGCCCGAACTCTAACAAATCATCCCCAATTTTGAACTGCAATGGTGGGGAATCAGACGATATGTTTAGAAACTTTTACCTGCTGTTGTAAAACAAAAATGCATCAAAGGGCAGTCATTATCGCAAAACCGAATATCCAACCACGGACCAAAGACTGTGTTTCTAAACAACCTTTCCCGCTTTTTTTTCCTTCGACAAAATATCTTTGATTTCTGTAAGCAACTTCACTGTAGATCGAACAACGATTTTACAATGGTACAACTGAATCGGCATATCGAATTACAGGGTGTTAAGGAATTATGATTTGTTACTTGTGTGATGCTTTGTCTATGGAAAATAAGCTGTTTGTGTATTGATGTGTTTTCTGTAATGAATTGTAATCGAATTATCGAATTACAGGCTAATATATTTAAAAAAAACTGCCTAATTTTAATGCACGTAAAATGACCAAAATATCCTTTTGTTCATGTATTTGTTGCCCAAAATTTTAAAAGTTGCCCAAAATACAATACGTCCCTTGTACATCGTAGCAACAGTTGTTGAGGTATTTTGGTCGGTGACGTGGCGTCTTGTGGTCCGTCGGATCAGTTGCCCTGGGCTAAGGGGGAATTTTCTGTGAGCGGGACAGATAAGCTTAGCACTTGGGCAATCGGGCTATTTTAGTAATTATCCCTTATTTTTATAATTCTGAAAATGTATTACGTGGGCCTGTTGGGCTTGCCAATCGTAAAGTCTTATTGGGCTTCAAATAAGCCTAACCGAAAAGGTTATTATTAAATTTCTGGATTTGAAGTTTAGTGACTAGCGAGTATCACATGAAATGGTTTAATTCGAACGTGTTAGGGAGCTTATAAGGTCGAAGTTAAAACACAAAACATGTAGTTTTCCAGGTGTACTATCGAGAGGAGTAAAAATATATATGCGTTAAATTCACGATTTCGAAGTAAATGGTTCATGAGTTAGACTATGTCGTGACGATTTTCCCAGTTTTAAACACTTAGTTTATTTTCACTTGTTTTTCCAAAATGTTCGGTCAAGTAAGGTTTAGAATGATCCTTTTTAGATGTCGAGGGGAGCTTATGGGTAAGGTTTCAAAAGACGAATGATGCTCTAGGTCATGTAGAGTGTCGAGAGGTGTAAAAATATATACACGTTATATGTAAAATTACGAAGTAATGATGATGTGAAGTAGGTAGTTCGAAGTAGTTTTTAACAAATAGAACACTTAGTCACATTTTGATGTTTTCCAACGTATTTGATGTGAATGTATTCGTTTCATGGTTAAGAGACTTGGTGAGTTTTCATGTATATATATTCCACATTTATTGAGCGTGTAACCCTTGTGTGCTCGTGGTCTATTTTTATACGTCTGGTGATATGTTGAGTCGAGATAGAGATGGGTAATGGTCATTAGGGTCTCATATGAAGCTTTAACTTTTATATATATTTCGATATTTAATGTGCATGTGAAGACTACATAGTTTACACGTTCGAGTGGAACTAGTGTGAATGATGCATGGTATGAGATATTTTAACGTGTATGTGCATGATTTTATGTGTTCTAGTTACACGAGTTGGTGTTACATGGGTTCTCTCTTTCATTTGAACGTGGTATGTGGCAAGAGGAAACATGATACGTTCGAATGTATGTATATATGTATGTCGTGCATGAGTAATGATCTAATGTGCAAGAATGAAGGATGTTAGCACATACCACACCTCTAGAAGGTGGTGAAGGGGGCTGTAGAGTCTGAACGAGACACAAGGAATGAGGCAAAAAATGTAGCAGTCCCACCAAGCTTCGAACACACCTTATACGTATTTCTTGCTTCACTCGTCTGCTCCCAAACTCACGACAGGAGGCTGCTGGCCTTTTTAAGGAATATTTGAGTGTGATATAAAGTAGAATGTGGGTAGGGTTGAGTGGGAAAGAAAGGGGCTTTTATAGAGGAAATATCTAACGTATGTAGACTTTTTGACCTTCAAAGACTATAATTGGTCTCCACTGTGGATGACCAGTGAAATGAAAAGACAATTGAGTTTTCTAGTGACATTAGAAGACTAGGATAGATATCCTTGGAGTCATGTGGTTTGTATTTTTGTCTCTTGTAAAATATCCATTAGTTTTATATTAATATGGGTGCCCAAAATGAGCCTAACGAGCTACGGTTTTTCTGCGGCAGTCCATTCCCTCTTTTATACGTCACAACATGTTGAGAATGTTATTAAAAGATTGTAGGAAAAAGCGGGGTTTGAAATGGTCACGTTTTGCAATTTATGTTTATACGTTTGGTTCGAAAATGGGACAAACAAAATGACTGTCGTTACTGTACTAACACTCGACATTTCCAGCTGTGTTTTTGCACAATGATAGTTAGTTGGGTGGTGCATTCGATGGTGTAAAAAGATGTATAGGTTGGGTTCAACATTTTTGAGATGCGAGGGTGTTTTAGGGGTGCTAGTGATCGGTTTAAAGAAAAGAAGGAAAAGAAAAGGGGTAAACATGGAAAGATTGTTGGGCTCGTTTGTTGGGCTCGTGTGGTGGACTACAAACAAGGGTCCGGTTGATTTATGGTTTAAGATTATGGAATTAATTATATTAGGTGTAATTAGTGTACCTAAATGTATTTTGTTTAAGTGAGTTTATGGAAATGCAAGTATTGACATTTGATGTCATTTGGTAACTGTGGTGTTATGATCGAATTGTGTCTCGAGTTCGTGTCGTTATTTAATATATATATATCGTTAGAGCGTAACGTGATAATAGTAACAGTAAGGGAAAAGTTTTAAATTTCCCCGTAAAAATGGGGTTATATTAGACAGTAATACAAGATTGTTATTAATCGTCGAGATTTATTACAAGGGTTTTTCGTAAGATCCTACACCGGTAAGCATGTTCATTCTTTCATTTTCCAAATAAGTTACCATTGCTTTATATTTGTTATTGACAATATAATAATCTGTTACAAGGGTTCACATCCAGTGTTGGAGCTTCTTCCAACTAATGCAGAGAAATTGCAACCATGGTTTATAGTCAATAATTCTTATTTTAGAGAGTTGGATCAAAATAAACACATGTTGTTGTGCAAGATGCCATTGTTGATGAGCATGACGTTGATGCTGAGCAGCTGAGGTAATATGTAAATTTCATTAAACACTTACATTTTACCTCTTTTCACCACAACATTGAAAGTAATTTAAATACCTTTTTTCGTAGGTACATGTACAAGAGCAAGAACGTGTTGTAAATGCACCAGCTCCAGAGCTTCTTGTAACCTCAACCTCAGCAAACGCCACCGGTCAACCAAACATATATGCTGAGGTTGAGGCCTTGAAGGCAATTGTTTGGTTGATTGATAAACCAGGCGCAAATGTCAATGTGCTTAATGTTGTTAAAAAATGACTTTTGATTGTTGAGGAAGCTTTGAACATACTACATCTGGAGGTCAGATTTAATTTCAGAATTCGAATGCTATTAATCAATTGGCAACCGTCGTTGTTTTTCAGCAACTAATGATTACATATTTAATTTCAGACTTCAAATGCTATTAATAAAACTTCTAAAGTAAGGCCAACGCAATCTCTTCGTGAACATTTTGCTTCCAAAGTTGCAAATGTAAGTTGCTTTTGGTTATATTTATGTATATGCTTTTTTTTTGTCATAAAATTTAGGTTGTATTTTTAATTCCAGTCTTCCAGTCCTATTCATGACAAATATGATCAACAACAATTAGTTGATGAAGATTTTGTTTCCAAAGCTCTAATGGTATTATTATTGGTGATGTATAGTCCGCACTCGGGTCACAAACCCGACCAATACTCAAGCCCATCACGCATGGGCTATCACGATAAAGATTTGGGCTTACAATGGCCCAAATAAGAAATCTATTATTGGCCTTGATATAGGATCTCTTATTTATGGGATAAGGATCAATAGACCAAATAAGGCGGGATACGCCGAAGAGTAAGGAACACAAAACCAACAAGGATTTCGTGTGTATATAAAGGGCATCTCGGCTCTCCTCAAAGGTATCATATCATAACCCTAACTCTTCACTAAAACCCTAAAACCAATTACTTACTCTCACGCCGGAGGATAATCGTGGGAGACAATCCCACGATAAGCCTAAAGGTGTTTTTTGTTCTCTTAGTGCGCAGGTCTCAAGCATTAAGATCCAATTGATACGGGAACAGGAATCCAAACAAGGAACGCCCAACTTTTGCATCAACATATGGCGCCATCCGTGGGACCAGACACTAAGAACTCTATGAAGAACTAGAATGACAAAGCACGAAAACCTAAACCAGCGGACTCCTCTGGCGAAGAACACGCAAGGCGACCTACAGGGGAAGAAGCAGCAAAGTGATTCAGCCCCTAAGCAGGCCTCTGGAACAACCAGTGCGCCCAGAAACCAAGGATCAGGCTCAGATCTGGTCTTTACTACAGTATGATCGCTCACAGGGACTACTCGCGCTACTACAACTACTAGCGCGGAAGACCTACATCGCACTCCTTTCACCATGCCAGAAATAGACCCCACTAAGTCGCCAGATGCGCCTAATCGAAACAAGGGTCCTTATTTGGAAACAGACATCCTCGCGCTAGAAGGAGTCACACCTGAACTAGCGCCAAGTGATTTCGTGTCTCAAAACTATGAAACCTTGGCTGTGCTGATGAGAGAGGAAGCGAAAAAGAGGTCAAGTCAGAGTCTACAAGCCCGGCTCAACTTCAACCCTGAGCATGAAGCATCCCCACCGCGTTACCGAAAGTAGAGGCGCGAAAAGGATAGCCGCCGACACCCAGTGTTTACTAGGATCGGAAGGAAAGTTGTGGATGATGAAGCAGCCGACTTACAGTATCTGGAGGAGCATGAAGACGATGGACGGAACGCCATGTTCACACTAGGCTTGGTAGTCGCAGGATTCACGATAGACTTGAAAACATATAAAACGTAAAAAAAACAGACAAAAAACATAAAAAATAGACGAAAACGTTAAAAAAACAGACGAAAACGTAGAAAAACATATAAAACCAGGCGAAAAAGGATGAAAACGTATAAAACGGACGAAAACAGATAAAAATGGACGAAAATGTATAAAAACAGATGAAAACGTTTCAAAACGGACAAAAACGTAAAAACGAATGAAACGTATAAAAACGTAAAAAATGACGAAAACGGATTTAAACATATAAAAAACGGACAAAAACGTATAAAAACTTATGAAAACGTAAAAAAACGGACGAAAGAGGATGAAAACGTATGAAAATGGACGAAAACGTATAAAAACTGACAAAAACGTATAAAAATTGATGAAAACGAAAAAACGGACGAAATCGTATAAAAACGTACGAAA
Organism: Artemisia tridentata subsp. tridentata; assembly: GCA_021014915.2. Classification (NCBI taxonomy): domain Eukaryota; kingdom Viridiplantae; phylum Streptophyta; class Magnoliopsida; order Asterales; family Asteraceae; genus Artemisia; species Artemisia tridentata. The sequence goes on along the minus strand of CP139507.1, from coordinate 16,348,829 downwards.
ACGTATAAAAACGGACGAAAACAGATGAAAACGTATAAAACGTAAAAATACAGATGAAAACGTAAAAAAAGGGACGAAAACTGATGAACACGGACGAAAACGTATAAAAACTGACGAAAACGAATAAAAACTGGTGAAAACGTAAAAAATGGACGAAAACGTATAAAAATGGATGAAAACTTATAAAAACATTTAAAAACGTATGAGAATGTATAACAACAGACAAAAACGTATAAAAACTGATATTTAATACTATTTTTCTTTGTTTACAGTAATGAATTATTGTGTTCCATGATGAAACAAAAAAGTTGGGAAACCCATAAAAAACCCGACCAATCCGACCCATACCCATCTAGACCCATCCTTCCAAGTGACCCTTCTAAACCCATACCCATCTAAGACCCAAGACTCAACCCGACCCGACCCAACCATTTTGCCACCTCTAAAAAATACTAATCTAAGTCGGGTCCTTTGATAACTCTTAAAATATAAATTTTTTCTTTTTATTATTTTTCTTTATCTTACATCAAATTGAAATGTAAATCATAATCCAAGTTCAATATTAAATCCAAATTTTAATCTTAAACTCATTTACAAACTAAACGGGCCAATTCCAACATCTAACATTTTTTTTAAACCTACTTAGTTATTTATACTAAAATTTATCAATACATATATAATTTTAAAATTTAGGCACTTGTCGATCGACCGATTAGCGCTAGCGCTTTTTTCAATCATGTTCCCCTTAATGCGAAACGTACTAATAAAAGAGTGGTGGTTCCTGTAGAGATTAAAAAGAAAATATATGTTTTAGAGAGTTTTTTGTTTGAACTAGTAGTTTGAAAACAAATACATAACACTTGTACATTTAAAGATGAATAAAATAAACCATTTTTCATGTTTTCGTCTTTCATAACCATAAAATCGAACCTATACGTTTAAAGTCAACAAGTTTGAGACCGTCTTTTAAGCTTACGTTTCGTTAATTGATTTTTAACAAGCTTAATTCGTATTTGTACATGATCAATAATATAGTTAAACGTAAAAGAGAAAAGTATCTAAAAACACCAAATGATAACAAATATCATTTTAAAATTTGATATTACGTAGCAAAATAGTTTCGTAACCGCGTAATTCTATATTGATGTAGCATTTGATAGAACAAATTCAAAATAGTATACATCTCTATAGTTGCATAAACGTGTTTTAGAAATTACAAAGATGGTCCCTGTGGTTTGCGTTGACTCACACTCTTGGTCCTTTGACTTTTTTTTGCACAAACAGTCACTAACTCTGAAACCCTTAACATTAAGAGTCCTTTGACCAAACGACGTTAGGTTTGACTGTTAAACACCCCTCATGTGCAAAGTACACGAGGGTAATATAGTCTTTTCCATTTTTATTTATTTTTCCTTTGTCATACATAAATACACACAATTTTTTTTTCCTTTTCCATTTCTCTCACATATCTCACACACTCTCACACACTCTCTCTCCTCTGCCACAGATCAACGATGGAATCCGGCCACCCAAACGACGAATCCGACCATCCCTTAGCTCACTTACCAACCCCACTCACCCTCAATAAATCTAATAATAAATGGAATAATTTTGTTTGGTCCCCACCAAGAAAACCACCAGATCTGTCGGTCTGATGTCGTGGGGGTGAGGGTTTGGTGGCAGAATGATGGTGGCGGAGTGATGGTGGCGAGGGAAGTGTCGTTGGTATTGATATAATTTTAGTTGTTGTTTTTTTTTTTTTTTTTTTTTTTTTTTTTTTTTTTTTTTTTTTCGTCTTGTGTATTTGGTGTACATGAAGGGGGTGTTTGGATTAGCTTATTCGATGGGCTTATTGGCTTATTTAAAAATCAAAAAAAACCAATGAGCTCAATATTTATGGCTCATATTATCAGGGTATATACTTTAGCTTATGGACTTATTGTAACCCATGAGAGCAAAGTTGAGTTTAGTAATGAGTGAGTTGACTCGGTGAGTGTCACGAACGAGTCGTATACACAATCTTTGAGAGCTAAGGTTGATGGTATTCCTCCTTCGGATTTTCTTTTGGTTTCGTTTGGGTATCTCAATTCATGTGGGGAGCTGAATTTGGAGGTTTGTATATGGAACTCATCGGATTTAGTTAGAGTTTGATCTTAAAGAAGTTTGAGATCAACATTTTTTAGTTTTTTCTTGGATCAGGAAATGTATGTAGTAGGATTATGTTATGTTTTTATTGTTATCCCTTATTTTGCTGTGTTTTGATTTTATATTTGCAACGATGAGATAGCATATATATAAGAGCTAAAATACAGCGGAAATTATTTGTCAATACAATGTCAAAAGTTTACAATTAATGTAGTTAGATTTTCTAGATTGTTGATCAGTTTTATTTGCTCTGGTGTTATAGAGCTAATTAATCACCAAAGTTATCGCTACATACAAGTTGCAGTTATGTTATTTCAATATCATATCCTGCCTTTATAGCCAGTTGTAAATATACATGTTCAATGCTAAGTATTGAACTAGGCAGGATAGATTTGGCAGTTTTAAATAACTCTAAGTCCCTTGTTGACCCACAAGGACATATTGAATTTGATACCTTCCTTAATGAAGTTCTTGCCTTGATGCTCTTCGAGAACTTGCTGATAAGTTAGGTTTGGTGCTAGAAGCTGATGTGGTCCTCCTTATACGAGCCACATGTAAGAGGATTATGAGTGTTTGATTGAGGTGGTCATAATTTCAGGTGGCCGGAAAAATTGATGGCCGGAAATAATGGTGGTGGGACTTGGGTGTTTATGGGTGAGGAGATGAAAAATGGTAGTGGTGGGTCACATAAAGAAGAAAGAGATAAGGAGAAAGAGAGTGACTAAAATGACATTTTTACCCTCATGTGCACATGAGGGTGTTTAACGGTGAGTGTTAAGGGTTTCGGAGTTAGGGACTATCTGTGCAAAAAAAAGTCAAAGGACCAAGAGTGTGAGTCAACGCAAACTACAGGGACCATCTTTGTAATTATATATATATAATAATGGTTTATGATGTGACATAAAAATGGATCATTAAGAATACTAATCTGAATACCTATTGGTCCATATATAATAAAAAACACGTCTACACTACTGTTAGAATATGTATGCCTTTGCTATTGGTTGAAAAACTTTTGGAAGTTTACTGTTCACTTCAATTTGGGTTAAGTACACGCTAATAAGGTTGACCAGGTTTATATCTCTCTCTTAGCACATCCTAGAAATTTCCAGCACTCTCCCATTCTTCTTCTCCATATTATCAAACAACGAGCAGGTTTGCCCACGCATTGCTGCGGGGATGCTTTATCGATGCCTAGAACATTTGTGATAATAAACATATAGCTCAATTTGTTGTTGAATGCGCATCGAATTTTTCCAAATAAATTGAATTCTGGAAAGTTATGCATATTTATACTTGTTTTTATCAGAAAAATTATTTCGTGAACAATGGCGCAAGTTTCGCTAATTTCCGAGTCCGTTTGGTATGTCAAATAAGTCCCACGGTATTTTTATCAAAAGATTTACCATGTTGGCAGTTTTAGTCCCTCCGCCCCTATTTTCGTTTCACTCCCTTCATTCCCATATTTACATATTTAGTCCCTCCCTCAAAAATATATATACCCCAAAAATAGTATTTTAATGCATTTTTGCACACACACACACCCCCATACATATCTCTCTCTCCCTCTCTTCACCCCACTGCCGGCGACATCTTCTGTCCGGCCAACCACCGTCGCCGGAATATTTTCCGGCGATACCTTTTCTTTTCCGAATCAATAGATCGGTGTATCTAGACCATTTCTGGAGCTCGTGAGCTTGTGACGCGCCTCGTATCACCGTCACGCGCCACAACCACCTACTGCCACCCTCGACGTCACCACAACGACGCTCCACCACCCTTTTTCTTCGGTAAAAATCTCTCACGCGCTTACCCCCACCCCTCTTTTTTATTATTTTTCAAACCCTGATTTCTAAATTTTTTTATTAAACCGATTTTAATATAAAACTTTTTATAAAACCTTTGTAGAACAATGAAAAATGTGTGGATCTAGTTTTTTTAACCCCGACTCGGTCTTGACTCGGTGACTCACCAAGTCAACGAACTGTTTTAGAAAAGAAACACAAAACAAAACTCATGCAAACACAAACTCAGTGTTTACCCTTACTGAGTGTGAATTTTAACCAAAATTGAAACAGCTAGGAAAGTGGATTTAAAATATTTAACATGTATAAATTAACGCAAGACAGCCTTTGGCAAATTGGTTGTGTTGGTTAATTTCACACTAAGGGTCCACGGTTCGATTCCAAGTTATGTCGCTTGGATTTTTATTTTATTATTATTATTATTTTTTTATAGTTTGTATATTTTATTTGTCTGCTTTGAAGTTTATGTGTATATTATTATTATTATTATTATTTTGTGTCGACAGGTGTTGTTTGAAAGCTAAAAAAGGAATTGATCAAGTGTGTGGATTTCCCTCCTCCCCTTCGTTTGGCAGTTGATCAAGCGTGTGGATTTCCTTTGTTCTTACGGACGAACATGTTTTTTTTTTTTTTTCAATGAATGAAGAAATGAGATAGGGTAGTAGAAGAAAGAGTTAGTTTTTTTATTATATTTGTGTTGTACAGTTTATGGGACAGATGTATGGCTAGTAGCTTGTAATTAATTGCAGTGAACAATTGTATTCCGATTCCCAATGATACACTGACCAATAGCAGTGCAAATTAATGGTTTTAATTGAGGAAGGAACGAATGACAAATAGCCACGTGTCCTGTAATCACGTATTTCGATGGTTGCAAATTTTGGGTTTTAGTATAAATCGAGCAGGTTTGCCCGCGCATTGCTGTGGGGATGCTTTATTGATGCCTAGAACATTTGTGATAATAAACATATAGCTCAATTTGTTGTTGAATGCGTATCGAATTTTGCCAAATAAATTGAATTCTGGAAAGTTATGCATATTTATACTTGTTTTTATCAGAAAAATTATTTCGTGAACAATGGCGCAAGTTTCGTTAATTTCCGAGTCCGTTTGGTACGTCAAATAAGTCCCACGGTGTTTTTATCAAAAGATTTGCCATGTTGGCAGTTTTAGTCCCTCCGCCCTATTTTCGTTTCACTCCCTTCATTCCCATATTTACATATTTAGTCCCTCCCTCAAAAATATATATACCCCAAAAATAGTATTTTAATTCATTTTTGCACACACACACACACCCATACATATCTCTCTCTCCCTCTCTTCACCCCACCGCCGGCGACATCTTCTGTCCGGCCAACCACCGTCGCCGGAATATTTTCCGGCGATACCTTTTCTTTTCCGAATCAATAGATCGGTGTATCTAGACCATTTCTGGAGCTCGTGAACTTGTGACGCGCCTCATATCACCGTCACACGCCACAACCACCTACTACCACCCTCGACGTCACCACACCGACGCTCCACCACCCTTTTTCTTCGGTAAAAATCTCTCACGCGCTTACCCCCACCCCTCTTTGTTATTATTTTTCAAACCCTGATTTCTAAATTTTTTTATTAAACCGATTTTAATATAAAACTTTTTATAAAACCTTTGTAGAACAATGAAAAATGTGTGGATCTTGTTTTTTTAACCCTGACTCGGTCTTGACTCGGTGACTCACCGAGTCAACGAACTGTTTTAGAAAAGAAACACAAAACAAAACTCATGCAAACACAAACTCAGTGTTTACCCTTACTGAGTGTGAATTTTAACCAAAATTGAAACAGCTAGGAAAGTGGATTTAAAATATTTAACATGCATAAATTAACGCAAGACAGCCTTTGGCTATTTGGTTGTGTTGGTTAATTTCACACTAAGGGTCCACGGTTCGATTCCAAGTTATGTCGCTTGGATTTTTATTTTATTATTATTATTTTTTTTTTTTTAGTTTGTATATTTTATTTGTCTGCTTTGAAGTTTATGTGTATATTATTATTATTATTATTTTGTGTCGACATGTGTTGTTTGAAAGCTAAAAAAGGAATTGATCAAGCGTGTGGATTTCCCTCCTCCCCTTCGTTTGGCAGTTGATCAAGCGTGTGGATTTCCTTTGTTCTTACGGACGAACATGTTTTTTTTTTTTTTCAATGAATGAAGAAATGAGATAGGGTAGTAGAAGAAAGAGTTAGTTTTTTTTATTATATTTGTGTTGTACAGTTTATGGGACAGATGTATGGCTAGTAGCTTGTAATTAATTGCAGTGAACAGTTGTATTCCGATTCCCAATGATACACTGACCAATAGCAGTGCAAATTAATGGTTTTAATTGAGGAAGGAACGAATGACAAATAGCCACGTATCCTGTAATCACGTATTTCGATGGTTGCAAATTTTGGGTTTTAGTATAAAGTTATAATTATAATACACACTATAACCACCCAAAAACGCACACTTATCTTCACCAAAAAAAGACACATTAATTTGATGAATTAAATTTTCCTTTTGCCTTTGTAAAAAAAATTGAACAACAAAATTGAAAAACGTACCCACGAACCTACACTCTTCATTGTTTTCTTTGTTAAATTTACGCAGCCAAAAAAACACAGACACACAAAACAAATTCCAGTGATCTCAATGTTGCCGATCGGTAATTATTCCATTAGAATAACCATTCAGATTATAAAAAAAAAAAAAAAAAAAAAAAAAAAAAAAAAAAAAAAAAAAAAAAAAAAAACGATTGTCAGTTATTTTTTGTTTTTTATAAGAAGTTTGTCATCTTATTTATGCTTTTCTTTAATTGCAGGTTTCAGATATTTGCAGTCATATTTATGGATTACAAAGTATTAGACGATAATCGGCCCAACCCGGACAGAAGGGTGAAGTAAAAAAAAAAAGGTTTGATTTTGTTTTGTGATTGTTATAGTTAAGGAATGTTTAATTGTTTTGGGATTGGTTTCCTGATAATTTTATAATTTATAATGGGGTATTAGTTTTTCGAGATATGTGGATTCCAAATTGCTTCTGCTTATTTGCTTATTCTGGGGAATGGGGTATTAATTTAAGGATCGTTTTTTGATCAACCAGAAAAACTACCAGATAAACAGAAATTAGAAAATGTTATAAGTTTTATGATCACGAAAATATAGCAGATAAAAATGTTATCGATTTTATGTGTATAGTCAATTTTACTTGGTTAGGGTGTTTGGAATAGCTTAATTAGGCTGCTTATGTGGTTATTGTTCATGAAGGTAAAGTCATTTTTTAAGAGAGCTCAACTCATCAGTAAACTTAAACTGACGACCTTTACGACAACTTTTTTATGGAGGTAAATGCTTATCATCTGTAGAAGTGTAAAAATGGGTGGTGCGGGTTATATGTCATATGGGTCGCGTTAGAGGCATGTCTATCTTTTGTTATTATCATATTATACGTATTTAAATAACATGACAAATGTGGTTTTATGCATTATGTAATGAAACACAGTCAAAATACAGGGATGTTAGAAAATTTAGCGATTATTCATACACTTTTTTTCAAAATTAGGTTTAGGAACGATAGAATATAATCACTGAAGGTGTACTGTCTTTTTTGTAGAATATAATCCGAGATGGTGTAGTAGCAGCTGTAGCGACTACTGCAATTACCATACGAACCCCCTCAGGATCCACAAAAGACAAACATGTGGAAAAAACAGCCATGGCTGTTGCCGCAGCTGCCGCGTTGGTTGTTGGCCGATGTGTCGAGATTGTAGAAGTTACGAGAGCTGAACGCACACATATCATTGCTACAAAAGGTATATTGACTCACTGAAAAAAACTCAACAGAGGTTACGAGAGTAGCCACCAAATTTTATGAGGTACAAGTTCATTCAAGTGGTTAACAGTTAAAATTGCAACTCTTATGACCAAATATTTGTTTTTTATACCTTATAATGTGGATGAATGGTTTAGGACAAAAATATTTCAATTTGGTTTGTTTTGCTACATTGAATCATTTATGTATTTTATAATTATATTTTATTATTTTTGGTTTTGATATATGATTTTCGGTTATGTAGGTCAATTTTTTTACATGCTACATTTTTGTTTCTTTATAGATTCACTTCGGAAAGATCGGGATGGACACATGGGCCATATCTATTGTGTGGGTTAAGTTACATTCTACTTAACGAGTTGACAACAATCTTATAAATATGGGATCCAAGGCAGTGGCATATGTGAATGTGGATTGTGCAGTTCAAGGGCGATGTTTTCCCGCTGCCAAAAGACCTCACCTTCATGAAATTCTAATCAAGGTTAGCAACAAGGTATAAAAAAGTTTAAAAGTGTATTATGAAAGAAAACCTTGGACCCCAAAAGTTTAGAAACCTTGATGAAAAGTTTACTGAAGCCAAGAACTCACTAAGTGCAGATCGAGATGAATTAATTGATGAAGGAACCGAAGACATTGAAAAATATTTGATACTTCTTGGTGCCACCGCTGTTGAGGACAAACTCCAAAGAGGGGTAAGTGAATATTTACTTTTACCCATTTCAAAAGTTCATTAAATTTGAATATTTTTTGGTTTTGCGAACAATATTTAATCCACTTTTTGTACCTTTCGTTTCCTACTTTTTGCAGGTACCCGAGTGCATTGACAAAGTTGCTCAAGCAAGAATCAAAATATGGGTTCTCACTGCTGGTAAAATGAAAACTGCAATCAATATTGGGTACTTATTATTTTACTTTTTCCGTTCGAGTTTGAATAATTACTACACTAAAATATTTCATCTAACATGTATAAACTGAACATTTTTCAGGTTCGCATGCAGTTTGCTTAAACAAGGAATCACACAGATTAAAATAACTTTAGAGTCTCCAGAAATAGTATCAGCAGAAAAAGGTGGGGACAAAAATGTAATTGCCAAGGTGAGTTTATGTTCATTATTTTGTGTTTACCGTTAATACGTGCACAAGTTCTTTTTTAACCGTAAATGAAAATTATGCTCTTGCAGATCTCAAAAGAAAATGTGAACGAGCAAATATTAGCAGGAAAGGCTCAGCTTACTACTTGGTATTATGTGTTTACAAGACCTGAATTATTACTACATCGGCTTTTAAACCAATCAACTTAAACAGCCTGGCAAGTTGTTAAGGTACGTTAAATGTGATCGTAAATCTATGACAATCATCTGTTACCAAAGATTGACAATTTTTCGGGTTGGTTGATGGGTTCAGATCAATATGGGTCAAATTTAGTAAAATGCTAAACTCGGAAAGTGAACTTATAGTATTTGGCTTTTTATTTGTTTAAAACTTCAACAAAATAATGTATGCAAGTTTCATGGTACGCTATTATGAGGTAACACAGGCACCTCTCTAATAATTGTGTTTTTATATTTATTAGTAGGATTAAGGATGTCCTTAACTTATTTTGCTGCCTTATTACCATGTTTACTAAAAAGAAGTTCATTTTAGTCTTTTGATAAGATGTTGACTGTCGTACTTGCATCTCACAGAAAGCTGTTGGATTGCTAACCTTTTAAGAAGACTTGATGCTCCAACCCCACAGGATTCTGGATATGGGAATCAGGAAGTTGCAACGTACCAACAGCGCATGTATCCACAGATAGGTGAAGGCGGCAGGTCTCAATAAGGCAGTCGACATACATGGGCCAAGGTGAGTACGTATATATCTTTTTCAAATGTTAGTGTGCTTACAAATTATGATGTTGTGCGGATCTGATGCCATATCCAACTAACCATAAAGCCCAACATTAATTCATCTTGAGTGGCTGATGCATGCTTTGTTAGACACATTGCAGCAACTCTGTTTAATTTAGTCTTTCAATGTGTCCATCCCTTTTATTAGTACTGCTTACCTTCTTGAAAAACTTGCACATAGACACAATCAGCGAATCCCAAAAACCATCTGCCACAAAACTATTGGTCCGATTATTCATGCCAATTTTTTCACTTTCATGCCTAAAATATCCAAAATTTGATGCACATTTGCTGAAAGTGAAACTTTAAAAACTCGTATTAAGGCCAACATTGGTTGCTGCTATAAGCGGATTTTAATAACTTCGTAACAATTTATTATGGTTTTTAAACATCAAGTTGAGAAGCTTTTCTTCTAGCAAATACACATCGCATAGGAGTTACTTAATTCAACAGCTTTATCCACATAGATACCTGACAAATACAAAAACATCAACTTTTTTGATATAATACACATTATTTTTTCCAATAATTAACTGTTTTCTAATTACTGTTTTATTAACTTTTTAACTTCCCTCAAATACAAATCTTCTTATGCTGATCATTCTTTCAACAGGGAAACAACCTCCAATGAACAAGAAACACCAGCAGCAGTAAACCCAAACAAGCAGCAGCAGGAAATATCAGGCAACAAGAAAAAAAACAATCTCAGACCCAAGATTATCAAACACTACAATAGGCTTAAAGATCAACTTCAGTCAACAAAGTTAATAACTTTTAACTAAATAAAAACATAGCAATAAAACGGCCACACCGCAGCATCGCGCGGGCTATTTTACTCGTTTACTTTATAAATTTTGATTCAAGTACCGATTTTCTGTTTTATGTATATTTTTGCTCTATTCAATTGATGTTTGAAGTAGCTAAGTGGTTTATGTTGCTTATAATAATGCAGTCCAAGAAAATTCGAGCTCAACTTCAAAGATCCAATAACAGTCCAAATTTCGATAGGTATTAGTTAGGCCCAATACACTTAACCCTAAAATTTCTCAGGTTAGCCACCACACTTCTTTATACTCTCACACAACAACGCTGCGTTAAGCAGCTCCACGTCACCCTTAACGCGAGCTCTAAGTTACCACACCGAATGAATTATTTTCCACCCCATTTAAAAATTTGATCAAGTTCAACACCTTGAAATCATGAATTCATCAACGTGTGATGTTCACTTTGTGATTTGACAGATAATTTGTGCAATCGGCATGACCGGAAAAGACTCTCAGTTACGAATTAAAGACATTCGTAAATTTTACTTTACAATCACTTTCTAAAAATATTTTTAAGTGAAAGTAGACTCAATTACGTTTAAAACAATAGGTGGCACGACTCCTACGGGCTTACGGTTGATTTTATATGAATTTTTGAAAATTACAGAATTCTGAAAAACAGACGAAGGTACCGTTAAATTTAGCGGGTACCGTCCATATTTAATGGAGCCGTACGTTATATTTAACGGTGCCGTACGTCTGACTCCAGTTTTTGAACAGAACCAACTTTTATCAATTTAAGAAAACCTTCAAGCTAGTATGACAACATATACTTAACAACAAAACTTGTAAGTATTAAGTAACTATATACTTTTCATATTTTTATCACCTTCATGGGTAATTTGATACATGGATCGTACTCAATTTTGAAAACCATTTGTTTTTAAAAATTTGAGCAACCTGACTCTGATACCAATTGTGGAAACCGTAGAGGGGGGTGAATACGTTTCCATTTAAAAACTTAAAACTTTTGTATCAATTACTCGATCAAGTGTGACGCAATATGAAAAGTGTCAACTATGGTCATATAACATCTAGAGATGAATATAGTAAGCTACAACACAAGCACAATCAAACCATGACACATAATCAACATAACATAAGCAACTAGCCACACAAATATAAATGCAATGAAAATATAAATATAATGCAATAAAGAATGAAATGAAAGTAAAGAGATAAGTAAGAAGGCGCAAACCGGACACGGTGATTTATAGTGGTTCGGTCACGAAGCTCCTCTTTGCCCTACTCCACTCCCCGAGTACCCAACTCGAGAGTTACTTCACTAATCAACAAACTCCCTTCAGGCGGAGAAAACCGTACACGTCGCTTAACTTGTTTTCCGACACTAAGCTAGATGTCGAGTGCTAATCTTAGCTAGCACCAATCTACACGTCGCTTATCCTATTTCCGACACTAAGCTAGATGTCGAGTGCTAATCTTAGCTAGCACCAATCTACCACGATCTACCCGATCTACACCGTACACGTCGCTTATCCTATTTCCGACACTAAGCTAGATGTCGAGTGCTAATCTTAGCTAGCACCAATCTACCAAGGTCCACATGACCAAACACACAAGCCCAATGGCTTCAAGAGATCACCAAGATCTCGACAAGATCACAATGATCTTCCCTCACAAACTCTCAAAAGAAAAATGATCTTGATGTATGCTATGATACAATCAAGAGTGTAACAAATGTTACAAGACCTAACAACTACAACTCTTGTATCTTCTTGGATACCTTGAGTTCTTCTCTTGCAAATGAAGAGGAATGATAACACTTTGTATCTACTTGGATACTTTGTGTTCTTCTCTTGCTAATCAAGAGGGATGACAACACTTTGTATCTACTTGGATACTTTGTGTTCTTCTCTTGCTAATCAAGAGGAATGAAGAGGATCACTTGAGTGGATGATTGGATCACTCTTAAACAACCTAAGACTCTCCAAATGATCAAAGAAAGTTTTCTAAGTGAGGAGGGATTAGACCAGAGAAAAAGGACTGGAAAAATCAAGTTGGAAGTGTGGAATGGTCCACTATTTATAGGCAAGGGAAAATCTGACCGTTACAGACCCACGGCTCCACTAAATACCCGACGGCTCCACTAAATTTAGTGGAGCCGTCCATACTTAAAGGTGCCGTGGACGCTCCCTTTTTTTTCTTTAGTGGGGAAGGTTTATTTGGGGAAGTTTGGAGCTATTTTGGGGGGGAAAATGGCTGTTACTAATTCAAAATAATTTGAAATGATTTTCCCAAATAAAACATTTCTTTCTAATTCAAAAATAATTTGTAAAATGTATTTTTGAAAAGTGTTTTGTCACATTTATAAAAATGTGAAGTTTAGAAAAATATAATCCTTTGATCATTTGTCAAGTAGTAGATTTGTTTGTCCATACCTTGAGTGATTTACGTCGGGATGGAAATCTACGACTTTGTTGAAGCATACTTGAGGCGTCGAGAGATGTTGATGTAAGTATGCATTGATGATTTGTGTTTACAAGTAACTTGCGCATTTTACGTTATGCATTACAAGTTACATGTTTGTCATTATTAAAACCGAAGAAACCGTTAAGTTTAAATATCGTAATATTTGCACTAACAATCTCCCCCTTTTTGATGATGACAAATATGTAAACCGTAACACACAGTAAAATATAAAAGTTACCTGTTTACACTCTCTTCTCCCCCTTTTGTCGAATCAAAAAGGTAGTTGCCTCGAGCTCTCCCTTGAGTTCATTTCCTACTCCCCCTTATTGCATTGATATCCTTTCTCCCAGAAAGGCGAGTTTGCATCATCTCAGTGAAGCATTCTATCATCACTTGTGAAGAGAACTCCATGCTATGTATTCAAATATTCCCGAGCTCCCCCTAGCTCAATGCTCCCCTATGGTGACTTAATCCCCTTGTTTATTAACCTTAGTATCTAGCGGATCCATGGATCAAATACTTACAAAGGCTTTTCCTACATCAAGGGTTAGCTTCGTGCAACATAATATATAACAGTATAGGAGCAACATTATAGGGATAGAATACACATAGCAAGACATGCATGGGTTAAACTATGTTAACACGTAAGTGTCACAACCCGACCGAAAACCTAAGGTGCAATTGTTCACTCAATCACACTAATCAAGAACGAAATTCGTTCATTGACTGACGCACTAAATGACTTATTCCAAGTTGTCATTGGGAAGGAAAGTTCTAACAAACCTTTTGAACAACATAATCATCTACCTAAGATGATTGATGTTAAGGATAGTTTGTTGATAAGACATACTCAAAATGATTACTATTATGACAAGTCGTGCCATAAAGTAGACTCGATAGAGGTTATACCTAAATGATTCCATAAGGTGGGAGAGTGTTGGTTGTGGTGACAAAAAGGACAACTTGGGTTATGTGGTTGTAGGGGATAAATAATGGGATGACCCATTAGTGGTTGTGGTGATGGTGATAGTGATAAGGGTGATGTGTTAGTGCCAAGTTCAAAAGGTGATGTAGGTGACAAGGTTAGTGTGAGAGCTAAAGGTAGTGGTGATGGTGATAAGGATGATGTGTTGGTGCCAAGTCCAAAGAGGTTTGATGGTGATAGGGTTAGTGTGATAGCTAAAGGTTGTGGTGGACTTGGTGGAGGTAAGGGTGTAGGAATCCAAAAGGTAGAGGATGATGATGATGTGGTTGGAAATGTTGGTTTTTCCCTTTGAGGAAAGGTGGGAAAGGATGGTTTAGGTTAGTATATCGTTTGCACTGACAATGAGATGCATGATATATTTCAAAAGGGAAAAAGAAAAGGTGTATGTGATCCTAACAGGATTGTTGGTGGATATCTCTAACGGGGTTAAGGTAACGAAGTTCTAGGTTTCTAGGTTGGATGATCCTAGCTGTGTGTTAGAGATAATTTGGTGCATGAAGGTTTTCATGTGTTTGTGAGGATTGAAGGTCGTTGAACTAACTACTACTTATCCAAAGTGAGGAGTAGTTGTAAGGTTTGAGTGTGATGAGTTGAAGGTTCTAAGGTTTGAGTGTGATGATCTATGGGTTGAAGGTTCTTAGACTAACTATCACTGTCAAGAGTGAAGTGTAGCTAAAAGGTTTGAGTGGGATTGATATAAGGGTTAAAGGTTGTAAGGTTTGAGTGTGATGATCGATGAGTTGAAGGTTGTAAGGTTTGAAGATGAAATACAAGATAAGCTTGCAATAGTGAGGCCTTATATAGGCAAGAGTTGTGGGATTAGAACTAAAGTTGGTGTTAGAGTCCTATGGTGTAGTGAGGGAATCCTAGGGTGTATGTGAGTTTGCAAAATTTTGCAGGTTTGAGGTTAGGAATGTAAGGATTAGGAGGGAACAGTGAAAATTCGTCAAACATAGGCACGGTACCACTAAATACCACACGGTACCGTTAAATTTAACGGTACCGTGGCCTATTTAACGGTACCGTGACCTGGAAGTCACGAATTTTCCTGTGTAGCCTAGTTCTGGGCAGCTAAAGAGAAGTTTCCTAGGGAATAAGAACCACATTTGTGTGTTCTTGAGAGTGTTTGGTGAAAGACTATATGAGTGTGTTTTAGCTCCCCCTTAATCTATGACCATCCGGACAAGATGTGAAAAAAAAAACTAAAGAGGAGAACAGACGTTGACAAAAGCGATGAGCTTAGTAACGTCATGACTAGTGGTGGATAGCATACAATAAACTTCACCTTTGAAGTTACGTAGCTCTTCTCAATCATTGTGAATATTCATAGAATATTATGATGAGGCATGTGATTACTAGGAGATATCCAAAGGGTTAAGAAGATAAAATCTTCAGAGTTGTGAGGTTGGTGATAAGGTTCTAGTGGGGTTATCTCAACTTATCCTAGCGGTTCTTCGCTTGAGGTGTGTGTGGAAGGTGAGTGGGATGCGGAAGCATTGGTAGTGTTTAGTACCATGTGGAAATGTGAGGGAAACGGCTAAGGAATCAGATGATAGATACAATCTATTCTGATAGGAGACGGTTTTGGGTTCAAAACTACACCGAGTGGGTTTTGATGGTGTTGGTGAGAATTGAAAGCAAGATTTTTGACAAAGAAATTTCACATATGTTGTGATTTTTTTTGGACTTTAGATTAAAAGAATTTATACCAAATAAATTCTTTTATGAATGGATCCAACGGGATTCGATGAACGTTGATCGAAAACGAGAGATGACTTTTGATGAGGCGAAAAGTGTACCGCTTTTAAGGGGTCATTTAAGCCTTAAATCGTATTTATTTGATCAAATATTGCCCTAAATCGTTCCTTTTGCCATTTTAGGTACTTTTGAGGAGAAATCTGGAAAAGGAGGCATTTTGGACGTTTTTGGAGCATTAAAGTGAAGAAAACGGCAAAGTCTCAAGAATCGGCTAAAAGTTACTCTTGACGGCGTCACAATTAACATGGGACGGCGTCATGCCTTGGCAAGAAAAGTTGGACGTGAAATTTACTCATGACGGGCCAGTGAAAATGGCATGGAATTCTGACGGCGTCACTCTTTAAGTTGATCAAGGGCGTCACGGCTTAATTCATAAGGGGACGGCGTCACGTTCAACATCCGACGGCGTCAAGCCTTGATAAGCCAGAATGGATTTTGGAAGAGCTAAAGAGGGACGGCGTCAAGATGGTCATCCGGGAACCCTAAAAGCGGCGAGGTGACGGCGTCACACCCCATAAGGTGACGCCGTCAGATCCAAAAATCTATATATAGTTTTCTAATTTTTTGTCATTAAGAGAGGGCTTAGTGTGTGGAATTTTGGGATAAAACCCTAAGACGATTTTAGCTACTTTTTCAGGGCTTTTTGCCTTGAGATCTTCCATGTTTCATTGAAAGATAAGTTATCAATTAATCATTCAATATGTCTATGTGTTGTTTGATTCTATCTTATGCTTGTCTTTTGTTTAACATGTTAGGCTAATTTTATCTTGTGTTTGCTTAGATCTAATGAAACCTAGCTATTGATTATTGGTTATTAGTGTGTTGTTAGTTGTATTGGATGATTGTTTATCTATGTTAGGCTTAAGAAAACTGGCTAACTTCCTATTCGGTAACTTGCTTGAACGTCTTAAGAAACATGAACCAAATGCGTACTAAAGGTTTTTATGGTTGTATTTAATGCACAAGCGAATTCTAGTGATCCCATGTTAGGAGCTTCCTAGCCGGCTCGACATAGGAGTGAAGTAGGAGTTTGTAGAGTTGGGGAAGTAAGTACGCCACCCCACGAATGGTATTAAGGAATACACCCGTCATCCACGCGACTAATACACACTAATTAACCGGTAAAAGATAGTTAGGGAGTAAGGAAATCTAAGTAAACACATTTCTCTACACATAAGTTTCTCACCACATTTTCATTTTTGTTATTTTATTTTATTGCATTCGTAGTAATTTGGGTTAGTTGACTAGCAACTAATTCCGCCCACTCCTTCAAAACCGAGATTTTACTTGCTTTCATAAAATTATAAAAACATAAAAAAAAAGAATCTTCCTCAACCCTTAGACCTAATTAGAGTAGCCTTTCACACCTAACGAACACTATTCCCTGTGGAGAACGATCAATCCCCCGTACTTACCACTACACTATACTACATCGGTCAGGTACACTGCCTGGTGGGGTTGTAAGCCTCTTGAGATCCCTTGAGAGGTAAAACCTGTTGTAAGGTTGCAAAACCCACGCATCAAGTTTTTGGCGCCGCTGCCGGGGAATAGTTATTGTTTAGGTTGAATTTTTATTTTTAGGTCTACTCACTTGATTCCTATCGAGTGAGATATTTATTTTCTTTTTATTAGATTTCTTTAGTCTATCTTTTTCTTTGTGTGTTTGTCCGTAATTTCCATTGACTCTTTCGTTCACCATTATGGAGTACGCGAATCCACCATACCACCAACCACAAAGGCCATTCTACCCTATTGACATCTCGAATTTCAAACAATATCGAGATGAACCCATATATGATGCATGGACTCGTTTTAGAAATTTACTCCGAAAATTCCCTCATCATAGTTTCGCTTTAGCATCCCTAACCCGAACCTTTTACTATCGTGTTGGCCAATATGACCAAATGCGCATTGAGGATTTTGCCAATGGGGACTTTAGGGAATTAAGTGCTGAAGAAGCATGGGATGCCATAGAAGATTGTGCCCAATATTATTATAGGGTAGACAACCCAACAAACGTTAGTACAAGTCAATTGAATATAAATTTCCTGGATCATGAAACAAGTTTGTTTGGGGATGAATACATTAGTGTTGAGATACCTAAGTGGTTGTCATGTAATGCCATAGTACAAAACAAACACATAGGTGACCTTGATGTGATGGAGGATTTAGCCGAACATGATCACATTGATCAAAAAGACCTAGGTTTTATGATCAATGATGATGAATCTCAAGAAACACATGATGAATCTTTTGGGCAATTTGAATATAGCAGTCATAATATTGAGGATGATCCTTATGATTCGGACATAGAAGTTGAAATGCCTAGAGAAGCACTTGAGATACTTGGGAAAATGTTAGGGTTAGATCCTACTAAAACACATGATGAGGATATAGGTGATCTTGACATAAGGAATGATGAGGTAAGTAACATAAGCCCACCAAGTACTCCACAAAACCCACCATCATTCGAGGCACCCACACCACCCGTGACTTACCCGGAAGAAGTAGAAGAGACTATAGGAACCCCAATGGAGGTAGAACCTTTGAACCAAACACAACTAGAGGATATAGGTTTGAATGCTTTTAGTGATCACAACCTTACTCTTAGTTCTATGGAAGTTCCTAGTTTTGATGAAGCGGAGCCTCAACCAAAACCGTTACCTAATCTTCCATCTTTAGATGTGAATTTAGGAATTAAAAAAGGTCCCGATCCACCCATCAAACCATGTAGTCCGGGTAATGTTAAGATTAAGGTAGTAGACTCTAGGCCATGTGGAGTGGAAGCTAATATAGGAGTGAACCATGACCTTACATACTTACATCACCCATTTATGATTGATCACAAGAAACATTATGGGTTTAAACCGGGTTTATTAGGTCAAGATGGATTCCCAACTAGGAGTCTCTCGAAGTTGATAGAAGATGATCCCTTTTTAGGAGGAAACTCAAAATCACCCATTGACCAAAGTGAACTAGGCAAGGTTATGATGAAAGGAGCACACCCCTTTGAGCATATAATTCATCCACCACTCTTTCCTCACGTGGCATACTCCTACCGAGCTGGTGTGTATCGCTACTATCACCCGCACTTAATCCTAAGTGTAGGGAAAACCTCTCCTTTATCCATTAAATAAGGGTAGAGTCAGGCTCATGACTCGAACAAAAACAAGCGCTTCTTGGGAGGCAACCCAAGCTTTATTTATTTGCTTTGAGTGTTTGTTTGTTTGTTTGTTTGATTTTATTTGTTTCCGTATGTGTGTTTAATTTTTATTCTTATTGATTCATGTTCAAAATTAAATTGTGAAAATGCTTTATTTTGTTTTTAACTTCGTCTTAACTACATATAAAGGTATTTTGCAAAAGATAAGTGTAAGGGAAATCCAAATCGGTTTATTAGAACACATGAACATGAATCATAATAATAATAAATTAACATACATATTAGTATTTGTTTGAGTCAAATGCTTGTATCGAGTCATAATGATGTTTTGCAGGATTTCCAGGAAGTAAGGTAAAGGTTTTTCCAGAAATTTTCCGGAAACTTAAAATGAAAATTTTTGTCAGGTCATTTCTGACGGCGTCAGGCCTTATAACCTGACGGCGTCAGATTTAATTTCCAGAAATTTTTGAAAGTTTTGTTTTTAGAAAAGTTTTTATTAAATCTCCAACTTATAATCTCCAGGAATCTGCAAAAATCATCATTCCACAAGCATTATATCCTTATATATAGATTTTTTCCCGCCGATGTTATGCAGGTTTTCGTGTTTGTTTTCTCAGGTTTAACAGGTTATTTTGGACAAGGAGATGTTTATGGAATCAAGCTTATGGCGATGCATTAGTCATGGAGCTTCAACATTCTCTTTGGAGGAAGATTTAACCGTGTAATTTCATTATCCACCGAGCGAATCAGGGGAGTATTTGATTTCATTCTTTTACTTTTTGCTTTTACATCTTGTTATTTGAACATTGGGGACAATGTTCATCTTAAGTGTAAGGGGAGGGTAAAAGTACGATTTTAGAGAATGCTATTGCGCTTGATTTTTGTTTGTTTAATAGTAGATGTGTAATAAAACTAAGATAAATACCTGTTAGGGCAATTTTAGTGCCAAATTTAAAATTTTTTACAACATATAGGAGTGAAACTTTGATCTTAATGAGCGTCTCACGGATAGGAGTTATATGACTAGCACAAAAACCGTACCACAAAAAAAATTTTCCACCCCAAATATGTGAGGTTCGCCCCTAGAATTGGTAGGAAAAGCATTTATGCTATGATGTGTGTACCGGTAGCACTTAGATTCTAGAACTTGCGTTAGGACCATTCCAAGGCCACAAGTGAGACTACATTCGTGTAGTTAGATTTACTACGTGATAAGAGGCATTAGGATTAACCCATTGTTTTACACCTGTGTTTTTGTTATAATTACATTGGCTACATTGGTCAAGTAATTCTCCCACACCCTTTGCGTTGTACTCATTTTTAGTACACGATACCCCTAGTACACCCCTCAGAGCCTATCTTTTCGTTTCGACCTTTAAGCATTTTACTTAAAGGAAGAATTTGTTACACCCCACTAAAATGTACACCCAAATCGCCTTAGCCTACCTTGTATGCACTCATTTTTAGTGCATTATTGTTACAACATTTGTTTAAACCCAAGTTAATTATCTAGTTGATTACATGGTTGCTAAGTCGAGTCATATCCTTGTACATATTGTTTTGGGACGATTGGGACTCATGGGTAAAGTACTAGTGTAATGGAGTAATGGGGAAGAACATCATTTATTACCCCCATATGTGCTAAATGTTTTAAAAGTACTCCAAGTTTTTCAATTATCTTAATTCGAGTCATTAGATTAGTATTTGTAAAGTTATGTAAAAGTTCAAGTGTAAGGGGAATGCAATGCCCCTATGATGTATTATTTTGGATGGTAGGGTAAAAGTGTATGCAAAAAAAAAAAAAAAAAAAAAAAAAAAAAAAAAATCAAGAAAAACACAAAAAAAAATGAGAAAATGAAAAATAGAAAAAAACATACGGACTACCATCCCGTTTTATTTTATGTTTATTTTATGTTTTTGTTATTTTGTTATTTCGTTTCTAGCTTAAGATCGAGTCTAGTCTTGGCTTAGCAACATTGTATAGTACATGTAATTGATCAAGATTTTTAACTAGCCACCAGTAAAATATCCTTTATCCAACCAAACCGTGTTTTCCTTTTCCCTACACCTAACGTTATAACCCATTTAAAAGCCCTCTTTTATAGTTTATCTTAGGTGCTTACGCCTAGTGGAGGAGGTTTTCGATCCTTTCCCAAGCCTATGGTAATCTATTTGCTATGACAGGTAGTGAGAGATATTATCCGTTTTCATTTATGAGATTTATTTTGATGACACTTGAGAGATGTGAGTATCTAAACACTACTTGTGAGGTGCTAGTTTGTAATCTCCGTGCTTATTATGATTAAAGTGGAACGATTATTTGTTGTAATTACTTTTATGTTTGCATTAAATGACCCCTAACTTGTATTTTGATTAGAATAAAAGCGCATTTGCTTGAGGACAAGCAAATCTCAAGTGTAAGGGTATTTGATGAGGCGAAAAGTGTACCGCTTTTAAGGGGTCATTTAAGCCTTAAATCGTATTTATTTGATCAAATATTGCCCTAAATCGTTCCTTTTGCCATTTTAGGTACTTTTGAGGAGAAATCTGGAAAAGGAGGCATTTTGGACGTTTTTGGAGCATTAAAGTGAAGAAAACGGCAAAGTCTCAAGAATCGGCTAAAAGTTACTCTTGACGGCGTCACAATTAACATGGGACGGCGTCATGCCTTGGCAAGAAAAGTTGGACGTGAAATTTACTCATGACGGGCCAGTGAAAATGGCATGGAATTCTGACGGCGTCACTCTTTAAATTGATCAAGGGCGTCACGGCTTAATTCATAAGGGGACGGCGTCACGTTCAACATCCGACGGCGTCAAGCCTTGATAAGCCAGAATGGATTTTGGAAGAGCTAAAGAGGGACGGCGTCAAGATGGTCATCCGGGAACCCTAAAAGCGGCGAGGTGACGGCGTCACACCCCATAAGGTGACGCCGTCAGATCCAAAAATCTATATATAGTTTTCTAATTTTTTGTCATTAAGAGAGGGCTTAGTGTGTGGAATTTTGGGATAAAACCCTAAGACGATTTTAGCTACTTTTTCAGGGCTTTTTGCCTTGAGATCTTCCATGTTTCATTGAAAGATAAGTTATCAATTAATCATTCAATATGTCTATGTGTTGTTTGATTCTATCTTATGCTTGTCTTTTGTTTAACATGTTAGGCTAATTTTATCTTGTGTTTGCTTAGATCTAATGAAACCTAGCTATTGATTATTGGTTATTAGTGTGTTGTTAGTTGTATTGGATGATTGTTTATCTATGTTAGGCTTAAGAAAACTGGCTAACTTCCTATTCGGTAACTTGCTTGAACGTCTTAAGAAACATGAACCAAATGCGTACTAAAGGTTTTTATGGTTGTATTTAATGCACAAGCGAATTCTAGTGATCCCATGTTAGGAGCTTCCTAGCCGGCTCGACATAGGAGTGAAGTAGGAGTTTGTAGAGTTGGGGAAGTAAGTACGCCACCCCACGAATGGTATTAAGGAATACACCCGTCATCCACGCGACTAATACACATTAATTAACCGGTAAAAGATAGTTAGGGAGTAAGGAAATCTAAGTAAACACATTTCTCTACACATAAGTTTCTCACCACATTTTCATTTTTGTTATTTTATTTTATTGCATTCGTAGTAATTTGGGTTAGTTGACTAGCAACTAATTCCGCCCACTCCTTCAAAACCGAGATTTTACTTGCTTTCATAAAATTATAAAAACATAAAAAAAAGAATCTTCCTCAACCCTTAGACCTAATTAGAGTAGCCTTTCACACCTAACGAACACTATTCCCTGTGGAGAACGATCAATCCCCCGTACTTACCACTACACTATACTACATCGGTCAGGTACACTGCCTGGTGGGGTTATAAGCCTCTTGAGATCCCTTGAGAGGTAAAACCTGTTGTAAGGTTGCAAAACCCACGCATCAACTTTTAATTGCATTTCGCAAATTAAATACACTTTAAATATTTCAGATGAAATATTTAAGTAGTCATCGGAGTTTAAGATGATTTTTCGAATAAATCTCGCTGATTTAGTGAGACTTTTCAACACGAGGCGAGAATTTATACCTAATAAATTCTTCGAACGGTACTAGACGAGAAGAAATGACTTTTATATTTCCAAGGAAATACATAGGTAGTCGTTAGAGCGATTTGAAGGATGACTTAATATTTCCAGTGAAACATTTAAATAGTCATAAGATTTATGGAATATGTTCCATCATTCCTAGACCTAGACGGAGATGGTTAAGGGATTCTCGGTTGAGAGGTTTGGTTGATTTACGGATTTCGATGTGCTTCGCACACGAGTGTTTCATGGGGTTTTGAAAGACGTGAAGCTAGGCCTATGGTGTTGATTTACAGTAGGGTTTGGGATCTTAAGACATGTATATTCACACGAGGATGAAAGGAACTACTAATCACTTATGTAGTAACTCGTGAGTCCTTTGTCATCCGAAGGTTGATGTTAGCTTTTAGCTTTTGGGATGAGCGTTTTTGTTACACCCGTATCCCGATAAGGTACTAGTTATGTAAATATTATGTATTGTATATATTTAGTTTTGTGATATATGTTAGCTAAATAAATGTGAGTGTTAAGTTAGAAAGAATGATACTAGAAGGGCTAAGATTGCCATTTGGGCAAAGTTCATTAATTAAATATCTAAATCATGGAAGAGTAGAGAAAAGTCCAGAAAATTTAAGAGTGTGCTAGTGTGTGTCGACATTTAGAGGAAAAGAGGAGGGAAGACCAAAGTTGGTAATCAAGCTCAAGTTTACCATTGTTAAGGGATTAATCAAGCCTTGAGAACCCTAAGTTGATATCTTTTCTACAAGTAAGTGTTCTTCCCCAATTCTATGAAATTAGGGTTCATGTGGTGATAATTGATCATAATGATCAAGTGTTGATAATTCATGATTAATTAGTTAATTAGTCTTTAATTTGAGATGGTTATGATATAGGAAGCAAGTAAGAAGTGGGGAAGCTCTTGTTAGTGTGATTGTGCTTAAGAATCAAGGTAAGTACATTGGTTATAACATGTTTTGTTTAGCTTTATCATATTTTGGTATGATAATGTTTATTGTGTTAGCTTTATCATGTTTGTTTACATGATAATGGTGAAGTATAGGGTATAGGGTGCGTTAGCTAGTATGGATCCATCACTAGATGTAGCTTAGTTAGTCGTTGGGCTAACTATGGGATGAGGTTCAACCTTACGGGTTGATCGTGTTTAGGTCGACTATGTCGATGTGAGGTAAGTGCCCCTATATCGCTAGCTTAACTAGTAGTTAGACTAGTTATGGTTATGTTATGATTTTATATCATACATTGTTAGCTTGTTATTGCCATGTACTTACTAAGCGTTTCGCTTACGTGTTTAGTTGTGATGTTTTTCTTGATAGGTATTGAAGGATCGATCAAAGGTAAAGATAAGGTGATGTGATCATGTAGTAGTAGCTTTGTACTTGAAGAAGTTGTAGTTGAAGACCGTTTTTCTTTTGGACCAAGCGTGTGGAAGTTGGAAGCCCCCGACGTGTCTTTTCGTGTTTTGGGTATAGTTCCTTTCATATGGTCATTTTGTTAGTCAACGGTCATTTTCTATGTTAGTTCAAGAGTCAAGTGGTGTACAGGTTAAGAAGTCCAAATACTACTTGATTATGATGGTAGTCAATAGGGTGATTGGCATTTAGCCAATCTTACCCATTTTGGGAAGTTATGGGTCATGTCGATGTACCCACACTCTTTTAATATGTTAGGAATGTTATGTCGTGTAGAAGTCAAATTTGATATCTAGTAGTTTGTGCATTATGTATGAAATGTGTTTTTGAAAGATTGTTTAAGGGGATGTTTGGTATTAGCATGTTTTCACCCATTTTGAAAGGCTACGGGTCAAGACCTTGTAGTAACAACTTTGTAAGATATTAGAAATGTCAAGTTATGTTTGTGTTTAAATGGTCATGTTGTGGTTAAGTGTTATGGGTGATTTGGTGTCAATATATTTGGGTGTTTTGCTGTCAAAAACTGCAGTTTTGTTCTTGATGACCACCTTGACGCCGTCACCCTTTAAACACCAAAAATTCTCTGGCCTATCAAGGCTTAACAGTTTTGTTCATGATGGCCTTCTTGACGGCGTCCCCTTTTAATTGTCCAAAAACTTTCTGGCCCGTCAAGGTCTGACGGCGTCACCATTTTTCTGACGGCGTCACGTTTATCAGGGCAGTTTTCGAAAAATCATATCTTTTAATCCGTAAGTCGAAATGGGTCGTATGACCTATCGTTTTGAATCTATTTGAGTCTTATTTCATCTAAAAATAGCCTCAATGGCTGAATGTGTACTGATTTTTGTCAGCTCGTAAAAGAGTAACCGGATGTCGGTTTCTGGGTGTGTTTTTGCGAGAAATTTTCACGTTTTTGGTCGTTTTTGGTCACGGGGCGTTACAGTTTTAACATAAGTTGTTAAAAGGCTTGAGTATGATGTTTCGGATATGACATTTAACAATTGCGATCGCAAGTTAAACTTACTTGAATATTTCGGATGAAATATTTAAGTTGTCAACCCTACTCCGAGTTCTACTAGGTTTGTTCCTAACCTTCCCATGACAAAAAGGGTGTATTACTTGGAAGAAGGCGAAGTGATGACTGGGAATTAGGGTAACTTTGTGACCACTTTGACTTATGAGTTTTGACACTAGTGTATGACTCTATGACTTCTAAGGGTTCATAGTGATGGGCATACCTAATTCCTAATGTGTCAAAAAGACATAGTGTGGGTGCAAACTTTACAAGTAAATCATGTAATATGCACATAAGGAATAAATGCAAGCATCATGCAAAACATGATAATCATTTAGCATTTAAGATCATGAAGACATTTAATCATATCTTATGAGAACATGTTATCATTTTGAAAACACATATGTGGGATGCAAGTAATCTAGGTTTGCTAAGGAAGATCCTAGTTACTACTTGTTCAAAATGAGATCCTAACGGGAGATAAAGTTCATCGATGTAAACTATCTCTAGTCAAATGTAGGAATGAAAAATTTTCAAGTTAGAGAATGAGTATGAGACTATCACTAGTGGTGCTCAATTAAGGCTAAACACGACCATTTTTACGGGTTATACACGAACACCAACTTCTCTCCTGGAAGCAATCCAACCGTTAGGTCAAATTAAATTTCTAGTGCGATAGGTTCTCCAGTAGTCATTCTCATGTTAGAAGAATTTAAATTCCTATATTTGCCTATCGAAGTATAGCAAAGATGATGTTATCTTGCTTTGCTTATACATGCCCTAATATGACTCAATTAACCATACTTTGAAAGTCGGTTAAGAAAATGACATGTCTTACACAACTCCTAACAAAGACAAGCGAAATGTTTTTATTTCGTGTTTGAGATTTAAAGGTTGTTTGATGGAGATGGTGTATTTTATGATCTCTTGGACACCATCTTTGTTTGTTGAGTTGTTACATGTTATTTTAACATGATTTGGTTTCCTAGAACCAAGAGACACTCTAATGTGATACAATGTAGAACCTACTACATCGTGTGTGTTTCAAGAATGCTCCTTTGCATATCTTGAGTGAGAATCTAGTAAAGGTTACTTACCTCAATAGATCTTGTGAGCATTTTATTTAAAATGAGACATACTGTTTATTTCAACAAGTATGCTTTTCTAAGAGGAAACTTATCACTCTTACGAATGCTTTGTGAAACAAGTATTTTAGTGTATGACCAATTTTACTTGTTTATGCAATGACACATGTCGTATTAGGTTATTATTCAACTCTAATATCCTATATTTGTTAACATGATGTAATGTATTCTCTTGTAACATAACCATTCATGTTACAAAGAAAATGAGATGCATAGGACATAAGTTATCCATTGTCAATCTTTTGATAAGAGAAATACATGTGATATTCTCAAGATTGATAACTTACATAATAGTTACTAACATATTATGTGTGACACTTTTACTAGACATGTGACTTTGAGTGTTGAGTCGTTCATGAGCAAAGTTTACATAAGTTGTTTGTTTGCTCGTGTTTAGTTTTTCGGAAATGACACATTTACTAATTGCATTGCAATGTAAATTACTTGTATATTTCGGATGAAACATCCAAGTTGTCAATCCTACTTGGTTGTGTATTTTATGCATCTTTTAAACATGTTAGTTTAAAGTTAGGAACACAACCATTGGACAAGAAGACTTAATATGGCATCCTCAACACAAGTGTGAGTTATGATCCGATGCATATTGTTTTCGTCTTGAGAGGACGTCATTATTTTCATAACACGCAAGTGTGATTGAGTATGTAGATTCAAGATAATATGTTTCATCATGTTTTGATGTTATCTTGAAGCTAGACAAATAATGACTCCAATTTCATGTCCACATTTGAAAACTTGTCAATTAGATTCGATGATGATATCAATCATAATTTAAATAATGAATTGATATGAACTCGAAATCTTTCTTGACCCTCACGATCACTCCTTTTTAATAAGAAAATACAAATTTAAGGAGTGTGTTCCACTTATTTTGATACTAGTTGTATGTGTGAGGTTAATGACATATTAAGTAACTACTTTGATATTGTCATTTATTTTATTTGTGAAAACTATTTATATTATTTAGTATAATATTCTTAGTTTTTCGACACCTCATTAGTATAAAAATAATAATCTTAACTATTTTTATACAACATACGTAAAATACTAAATGTTTAAAACATTTTGTATGTGTGTTAGATCAATGCAAGTTTAATACATTTTCTTTTACTTAAATACTAATGTATTAAAATGACCTTTTATCTTGTTTGGACAACCCATGGTCAAACAAGACAAAATGATGTAATATTTTAAAGATCATGTTACGGATTTTATGAGAGTGTTAAGTATTTTGGGGTGATATACTTTTTACACTTCAACCTTTGAAAAATAATTGTGTAAGACAATATCTTTCGACACACATTATCTACCGACTTAGTTTCTATTCCTAAGAAGGTTAATAAACCATTTTAAACGCTTGCAACAAATGCAAGAAAAATGGTCTACGCCTATATGCAATGCAAACTCAATTACGCAACTTAGTGCAGGAAGTCTAGCCTAAGTCCTATTGACGCATAAGCCGAAAAAACTAATATTCGACACATAGCAACAAGGCATGAAAGACACTTATGCTTATAGATAAAATTAGCTCAACTAAAGATAGCAATAAGCATACAAAAGTATTGACTAACAATACTAAGACACAAAGAAAAGCAAATAGTCATTTAGCAAAACACACAAAAATACTTATCGTCATTTTGTGTATTAAGTATAACAATGTACACTTAGCTTGACTTTATTTGAAAATGAATTATTTTCCACCCCATTTAAAAATTTGATCAAGTTCAACACCTTGAAATCATGAATGCATCAACGTGTGATGTTCACTTTGTGATTTGACAGAAAATTTGTGCAATCGGCATGACCGGAAAAGACTCTCTGTTACGAATTAAAGACATTCGTAAATTTTACTTTACAATCACTTTCTAAAAATATTTTTAAGTGAAAGTAGACTCAATTACGTTTAAAACGATAGGTGGCACGACTCCTACGGGCTTACGGTTGATTTTATATGAATTTTTGAAAATTACCGAATTCTGAAAAACAGACGAAGGTACCGTTAAATTTAGCGGTACCGTCCATATTTAATGGAGCCGTACGTTATATTTAACGGTGCCGTACGTCTGACTCCAGTTTTTGAACAGAACCAACTTTTATCAATTTAAGAAAACCTTCAAGCTAGTATGACAACATATACTTAACAACAAAACTTGTAAGTATTAAGTAACTATATACTTTTCATATTTTTATCACCTTCATGGGTAATTTGATACATGGATCGTACTCAATTTTGAAAACCATTTGTTTTTAAAAATTTGAGCAACCTGGCTCTGATACCAATTGTGGAAACCGTAGAGGGGGGTGAATACGTTTCCATTTAAAAACTTAAAACTTTTGTATCAATTACTCAATCAAGTGTGACGCAATATGAAAAGTGTCAACTATGGTCATATAACATCTAGAGATGAATATAGTAAGCTACAACACAAGCACAATCAAACATGACACATAATCAACATAACATAAGCAACTAGCCACACAAATATAAATGCAATGAAAATATAAATATAATGCAATAAAGAATGAAATGAAAGTAAAGAGATAAGTAAGAAGGCGCAAACCGGACACGGTGATTTATAGTGGTTCGGTCACGAAGCTCCTCTTCGCCCTACTCCACTCCCCGAGTACCCAACTCGAGAGTTACTTCACTAATCAACAAACTCCCTTCAGGCGGAGAAAACCGTACACGTCGCTTAACTTGTTTTCCGACACTAAGCTAGATGTCGAGTGCTAATCTTAGCTAGCACCAATCTACACGTCGCTTATCCTATTTCCGACACTAAGCTAGATGTCGAGTGCTAATCTTAGCTAGCACCAATCTACCACGATCTACCCGATCTACACCGTACACGTCGCTTATCCTATTTCCGACACTAAGCTAGATGTCGAGTGCTAATCTTAGCTAGCACCAATCTACCAAGGTCCACATGACCAAACACACAAGCCCAATGGCTTCAAGAGATCACCAAGATCTCGACAAGATCACAAAGATCTTCCCTCACAAACTCTCAAAAGAAAAATGATCTTGATGTATGCTATGATACAATCAAGAGTGTAACAAATGTTACAAGACCTAACAACTACAACTCTTGTATCTTCTTGGATACCTTGAGTTCTTCTCTTGCAAATGAAGAGGAATGATAACACTTTGTATCTACTTGGATACTTTGTGTTCTTCTCTTGCTAATCAAGAGGGATGACAACACTTTGTATCTACTTGGATACTTTGTGTTATTCTCTTGCTAATCAAGAGGAATGAAGAGGATCACTTGAGTGGATGATTGGATCACTCTTAAACAACCTAAAACTCTCCAAATGATCAAAGAAAGTTATCTAAGTGAAGAGGGATTAAACCAGAGAAAAAGGACTGGAAAAATCAAGTTGGAAGTGTGGAATGGTCCACTATTTATAGGCAAGGGAAAATCTGACCGTTACAGACCTACGGCTCCACTAAATACCCGACGGCTCCACTAAATTTAGTGGAGCCGTCCATACTTAAAGGTGCCGTGGACGCTCCTTTTTTTGTCTTTAGTGGGGAAGGTTTATTTGGGGAAGTTTGGAGCTATTTTGGGGGGGGGGGGGAAATGGCTGTTACTAATTCAAAATAATTTGAAATGATTTTCCCAAATAAAACATTTCTTTCTAATTCAAAAATAATTTGTAAAATGTATTTTTGAAAAATGTTTTGTCACATTTATAAAAATGTGAAGTTTAGAAAAATATAATCCTTTGATCATTTGTCAAGTAGTAGATTTGTTTGTCCATACCTTGAGTGATTTACGTCAGGATCCTCACTAAGTTCAAGTTTCACAAAATCCACATAAATCCTTAGTCCCACACAAAAGACAACAGGTGACTACTTTAGATCCTCACTAAGTTCAAGTTTCACAAAATCCATTGATAGTTTAAGTGAAATTGGAGCACATTAAATCAATTTAATAAGTCTCGCTAACTAAGAATGCAATATACACTTAAGTCACACAATCGGTCGATGGGTCGAAGGGGTTGCCTATTTCTGTCGGCGCAGGGGCGACCCGGCCGGTCGACCGACCACTGCGGATGGCCTAAAGGATTTGTTTTGTTGGTACAAAGTACTTATTTGTTGCTGTTTGTTGATTCTTGAAAGGATTTTTTGTTTTGTGATATATTTAAAGTATGATGATCATTTCTGAAGAATATGGCTTATACTGTTTCATTTCTGACAAGTGTGGCAAGTTCGTAATTTGTTGACCTTGGGGTTTTCAGATATATATATATATTTATAGATTGTAGAAATATTTTGATAAAATGTGAACACATTTATGCTGATTTTTTTATGCAAGTATCAAATCTGTTACTATCAATTGCAGATTTCTTAAAATGCTGTTTGAGGTTTAACTTCTGTCATGTTTGACATTTTTGTTTTTGAACTTGATCGGATTTTGTTTGTGGTTCATTTTAGTCAAACATGTTTTTACTGATTCGTGTTTGTGTTTGATACGAAATGCTGCATCATTTATGAAATTTGTTGTTGTGTGTTACTAATTGCTATGCATATTTGTGTTGATTTTTGATTGATAATAATGAGACTCCAAATACTTCTTTTTTTCAGCTTCGACATATAGCTAGTTTGTTAAGATGGCCGCGGTAGGTAAGCCCCTAGGTATATGGGGGGAGATTGAGGATCTTATCACGGAATTAAAATATGTAAAAAGCAACAAAAGGAGCTTGCTCTCACTTTTCATATCACCACGTGAGGAAATCTTTGAAGTCGTCATGAGGCTTGAAACTGATATTGAAAACAAAGAAAGTAAAAATGCTAAAGAAGCCATAGATTATGCTAAACAGAAACTTCGGGAATACCATGAGGTTCCAGATAATGGACTCATAATCTATGCTGGAATCATATATACTGATGATGGCAGGGAAGACTATAAAATCGGATTTGAACCCTTGAAGCTCATTGACGATACCTTTTATCAGATATTAGACACGTTTGATACCAGACTGTTGGAATCTGAACCTGAATACCAAGAAAGATGTGAAAGATGTGAACGTAGCACACAATTAATTAGAAGCAGAAAAGAAGAGGCAAAACCTGTCAATCCACAGTAAGTTCCGTCTTTTTCTTTTTAGTTAAAGGTTTGATTATGTTTTTGAAGTAATTAACCGCTTTAATCAACTAGATCTGATTAGTAATATGTAGCATGTTTATAATTATCCCTTTTTTACATTTAATTTTTGGTTTCAATTATACTTTGTCGATTACCCTTCGGTTATTAGTTTGGATTATTAGATTTTGGTTGGCTTTTCAATTATCCCTTTGATTAGTAATATGCGTTTTTGTGTCTTTCAGGTCTTTTGCTTACTTTTCGTTTTTGTTTGCCGTGGTGGGTATTATCACATTTCTATTAGGGGCTGTTCGACCCTTGCTTCGACAAAACCCATCCTTTTTTAAAGATCATGGTGGGGTTTTTACAATCATGATCATTGTCTTAGGATGTATGGCTGTGCTATCATCGTTCGTCTTGGTCCTTTCAAGCTTCTTGCTGAAAAATTGGATGAAGAAAATCCATTACACCATTCTGAAAACTATTGGCAGCTTTTCAGCAATCCTTGTACCTTTCTCTTTAGGGGCAGTTGTATTTGTTCCCTCGGGGGATCTCAATTGGATTGCATATATAGTCTTATTTGTAATCTTTGGCGGGCTCCTATATTTGTATTCCTTTATCTGGAAGGTTGCCTGCGCATATCACCAAGGCGAGCGCTATAACAGTTATCCCGTCCACTGGGCCTACCTTCTTATTATTCTTGTACCTCTCTCGATCTCACTGCTGTCATTCTTCTCCTCAAGCCTCAGGTGGTTAGCCAGAGTTTTTGTAAGCTTTTCTATTATAGTGCCTTTGGTTATTGTCTTCATGAGGTTCAACAGAGAAGACGTTATTGCCTTCCCGAGGTTCAACAGTAAATACAAAAGTGATTGATCATCCTTGAGTTTAGTATCTGCGTTTATCACCAATTACAATGTTTAAATTTCTATGTTCATGAAACATATCTGGGTTTCTTTATTTGTGTGTTTGGATGGATATCTATCTTTCTTGTTGAGTTATCATATGATGTTTGCCAGACACTTTTTATAGTTTAATAAAGCTACATCTTGGGAGGTTATTATGAAGTGTTTTGCAACTCCAATGCCTTCAACCAGAAGATTAACATGATTAAACATCTGTAAAGTTATTTGCTGTCAACTTAGTCCTTTGATGCTGGGCTGCTAACGTTGGCCAGTCTTTGTTGTTCGAGTACTTTTTTATGCACCATGCTATGTTTACCAGCGTTTTTTTCAATTGCTTTTCTTTGCATCTGACACATGTCTTACGCTCATGGTATGTGTGAAAACCTTGTAGAAGTCGAAAGTTGCAGTTTATTTGTATACTAGCTTATATACCCGTGATTTTACGGGAATTTTTAAAGAAATTATTCATTAGGGAGATAGTGTGAATAAATTAACAAACAACAAAGAACTTTAATAAGTTCAATTATTTTTTTTGAGGGAATAATAAGTAATGCGTCACAATTTGGTTTGTAAGTATTAAGAAAATAAACGTGTATGTATCATCTTCTCAAACTGGTAGATAGTCTTGGAGAACAAAGATATGCAGTAGTTGCGTTTATCACCAATTACAATGTTTAAATTTCTATGTATCCAAACACTATTCATGAAGCATGATGTTCATGAATAGACTTCCGGCGCGCGAGCGTCTTTCACCAATCGCACTTCCAGGCGACACAGCCACCATGTGTCCGATGTGAGCGCAAACCATACGTGCGTATGAGTTGGCGCGCTTCTAGTATATGTACGTTCTTGTGGGCGCGTTGCACGTGGGTGAGTTGCGTGCTTCACAATTCGTATATGCACGCTTCACTTGAAAGAAAGAAAGAAAAGTGCGAGAGAGCGTTTTGTAAATATGGATGCATGCAAGTTTTATACTAGTATAAGGAAATCAAAATTGACAAAGTCGGTTGTTTTCAATTTATTTTTATTTTTTTACGATGCAAAAGAAAAGCTAATCGAGAAATTTTTATTTAACTTTCTTACTGGTACGTAATTATGATGATTTCATCGATGCAGTGCGTAATATTTTGGAAGCATATGAACCCACTTTTGAGAATCATATTCAGTTCCACCGACGAAGACGACAACAACAACATACCCAATCCCGCCGGGACGGGTATGGTTCCATTGACGAAGACAATCCACATAATTGTTGTTTAGAAGGTATTGTTTTAAAGTCCAACATTTACCTTGGGTAGACAATGGTTACTTGTTTGAGTTTGGGGACCCCAATAAAGCAAGTCAGCTTTTCCACAATTCATAGGGTTTCGTGACAGTTATCCCACTATGGGTGGTTTATTGGATTTAGAGGTTGGATATACCCAACTCAAAGGCGCCATAAAAAAGATTATCAGCGAACACCATATTCCCATTTTGGAGCAAATCGACGAACGTGTTAAAAGGTGGAAAAAGAGTTTACGATCCATCATAGTTATGGTACGTGAGGGTGTGAGGTTCAAACCCTTATCACTAAGTTTTTCTAGACTAATGAGGCTAGAAAGCGGAGAAATGAGGCTAGAAAGAGATGGAATAAGACGGAATCCCAAAACTTAAAGAAAATAACTAAATGGAAGGCTTTCATGATCCGTAAGTTTGCTCATATGACCGATGTGGCCCGTGACCAATACTACTACTAGCTTGTATAATAAAATAAAAAATAAATAAAATATTCCAAAACTCTAACTATTATGCTAGCTACTAGTAGTATTGTTCATGAGCCACAACGGTCATATGAGCAAACTTACGGATCATGAAAGCCTTCCATTTAGTTATTTTCTTCGATTTTTTGGATTCCATCTTATTTCATCTCTTTCTAGCCTCATTTCTCCGTCTTCTAGCCTCATTAGTCTAGAAAATCTTAGTGATAAGGGTTTGAACCTCACATACCATAACTATGATGATTCATAAACTCTTCGTCCACCCTTTAACACGTTCGTCGATTTGCTCCAATCTGGGAATATGGTGTTATCTTTTGTATGGCGCCTTTGAGTTGGGTATATCCGACCTCTAAATCCAATAAACCACCCATAACTAGATAACTATCACGAAACGCTAGGAAATATGAATTGTGGAAATGCCGACTTGCTTTATTGGGGTCCCCAAACTCAAACAAGTAACCATTGTCTACCCAAGGTAAATGTTGGACTTTAAAACAATACCTTCTAAACAACGATTATGTGGATTGTCTTCGTCAGTGGAACCATACCCGTCCCAGCGGGATTGGGTATGTTGTTGTTGTCGTCTTCGTCGGTGGAACTAAATATGATTCTCAAAAGTGGGATTGAAACCGAGGGTTCATATGCTTCTAAAATGTTATGCACTGCATCGATGAAGGCATCATAATCACCAGTAAGAAAGTTAAATATAAATTTCTCGATTAGCTTGTCTTTTGTATCGGGAAGTTGTTTCGTTTTGCCCTTATGCACTGGTGCTTTGTGTTCGTCTCGTTGTTGGCGTGCCTTTTTTGATTTCGGATTCCAGTCAAATAAATCTCGGAGTGTTTCAAACATTTGTCTCCCTATCTTCTATTGGGTTGCACAAAACAAATACAAACAAAACCACAAATCTCAGAGAAAAATGAATCTAACATAAATACATCAATGCAATATTTAGTTTTGGGGAAAGGGACATAATTATCTCCTTGCTAAGGATTTCATCAACAGTGTCAAAGACGATAATTGTCTTAGAACATCTCAAGGTGTTATGAGTCCTATGAGTCCTACAGACTCTGTTTTGTATAGTCGGGATTGGAAATATAGTCGGACCCCAAACAACCTTTAATAACTAAACGAGTCTTAACGGAATAGTCGCAAACACCCTTTATTTCAGCAATAAACATAGTTTTAAAAGCATCTCTATTTTCATCAATGGAAAAAAGTCCCAAACACCCATTAAGAAGGAAGAAAGTAAAAATCAACATAAAAATTCATCGGTTTTTATTAAAGTTAAGGATTTATTTAAGTCCCAAACACCCTTTAAGAAGTAAGATAGTAAAGTTAAGCATTTAAGTAAGTTACTAACTTATTACAAACTACATTAATCCATGTCCGTAAGCATGCATTAGTTATATGAGTTGTGATCCATTAGAAAGTGGGATTAAATTAAAAAACTTTAAAAAATAGATTCACCCCAAACCAATCACACCGTCAGAATTGAAACACATCCACCCTCGAACTTCAAACGTATATAACTCACAAACGACAAACTTTTAAAAAAATAGATTTCACCATAATTTTTAAAATTTAATCCTCTTTAATTTGGTATAAATTTTGTTAAAAATTTCAAAACTTTTTTTTACATAAGGTATGGGTGTTAATTTTTTTTGTGGGCATTTTTGACCCTATTTTTTACCCTCATAAATGCCGGATCGTGAAAAACTTAAAACATGAAAGTTACAGATTTGGTTCACTCTTTACATAGGTTTTTGAATCATTCGAATCCGATGTCATATGTGTGAAATATCCACGTTAAAGATGACGTTTTACTCATATTTTTTGCATACAAGGTGTTTGATGAAATGTCTACCTTATATTTTTAGTGTAAAAATTGCGTTAAATGCAATAATTTTTATACAACAATGCATCATTAATCATTTATTAATGTAAGATTCAAAAAGTGAAATTTTTTAAGAGAAAATTCCGACATTAGACCAGACGCTCAACTTTTATACCTTTTCTAGACCAAAAAAAGTGCTATTCCCCAAATAGACCGAGCGACTTGTGACTTTTTTACTTTTAATAAGAAGTCGCTAAGTGGCACAAAAAAGTTCGCGCCATGCCCTTTTTTCTGCATTTGTAAGCTATAAAGGTATATATTTTTCGTGCGACCTACTTTAAGCGACTTGTTTGTACATTGAGCGATTTTTTTTGTCAGTTTCGAGTACAAAAGTAAAACTTCATTTAATATTTTTTTAATATTTTTGCCCCCACATCATTCAAGCGACTTAAGTGAATTACGGCTATGTACTTTAAGCAACTTTTTATGTTTCCCATGTTCACGATTACCTTCTTACTATGTCTGTTTAATTCGTACTTTTTTATTCTCATTACTTTTTAACTTTTTTACAAAACACATTTCAAAACATACTCACTAATTCAGAACACCAAAAAAAACACACAAGTTCTAACCCACCAAACTGCAAATCAAAACCACTCAAACCCTAACCATAATCAAACCCACACAAACCGTAACCATAATCAAACCCATTCAAACCCTAAATGGAAGGATTCTTTAATGCTAAGATAACCGTACGATCCAAGGTTTTTTTGCTTGGAAAAATTAAAGGTAAGTTGTCACGGAATTCAAATCGAATTAGATTGTTTAGGGATACTGTTTTTTTGGTCCATGGTTAGATATTCCAGGTCATGCGAATGATAATCATTTGCTAAATTTCGTTTTACAACATCAAGTAGAAATCTCAAAATTGCTTGATGATTACCCCCCAATTAATTATAGAATTGGTAATAATGTTTTGCAATTTGGCCGTGCTGAGTTTTTGTTAATGACGGGTTTTCTTTTTGGTGAATTGCCTTTTGCTATTGAAAATGATCAAAGGCCATTTGGTTTGCGTGTCTTTCCTTAAAAAAAGCTCGACAAAAAGGTTACGGTAAAAGGGAGTGAGCTTTTAAATTTGTTTGAAAATGATACACGGTTAGCTGCATTAACACATGAGGATGTGGTAAGAGTTAGCCTTTTGTTGGTGGCTGAGGTGATATTTATTGGTCGTGGGATTTGGTATAATGTTCCCAACCATTTTTTGCAATTGGTGGAGGATTTTGGGGCACGAAATGCTTATCCCTGGGGAGAGTTCTTATGGAGACGTTTCTACAAGAATTTAGGGAGCATGGTGCCTAGGCATTATGAATCCTTTTACAAGAAGAAGGAAGTAGCCCCAAGTAGAAGTGCAACATACAATCTTTCTGGTTTTATGTGGGCTTTTAAGGTTAGGTTTTTAAAAGTGCAGCATAGCTATGTTACGACTATGGTGCACACTTTTGTTTTCCTTCCAAATTGATTAGCATGTGCAAAACCTGGTACATCACTAATAGGATAACCATATGTTAAACTTGATCAAAAAATTTAAGAGCATTTGCACTTTACTCCAAATTTAAATGACTATAGGTTATATTTTTACGCATTTCATGTTTTTCTTCCATGTTAGATATGGATTCTCGAGAGTTACCCTAACAGTCAACTATGGTGGAATAAATACCCGAGTAAGATCCCACGTGCTCTTGCTTGGATAAAGGGTACAACTTTCGCAAAACGTGATTATGATAGAATGTTTGGGCCGGTTGTAACACCCCCAAATTTTTAAGTATAGCAGCGGAAGACAAATTGGGGTATTACCGAGAGGATCGAAGTCATAATTACATAATAAAATATTACAAGAAACATTTTAAAACATCGTAGGTCCAAATCCAAATTTAGTTACAATCGTACATATCAGAGTGCTAGAAAATCCTTAAAGGATGTAATGTTTTAGCTGAATTTAACACTTTATTTTACACCATAGTTTAAAGATAGTAGGATGCCTGCTCCTTGCCTCGATCGCTCCGCTAGTTTCCTGAGATACATGCTTAAAAGTCAACAAAATGTTGAGTGAAATCATGGAGTTTAGAGTTAAATAATCAGTTCGATTCACAAGTAGGATTGCATCGGGAATGCAATCAGTTTAAAAGTTGATATTGCAGTATATATAATGCCCTAAGTCTCATGACACGCAAACGTTAACAAAGTACCGTATAAACGGAGGTGTTCATCAAGTTAATGACGAAAGTTTTTGCCCTCGAGTAATAGGTGATTTGCCAATTCCTATTTTTCTCAAATATAATGCATCACGACTAATACGACTAGCAATTAGCATTCCGTCAAAGTATTAGTGGGATAGGTCGTCAGCCTCTAATAGATCTATTCATTATATTCGCGTTCACATACTAGTGATTAATGGCTCATGATAAATGGTCTTATGGCAACATGGTAACTTAGGCATATATCAAGTCAGGTAGCATACAGAAAAATACTTGTGATCTGTGTATAGCATGTATCCCCCTCACGAGGTTTTAAAAAAAAATATAGAAGCTTTAAAAGTGAGGCCATGACTCACCTTAAGTGTTCCTGGTGATGGTAGAAACAACTTTGAGTTAATTTATGCTAACAACTTCAATACAAGACCTGATAAATATAATTGTCTGAGAATCTAACTAAATACTAGTGGTGAATGTATGAGTGCTATGAAATGTTAACTCGAAATGTTTCTAATGTCACTAAGTATCGAAAATTAAATAATATGCGAACAGAATGTGTAAAAATGCACATGAAAGAAAGGTGTAGTGCAAAAAGGGAAAAATAAAATAAGGATGTCAAGTTATAACAGTTGGTCCTTGTTCTTTCCAGAGTTTACACTTTTTACCCTAATGGTGCTTGCGTTACGTCGTTAGTCCTTCGTC
Organism: Artemisia tridentata subsp. tridentata; assembly: GCA_021014915.2. Taxonomy (NCBI): domain Eukaryota; kingdom Viridiplantae; phylum Streptophyta; class Magnoliopsida; order Asterales; family Asteraceae; genus Artemisia; species Artemisia tridentata. Next base: position 16,309,759 of record CP139507.1, on the reverse strand, counting down.
AAGTCCAAAGTTCAAATATAGTCCAAAACTGTCCCATATGTACATATAATGCTTGGAGTTAACTCATTGGTCAATTCAAGTCTTGCACAAACTGTTTTCACAGCTTCAGTCCGCATGTTTCATAGTTTGGCAGTTTTAGTCCTTTTGGTTAAGTCGCGTTACATTTTTAGTCCAAAAATGACAAAAAGTAAGGAAAAATGTAGCGATTATTACTAGTGCTTATTTAAAGGATTTTTAACTTATCTCAACTGCTCGTTAGGCTGTTTGCTTATTTTTACTCGCATTAGGCTTTTAACGTGTTCTACAAGTGGCCCGTTAAGAATTCTAGAGGAGAGGGTATGTAAACCGTTTTGGGCTTGGGTTTAGGTTATTTTTATAATTCTGAAAATGTATTACGTGGGCCTGTTGGGCTTGCCAATCGTAAAGTCTTATTGGGCTTCAAATAAGCCTAACCGAAAAGGTTATTATTAAATTTCTGGATTTGAAGTTTAGTGACTAGCGAGTACCACATGAAATGGTTTAATTCGAACGTGTTAGGGAGCTTATAAGGTCGAAGTTAAAACACAAAACATGTAGTTTTCCAGGTGTACTATCGAGAGGAGTAAAAATATATATGCGTTAAATTCACGATTTCGAAGTAAATGGTTCATGAGTTAGACTATGTCGGGACGATTTTCCCATTTTTAAACACTTAGTTTATTTTCACTTGTTTTTCCAAAATGTTCGGTCAAGTAAGGTTTAGAATGATCCTTTTTAGATGTCGAGGGGAGCTTATGGGTAAGGTTTCAAAAGACGAATGATGCTCTAAGTCATGTAGAGTGTCGAGAGGTGTAAAAATATACACACGTTATATGTAAAATTACGAAGTAATGATGATGTGAAGTAGGTAGTTCGAAGTAGTTTTTAACAAATAGAACACTTAGTCACATTTTGATGTTTTCCAATGTATTTGATATGAATGTATTCGTTTCATGGTTAAGAGACTTGGTGAGTTTTCATGTATATATATTCCACATTTATTGAGCGTGTAACCCTTGTGTGCTCGTGGTCTATTTTTATACATCTGGTGATATGTTGAGTCGAGATAGAGATGGGTAATGGTCATTAGGGTCTCATATGAAGCTTTAACTTTTATATATATTTCGATATTTAATGTGCATGTGAAGACTACATAGTTTACACGTTCGAGTGGAACTAGTGTGAATGATGCATGGTATGAGATATTTTAACGTGTATGTGCATGATTTTATGTGTTCTAGTTACACGAGTTGGTGTTACATGGGTTCTCTCTTTCATTTGAACGTGGTATGTGGCAAGAGGAAACATGATACGTTCGAATGTATGTATATATGTATGTCGTGCATGAGTAATGATCTAATGTGCAAGAATGAAGGATGTTAGCACATACCACACCTCTAGAAGGTGGTGAAGGGGGCTGTAGAGTCTGAACGAGACACAAGGAATGAGGCAGAAAAATGTAGCAGTCCCACTAAGCTTCGAACACACCTTATACGTATTTCTTGCTTCACTCGTCTGCTCCCAAACTCACGACAGGAGGCTGCTGGCCTTTTTAAGGAATGTTTGAATGTGATATAAAGTAGAATGTGGGTAGGGTTGAGTGGGAAAGAAAGGGGCTTTTATAGAGGAAATATCTAACGTATGTAGACTTTTTGACCTTCAAAGACTATAATTGGTCTCCACTGTGGATGACCAGTGAAATGAAAAGACAATTGAGTTTTCTACTGACATTAGAAGATTAGGATAGATATCCTTGGAGTCATGTGGTTTGTATTTTTGTCTCTTGTAAAATATCCATTCGTTTTATATTAATATGGGTGCCCAAAATGAGCCTAACGAGCTACGGTTTTTCTGCGACAGTTCATTCCCTCTTTTATACGTCAACACATGTTGAGAATGTTATTAAAAGATCGTAGGAAAAAGCGGGGTTTGAAATGGTCACGTTTTGCAATTTATGTTTATACGTTTGGTTCGAAAATGGGACAAACAAAATGACTGTCGTTACTGTACTAACACTCGACATTTCCAGCTGTGTTTTTGCACAATGATAGTTAGTTGGGTGGTGCATTCGATGGTGTAAAAAGATGTATAGGTTGGGTTCAACATTTTTGAGATGCGAGGGTGTTTTAGGGGTGCTAGTGATCGGTTTAAAGAAAAGAAGGAAAAGAAAAGGGGTAAACATGGAAAGATTGTTGGGCTCGTTTGTTGGGCTCGTGTGGTGGACTACAAACAAGGGTCCGGTTGATTTATGGTTTAAGATTATGGAATTAATTATATTAGGTGTAATTAGTGTACCTAAATGTATTTTGTTTAAAGTGAGTTTAGGGAAATGCAAGTATTGACATTTGATGTCATTTGGTAACAGTGGTGTTATGATCGAATTGTGTCTCGAGTTCGTGTCGTTATTTAATATATATATATATATATATATATATATATATATATATATATATATATATATATATATATATATATATATATATATATATATATATATATATATATATATATATATCGTTAGAGCGTAACGTGATAATAGTAACAGTAAGGGAAAAGTTTTAAATTTCCCCGTAAAAATGGGGTTATATTAGACAGTAATACAAGATTGTTATTAATCGTCGAGATTTATTACAAGGGTTTTTCGTAAGATCCTACACCGGTAAGCATGTTCATTCTTTCATTTTCCAAATAAGTTACCATTGCTTTATATTTGTTATTGACAATATAATAATCTGTTACAAGGGTTCACATCCAGTGTTGGAGCTTCTTCCAATTAATGCAGAGAAATTGCAACCATGGTTTATAGCCAATAATTCTTATTTTAGAGAGTTGGATCAAAATAAAACACATGTTGTTGCGCAAGATGCCATTGTTGATGAGCATGACGTTGATGCTGAGCAGCTGAGGTAATATGTAAATTTCATCAAACACTTACATTGTACCTCTTTTCACCACAACATTGAAAGTAATTTAAATACCTTTTTTCGTAGGTACATGTACAAGAGCAAGAACTTGTTGTAAATGCACCAGCTCCCGAGCTTCTTATAACCTCAACCTCAGCAAACGCCACCGGTCAACCGAACATATATGCTGAGGTTGAGGCCTTGAAGGCAATTGTTTGGTTGATTAATAAACCAGGCGCAAATGTCAATGTGCTTAATGATGTTAAAAAATGACTTTCGATTGTTGAGGAAGCTTTGAACATACAACATCCGGAGGTCAGATTTAATTTCAGAATTCGAATGCTATTAATCAATTGGTAACCGTCGTTGTTTTTCAGCAACTAATGATTACATATTTAATTTCAGACTTCAAATGCTATTAATAAAACTTCTAAAGTAAGGCCAACGCAATCTCTTCGTGAACATTTTGCTTCCAAAGTTGCAAATGTAAGTTGCTTTTGGTTATATTTATGTATATGTTTTTTTTTCATAAAATTTAGATTGTATTTTTAATTCCAGTCTTCCAGTCCTATTCATGACAAATCTGATCAACAGCAATTAGTTGATGAAGATTTTGTTTCCAAATCTCTAATGGTATTATTATTGATGACGTATAGTCCGCACTCGGGTCACGAACCCGACCAATACTCAAGCCCATCACGCATGGGCTATCACGATAAAGATTTGGGCTTACAATGGCCCAAATCCAAAATCTATTATTGGCCTTGATATAGGATCTCTTATTTATGGGATAAGGATCAATAGACCAAATAAGGCGGGATACGCCGAAGAGTAAGGAACACGAAACCAACAAGGATTTCGTGTGTATATAAAGGGCATCTCGGCTCTCCTCAAAGGTATCATATCATAACCCAAACTCTTCACTAAAACCCTAAAACCGATTACTTACTCTCATGCTGGAGGATAATCGTGGGAGACAATCCCACGATAAGCCTAACGGTGTTTTTTTGTTCTCTTAGTGCGCAGGTCTCAAGCATTAAGATCCAATTGATACGGGAACAGGAATCCAAACAAGGAACGCCCAACTTTTGTATCAACAAGTGGCGCCATCCGTGAGACCATACACTAAGAACTCTACGAAGAACTAGAATGACAAAGCACGAAAACCTAAACCAGCGGACTCCTCTGGCGAAGAACTCGCAAGGCGACCTACAGGGGAAGAAGCAGCAAAGTGATTCAGCCCCTAAGCAGGCCTCTGGAACAACCAGTGCGCCCAGAAACCAAGGATCAGGCTCAGATCTGGTCTTTACTACAGTAGGATCGCTCACAGGGACTACTCGCGCTACTACAACCACTAGCGCGGAAGACCTACCGCGCACTCCTTTCACCATGCCAGAAATAGACCCCACTAAGCCGCCAGATGCGCCTAATCGAAACAAGGGTCCTTATTTGGAAACAGACATCCTCGCGCTAGAAGGAGTCACGCCTGAACTAGCGCCAAGTGATTTCGTGTCTCAAAACTATGAAACCTTGGCTGCGCTGATGCGAGAGGAAGCGAAAAAGAGGTCAAGTCAGAGTCTGCAAGCCCGGCTCAACTTCAACCCTGAGCATGAAGCATCCCCACCGCGTTACCGAAAGGAGAGGAGCGAAAAGGATAGCCGCCGACACCCAGTGTTTACTAGGATCGGAAGGAAAGTTGTGGATGATGAAGCAGCCGACTTACAGTATCTGGAGGAGCATGAAGACGATGGACGGCGCGCCAATGTTCACACTAGTCTTGGTAGTCGCAGGATTCACGATAGACTTGAAAACATATAAAACTTAAAAAAAAACAGACAAAAACATAAAAAAATAGACGAAAACGTTAAAAAAACAGACGAAAACATAGAAAAACATATAAAACTAGGCGAAAAAGGATGAAAACGTATAAAAACGGACGAAAACAGATAAAAATGGACGAAAATGTATAAAAACGTATCAAAACGGACAAAAACGTAAAAAACGGATGAAACGTATAAAAACGTAAAAATGACGAAAACGGATGTAAACATATAAAAACGGACGAAAACATATAAAACTGATGAAAACGTATAAAAACTGATGAAAACATAAAAAAAAGGACGAAAGAGGATGAAAACGTATGAAAATGGACGAAAACGTATAAAAACTTACAAAAACGTATAAAAACTGATGAAAACGAAAAAAACGGACGAAATCGTATAAAAACGTACGAAAACGTATAAAAACGGACGAAAACAGATGAAAACGTATAAAACGTAAAAATACGGATGAAAACGTAAAAAAACGGACGAAAACTGATGAACACGGACGAAAATGTATAAAAACTGACGAAAACGAATAAAAATTGATGAAAACGTAAAAAACGGACGAAAACGTATAAATTGGATGAAAACTTATAAAAACATTTAAAAACGTATGAGAATGTATAAAAACAGACAAAAACGTATAAAAACTGATATTTAATACTATTTTTCTTTGTTTACAGTAATGAATTATTGTGTTCCATGATGAAACAAAAAAGTTGGGAAACATATAAAAAACCCGACCGATCCGACCCATACCCATCTAGACCCATCCTTCCAAGTGACCCTTCTAAACCCATACCCATCTAAGACCCAAGACTCAACCCGACCCGACCCAACCATTTTGCCACCTCTAAAAAATACTAATCTAAGTCGGGTCCTTTGATAACTCTTAAAATATAATTTTTTTCTTTTTATTATTTTTCTTTATCTTACATCAAATTGAAATGTAAATCATAATCCAAGATCAATATTAAATCCAAATTTTAATCTTAAACTCATTTACAAACTAAACGGGCCAATTCCAACATCTAACATTTTTTTTTAACCTACTTAGTTATTTATACTAAAATTTATCAATACATATATAATTTTAAAATTTAGGCACTTGTCGATCGACCGATTAGCGCTAGCGCTTTTTTCAATCATGTTCCCCTTAATGCGAAACGTACTAATAAAAGAGTGGTGGTTCCTGTAGAGATTAAAAAGAAAATATATGTTTTAGAGAGTTTTTTGTTTGAACTAGTAGTTTGAAAACAAATACATAACACTTGTACATTTAAAGATGAATAAAATAAACCATTTTTCATGTTTTCGTCTTTCATAACCATAAAATCGAACCTATACGTTTAAAGTCAGCAAGTTTGAGACCGTCTTTTAAGCTTACGTTTCGTTAATTGATTTTTAACAAGCTTAATTCGTATTTGTACATGATCAATAATATAGTTAAACGTAAAAGAGAAAAGTATCTAAAAACACCAAATGATAACAAATATCATTTTAAAATTTGATATTACGTAGCAAAATAGTTTCCTAACCGCGTAATTCTATATTGATGTAGCATTTGATAGAACAAATTCAAAATAGTATACATCTCTATAGTTGCATAAACGTGTTTTAGAAATTACAAAGATGGTCCCTGTGGTTTGCGTTGACTCACACTCTTGGTCCTTTGACTTGTTTTTGCACAAACAGTCACTAACTCTGAAACCCTTAACACTAAGAGTCCTTTGACCAAACGACGTTAGGTTTGACTGTTAAACACCCCTCATGTGCAAAGCACACGAGGGTAATATAGTCTTTTCCATTTTTATTTATTTTTCCTTTGTCATACATAAATACACACAATTTTTTTTTCCTTTTCCATTTCTCTCACATATCTCACACACTCTCTCTCCTCTGCCACAGATCAACGATGGAATCCAGCCACCCAAACGACGAATCTGACCATCCCTTAGCTCACTTACCAACCCCACTCACCCTCAATAAATCTAAATAATAAATGGTATAATTTTGTTTGCTCCCCACCAAGAAAACCACCAGATATGTCGGTCTGATGTCGTGGGCGTGAGGGTTTGGTGGCGGAATGATGGTGGCGGAGTGATGGTGGCGAGGGAAGTGTCGTTGGTATTGATATAATTTTAGTTGTTGTTGTTGTTGTTGTTTTTTTTTTTTTTTTTTTTTTTTTTTTTTTTTTTTTTTTTTTTTCGTCTTGTGTATTTGGTGTACACGAAGGGGGTGTTTGGATTAGCTTATTCGATGGGCTTATTGGCTTATTAAAAAAAAAGAAAAAAACCAATGAGCTCAATATTTATGGCTCATATTATCAGGGTATATACTTTAGCTTATGGACTTATTTTAACCCATGAGAGCAAAGTTGAGTTTAGTAGTGAGTGAGTTGACTCGGTGAGTGTCACGAACGAGTCGTAACACAATCTTGAGAGCTAAGGTTGATGGTATTCCTCCTTCGGATTTTCTTTTGGTTCCGTTTGGGTATCTCAATTCATGTGGGGAGCTGAATTTGGAGGTTTGTATATGGAACTCATCGGATTTAGTTGGAGTTTGATCTTAAAGAAGTTGGAGATCAACATTTTTTAGTTTTTTCTTGGATCAGGAAATGTATGTAGTAGGATTATGTTCTGTTTTTATTGTTATCCTTTATTTTCCTGTGTTTTGATTTTATATTTGCAACGATGAGATAGCATATATATAAGAGCTAAAATACAGCGGAAATTATTTGTCAATACAATGTCAAAAGTTTACAATTAATGTAGTTAGATTTTCTAGACTGTTGATCAGTTTTATTTGCTCTGGTGTTATAGAGCTAATTAATCACCAAAGTTATCGCTACATACAAGTTGCAGTTATGTTATTTCAATATCATATCCTGCCTTTATAGCCAGTTGTAAATATACATGTTCAATGCTAAGTATTGAACTAGGCAGGATAGATTTGACATTTTTAAATAACTCTAAGTCCCTTGTTGACCCACAAGGACATATTGAATTTGATACCTTCCTTAATGAAGTTCTTGCCTTGATGCTCTTCGAGAACTTGCTGATAAGTTAGGTTTGGTGCTAGAAGCTGATGTGGTCCTCCTTATACGAGCCACATGTAAGAGGAATATGAGTGTTTGATTGAGGTGGTCATAATTTCAGGTGGCCGGAAAAATTGATGGCCGGAAATAATGGTGGTGGGACTTGGGTGTTTATGGGTGAGGAGATGAAAAGGGGTAGTGGTGGGTCACATAAAGAAGAAAGAGATAAGGAGAAAGAGAGTGACTAAAATGACATTTTTACCCTCATGTGCACATGAGGGTGTTTAACGGTGAGTGTTAAGGGTTTCGGAGTTAGGGACTATCTGTGCAAAGAAAAAGTCAAAGGACAAAGAGTGTGAGTCAACGCAAACCACAGGGACCATCTTTGTAATTTACTCTATAAATTTTGATTCAAGAACCGATTTGCTGTTTTATGTATACTAGATATAATGCCCGCGCACGCGCGGGGTTTTTTCTAATCTTTTAAATAAATTATTATTTTGTAATTTCGGGTTTTAATTATTAAATTTTAATTTTCAGCCCAAATCTTTGAAAAACTTGCTCCACCGTTTTTAAGTTTTATTTATTTTTTAGTTTTTGACACATATAATTTAGTAAATTTTTTTTCAATGATTACAAATCATATTCGTTTTTTTATAAAATATGGATAAATTTAGAAGTATTTAGGCTTTTCTTATTTAATATTTAAGAAAATAATAATAATAATAATTTGATTATTACTTAATAAGGTATGATTTGATTTTTTTGAAATGAAAAAGTCCTCACTAGCGGTTTTGTTTTATTATATAAAAGATTTTTGCTCTATTCAATTGATGTTTGAAGTAGCTAAGTGGTTTATGTTGCTTATAATAATGCAGTCCAAGAAAATTCGAGCTCAACTTCAAAGATCCAATAACAGTCCAAATTTCGATAGGTATTAGTTAGGCCCAATACACTTAACCCTAAAATTTCCCAGGTTAGCCACCACACTTCTTATACTGTCACACAACAAGGCTGCGTTAAGCAGCTCCACGTCACCCTTAACGCGAGCTCTAAGTTACCACACCGAATGTTCTAAGGTAGCAATTATTGGTGGCAATCGGCGGCGAAACTGTACGATCGACACTCAAGTTCTTCTTCTAATCTCAGGCATGGCCTCGAATGGTGTTCTACTTCCCTTCAACGACCCTAGGTAAACTAATATATTTGTGATGTGAATAGTTGTGGATCTGCATTTTTAGGTTTATGTCTGTAAATGTATTGTTTTAGAGTGATTATTGAGCTATGTTTAGCTAAATATAAGTACGGTAGTAGATAAATGCTCGAATTATAAAATATGTTGGGTTTGTGAAATTTAGTTTGTAGATCAGTTTATTATGATATGATAAACTTATATAAGCCCATAAGTCTCAAAATAAGCCAGAAAATTGGGGCTTATGATATATAAGCCGAAATCAAATAAGCTCATAAGCCCATATATAAGCTTAAACAAACACAGTTATACAAAAAGACTTTTATACCCTCATTTAATAATTACATATTATTATGTTCATATACCTTTTTGTCATTTTACCTCATTAAGTATAATAAGCTAAACTAAACACTATGTATGAGCTTATTATTTATAAGCCATAAGCCGCTTATAAAACATAAGCCTAAGCCCAAAATATAAGCTTAGACAAACACCCCCTTAGTTTTTTAATTAACTGCTAATCCACATAAATCCTTAGTCCCACACAAAAGACAACAGGTGACTACTTTAGATCCTCACTAAGTTCAAGTTTCACAAAATCCATTGATAGTTTAAGTGAAATTGGAGCACATTAAATCAATTTAATAAGTCTCGCTAACTAAGAATGCAATATACACTTAAGTCACACAATCGGTCGATGGGTCGAAGGGGTTGCCTATTTCTGTCGGCGCAGGGGCGACCCGGCCGGTCGACCGACCACTGCGGATGGCCTAAAGGATTTGTTTTGTTGGTACAAAGTACTTATTTGTTGCTGTTTGTTGATTCTTGAAAGGATTTTTTGTTTTGTGATATATTTAAAGTATGATGATCATTTCTGAAGAATATGGCTTATACTGTTTCATTTCTGACAGGTGTGGCAAGTTCGTAATTTGTTGACCTTGGGGTTTTCAGATATATATATATATATATATATATATATATATATTTATAGATTGTAGAAATATTTTGATAAAACTTGAACACATTTATGCTGATTTTTTTATGCAAGTATCAAATCTGTTACTATCAATTGCAGATTTCTTAAAATGCTGTTTGAGGTTTAACTTCTGTCATTTTTGACATTTTTGTTTTTGAACTTGATCGGATTTTGTTAGTTAAAGAATCCGGTAGAAGATAGATGCGTCTGTCAAGTTGAACATAACAATCTGGTATAATAAGTTGATTTGTGAGTAGTTATTAGATGGATCTGCATGTTGAGGTTTGATTCGTTGATTAAGTGTTTAATGATTTGATGTATTGCAGCAAATATGCCATTCTATATCTGGCTTTACTAATTTTACATTAGTTTGTGTAGGGAAGATGTTTGGGATTGCGTTATAAAAATGCCCTTTTAGTGAATTTTTTTGTTTTTGACTCCTCAAAACCCTTAATCTCATTAAAAATTTCTGTTTCAGGTCACCCCTAAGATTTCAGATTTGTGGCGGTATAATAACAACAATTGGTCTTTTGTTTACGGGTATCTCGTTAGACTCCGAGCATATCTTCAAAAACGTCCCTGAAGGCCATAAGATATTTTTTTTGGTTGCAATGGTCTTTTTAGCGGTAGGGACGTTAATGGTGGGGTGGTTCCATATCTTGAGCTTCTACTGTGGTGACAATAAAAAGATGAATACATATCTTGGGTATTTTTCCCTATATATGTTATATATGGGGATAACTGGATGGTTAGTCGCGATGTTTGCCTTGTCTCGCATGATCATGATTTCAATATTGATAGCCTTGGCTTTTGCCCCTCTTATCTTCTTATACATTTACAACGGTAAGTTACATGTTGCGTTTCAGCTTTTAGAATTCGTTTTAACTAGAGTTTCTTTTTACACCTTTTGCCGTATGATTTCATTCTGGTTACCTTTTGGCATCCAAACTCTGCTATCAATATACCTTTATAATAATAGGTTTGATACATATTGTTTTTATATTATATTTGATGTTGCAATGTTTACGATGCTTTAAAGTTGAATTGGAATTGTAATTAATATAACTATGTGTGATGTACGTTTGTTGAGGTACTTCATGAGTCAAAATTCTTTATAATTTCGACGAATAGGTTTGTTAATATTACTTGATCAGGCAGCCAAGCCCCACCGAACCAAGCCCGGTCCAAGAGGAGATGGGAGAGATGGGAGAGATGGGAGAGATGGAGATGGGAGAGATGGTAGAGATGATGGGAGAGATGATGGGAGAGATGGGAGAGTTTGGAGAGACGGGAGAGACGAAGAGAGACAAGGCGAAGAGAGCCAAGGCCAAGATTAGCATAATAACTTTGTTGCTTCTTTTTATTTGTAAGGCAATATTAATAAATGCATCTCCATTTTACTGGAACTGTTATTTAGTCTCTTCTCTGATTTATTATGATTTCTTATGTCAGGGACCACCCTGGGAATTTATGACAACCATAAGAATTCGGTCCACCCTGAGAATTCGGACATAGCTGAGCATTTAAATGAAGATTGACAATGATATTTGTTGATAGTGAATATTTTTATCGTATTCTGTTTGTATTTTCTGATTTTTAATACTTTTGGGAGTTATTGCATGTTTAGTCACTAAATTGCATGCTTGATCAAGTGCATCGAAATACTGTAGTAGATTATCTACTACTCATGCTATCATTATTTTTCGTTTGTTCCGAATTCATTTTTTCTTGGCTGTTTTCGTGTGTCTATCCTGAGGGTTTTCCTAGCTACTTACCGAGTTATGTAGCCATTTGACTCTATATTAATTTGCTTAGAAGAGATAGATTCGAGGTTTCTTCTGTTGCAAAGTGAGCATGGCGTCAGGAGCACAAGTTTCATTGTTCTTTTTCTTTTACTAGTTGGATACCGGGCACAGTTGGGCGATAAGTAAACTCCTAAATACATCCCTGTGATTTGCCAAATTTCGCACCATACATCTAAATTTTTTTTTTCTAACATATACATCCCTCGGTTAGTAAAAGTCAAACACAATACATCCACGAGGACGAACGGTGCAAATTTTGTGTCGTTAACTTGGACATGTGGCAGTTAAGTAAGTTAAGTAAGGGTATTTTTGTCATTTTATTACCCTCTTCTTCTTCTTTTTTAATCCAGACACAAACACAAATCCAAAAATCAAAAACACAAACACAAACACAAACACCACTCTTTTTAATAAAAACTCTCGATCCTAAACCCAGAAACACAAATCCAAAACACAAATCCTAAACCCAGAAAAACACAAATCCAAGAGTTAATAAAAACTCTCGATCTGCACCAAGAAGGGGAGGAACAAACCCCATATGGATCTAAGAACTCCCACAAATCCGATCAAAATATAGTCACCATCACCATCAAAAACCCAGATTCGTTCAACAAAAACACAAACTCAAAATCATCACCAAAAACCGCCATCCTTAATCTCTCCAATCAAAGAAACAAACGCCATCCTTAATTATTTCTCCTTAACAAATAAACGCAGCTTCACGTCTTCAAGAGCTTTAAGTTATCGGGTAGGTACTTTTGTTGTTATTTTGTTTCAAGATCTATGATGTATCACACTGAGGTCTTGTGTTATCTTTTTTTGTTCGAATCGGATAATAGATTTTTGTTTTGGGTTTTGTTGTAAATAGTTATATTGATGATGTGAGTTGGAGTGGGGCAGAGATGAGATTGAAAGTTGAATGGGATGATTTAGTTGTTAAGTTGGCTGTTGACTTTTCTTTTCTTCATTTCTTTTGATTTTTTTGGGTTTAGGATTTGTGTTTTTCTGGGTTTAGGATTTGTGTTTCTGGGTTTAGGATTTGTGTTTTCGAATGTGTTTAGGATTTGTGCTTCTTGCAACTGTTAACAAAATGAATTAAGTAAAAAAACCCACTTCAACAGTTAACAACAAAGAGTGGTGTTTGTGTTTGTGTTTGTGGATTTGTGTTTGTGTTTTTGGATTTGTGGATTTGTATTTGTGTTTGTGTTTGTGTCCGGATCTGGATTTAAAGAAGAAGAAGAAGAGGGTAATAAAATGAAAAAAATACCCTTACTTAACTTACTTAACTGCCACGTGTCCAAGTTAACGACACAAAATTTGCACCGTTCGTCCTCGTGGATGTATTGTGTTTGACTTTTACTAACCGATGGATGTATATGTTAGAAAAAAAAATTGGATGTATGGTGCGAAATTTGGCAAACCACAGGGATGTATTTTGGAGTTTACTCTTATAAAAATATTAAATGAATTGCTAGCCCAACTCTCCCTGAAATTCTCTACCCGTTTAGTGAATTTGTTTCACAACACTCCGAATCTGTAGCTTTCTAGTATTATTTTTGCATACAGAAAGACCTTCGCAATCTCTTACCCGTCAAACACTCCTCCCAAAAGTATATGATTTTGACGAATCAAGATTGTATTGATTGAAATAAAGGTTAAAGTTGTAAAAATTTGAATCAAAATAAAATAAACCCAATAAAAATCTAAAAACTAAAAACTAATAAAAATATATCAAAACGGATGTTGAATTAAAAAGCACAAAATTTTATAAAGTATGGTGAAATTAGATTATAAAAAAAATTAATAGATAAAAAGATATTTCAATTTGAAAATAAAGGTGAATTTTTAGTTGAGAAGTGACACATGTCACCTGATGATTAGAGCTCCTTATCTTAATTTTTGGTTAAGAGTTAGGCTTGGAGTTAGGTTTGGTTATCCATACATTATAATATAGTATAGATTATTATCATAAGAGAAAAGTCCAAAATACATCCCTGTGGTTTGCCCTAATCCCGCTTTACATCCTCATGCTTTTTATTGTCACAAAACCATCCCCCCGTTGGTAAAGTTGGCACAAATTAAATTTTTGGCAGTCACCGTTCAGTCGTGTCCATTTCCCGGTGATCATATTTTTGGAACGCGGTTCACGGTTAGATTGATCGTTAAACATCTCAAGAATCTGGTTCCAAAAGGCTTCATCGGAACGGTCGTTTCCGATATCCTTATCTTGGGAAATTTCAATCCAAATTTCCGCTAGCAACTTCTCTTCATCCCTCGCCCAAGTTCTTTTTGAAACTTGAGCAACAGCCTCGAGATCATCATCATCGTCATCGTCCAAGCTGACGATCTTCTTTGATTTTTTTGCCACTGTTTTCTTCCCGCGTCCTTTTGGTGGTGCCGGTACTTTGAATTGCCCTTCAGATGGTGCCGGAAATAATGGTGGTTGTGAGGAGTTATAAAATTGTGGTTGAGATTGAGAAGACGGCCGTTGTTGATAATTTCCGAATCCCTGAAACGTACATTGTTGTTGTTGATAAATCATCTCGGGAGACATTTGCGTCCCGTATTGACCAAGTTGTGGTGATGGTGAGTTGGAGTTTTGTGAAGACGGGGTTGGTGGGTTTGATGAACCCCGTAAGGATTGGAAGCAAGAAGGTTAGTGAAATACATTGGATCATTCGGATTTTGAGACATGGTTTCGTTCCGGCAGTGGTGGTGGCTGTGTTTTTTTTTTCACAGTAGGTTGATTGCTGTTTTTTTTTTTTTTTTTTTTAAGGAAGACAGTGAATGAAGAGTGAATGTGTTGTGTTTGTATTTAAACACTTTAAATCATTCGTTGGTTAAAAAAAAAAAGAATACATATGTAACGTTAACTTTTGCCACCCACCTCACATTTAATATACCAATTAACGTTCAAATTGTCAGGGAAAGTCTTCGTCGTCTGCACGATATCTGCTTCACGGCGAACGAAGGCGGTGTGGCGGCGGAGAACGGCGAGTTGGCACGTCTGCACACGGCGAGGCACGACACGACCCACACCTACTGCTCTTATGTCCCCTAGAATTTTATTTCAAGGCGTGCACACTTTTCTTTATATAGTTAACTACTACTTTCATTATATCTATATATATAAAACCCAAAATCTGAATGAACAGTAACATGACAAAATGAACAGTAGCATGAACAGTATTTACTGTTCATGCTACAGTAAATGTTTTTTTTTTTTTTTTTTTTTTTTTTTTTTTTTTTTTAATTTCGAAAAATAGAGGAAAAAAAATTGAAAAAAATATTTTCAAAAAAAAAAAAAAAAAAAAATTCAAAAAACTTTAAAATTAATTTAAAAAATAAAAATAAAAAATAATTGTGAACCTACAAAACCAACAAAAAACAACTATCTGAACACCCCGCTGCTACAGTACTTTTTTTAAAACTCAAAATTTTGGGCCCACACAACACTCTCACAAACACTGTTTCATCTCAAAAATGAACAGTAGCATGAACAGTGTTTACTGTCCATGCTACAGTAATTTTTTTTTTTTTTTTTTTTTTATTATAATAATTTCGAAAAAATAGAAAAAAAAATTGAAAAATTTTTTTCAAAAAAAAAAAAATCAAAAAAATCAAAAAACTTTAAAATTAATTTTTGTAAAAAAAATAATTTAAAAAATAAAAATACAAAATAATTGTGAACCTACAAAACCAACAAAAAACAACTATCTGAATAACCCGCTGCAACAACCCTTTTTTTTTTTTTTTTTTTTTTTTTTTTTTTGTTGCAGCGGGTTGTTCAGATAGTTGTTTTTTGTTGGTTTTGTAGATTCACAATTATTTTGTATTTTTATTTTTTAAATTATTTTTTTTACAACTATCTGAACAACCCGCTGCAACAATACTTTTTTTTTTTTTTGAAATCCCGCAGCATCGCGCGGGCTTCCCCGCTCGTTTGTTCTATTCTTTCATCACAACACAAAACAACATGGTGTCCATACTTTCCTTCCCTTCTTTCTTGCTTCTTGTCGTTCGAACCTCACCCAACACCACTACCTTCTTTACTTGTTAGTACACCTCATAGTCACATTTAATATTTGGAACCTTACACTCAACCCTTCACTTGTCCTTCCTTCTTATAACCGAGCCTCACTTTGAGCAAACACACACACTCTTCACTTGGTTATTATTCAAAACAAACAAGAAGAAGTTAAGGCAAGGGAAAACGGTTTTGAAAGCAAAAGAGTTATCGGGTTTAAGATTTTGGAAAGAAAACGGGTTATACGATCGTTGGTCTTTCATTCCATTCGAACACACTCCACTAATTTGTAAGGAAATCCAACTTACATCTTTTAAACTTACTTCTTTTCGATAAGTCTTCATATTTGCAAACCATATAGCTTATCGATATTTACATGCTCTCGTTAAAATGTAAACACCTTCGAAAACTTGTTTTTCACTCGACTATTATGAACTAGTCATTTTTACATTGTACTAATAGGCTTATGTGGTGGATTTTGAACGCAAAACATGGACTTTCGAACGTAAAATAAACAAATAAGCACTTGGTTGCTTATTCGACTTTTTAGTAAAGTTTTAAAGATTTTTTTTTTATAGGTATTCGAACATGTATAAAAACGATGAAGAAAGAAATATATGAAACCTAGTAAAGTTTTGGCTCACTTCTTGGAATATTGCTTGTCGGCTTATTGGTTTATTTCGTGCTTATTTCGCTTTTATAAATTGCTTATCAAACAAGTTTTATAACTTGTTTCACTCGACCCATTCATTCAAAACAAAACCAAACACACATCGGGCTTGGAAGCCCAACCCACGACCCATTTAACCTATGCGAGTGCTTATTTGTAATAAGCACTTGGTTCACCCAAAATAAGTTATACGATCCCATCTCAAACGACCTTGGCTTATTTATCTTTTAAACTTGTATCGGGTCTAAAACAAACACACAAAAGGATATCGGGCCTTAAGGCACAACGAAGTACTTGACATGGCTAATGGGAGTGCTTATTCGAATAAGCACTCAGTGAGCAAAAAGCTAACATGTCGAAACTATCGCTACTCGTCTCATAAACTTATTTTGAAACTTAAAAACTAATCGGCACCAAAAATAAGCAACGAAACCGATTATTGGGCCCTTAGGCCCAAAAGCTCATTTCGAGAGCTTATTTATAATGCTGGAACTGAAACTCAGCTTATTTCAAAACCATTTAGTAACCCACTTCATTTGGAAACAAAATTGAAACGCATGGTTGGCTCGAATTGAACCCAACACACGCTGGGAAGATATAAGCCAAACACACTCAGCTCACACAACGCATAAAACAGTGCCGAGTGGAAACTATAACCGAATAAGAGCTTTGGCTCGCCGGGTAACACGGCGGTTATTGTACAGAGGTCCTCAGTTTGAACCTTGTCTTAGGCAGGTTTTGTTATTTTTGGTAATTTTTGCCAAACTTACACTTTCAGTCCCTCATCTTTGGAAAATTTGCCACTCTACTTAAAACTGCTATAAGTTAAAATCTTATATTAATTTTATGACTTCAGCCCCTCTACTTTGACAGACTTGTCACTCTCTTTTAAAAACTTTTATAAGTTTTGAAAACATATATCCAGTTTTACACTTCAGCCCCTCTAATTTAACACTTGACACTTTTCATCCAAACCTTTATAAGTTAATAAACCTATATATTTTTACCACTTTTCGTCTAAATAAATATGTCTAACACATATTCTTATTTAACGACCACATTCACGTAAACTATAAATAATATATTTGTCCAGATATATTATTTACCCATGACTTCGATAAATATATATATATAATATATATATATATATATATATATATATATATATATATATATTCACACCCCGAAACCAAACGAATTTAATAAATACAATTCGACTTGTATTTACTTACTCTTAGATATACTTAAGCCAATATTCGAGCAAATTCTTATACAAAAGTATTCGTATACTTTGTTCCATACTTATTCCAAGAGCCAATACTTATAAATATTTTCACAACAACATTATATATATATATATATATATATATATATATATATATATATATATATATATATATATATATATATATATATATATATATATATATATATATATATATATATATGTACACACACACACACTTTTCAACAAACATTTGAAACTTGTTGAACATATGAAAATCCACATAAGCTACGATAACATAAACACATGAGAAACTATTGAAACTTTGCTCCAAACTTTACGACATTTATTTAAATACAAGACTTAGACCAAAAACCATACCATACTAATCTAGGTTGCGTATCGAAGCCGTGCACACTTACTACTTGATTTATTCACCAGACTACTTAATTGTTGAGGTGAGTCATAGCCCCACTTTTACTCGTTTAATTATTTTATAAACTTTTCGGAGGAGATACATGCTCAACTAATTGTTTTTATGCAAACACTTATATGATGACAATTGCTTTTATGCAAACACTTTATGAATAACAATTGCTTTTATGCAAACTCTATTATGAACAACAGTTGCTTTTATGCAAACACTATTATGAACGACAGTTGCTTTTATACAAACACTTCTATGAAGGACAATTACTTTTATGCAAACACTTTCCTGCAATTGCTTTTATGCAAAACACTTTTATGGACTAAAAACTGAAACTCTTGTGTAACCAACTATTACGAGCTCAGCCTAAGCAACTTATTTCCCACTATTTGTCCGCCTTTCATGTACCATTAATCCCTGCTTGGGAGCGCGAATGTTATAAATAGATCTATTGAGGGTAACGCCTCTGTCCGGGTTGGTCGCTCCAACTATGCCAAACTATGGACTCACGGACGTATACCTGATCCATCCCGAAACAACACTTATATTTAAACAAATGCAGTCTCAGAACCGGATGCTCGTGTGTAGTGTGTGAAACCAGGCAAGTGATCACCTGGGTCGTTTCCCAACGAGGTGTGAATGGAAAACTGTGCAAAGCTAGGATTAAAGTGATTGATGATTCAGATATTTTTGGATTTTGCTTTATTTAATAATTCTAAATAACAATTTAAATACAAATATGCACAATAAAATTAAACGCGAATAAACTAAATTTAAAACGCGTAACGAAAAAGCTAAAACGGGACAAAAACTGAAATTTATAAAATTTAAATCCTAAAAATGTAAAATAACTTAAAACTTATTTAAAAACTTAAATTATATTTTTTTATACTTTTTATTTAATTTATTATTAATTATTAATTATTTAATTACTAATTAAACTAATTTAAATTATAAAAAATACTAAATGGACAAAGAAAAATCTAAAACTTTTTCTAAAAATATTACTAAGTAAATAAAAGCTAAGAAAATTATAAAAATGAAAATTACTTAATTAAAATTTAAAAAGATAAATTCTATTAAATAGAAGCTATCACTTTATTTCTATTTTTGATTTTCTTAAGGTCTAAAAATATTTTTATATTTTCCCTAGATTAAAAATGACAAAAGAAAATTATGAAAATTGGAATTATATTTTTCTGATTATTTTTCTATTTTTTATGATTTAATTACTATTATAAACTACTTAAAATGATTAAAAATATTAAAACTGTTCAGAAAATTATGAAAATTTACAGATAATTCTAAAATAATATTATAAAGATAAGAAAAATAAAATCAGAAGTTGGCTAAGCCTAAAAAGCAGATTTGGGCTAATGAGCAATAAGCTAATAAGCCAAAAATAAGCAAATAAGCACTAAACTTAACCAAATGATCAGGACAGGCTTAATATACTTAAATAAGCTTAAAACAACTTAAAACTACAAATTAGCACAAGAGATTTAACAATTAAGCACTTGGCTGCTATGGATTTTAAAAACAGAAACTCAGAAAAGTGGCAAGATTGAAGGGCAATTTAAGCTATCCAATAAGCTACTGAGATGCCATATTTTGGGGGCAAAACTTAGGTAGCACTACTGACTATCTAAAAACCACAAAAGCCCTATCAAAAATCACCCAATTGGTGTCCAATTGGGGCTTAGATCAGCAGTTCAGCAGGGGGGGGGGGGGTCTGCTGTGGTTGTGTTTTGTGCAGACTTGGCACAACTTTGTGCACAGACCAAAGCAGCTGAAACCACTCCTATGTTTACACTATATGGGGTACTTAGAACTCAAAACAGCCAAGGAAAGGGTCATAATGAGCTTATGGCTCAAATTGGCTTATTTGGCCTTTCTATGGGCTGAAATTCATACAAGGCATAAAAAACATGATTATCTATCTATGCTACTATTGAGACTTTGAAAACAGCTTAATATGGCTAATATAAGCTAATGCAAAGTTGGGAATAAGGCAATTGCACAGTAACCAAGCTTTTGGCCCTTTGACTGCACAATTCCAAACACCCTCTAATGGTTGTTCTGTTTTGAGTTTACAAAGGAAAACACAAATTTGAAACTAAATATCTATATTTTACTGATTATCTAACTTATGTAAACCCTAATGAGTAACTTTCAAAAGGAAAATAAGCACTCTAATTAGCTATCCTACTTATGACTGATTTTGGCTTTTTTAGAGATTTGAAGCAAAATGAAAAACAAACAATATAACTACTGATTAGATAGATTAAATATGCTTAGAAACTATCAATTAGCAAATAAAAACAATAATAAGCACTAAATAAGCAGTGGTACAGTAAAAGTGGAATTTAAGCAAAAAATGAGAAAAAAGCTTACAACTGTTGAAGCAAGGAAACATGAACCAAGGACCAAAAACCCTTCCTAGCTTGTTGTCAACAAGCTAGGAACCAAAAAACCATCCAGCTTGGCTTATAACCCATGAAACAGCTTATTACACCCCCATTTGACTTTTGTTGACCTTTCTCAAATCTTGAATTAGAACACATTTAATCTAAGATAAACTTACAATAAGCTATGTACAGCTTATGTAAGCTTATAGAAAGGGTGGTGAGTGTTTGTATTTGATTCTAACAACTGTATGGCAAAATACAAATTACCAGAAAACATGAAAATTTTATTATTACTGAACTTTAGTACAATACAGAAGTAAATTCATACAAAGGACTTGAAACAAACTTGAAATGATAACAACAACTTAATTTTATACAAAAACTAAGCATTAGCTAATTTCTATACTACTTTTTGGTCCTAATCTACTGACAGCTTCTTCTTTATGGCTTCTTCTCCTTTTATAGCAATCCCAATAGTTTCCTTGATTAATTCCGAACTAATCCCACCCATCCAATTGTTTTGAAGTGATCCCATTCGTTCAATCCCATTTTGGCGGGAAAAGTGGACAAGTGGTAAACACAGCTGGGGTGGTTAGTGGGAGTGGGGAGGATACATTTATTGCCTTTGGATGTGTTAGGTAACGTGTTAGGAGGGGGAATGAGGTGGTGAAACAGCTGGGGGGTTGATGAGGTGGGGGGATAAGGTTGCAGAGGTGAGTGGGAAAGAGACGGGTCAAACCATGTTTGACCTGGGATATTATTTAAGAAAAAAGGTGGGCCGGGTTTATTATTTATGGGATTGGGCTTGGTGATGGGTTGTTTTAAATGGGTTGGGTAATTGATAAAAGGGTTGGTTATTATTTTTGGGTTAAAGGTTTGTGTTGGATCCGGATTTTGGTTTATTAAACATAAGGACCAAACTTGTAAAATCTGAAAAGTTGAGGACTAAACCTGTAATTTATCCAAAGTTATCACAAGGGTAAATATTGCCAAGTTCCAATAGTACAAGGGTTTAAAATATGATTTTCCATTTTTAAAACACCCGGGGACTATTTCTGTCATTTTGCAAAGTTGAGGGACTAAACTTGTAATTTTTTCAAAACTTTTGAGATTTTTCACCAAAGGACTAATTATGATAAATTATGATTTAAAAAGGACCTTTGATGACTTTTCCTGTTTTTAGAGTAACCAGGGACTAGTTTTGACAACTTTTGAAAGTTGAGGGACTGAAACTGCCAATTATGCAAACTTTGTTCGTTTTTCAACTGTTTTTAAACATTTTGCATCTGAAACATATAAAACACAATTCTGGGATAATTTCAGTATTATGATGCATTTTTGAGTGTTTTTGGATGTTTTGGCAGCTCAGATTAGGTAAAAATGATGAGTATTTACACACTCATCAATCCCCCACACTAAACTATTGCTAGTCCCTAGCAATCATTTATGAAGATTTAATGGATTTTATCTCTTTACCAAAAGCCATTACTTCTGGAGTAGCCAAATGTTTCAGTTCAAGTAAGAACTTTGGTACACCGATAACCAAATGATTTTGAGCAAACCATAAGCTGTTAACGGTTTTGATTTGTCTTTATCAGAAGCCGTTTGCTTCTGGACTAGCCAACTCTTAGATAAATTATCAATATTATCTTTGGTGAGCTGATTACCAATTATGGTTTTTCCACTGCCTTTACCACAAGCCATAACCTTGCGGGCTAGCCAACTCTTTACTTATAAAGATATGGTGAGTCGAATACCATACAATTTTCGGCAAATTGCAAGCCATCAACGGATTTGAGATATCTTTACCAAGAGCCGTTTGCTCTCGGATTAGCCAATCCTTATGTGGGTTAGACATGGCGGACTGATAACCATTTATTGCGTTCTAAGTGAGAAAAAATTTTAAAAATTTTGGCTAAAATGGGGGTACTAGATGGTACATTTGGTCAAATTCGCAAGAATTCCCCCCCACACTTAGAACTGAATATTGCCCTCAATATTCAAAGAACCGGCTATTAAACCAACACTTAGAACGTGAAAGGGAAATACTAATAGCCTTTTATTTCATATAGATATTTATTTTATTTTTATTTAATTTGCATTTAAGCCGTTAAGGCATGCAAATTCCCTCTTTTTTTTTTTTTTTTTTTTTTTTTTTTTTACACTGTACATATTTACAACATGTGGGGCATCTCCCCCACACTAGGGTGAAACATGGGTGAAAACCCATATTTTGCTACTGTTTTTGATCACCGAGTCGCTAGCTTGACTCGACCCCGAATTCATTGGTTCATGGGGAAGTAAGTGGAAGAAACCATCTCCATCGGACTTTCATTAAAAATGTTTGGATAAACACTGAAGTACTGGAAAGTTCCACTCCGATGAGATATACAGAGATACCCGGCTCACAAATGATCAATGAAAATGCCGGGATCAAAGATAGTGTCTTCATTCCCTAAGGAGTGAAGAACAGGAGAAGTCACCCTGTAGGTGAAGAAAAGAAAGAAAGTCATGATAAAAATCATGACTAACTCATCATCAGTAGAAAGAGAATTCATGATTTCTGGATCATGAATCTCATCATTTAAGCTCATCTGATCAAGACAATTCAAGGGTGGTAGGGATGGGATTGTGATATCAATCAAATTCTCAGTGTTGAGAATATTTCCCTCCGAGACATAAAGATTTTCATTGTCAAGATCAAGGTAAAAGTTATCATACTCCGGCGGAGATATGATATGAGTGAGTTCACAGGAGAACTCCTCAAAGATGAATGAATCAATATCGGGGAGAGAATTATGAGAATGAGAAGTGGTATTGCCACTAATTTTCTCTCCCATCTGATCAAAACAGAAGGCTTCCATTTCCGGAATAGAATCATCGGAAAACAGGTCACTATCCTTTATGGGGATAGGAGATGAAATGGGTTTTTTATTGAAAGCCTCGATTTTAGAAATGAGAAGATTGACAGTCAATAATGTTGCTCGAAGAGCTTCATCTTTGATTTCAGTGTCAATTTCTTCATCATTCTCTTCTTCTAAGCTGACAGGCTCAGAAGGAAATTCTTCAACATAATCGATGTCCTCACAAAATAAAGAATCATCATTACTTGAAGTATAATCATCGTCAGAATTGGAAAACATCTCAACATGATCATGTGAAATGTCAAGAGAAGGCAAATCACACATATTATCAGAGATACCCTCGGACTTACTTGGGATTGGGACAAGGTTCTCAGCACTAGACTTTATGAATTCGTCCGATTCCTTTTCAGGAATAGTGCTAAGAGGCTCATCCCCCATAATACGAGAGTCCTCGGAGTCCATAGACTGTAAGATGGGTGTGTTTGCAATAGACTGAGGGAGTTGAGAATTGATATTATTCAAAGGAATAGCACTCTCCTCGTCGTTCTCCTCATCAATATAAAGGGTTTTTATACGTTCCATTTGCTCATCATCTAGCAATTCTGCAATAGTCTTGTCTTCCTGCCTTTTTTGGACAGGTGTAATTGCAGCTGACGATTTCTCGCAATCTTCGCACATAGAATCATCATCATCGTCATCGTAGATGAAAGTTTGACGATATTTGGAACTCATTCTAGCTGTTTGTTCTTCTTCAGCTAGAAGCTCTCCAATGGTTTTCTGATGATGATCTTCTTGGCTATTTTTAACAGCCAAATCATTAAGTGTATCCATCATATTTTGAAGTTTTTGGATAACATTATCAATAGATTTTTCACGAGGAGATGGCTGAGGTTGAATCATTTGATACTGTGGAGGTTGATCATGACAAGAATAGTCATAATTGTCACAAGAGCCATGCTCATAGACAAGCGGGGTCCTCGTTTGACAATCAGATTCATAATGTGGACCACCACAGTACTCACAACAATACATTTGCTGTGACTGATTCGGTGAATCATATGGAATTTGGTCATACCCGAAATGTTGACTGTTACAAGAAACCTGCTCATAGACAAGCATGTTATTTGTTTGACAATCAAAACTTGGGTGAGGACCTCCACAATATTCACAAGGATCATTTGGCATATTTTGAAATGATATATCATTGAAGTTTTGATTAGACGGCTCTTGCCAAAATGAATCCTGAGAAGGGGTACTGAAATCGTTGTGAAAATCTGGATAATCAAGTGTGGCTGGCTGATAAGTGCAAAAACATTGCTTACACTGTGAATCATCCCCCAACGGATTTTCACACATACAACAATTAAGCTGAGTGAGTGAAGATGGTTGGGGTTGTGGAGAGTGTTTGGAAAAAGAATCCAGAGGTGGGACAAGTAGTGTGCTCTGAGAGCTAGGAATTTCCACCACTTCCGTTATGGTCTCTGATTCTTGTTCTTGATAATCGTGAAGAGTATTATCGATGGAATCAAGCTCTCTTTCGAGGGCTAAATCACACCAATAACAAGATCCGTGTGGTGCATCATTTCCACACTTCTTACACGAACACTTGGGACAACGAAGATAATCACCCACCGGACTTCTACAACGAGAGCAGAGATAGCCTGGTGACGACATGAGAATCAAATATTAAGGAGGGTTAAGAAGATAGAATCAAACGGTTTAAGAGGGTAAAGGGATAAAGAATAAAAAAAAAGGTAAGAGGGTAAAGATGAATATTTTTGGGATTTTTGGTTTTTTCAATTTTTTTTTTTTTTTTTTTTTTTTTTTTTTAACAAGATCAAAGCACAACACAAGGAACTTAAACCTTAAATCAACCAGCGTACGGTAGCTCTCTGACAGACAAACGCACAGAGTGGCGGAGAAGCAAAGGTGGGCAATTACGCTCCTTAAAAACCCGCTTCTTTCAGTCCGACAATTTAATGTCAGACTATCCTAGAACCTCCGTTAGAGTTTGTTTATCAATCAAAGGTGAGCCGAATTCGCAAGCGACACAAAGGCAAGTTTTAATCTTTGGTTTGGGAACTTATTATGGTCGTACCCCCAGTTAGGTAGTACTCTGTCTTGATTTTCGATGGTAATTTTTTATTGTTTTATTATTAACAAAGAAAACGGAAATTATTTTTGGGTTTTTAATTTTTATATGATAATAATAATAATAATATATATAGAAAAGAAAAGAAAATATTTTTGTATTTTATATTGTTTTTGGGAAGTAGGAACTTCTTGGGAGAAGGATCTCGAATCACTAATCGCTAAAACTTACACAACAGTCGCAGCACACCTCCCCGGCAGCGGCGCCAAAATTTGATCCGTCCCGAAACAACACTTATATTTAAACAAATGCAGTCTCAGAACTGGATGCTCGTGTGTAGTGTGTGAAACCAGGCAAGTGATCACCTGGGTCGTTTCCCAACGAGGTGTGAATGGAAAACTGTGCAAAGCTAGGATTAAAGTGATTGATGATTCAGATATTTTTGGATTTTGTTTTATTTAATAATTCTAAATAACAATTTAAATACAAATATGCACAATAAAATTAAACGCGAATAAACTAAATTTAAAACGCGTAACGAAAAAGCTAAAACGGGACAAAAACTGAAATTTATAAAATTTAAATCCTAAAAATGTAAAATAACTTAAAACTTATTTAAAAACTTAAATTATATTTTTTTATACTTTTTATTTAATTTATTATTAATTATTAATTATTTAATTACTAATTAAACTAATTTAAATTATAAAAAATACTAAATGGACAAAGAAAAATCTAAAACTTTTTCTAAAAATATTACTAAGTAAATAAAAGCTAAGAAAATTATAAAAATGAAAATTACTTAATTAAAATTTAAAAAGATAAATTCTATTAAATAGAAGCTATCACTTTATTTCTATTTTTGATTTTCTTAAGGTCTAAAAATATTTTTATATTTTCCCTAGATTAAAAATGACAAAATAAAATTATGAAAATTGGAATTATATTTTTCTGATTATTTTTCTATTTTTTATGATTTAATTACTATTATAAACTACTTAAAATGATTAAAAATATTAAAACTGTTCAGAAAATTATGAAAATTTACAGATAATTCTAAAATAATATTATAAAGATAAGAAAAATAAAATCAGAAGTTGGCTAAGCCTAAAAAGCAGATTTGGGCTAATAAGCAATAAGCTAATAAGCCAAAAATAAGCAAATAAGCACTAAACTTAACCAAATGATCAGGACAGGCTTAATATACTTAAACAAGCTTAAAAAAACTTAAAACTACAAATTAGCACAAGAGATTTAACAATTAAGCACTTGACTGCTATGGATTTTAAAAACAGAAACTCAGAAAAGTGGCAAGATTGAAGGGCAATTTAAGCTATCCAATAAGCTACTGAGATGCCATATTTTGGGGGCAAAACTTAGGTAGCACTACTGACTATCTAAAAACCACAAAAGCCCTATCAAAAATCACCCAATTGGTGTCCAATTGGGGCTTAGATCAGCAGTTCAGCAGGGGGGGGGGGTCTGCTGTGGTTGTGTTTTTGTGCAGACTTGGCACAACTTTGTGCACAGACCAAAGCAGATGAAACCACTCCTATGTTTACACTATATGGGGTACTTAGAACTCAAAACAGCCAAGGAAAGGGTCATAATGAGCTTATGGCTCAAATTGGCTTATTTGGCCTTTCTATGGGCTGAAATTCATACAAGGCATAAAAAACATGATTATCTATCTATGCTACTATTGAGACTTTGAAAACAGCTTAATATGGCTAATATAAGCTAATGCAAAGTTGGGAATAAGGCAATTGCACAGTAACCAAGCTTTTGGCCCTTTGACTGCACAATTCCAAACACCCTCTAATGGTTGTTCTGTTTTGAGTTTACAAAGGAAAACACAAATTTGAAACTAAAGATCTATATTTTACTGATTATCTAACTTATGTAAACCCTAATGAGTAACTTTCAAAAGGAAAATAAGCACTCTAATTAGCTATCCTACTTATGACTGATTTTGGCTTTTTTAGAGATTTGAAGCAAAATGAAAAACAAACAATATAACTACTGATTAGATAGATTAAATATGCTTAGAAACTATCAATTAGCAAATAAAAACAATAATAAGCACTAAATAAGCAGTGGTACAGTAAAAGTGGAATTTAAGCAAAAAATGAGAAAAAAGCTTACAACTGTTGAAGCAAGGAAACATGAACCAAGGACCAAAAACCCTTCCTAGCTTGTTGTCAACAAGCTAGGAACCAGAAAAACCATCCAGCTTGGCTTATAACCCATGAAACAGCTTATTACACCCCCATTTGACTTTTGTTGACCTTTCTCAAATCTTGAATTAGAACACATTTAATCTAAGATAAACTTACAATAAGCTATGTACAGCTTATGTAAGCTTATAGAAAGGGTGGTGAGTGTTTGTATTTGATTCTAACAACTGTATGGCAAAATACAAATTACCAGAAAACATGAAAATTTTATTATTACTGAACTTTAGTACAATACAGAAGTAAATTCATACAAAGGACTTGAAACAAACTTGAAATGATAACAACAACTTAATTTTATACAAAAACTAAGCATTAGCTAATTTCTATACTACTTTTTGGTCCTAATCTACTGACAGCTTCTTCTTTATGGCTTCTTCTCCTTTTATAGCAATCCCAATAGTTTCCTTGATTAATTCCGAACTAATCCCACCCATCCAATTGTTTTGAAGTGATCCCATTCGTTCAATCCCATTTTGGCGGGAAAAGTGGACAAGTGGTAAACACAGCTGGGGTGGTTAGTGGGAGTGGGGAGGATACATTTATTGCCTTTGGATGTGTTAGGTAACGTGTTAGGAGGGGGAATGAGGTGGTGAAACAGCTGGGGGGTTGATGAGGTGGGGGGATAAGGTTGCAGAGGTGAGTGGGAAAGAGACGGGTCAAACCATGTTTGACCTGGGATATTATTTAAGAAAAAAGGTGGGCCGGGTTTATTATTTATGGGATTGGGCTTGGTGATGGGTTGTTTTAAATGGGTTGGGTAATTGATAAAAGGGTTGGTTATTATTTTTGGGTTAAAGGTTTGTGTTGGATCCGGATTTTGGTTTATTAAACATAAGGACCAAACTTGTAAAATCTGAAAAGTTGAGGACTAAACCTATAATTTATCCAAAGTTATCACAAGGGTAAATATTGCCAAGTTCCAATAGTACAAGGGTTTAAAATATGATTTTCCATTTTTAAAACACCCGGGGACTATTTCTGTCATTTTGCAAAGTTGAGGGACTAAACTTGTAATTTTTTCAAAACTTTTGAGATTTTTCACCAAATGACTAATTATGATAAATTATGATTTAAAAAGGACCTTTGATGACTTTTCCTGTTTTTAGAGTAACCAGGGACTAGTTTTGACAACTTTTGAAAGTTGAGGGACTGAAACTGCCAATTATGCAAACTTTGTTCGTTTTTCAACTGTTTTTAAACATTTTGCATCTGAAACATATAAAACACAATTCTGGGATAATTTCAGTATTATGATGCATTTTTGAGTGTTTTTGGATGTTTTGGCAGCTCAGATTAGGTAAAAATGATGAGTATTTACACACTCATCAATACCATGTTAGAATTTAAGTGTTAATGGGAATACACACTTACTAAGGGCACCATAAACATAATGACATGCTTAGACGCATGCAGAACTGTTGTAGCTTCGGTACTATGAACTTAGCGCTAGAGTAATAGACACAATACACATTTTCATATTGGAAGACTCGTTACATGCGGTGTATCGAGCACATCTTTGTCCATAAACCAAACTTGATTGCTTAAATGTTTTACTATAAACCTATGAACTCACCAGCTTTATAGCTGACCCTTTTTAAGCATGTTTCAGCTACTACTTTGTCCATAAACCAATATTGAGATAACAAACCCCCTGGATTTCAGCTACTACTTTTATAAGCTCAATGCATAAATTATTTCTTCCTAGGCTAAATAATAAAACCGATATAGCATGGTCCATACCTATCCCTTGGCTTGTGTTTGTCCCCTTTGATTCCCTCATATCTCGTGAATTCTTTGCTACTTAGAAACACTCTATCAACTCACCCCAAGTCCAGAAAACTCACTCAACAACAAACCCTACTGCTGATGTTAATCCCATTCGAACCAAACAAAGAAACAAAAACCATATTACTTCTGTGAATTTATGTCGAGCCAAAGGAAGATCAAACCAAGAGTTACCCAAGTTCTTTCAAGTTTTCTAAGCCTACATTCGAATCAAAGATTAAAGACTTTTTAGAAACTAGTAAAAAGAACGAATTTATAATAAAACTTGCAAGAACTTGTATGAAAATAACGAGAGAATGTAAATATTAATTAAGAGGGTAGAAGACATTAACTAAAATATGAATATAAAAGCTTAAAATTAATAAGACATGTAAGAAATCTAACAAAGAATAATACCTTAAGTTACCAAAATTTAATGCAAAGTTTAACTATTTCAAATAAAATTAACACTAATCTAAAATAAACTAAAAAGAATAAAAAGAAAGAATGAAAAAAAAAATGATAAGTGGCAGCACATATTGTGTCAATACACATGCTAGTATTTATACACACAACTCCTTAAAACCCTAGCAGATATCCACTCCAACCGACGCCACGTGTCAAGCTACAAGAGGACCGAAAATCAAGAGCAATTCTGTTATTTCGCAGGTGCAAGTTAATAAAAAGAAGATTTACTTTCATAAATGGTCCCTGTGGTCTGTCGGGTTTAACGGATATAGTCCCTTTTTTTTTTTTTAACGAATCCTCTCCCTATGCAATACACTTGTGTTCACTCAAAAGGATACAAGTTGTATGAGTCTTAATGAGATCTAAGGATCTTGCCTCACGACATGATGGCCGAAGGACGAATTATTGCTAACTGTTTTATGCAGGTACCGACGAAAGTCCATCCACCATCATCATCTACAACGACGACGCAACTGGTCTGAAGATGTAGATCAAGGTAAGACGATTACTTGAAGATCACAGCGCATGAAGGAACATTGAATGAAGGATATTATACAGTGACACACGAAGTTCAAGATGTCAAAAACTAAAGACCAATCACGGGAGCATCATTGAAATGACCATCCCTTAGGGGAGATTGTTAGCAATCACTTTATGTGCAATATGAAGTGATGGTCATTTGACTAATTAGAATTAATGTGTTATGTATAATATGTAATTTAGTTAGTGGGCTTGTAGTATTAGTTTCTTAAGTAACCAATGTATAAGTTAAATACTTTTACTAGCCCACTACATAGTTCTTATTTAAAAGCCCACCAAAGGTCTAACCTTGGTTGGTTGTGGTATATATCCAACGCACACACACTCTTGCTAGGTGTGCCTCATTATTCATTATGTAAAAGAGTGTGTGTGTGTGTGCAAGAGTTTCAACCTTTGTCTTTGTTTATTTCTTTTCACAAAGCTAATAAACATTTGACATAAATATATGCCATAAGATCCATGCTACTCTTATTGTTCTTATATTGTTTGTGAGTGTCATCATCTCAAGTGCTTGTGTGTATGATAAAGAAGGAGATTCGTGGTCTACAAGTGGTATACATGAGCCAATCTTCAAGGTAGAAGGTTTGTATGTTTGGTTTGTTTCAAAAAAATAACCCACTGTTGTTTTTTTGCTTCTAAAAAACGTGACCAAGTGTTGATTTTTTCTTGGAATCGAATAGCAAAAACATTTACAAGGTTGTGTTTGTTATACTCAGTGAGTATTTCTATGTTGGTGAAAGAAAAAGTGCACTTTTGGTGTTCTTAGTTCTTGTTTGATCGAAAAAGTACAAAGGAAGAATCACTTTTGTGTTTA
Organism: Artemisia tridentata subsp. tridentata; assembly: GCA_021014915.2. NCBI lineage: Eukaryota > Viridiplantae > Streptophyta > Magnoliopsida > Asterales > Asteraceae > Artemisia > Artemisia tridentata. The sequence continues at coordinate 16,278,469 of CP139507.1, read as the reverse complement.
TGAATATTATACTTGTAATATCTTTGATTTGATTGGTTGAAAGTTGGTACAAGAAGTGATAAGTTGTCAGGTATATTACAAGTTTGTGAAAAGTTGTAAGATATCACGTGGGAAGTGTCAAAAGTCAACAAAAGTGGCCAAAAAGTGGAATTTTCTCGCAATTGGCCTTCAGTCTCGCAATTGGCAGCTTCTCGCAATTGGACTGCTCTATCGAAATTACTACTGCTCTCGGAATTAGCCCAGTCTCGCAATTGCTGCTGCTTATCGCATTTCCACTGCTATCGCAATTCAGGACTGGTCTCGCAATTCAACCTCTATCGCAATTGCCTGATTGTCTCGCAATTCATCTTTTTATCGCAATTGAGCACTATCTCGCAATTGTAGCAGTTTTTCGAAATTGAGTTTCGCAATTGGTGCTAGGTTATCGAAATTGGTCTCGCAATTCACATTTTGGACTCGCAATTGATGCAATTTTCAGAATTGGCAACTTTAGTCCTTGTACTTTCAGCTGCAATAGAAGATCTTTCGGATTTGACACTTTTGGCCCTCGCAATTGTGATTAAAAGACTTCAAAGTTAGATAACTTTTAAGGATTTGATTCGAACGTAATTTCGTCAACTCGAAAGTGAACTCGGTATTTTTACTCTTGTATAAGAGTGTAAAATACTTCGACAACCGGTTATCTAACCTTTTGTATAAAAGTGTTAGATTTTATATAAATTACCAATTTATATAGATTAGATATATTTCTATCTAAATTGATATTTAGCCATAATTTGTATAAATTTTGGTCAAATTGAAATTTCTATAGAAATTGTCGAGTTTATCTAAATTGTAATTTACATAACTTTTGTCGAAATTGTAAACTTTTGACTTTGTCTTAATTATACTTGAATCAAGTTTTGTAACGTTATCTAATTTGTTACAACATCATCGATCATCAACAACAAATCAAACCAAATCATCAACATCAAGTTCAAGTTCAACCTTCAACGAAAACAACTTCTATTTTGTTGAAACGATCCTCAATCTACTTTATCATACCATATCTTAAAGATGACTACACAACAAGACATTCATGCCGCAGGTTCAGAAAACCGACCTCCGATGTTAGAAAAGGGTGGTTATCTTCCATGGACGAGTCGTATGAAAAGATACATGAAAACCAAGCCTCTAGGACAAGGTAAACTCCTGATCAAATCCATAGAGGAAGGTCCATTCGTGCCTCGTCAGATTCAAGTCACAGCTGGGAATCCTGATGCAAGACCTCCAATTAAAGCAACCTTCCGGACTCAAACGGAAGAGGAATACACATTGGCAGATCAGAAGCAAATTGAAGCAGATGACATGGCAATGCATTTAATCCAACTTGGTTTACCACAAGAAATATTATGTGCTGTAGATAGTTGTGAAACTGCTTATGCAATGTGGGAACGCGTCAAAAGACTCTGTTATGGTACAGACATTGGTAAACAAGACGTGGAAAACAAGCTTCTGACTGAATGGGAGAAGTTCACATCCACTCCAGCTGAACAGATTGAATCTTACTACACACGGTTTTGTACTCTAATGAATGAGTTGATCAGACACAATTTGGATCACAAACAAATTGTTCAGAACATCAAGTTCATCAACAACCTTCCAGAAGAATGGGGACGATATGTTACTATTGTCAACCAAACTCAAAACCTTCACGAGGTGAACTATGATCAGCTATATGACTTCCTTAAACAAAACCAAAAAGAGGCAAATGAAGTCAGAACAGAGAAACAAGCTAAACAACAAGATCCTCTTGCACTCATAGTCCAATCACCTACACCTGCAACAGTCAATGCACAACCATCATCATCTTCATCCCAACAATTCATGCAACAACAATTCAATCCTCAAACACCGTTCTACCCACAACAACAACATGTAATCCCACAACAACAATACCCACAACACCCAGATCAACATGATCAGGATGAGTCAACTGATGCTTTGACTCAAGCTTTTGCTTACCTATCAAAAGCATTCCAAGGACGTTACTCCACACCCACCAACAACAATCAACGAATCTCATCGAACACTCGCAACAACAAGCAGGGTAATATGATGAAGTGCTTCAACTGTCAGGGTATTGGACATATGGCTAGGAACTGTCCAGACAAGCCGAATAAGAGGGATCCAGCTTACTTGCAGAAAGCATTAATGTTGGCAAACAAGGAAACGGCTGGGCTTCAGTTGAGTGCAGAAGAGAATGACTTCATGGCTATTATGGATGCTTCAGAAGATCAAGAGGACATCGATGCAAACTGCATTTTTATGGCTAATCTTCAGGAGGCAAAGTACGACACAGACTCAGAAGCACCTCCTGCTTTTGACACTAATGCGGTTTCTGAGGTACAACCATATGCTACATGTCACGATAATGAAATGTTTGATATGTCACCTCAAAATGAACAGTATCCTGAGACTCCTAATCTCATTTATGATACATACATGGACGAACCAAGTTGTAGTAATACTAATTTGGTAACTCCAGATATGGATCCTAATGAAGAATTCGAGTCACAAGCATACTGAAAATGAAGAGGAAACACGTGCTATGTTTGAATCATTATTGCATAATTGTAGTATTGAAATTGAGAAAGTTAAAACGGTCAATCGCGAGGTTAAGGCCGCGAATGAAAAATTGACCGCTGAGCTTGAGAGTTATAAGGTGAATGCAAGAGCTTATGATTTTCATAACGAAAAACAGTCAGAACTTGAGGTTAGCTTAAGAGATTCTGAGTTAAGAGAGAAACATTTGCAAATAAAATTTGACACTCTCGATGTTAATTTGAATTTGCAAATCAAATCTCTTAACAAAGAAAATTTTGAACTAACCAACCAACTTTCAAAACAAAAATCAACTTATTCCAATCTTGAAAAAGAAAAGAAGGAGTTGAATGAAAGGTTTTCAAAACGTGAAAAAGATCTTCAAAAAGAGATCACTGACAAAAAGGAAACCATTGCAAAGTTGGAAGACTTACTTGTAAAAACGGGTCATTCTGCACAAACAATTAACTTGTTAATAAACGATCCAAACCCGATTTTACATACATTAAAGAAAACGGCTATCGGTTATGAAAACCCTTATTATCTCAAGAAAGCTCAGAAAAATCAGAATGTGTTATATAATGGTAGTGTGCTAAATGATAATCATGATCCGATTGAGATTTATGATTCGGATGACACGATTGAGTGTACTGAAAAGAGACGTGTCAAAATGAGACAAATGAACCCAGAAATTAATCCAATTGATTATAACAAGCTTAACACAGAATCTGGGGTTCATCTTGTTCAAAAGAAGTCACATCTGTTTTTTCAAAAACCAGTGGTTTTCACAAAACAAAAAACTGTCTCAAAACATCTGTCTAACATCGAACAAATGGCATCTACAAACACTTGTGAAACAAGTGCAGCTAGACTATATTTGGTTGATCTTAAACAGAGAATTGAAACACTTCAAAGTATTGTGGCATCCAAAACAAACAGTAACAACAAATACTGGTTTTCAAGATTTCAGACTGAACTAAAAGGAATGTTTGAACAAGACATTAATCCACACATTGATGCAATCTATGCGGTTGTTCAAAATGTGGAATACAATCTTTTGAAAGAGTCAGCAGAATTTGTTAAGGACCACAAATCCTTAGTGAAAGAAGCAAATGAATACTTGGAACACATAAAAGTTTTGGAACATCAAAATGACTCTCTCTCTTTCGAAGCTCTATCGACCGATATCATGTCTATTATTTTCCAAACATATTCTGTGGAGGATGATGAAACACTTCGAGCTGAGACTTCTCAAATTGTTGAAAAATATGAAAAGGCACTTTTGAAGCTTGAAAAACAAAATTGCAAATATTTTAAACAACTTGATACGAAAAAGGAAGAATGCAAGTATGACAAATTGTCGTATGAGCGTTCTTACAAAAACATGCTAGATCAAATAAATCTTTTGAAGTCTCAGCTTGCAAGTCAAAAAGGGCAGGGTGAGGAATCTACGGGTATTGCACCATTAACCCCCTTGCCTAATGAGAAACAAAAAGGGAAAGCTGTTGTCAAGAACACTAATGTGATAGCACCTGGCCTTTATAGGATTAGTGGTATGTGCTTAAACACATACCTTTATTTGACCAAAACCGAACCCAAATAGACCAAAAACCCGACCAAAATGCCAAATATATTGTGTTTTTGTGTTTTTACATATGCAGGCACGGATATCGAAGAAAAGGACAAAAATAAAGAAATAGCCGGGAAACGAGCACGAGATTTGGAAGAGTGTCAAAGCCGAAGCCGGGAAAGCAAATGAGCTCAAAATATCAAATCAACCGTTGAAGTCTACAAATATGTCACATAAAGCCCTTGGATTAATTTTGAAGAATTGGCATGATCAATCCCTCGAGAATTCAGCAAGTACAAAAATGATCCCTATTATTATCAAATCTTTTAAAACTCTATCACAAAACCAATCCATTTAATAAATAAACAACTCAATCCACCTCACATAAAACCAGCCATCCTAATGACCCAACCCACTAACCATTTAACCCCATCGCCGGCCCACATGTAAACAAACCCGGCCCACACAAAATCTAAAATCCGACCCACCCTCTTGCTAAAAACTAATACCGGGATAAGATTTGGTCAAATTTCCTTTTTGTGTGGTAAAAAAAAATAAACAAACACACCTCCTATCTCTCTTAAACACGCCCCAATATTCACCCCTCTTCCCCAGATTTCACTATTTACCGAAGAACCCTAATTCCCTAAATCAAAAATTAACCGAGAGTAAGGGTATCCTCGTACTTTGCACGCATATCTAGAAGGGTCTGACAACTGCCATGACACGTAGGGGCAGGCTATTGGACCGAACACGCACCACTTTTAATCGTACGGCCAGAGTTGAAGCTTAGAGATGAAGGGAAGATCCAAGGGTGATAGATAGCTGTGGACTCACGCGGATCGCCAACGTGGACTCTCCAGAAGAATCGATCGAGGCCTATAAATAGCGGGATATCTCCTCAGATCGAAGGCTAGTTTTTGTTTTAGATAGAAATGTTTTAATTTTAATTGTTTTATTGTTATTTCAGTCGATTTTAATTTTGGTTGTATCAGAATTTAATTTTTGTAATCGGTACTTTTGATTAATGAAAAATTTTATTTCGGTTTTGTTTTAATTAATTGTCTCATTATTTTTATTCTAGTTATCATAATTGTTTTGAGGTCTTGAGGTTTTTATTGAAATAGTTTTAAATCATTTTTAAGGAATTCCGAATTTTACTTTGTAATCTTAGTTTGGTTCATGAAATTTTCAATTTCAGTTTAATAGTGGTTATTGAATTTTATTTAGTATTGTTTTTGTTCTGAGTATTGTTTCATATAAAAAAAAATATATATATATATATATATATATATATATATATATATATATATATATATATATATATATATATATATATATATTTATATTAAGCTGATAAGCTGATAAGTTGGTGATAAGCTATGGAGGGCTGCTGTGGTATTAAGCTGAATAGAAGCTGAGCTTGGGGTTATTTTAGTTGGCTTAAGCCTGGGTAGGTTTAGTTTTGATGATCTGAGATCACTTCATGTGCAGCAGGACCACCTTGTGAGTAGTGGTCTATTTTTCCTTTTTGATTTGCTTATTGATTATTAGCTGATCTTGTTCAATGTTTATTACTTTTAATTAGTTTTAAGTAAAATAGTTATAGAGGTTTAAGAATAATATCAATTTAGAGTAAATTGCAATAGTTGATAAGCTTTTTAAGGGATTGTTTTTGGTTGAATAGCAGTTGAGCTTATTAGAATTTCATTGCGGCAATTTTGAGGTACTTTAAGTTGTTAAAAGAAGTTTGCAAAATCTGATTTGGATTAGAGTAATATTTGTAAACCTTTGCGCCACTTTTCATTTTTTCTGCTATCAAAAAATGTTGCAGCAGACTTGTGTTTTTCACTACTGATCTAGGCCAAGTTTAAGCTAGCAATCAAGCATTCATGATAGGGCTTTTTAGATTTTTATAATCTCTGCTTTATAAGCTTTCTGGAACAGTTTTCATTTTTAAAATTGGTTAAGTTTTGAGCTTTTTATAAGCTCATGAAAAGTGCTTGTTAAGTTGTTAACTGCTTTAGAAAATAAAACAAGTTTCTGAGTTTGTCATTTTTAGTCCCTGTAGTTTCTGCTTTAGTTTAAATCGTGACTGAGTAGAATTTAGTATTAAAATAGTTTGTTTTCTGGCAAATTTAGCCCCTGTCTTTTATTAAGTCTAAAGCAGTTTCAGTTTTGTCAACTTTAGTCCCTCAGCTTTTATAAAACTTTTATTTTTCCAAATTTTCTTTTATAATTTAGTTTTTCTAAACTACATTTTCAGTCCATTAGTTTTTTTTACTTTTTGCATTTTAGTTAAATTACCTAATTAGTTTTAAATAGTTTTAATTCATAAAAATTATTAAAAAGTCAAAAAAATATTTTTCTTTTTCCAAAAATTTTCTTTTATCAAATTTAATATAGGAAAATTATTTTTATATTTTTAGGTTTTAAATTTTAGAAAATCATTTTTTACGTTTTATAATTCGTCGCGTTACGTTTTTAAATTTGAATTTTCGTTTTTAAAATTCGTATGTTTAGTTTAATTGTTTCATTAGCTTAATTAATTGTTTACCTTTATTATTTTAATTGTTCGTAGTATAAAATCAAAAATCAATCACTCTTTTTCACACATTCACTACACGTATTCGACACCGAAACGTTAACGACAACTCGATATTCGACCTTCGTTGGGAAACGACCCGGGGAAAACGCATACGTTGCTTTTACCCTTGGAAAATAAAAAGTACTACAAAAAGAACGAATCAAAAAATGGCGCCGCTGCCGGGGAAGGCTTGAAAAGAGTTGGAGTTTCGCCATAAGAATTGTGTTTTGAAGACCCTTCCTCGGAAGTTAATTGTTTTTGAAAAATAAAAAAATACAAAAATATAATAATTAAAAAACACTTTTCCTAAAGTGTTTTCACCATTAATAATAAATCCTCGGTCTTCCGTTGAAGGAGGGTGGTTGTAAACCATTCCAAAATAACAACAAAAGAGATCGGAAAATTAAACGTTTCTTGGATTATTTCTTTACTACAACCTAATTACGGGGTTTAAGGAGGTCTTGACATTAAATTGCAGACCGAAGAGAGATCCATTCTTCTCTCCCGCCACGCTGCGCGTAGTTTTGAAAGAAACGAGTACGGTTGATTAACGATCACCAAAAAGAAAATAAATCTAACTTTTCTTATAAAAATAAAAATCCAAAAATATTTTCTTTTCAAATTTGGTTTTTCTTTTTAATTTTGATTTTGTTTTTGGTGTATGCACACCCGATCTTCTACTTCTCACCCTCTTCTTTCACCACTATCAAATCCCGAGAGGATTATTCGTCACAATCACCGTGTTCATTTCTCAACCGTTGAAGAAATGGCCGATGAACCACACAATCAACCCCCGCCGGTGGGAGGTGATAATCACATGCCAGCTCCCGATCTCCGAACGATGGAGGAGCTGTGCCAACCCACAATGCACGGACGTGGTGGCCCGATTGCCCCCGTCAATATTCAAGCCGCCGATTTTGGACTTAAGCATCACATGATTCAACAAGTCCAAAATTCGTGCCAATTCCATGGCTTGCCGGGTGATGATGCGAACAAGCATCTTGATAAATTCATAACCGTCACCCAAAGTATGAAACAAAATGGGGTCTCCGATGACGCCCTCCGTCTATATCTCTTTCCTTATTCATTGACGCATCATGCCACCGCATGGTTTGATCGTCTTCCCAAGAACTCCATTCGTAGTTTCGACGAAATGGTTACAAAGTTCTTGGCAAAATATTTCCCACCGTCGATGGTGACGAAATTAAGGAATGAGATTAGCAATTTCCGTCAGCTTCCCGATGAATCATTGTTTGAGGCATGGGAACGCTACAAGTTGTCGATTGATCGGTGTCCGAACCACAATATGTTATTGGTCACTATTATAGATACCTTCTATAACGGTTTGACATTACGACACCGTGATACGATTAATGCTGCTGCCGGTGGTACGTTTATGAAACGTCGACCCGAAGAGTGCTATGATCTCATTGAAAATATGACCACCCATCATAATTTCTGGGATTCCTCTGCCGAGAGGAATGAGTCAACAAGATCTAGCACTGATTCTTCTACTTCCGAGATAGCCGCTCTCTCTAAACAAATGAATGATTTGTCTACGACTATCTTGAGAATTCATCAAAACCAGATTTCAACTCAAAACAACAACAATCAAGTGAATGTTGTTAACCATAGTTGTGAGACATGTGGTGGTCCTCACCAATATTTCGAGTGCCCAGCCTCCGGTGGCTACACTCAAGAGAATGTGTATGCTGCTTCTGGAAATTTCAATCAAGGTGGTAACGGTTACCAACCTCAAGGAGACCGTAATCTCCTCAGCTACCGTTCTAACAACTTCCTCGGACCACCCGGTTTCCCACCAAATCAAAATCAGCAAAACCGTAATGTTTCAAATAATCAAAATCAAAATCGGGGCAATCAAGTTTATCAAAACCAAGGGAATTTTAACCAAGCCCCGAATCAAGGAAATTTTAATCAGGGAAATTTTCAAAATAACAATCAAGGTTTTGTTCAAAACAACCGAGGGCCAAATCTTCCAAACAATCAAAATCAAGGATTTGTGTCAAACCCATCGCCCTCGGATGAGTTATTAAAGCAATTCATTCTTCAAAGTCAACATCAACAAAAGAAACAAGAGGAAATGAATAGAATGATGATTAATCAGATAACCGAATTAAACAAACGTTTAAATGATCGACCCTCGGGTTCGGGTACTACTACTCTTCCAAGTAACACGATCGCCAACCCGAGGGGCGATGCTAAGGCGATCACCACTAGGAGCGGTGTTTCATATGATGGACCCACGGCTCCGGCTACCCCTTCTTCTCTACCTCCCAAGGTAGTCGTCCGTGAGACCGAGGTGACCAAGGACATGGAACCTCCTACTAACAACGGAGGAACCAAAGACGTCCAACCTCCGATCATCCAGCCATCTAAACCAAAAAATGTTGAACCAAAAGAAAAAGCTCCTAAAGAAGCTCCCGTTAAGACCAATCTTCCATATCCTTCGAGAATGAGTGATCAAAAGCTCTGCGACAAAGCTTCGAGTCAAATGGAAAAATTCTTTCAAATATTCCAAGAATTACATTTTGATATAAGCTTCGCGGATGCTTTGCTCTTGATGCCTAAATTCACTTCCACACTCAAAAGTTTGTTGAGCAATAAAGAAAAATTATTTGAAATGACAAAAACTCCAGTGAACGAAAACTGCTCCGCGGCAATTCTCAAAAAGCTTCCGGAAAAGCTTGGAGATCCCGGAAAATTTCTCATCCCATGTGAATTTCCGGGAAAGGTTGAATGCCACGCCTTGGCCGATCTTGGTGCGAGCATCAACTTAATGCCGTTATCCATCTGGAAGAAACTTTCTCTACCCGATCTCACCCCCACTTGCATGACCCTCGAGCTTGCGGATCGGTCCATAACCCTTCCCAAAGGTGTAGCCGAGGATGTCTTTGTAAAGGTGGGGCAGTTCCATTTTCCTGCAGACTTTGTGGTAGTTGATTTTGACGCCGACCCCCGGGTTCCTCTTATTCTCGGAAGATCATTCTTGAGGACCGGGCGTGCTTTGATCGATGTATATGGTGAAGAAATTACTTTGCGGGTCGATAAAGAAAAAGTCACGTTCAATATTAATCCGAACTCGCAACCTCAAACCGACAAATGCAATGTCGCTACGGTTGATCAAAAATCCGATCCCGTAATTGCTCCTAAAAGAATTGATCCAAACCTCTCAAGATTCACGGTCAAGAGCATGTCAGAAAAACGTGCTGAGCTCAAGGCTATGAAAATCAATCCTGGATCGAGCAAATGGTTTGAGTGTTGTGCTGCAAAGGCTAAGAGTGTTCTTGACGACGATGATGAAGACGAATCGGAGACTACAACGGAAGCGGTGGAAATTGCTAGCTCTAAGAGCACACCACTTGTCCCACCTCCAGAACAAGTTTATCACATCGAGATTCTTAATTCCGACTCTTCCCATCCTTCTCCTCCGATTGAGGGAAGTGTGATCTTGCGGGAAGAGGTCGAGGTGTGTTTTGATAAATCTCCAATTTCACCAGAAATTGATGATTCTTGTCTTAATCCGGAGGGAGATATTCTTTTTGAAAAATTATTAGACCAAGAGCCATCTCTTTCTCTCCCTCCGAAGGAAGTTGAAATCAATCTTCCAAAGAAATTTGATGACCTTGTTCCCGAAACTTTCAAAACAACTATCACCAACCCTCTGTTTGAGTTCGAATCGGGGTTTACTTTGATTTCGGATAATCTTATCTTTGATAGTCAGACGGAGGAAAGTGATGAGTCTGTGACGGAACCTGAGCTCACAAATCATCATATGATTGATTCTCTTCATAAAGAGTTCTCTGATGAACTCACTCATTACATATCTCCTCCGGAATACGATCAATTCTATTTTGATCCGGAGGAAGATTCTAGTCTGGGGGGAGGTGTCCCTTCTCATGAAGATTTCATCCCAACCCTCCCGCCCGAGACTTTTGAAAAAATTTCTGCTGATGATGAAGAGCTTATTATGATCATCATCAACATCTTTATGCTCTTCATCACATATGTCGTGCCTTCTCCCATCCTTCACTCCTTCGGGAGTGAGGATATCACCTTTGACCCCGGTATTACCACTTCTGGTTATTCTTTCTAAAAATACCGCGGGTATCTCATCGGAGTGGAACTTTCATGTGCTTCAGTGTTTATCCAAACATCTTGAACGAAAGTCCGATGGAGATTATCTTTTCCACATGCTCCCCCAAGGACAAATAAATTCGGGGTCGAGTCAAGCTCATGTGACTCGGTTACCAAAAACAAGCGCTTCGTGGGAGGCACCCCATGTTTATCCATCTATCTTCTTATCTTATTTCTAATAAAGCAACATGAGGAGGGATTCCCTTTTCCGTATCTTGTGTTTCGTGTTTTCTGTGATGTATCCAGGAATGCCCGATGATGAAGACTCTCGTGCTCGTAGTTTCCTTCACGCTACTCGAGTTTCATCATTCGCTGCTTATCGATATCCTAAATCTTATCGTTTTACATCTATCTTTTGGCATAATTAATAAACGGCCTTAGATTTATGTAGGAGACCCCTTACCTTTAAGACATTGAGGACAATGTCTCGTTTTAGTCTGGGGGGGGGGTAATCTTTCGATTTGATTTTTGCCTTGCATTTTTGCCGTTTTCTCATGCAACCCCGTTTTTCCTCAAAAAATCCAAAAAAAAAAAAAAAAATCCAAAAAAATGAGAAAAATTTAAAATTTTTTTCCAAAAATATAATAAATTTTGACATTTTTGTTGACTTTCCGCTGGAGAGAGTAGGAATAAAATTCTGACTTGACCGGGCGTGTTGAGCCCTAGCTTGTTCCCTTAACCGTTTATAATCCATAAGCTCGTGCTAGTCTTTTACATAAGGAGCTAGAAAACGCGAATTCTTTTTAAGAGTTTGCAAGTTCCCGTATTCGACTTTATATATGCATGGCTTGATTATCTGGCTAAGCATTCGCGGATCTTATTACTTAAGATTTTAAATTTGCGAAGAACGAGAAATGATAGAGTTGTTTATAAGTTAGATTGCTAAACGTGGAGTAGTGGTTCTCTTTAGAGCTCATCGAAGTTATTTGTGGCTTATTATTCCCATCAGCTTGTTTCACCCAAAAATAATACTCTATAAATAATTAAAGCTATTTTGGTTTTGGCGAAATTTAGTTTTTAATCCTTCTTAAGAGAATCCTTGCTTATGAGAGTTGGGTACACATCAAGGTACTGCCAGTGTTACGGTGTAATAGACTATTCCATCTTGCCGGCTCACAACCGATGTTGGGATTGTTATAAAAGCCGTAGGACTCGGGATTTGGCAAAATATATAATGAATAATAAATAATAATAATAATCCAAAGCCATAAAAAGTTTTATGCATCTTGCCGGTTCGCAGCCGATGTTGTAGACTTCTAATAAAGGCAGAGGAAAAATTCCAAGGTCATAATAGACTATCACATCTTGCCGGTTCGCAGCCGATGTTGTGATTGTTATAAAAGGCCAAGGATTAATAATATGTGCTTAATAATGTTAAAAATGCCAAATTTCGACTCCGAGGTATCCTAATAAAGGCTTCCGTCTCTGGACTCGTAGATGAGTTGTTTCGGTCGCAAATAAAAGGGATATTCTCAAAATCGTGTTAAATCAGAGACCTTGATGTGGACCTCATTTTTGTATGCAACGGTTTTCAAGGGAAGGTTTGGAAACTACTTAGCGTCTAAACTAGGTATCTTTATCGGATTAAAAATTATCGAAACGAGAATGTGAAGAAATTCATTTCTCTCCAAAAATAAAATAAATAGAGGAAAATAGGAATTTGGGAACGAGAAGTCCACAATTAGCTTTCTGAGTAGTGTTGGCAGTCTAACTTGTAAATAACAATGATTTCGTTTTTAAGCTTAGTTTGGGGACTCGTGAAAAATCGAGGACGACGAATTTTATCCGTATGGTCACTTCCTCTTGAGTCGTGTTTCCTGCTCGAAGACCCTAAAAGTTATCGTTAGATAATGATTGTCGACAAAAGCCGTCACGTGAATAATTAGAAAATACAAAAATAGAATAAAAAGGAAAATCGGGGAGTTCTTATAACATTGCATGAGGACATTGCAATAGCTTAGTCTGGGGGAATTTTGGTATGTGCTTAAACACATACCATTTCTAGACCAAAACCGGACCCAAATAGACCAAAAACCCGACCAAAATGCCAAATATATTGTGTTTTTGTGTTTTTACATATGCAGGCACGGATATCGAAGAAAAGGACAAAAATAAAGAAATAGCCGGGAAACGAGCACGAGATTTGGAAGAGTGTCAAAGCCGAAGCCGGGAAAGCAAATGAGCTCAAAATATCAAATCAACTGTTGAAGTTTACAAATATGTCACATAAAGCCTTGGATTAATTTTGAAGAATTGGCATGATCAATCCCTCGAGAATTCAGCAAGTACAAAAATGATCCCTATTATTATCAAATCTTTTTAAACTCTATCACAAAACCAATCCATTTAATAAATAAACAACTCAATCCACCTCACATAAAACCAGCCATCCTAATGACCCAACCCACTAACCATTTAACCCCATCGCCGGCCCACATGTAAACAAACCCGGCCCACACAAAATCTAAAATCCGACCCACCCTCTTGCTAAAAACTAATACCGGGATAAGATTTGGTCAAATTTCCTTTTTGTGTGGTAAAAAAAAATAAACAAACACACCTCCTATCTCTCTTAAACACGCCCCAATATTCACCCCTCTTCCCCAGATTTCACTATTTACCGAAGAACCCTAATTCCCTAAATCAAAAATTAACCGAGAGTAAGGGTATCCTCGTACTTTGCACGCATATCTAGAAGGGTCTGACAACTGCCATGACACGTGGGGGCAGGCTATTGGACCGAACACGCACCACTTTTAATCGTACGGCCAGAGTTGAAGCTTAGAGATGAAGGGAAGATCCAAGGGTGATAGATAGCTGTGGACTCACGCGGATCGCCAACGTGGACTCTCCAGAAGAATCGATCGAGGCCTATAAATAGCGGGATATCTCCTCAGATCGAAGGCTAGTTTTTGTTTTAGATAGAAATGTTTTAATTTTAATTGTTTTATTGTTATTTCAGTCGATTTTAATTTTGGTTGTATCAGAATTTAATTTTTGTAATCGGTACTTTTGATTAATGAAAAATTTTATTTCGGTTTTGTTTTAATTAATTGTCTCATTATTTTTATTCTAGTTATCATAATTGTTTTGAGGTCTTGAGGTTTTTATTGAAATAGTTTTAAATCATTTTTAAGGAATTCCGAATTTTACTTTGTAATCTTAGTTTGGTTCATGAAATTTTCAATTTCAGTTTAATAGTGGTTATTGAATTTATTTAGTATTGTTTTTGTTCTGAGTATTGTTTCATATAAAAAATATATATATATATATATATATATATATATATATATATATATATATATATATATATATATATATATATATATATATATATATATATATATATATATATTATATTAAGCTGATAAGCTGATAAGTTGGTGATAAGCTATGGAGGGCTGCTGTGGTATTAAGCTGAATAGAAGCTGAGCTTGGGGTTATTTTAGTTGGCTTAAGCCTGGGTAGGTTTAGTTTTGATGATCTGAGATCACTTCATGTGCAGCAGGACCACCTTGTGAGTAGTGGTCTATTTTTCCTTTTTGATTTGCTTATTGATTATTAGCTGATCTTGGTCAATGTTTATTACTTTTAATTAGTTTTAAGTAAAATAGTTATAGAGGTTTAAGAATAATATCAATTTAGAGTAAATTGCAATAGTTGATAAGCTTTTTAAGGGATTGTTTTTGGTTGAATAGCAGTTGAGCTTATTAGAATTTCATTGCGGCAATTTTGAGGTACTTTAAGTTGTTAAAAGAAGTTTGCAAAATCTGATTTGGATTAGAGTAATATTTGTAAACCTTTGCGCCACTTTTCATTTTTTCTGCTATCAAAAAATGTTGCAGCAGACTTGTGTTTTTCACTACTGATCTAGGCCAAGTTTAAGCTAGCAATCAAGCATTCATGATAGGGCTTTTTAGATTTTTATAATCTCTGCTTTATAAGCTTTCTGGAACAGTTTTCATTTTTAAAATTGGTTAAGTTTTGAGCTTTTTATAAGCTCATGAAAAGTGCTTGTTAAGTTGTTAACTGCTTTAGAAAACAAAACAAGTTTCTGAGTTTGTCATTTTTAGTCCCTGTAGTTTCTGCTTTAGTTTAAATCGTGACTGAGTAGAATTTAGTATTAAAATAGTTTGTTTTCTGGCAAATTTAGCCCCTGTCTTTTATTAAGTCTAAAACAGTTTCAGTTTTGTCAACTTTAGTCCCTCAGCTTTTATAAAACTTTTATTTTTCCAAATTTTCTTTTATAATTTAGTTTTTCTAAACTACATTTTCAGTCCATTAGTTTTTTTTACTTTTTGCATTTTAGTTAAATTACCTAATTAGTTTTAAATAGTTTTAATTCATAAAAATTATTAAAAAGTCAAAAAAATATTTTTCTTTTTCCAAAAATTTTCTTTTATCAAATTTAATATAGGAAAATTATTTTTATATTTTTAGGTTTTAAATTTTAGAAAATCATTTTTTACGTTTTATAATTCGTCGCGTTACGTTTTTAAATTTGAATTTTCGTTTTTAAAATTCGTATGTTTAGTTTAATTGTTTCATTAGCTTAATTAATTGTTTACCTTTATTATTTTAATTGTTCGTAGTATAAAATCAAAAATCAATCACTCTTTTTCACACATTCACTACACGTATTCGACACCGAAACGTTAACGACAACTCGATATTCGACCTTCGTTGGGAAACGACCCGGGGAAAACGCATACGTTGCTTTTACCCTTGGAAAATAAAAAGTACTACAAAAAGAACGAATCACCTGGCCTTTATAGGATTAGTCCCACTACTGCGTCTGCCTCTACATCTAAAACATATAGGGCGATAGACAAAAGTATTAAAGATAATCCAAACGAGATTAGGACTGCTAAAACAACATCTCAGGACAACAACATAAATTCTAATGAGTGTGCCTTACCTTCTACAGGATTAGAAAGCAACTCTAGGAGCAGAAGACAGACTAGGAGCAATATCAAGAAACCTAGTATCCCATCTGTTTCTGAGAATGCAAGCAAGAAAGTAGAAGAACACCCTAGGAATTTACCGCTTCCCAAGAAGAAACATGTATCATCTAGTTGTAATGATAAGACTCCTGTTTCTAATGCATGTACTGATTCTAATTGTTTAATGCAAAAGAAATCTTTGTCTGTAAATGCTTGTGATGATAATGTTTCTAACAATGTGAAAAAGAATGATATGCCAGAACAGAAAAAGGGTCCTTTTGTAACTAAGGCTAAGTCTAGATACATTCGAAGACTTATTGCAAAAGCTAGGAAAACAACTAGCAGCCTATTACCTAAGGATCACATTAAGTTTTGTGAATGGAAACCAACGGGTAGAATGTTTGCACCTAAGAATGGCATAGTAGAAATAGTTCCCAATGCATCAACGGAAACCATCTCTAAGTGTACTCCACCTGTTACATCTAACCCCTTGGAACCAAATGTTAAATGGTTTCCATATACAAAATCCTCTGTTCTTTGCAGGTCATTGAAATTTGTCTTTGGATCGTCGACTCGGGTTGCTCCAAGCACATGACCGGGAATTTGAAGCTGCTGATCAATTTTGTGTGGCAGTTCATGGGGACTGTACGTTTTGGGAATGATCATGTTGCAGCTATTCTGGGTTATGGAGATCTTCGATTTGGAAACTACTTGATCACTCGGGTTTACTATGTCGAAGGGTTGGGACACAATCTGTTCTCTGTCGGACAGTTTTGTGATGCAGATTTAGAGGTTGCTTTTAGGAGAAACACTTGTTTTGTCAGGAATTTGGTGGGGAATGATCTCTTAATTGGGGGTCGTGGCACCAATCTCTATGCTATTGACATAAACCAAATGGCCTCTTCATCTCCTATTTGTCTCATGACCAGGGCAGGCGAAACAAAATCTTGGTTGTGGCATAGACGTTTGTCCCATCTGAACTTTGACACGATCAACAAGCTTGCCAAAGACGACATCGTCTCCGGTCTTCCTAAATTTAAATACACCAAAGAACACCTATGTCCATCATGTGAGCAAGGAAAGAGCAAAAGAGCAACATATAAACCTAAACCCGTACCTAGTTCGGTTGATAGGTTGCATCTGTTGCACATGGACTTATGTGGCCCGATGAGAGTTCAAAGCATAAATGGGAAGAAGTATATTCTTGTAATTGTTGACGACTATTCAAGATATACATGGGTAAAGTTTTTGAGATCAAAAGATGAAGCACCAAGCACCATCATCACCTTTCTGAAGCGGATTCAAGTTCTACTTCAAGCTCCAGTTAGGATAGTAAGAACGGATAATGGCACGGAATTCGTTAATCAGGAGTTAAGAACATTCTTTGAAGAAACTGGTATTACACACCAGACATCAGCTGTTAGGACTCCACAGCAGAATGGGGTAGTTGAAAGAAGGAATCGAACCCTTGTTGAAGCTGCTCGCACTATGCTGATCTATTCTAGTGCACCGTTATTCCTATGGGCTGATGCTGTTTCTACTGCTTGTTTTACTCAAAACCAATCCCTAATCCATCCAAGATTCAATAAAACCCCATATGAACTTGTCAACAACAGAAAACCGGATATTTCTTATCTTCATGTATTTGGCACTTTATGCTATCCAACAAATGACAGGGAAGATCTGGGAAAGTTGAAAGCGAAGGGTGATATTGGAATCTTCATTGGTTATTCGGAAAACTCGAGGGCATTCAGGGTGTATAACAGGAGAACGAAAAAGATCATGGAGACGATGAATGTGAAGTTTGATGAAATTTCACAAATGGCTTCTGAGAGACTCGCTCTAGAACCCGCGCTTAAACCGATGACTTCCGGACATATCAGTTCGGGACTCGCACCTCAAGGAGCTCAATCAATTCATGACGAACAACCCACAACTCAAGAACTGGATAATTTCTTCGAGTTCATGTACGATGAATACTATGGTGGCGCTTCAAAAAATGCATCTAACCAACATTCCGCTGCATCCACTCAACATCAACACCCACCACCACCTCCACCAAATCCAGATGCATCCACAACATTCGAAGCTGGCGCACCACCTCCCTCACCATCAACATCATCTACATTTACTCCTGCAACTCCATTCATTGAAATTGTTCTTCCAAGAATTGATGAGCAAGAACAAAATAATGCTGTGTTAGACGATGAAGTCTTTGAAAACCCGTTTGGAACGGAATCTGGTGAATCATCTTCCAGATTACATGAACCGACTAACACGCAGTTATTCAGTCCAAGGTACCCTTCAACATTACAGTGGACAAAAGACCATCCGATTGAACAAGTTATTGGTGAACCCTCAAGACCAATTCAGACGAGAAAACAACTTTATACCGATTGCGACATGTGCATCTATGTCTGCTCAGTCAGTCTCATAGAACCTAAGAACATTCGGGAAGCAATGGCAGATAATGCCTGGATTGAAGCGATGCAGGAAGAACTTCTTCAATTTCAAATCCATGACACCTGGGATTTAGTTCCAAGACCAATTGACAAACTAGTCATTGATCTTAAGTGGTTATGGAAAAACAAAAAGGATGAAGAAATGACTGTAATTCGCAACAAAGCTCGTCTGGTGGCAAAGGGATACAGACAAGAAGAAGGAATAGATTTTGAAGAGTCATTCGCACCGGTTGCAAGGCTTGAAGCAGTCAGGATTTTCTTAGCTTATGCCGCTCACAAGAACATCACAGTTTATCAGATGGACATCAAGACAACTTTCTTGAATGGAACTCTGAAAGAAGAAGTGTATGTGAGTCAACCAGACGGTTTCGTTGACAAAGATCATCCGGAATACGTCTACAGGCTAAAGAAGGCAGTCTATGGTTTGAAACAAGCCCCACGGGCGTGGTATGACGAGTTATCATCTTTCTTGTTATCAAATAATTTCACCAAAGGAACAATTGATCCGACCTTGTTTACAAGAAAATACAAAAATGACATTTTGATTGTTCAGATTTATGTGGACGACATAATATTTGGGTCCACTAATTCGGAGCATTCAAAACATTTTGCAAATCTCATGAAAAGCAAATTTGAAATGTCCATGATGGGTGAATTAAAATTCTTTTTAGGCTTACAAATTCATCAATCCCCACGTGGTATTTTTCTTAATCAAGCTAAATACACAATTGAGATTTTGAAAAAACATGGTATGGACAATTGTGACTCTGTTGGTACTCCAATGGTCACTTCACCAAAAATTGGCGCTGACCTATATGGGAAACCCATGGATCCGAAGAAATATCGGAGCATGATTGGTTCTCTCATGTACCTAACTGCAAGCCGACCAGATATTCATTTTGCTGTTTGCTTACTTGCACGGTTTCAGGCAAGGCCTACCGAACTTCACCTCCAAGAGGTTAAACGGATCTTTCGATACCTTCGAAGAACCATTAACATGGGTCTTTGGTATCCGAAGGATTCGGAGTTTACACTAATTGCCTTTTCAGATGCCGATCATGCTGGATGCCAAGTTACAGCAAAAAGTACATCAGGCGGAGCGCAATTTCTGGGAGAAAAGCTAGTAGGCTGGTCGTCAAGGAAACAAGATTGCACTGCTTTATCAACAGCAGAAGCCGAGTATGTGTCTCTATCTGCGTGTTGTGCTCAAGTCCTATGGATGAGAACACAACTCACAGATTATGGTTTCTCTTTCAACCGCATACCTTTGTATTGCGATTCAAAAAGTGCCATAGCCATCTCGTGCAACCCGGTGCAACACTCGAAGACCAAGCATATTAGAGTCCGCTACCACTTCATAAAAGAGCACGTTGAAGAGGGTACTGTTGAATTGTTTTTCGTTAAGACTGAATACCAGCTCGCCGATCTATTTACTAAGGCCCTCCCAAAAGAGCGGTTTGAAAACTTAGTTTGTCGAATTGGCATGCGAAGCCTAACTCCCGAAGAGTTAGAAAGTCTTCTCGAATCATATTGATTTACTTCATAAAGCTTCGCAAGTAAATATATTTGTGTAAATATTGGTAAATATTTATGTATATATTTTTGGTAAATATATATATATTCTTTTTAAAAAACAAAAATATAAAAATAGAAAACTTCAAAAAGACATAAAAAATATAAAACAACAAAAACTAAAAATATTCTTCTCACGACATGTCTCTTGTCTAATCAATATTCTGTACGTATCTAGATATGTCATTCAACAATGATACGGACATGTACAGATGCTTGAGCGAGAGTTATTTTTTATGTTTTTCTAAAACATGTCGTTTCTCAAATTTCTTCATAAAGGCTTTCGTGCATTTCAGTACGGAACCCGTTCTTAAACGTGAAATCTTTTAAATGTAGCTCGGGTATGCCGGAAAAGGTTTCAAATAAACGCTACATTGAATGACTTCTGATTATTTCCGATCAGAACTCGCAATGTTAATGGCGAAAAGCTAAAACCCGTGAGCACTTAATCAAAATTGTTTTAAAAGATTTTTCAAAGTCTTTTATAAATTTTGTGCTCACAACAACTCCCTCATCGACCCCTAAATGCTTTTTAAACTCAAAGGCTTAAACCATTTGCTCTGATTAAGGGGGAGTTGACAAAGAAAAATGTTCCACGTTTCATGCTCAAATCCATCTTGTTCTCCAAAACGTCTTGCTTTTCATCTGTTGATATCAAAAATATCAATGCATGCTATTTTTGAGGGGGAGAAGATGAGATTAAAATGTGATCAAAAAGTTTTTGTGGTTTGAATCTCAAGACTCAGGTATAACCCTCGAATTGTCGAAACTAAATGTCCGTTCTCGAAAAGACATGTCCTGGACGGGTAATAATTTCAAACTGGTTTACCAGTGATGTAAGCGTGTCTCGCAAAGGACTTGTCTGAGTAGAAAGTACCAATTCGAGAGATGATCTTTGAATATGACCAGGGCGGGTAATAATTTCAAACTAGTCTAACTAGTGATGTAAGCGTGTCTCGCGAAGGTCATGTTCATTGAAAATCGATCATTTCAAATGTGCGAACTCTACCCAACATGTGCAATTTATTACAAAAATGCATGAGCACATGTGAAGGGGGAGTGTTTCATAAATGCAAAACTCTCGATGTGTTAACAAAATGTGTTTTCTCATAAACACGTTGAGAGATTTTTCACAAGGTTTAATGGCATGTGACAAATAATCTAGGATAATCATGGTGTAATAAGGTTATTATGGTTAGGTTATGTCCAATGATCCGCCAGAACCGGAGGGATCTACCCAAGGACTATTCCAATAGCTTAGCATTATAAGTCCTTAGGATAGATTGAAAAAAGGAGTATAATGAGAAAGGAGAAAGAAGGGGTTGAAGAATGAAAAAGAGAAGTTTTTGTAAGGGTGAAAAGAAATAGCCCTCCATGAAAACATAGGTCAGAAACCGGGTCAATACATTTGCTATCGGTACTCACTAAGGTGATACTGGTATTGAAGACAAGACGTCATGGACCCAGTGACGCAATGCACCACCCCTCCTATCCACTCAGATATCTCTTAAAAGATATTTGTTTCATTTCTCACGGAGAACACTACATAATCTATCGACCTCTCATTCCGAGATGTGTTGATATTGAAAAGGTGGCACTCTGCTCCATGCCTCCGACGACTAAAATCAAAACGCACATAATTGAGTCTAGAGACATGAGATTCATCAAAAGATCTCTTAGGAACACTTCCTATGCAATACACTTGTGTTCACTCAAAAGGATACAAGTTGTATGAGTCTTAATGAGATCAAAGGATCTTGCCTCACGACATGATGGCCGAAGGACGAATTATTGCTAACTGTTTTATGCAGGTACCGACGAAAGTCCATCCACCATCATCATCTACAACGACGACGCAACTGGTCTGAAGATGTAGATCAAGGTAAGACGATTACTTGAAGATCACAGCGCATGAAGGAACATTGAATGAAGGATATTATACAGTGACACACGAAGTTCAAGATGTCAAATACAAAAGACCAATCACGGGAGCATCATTGAAATGACCATCCCTTAGGGGGAGATTGTTAGCAATCACTTTATGTGCAATATGAAGTGATGGTCATTTGACTAATTAGAATTAATGTGTTATGTATAATATGTAATTTAGTTAGTGGGCTTGTAGTATTAGTTTCTTTAGTAACCAATGTATAAGTTAAATACTTTTACTAGCCCACTACATAGTTCTTATTTAAAAGCCCACCAAAGGTCTAACCTTGGTTGGCTGTGGTATATATCCAACGCACACACACTCTTGCTAGGTGTGCCTCATTATTCATTATGTAAAAGAGTGTGTGTGTGTGTGCAAGAGTTTCAACCTTTGTCTTTGTTTATTTCTTTTCACAAAGCTAATAAACATTTGACATAAATATATGCCATAAGATCCATGCTACTCTTATTGTTCTTATATTGTTTGTGAGTGTCATCATCTCAAGAGCTTGTGTGTATGATAAAGAAGGAGATTCGTGGTCTACAGTAAAAAAAACGGTCGAAAACTTAAAAATACAGACGAAAACGTAAAAAAACGGATGAAAAATTAAAAAAGACATGAAAACGTAAGAAAACGACGAAAACGTAAAAAAACGAAGTAAAACGTAAAAAAACTGACGAAAACATAAGAAATGGACAAAAACGTAAAAAAACTGATGAAAACGTAAAAAAAACATAGCAAAATGTAAAAAAAAAGGGTCGAAAACATAAAAATACAGACTAAAATGTAAGAAAAACGGACGAAAACGGATGAAAACGAATACAAACCTATGAAAATGAACGAAAACGATAAATACAGATGAAAACGTATAAAACTGACGAAAACGTATAAAAATGACGAAAACGTAAAAAAAAATGGACGAAAACGTAAAAAAATGACGAAAACGAATAAAACGAATGAAAATGATGAAACGTAATAAAAAAAATTAAGGACTAAATTCGTTATATCCCACAAACCACAGGGGCCTTACTTTTAAGGGTATTTATGTCATTTCTGTAAGTGTGACGGTCAAACTAACAGAATTATTGGTCAAGGGACTAAACCTGTTCTGGGTCGCAACCACAGGGAGAGGATCCGTTAAAAAAAATAAAATGACTATATCCGTTAAACCCGACAGACCATAGAGACCATTTATGAAATTAACTCTCAAATTGCCGTAACTCGAGCACGAACACTGGACATATCAGCTAAATATTAAACCACTCAACCACTAGGAGCAAGGTACATTCTGTGTAACATTATTGAATTGATAATGATTTATCTCCTTTTCTTGCTGGGCCGAATCCTTTACTACTACTATATTCGATTTAAGCTTCGTTCGGGCTTCATTTAATCTTTTAAAGCCCCTTTTTTTTGCAACGATATATTATAATTAGCATTATATATATATATATATATATATATATACGAGTATAAATTAGCGAATATCAGTGTTGGATACGAATGACAAAAGGAAGGAGGTTGCAGCTTCTAAATGCTCTGTTTGTAGAAAAGTGGTGCCATGGAATAAAAGTTGTGCTATGAGTCACGACGCCAAGACCGACAGCCCACTTCCGGTGTGGTTTCTCGCACTGTCGATTCGCGCCGAAGAGCGTGGCTTGAGCCATGGCGACCATACCTGGAGCTCTTATAAATGTTATTTTCAAATAATTATGTGCTTTGATTTGGGACTGGTCCGATCGGGTTAGATCATTTGTGCGAATTATCAGTTGTTACAAAGTATTATTTAGATACAACATGGAGCGTTTTCGAGCTACCAAATCTTAAGAGACCAAACTCTATCTATTGATGATCGAATATTTAAAAATAGTCAATAAGGATGTTGTTACATGTCAATACTTTATTGTATAAAGTAACATATGTCCAAGTTTTACTAAGTTGGAATGACGGTTTTGTTTGCACCTAAACAAAAATTATTGTATCGTTTGCTTACAACATTACACACTAATGCATAGATCTTTATTTAGAAAGGTTAATAGCATTTTTTGAAGCAGTATTAGACCGCGTTGAAAGAGATACACTAAATAATGAGGCCATTATTTGGGGTGCTTAAGAAACAAAAATAAATAAAAGAATTATCTATAGGTGTTTGCTTTTAACTGCAACAAAAAGTAAAATATATTTTTTTAAAGAGAAATGATGCCTATATTTCTTTTGTAAAAATTTTAGAAATTTTAAAATTTTTTAAAAAAGAAATTAAAAAAATTTACGGTTCAGCCCCTGCAGTAAATCCTTGATACTCCCTCCGTCCCATATTAAATGTTCAGGTTTGATTTTTCAAGTCTTTCTTTATCAACTTTGACCTTAAATATTTTTGCTTGTGTTATATAGTATTTGATAAAAACTATACACAATGAAAATACATTTAAAACTCAATCCATTCATATATTTTGTATCAACTATTATATTACACAAACAAAAATATTTATGGTCAAAGTTGAGAAATAAAGACTTAAAAAAGTCAAACCGGACATTTAATATGGGACGGAGGGAGTATATGTTTTTCCCCTATTCATCCTTTTTTTTTCGAAGGAAATGTAAGCAAATTGACTACATTGTAATGTAGGCATCATTTCTCTTTTTTCAATTAAAAACTTATATTTACGAGGCATGATACAACCCGTGCGATGCACAGGCTTGTTTGCTGACTAATTTAGTTGTTTTCCATAACGTTGATGCATCTTTACCCTTGTCGGGTCGGGGTAGCACATGATGGTATTTAGATGCTTATAAAATATTTAGGTTAATAACACATAAAATTTTAATATTTAGGTTCACCAACCTTAATATTTTAAATTTGAGTTAATTGAATAGAAGATATATTATATCTTATGGCTTGAATAATACGGAGGTGATCACAAAGTTGAGGACATAAGTTTGCTCCAAACTCAAATTAAATAACTGTATCAATCGTGGACCATTAGTTAGATCCAAATTAGATCCAATAAGATTAACATCAATCTTGACCCTACTTCAATGCATGTGTTATTTATAGGCACCAAATGAATATTAATTAATACACTATTAATAATTCCTAAAACCTTTTGGACTCCACTATTATGTCTTAAACTTAATTTTTTTAATTTACAAATGGGTTCGAGCAAAAATTATGTACTTTTCCTTTTATATTCATTATTCAAGTTGCATGCTTACATATACTAATCACGCTAAAAAATATCATTTAACCATTTAAATGTTGCTTTACATATATGCTCGTGCACATTTTTTTGAATCAATTCACACGTGTGAGCTACATCAATAGAAAACACACATAAATTACTTGTATATGAAAATGCATTAACATAATACATATACCTATATATATTGCATTAGGTTAAATTATCAATTATTCTTGCAACCTTTTCAACTTCATCTCAATCAATAACCAACTTTTAATTCTCTACTAATTACTAAATATCATGTGATCAATTCCGGCAAGCCTTGCACTTCCATCTTGATGTTGTATATACTTCACATTAAATGCACTGGTTTTGTTTTTCGATAAAAGTTTGAACTTTTGCTTATGTTTAAAACTCAACTTTTTTATTTGATATTATAATTTACAAATGGCTTTAAGTCAAAATTATGTATTTTTTCCTATTGGGTCTGAAATGCTGCTGATTCGGAGAATTACAACTCTGCTGGATAGTTATGTAACTCTGCTGATTAGCACAAGAACTCTGCTGTTTTGGTAACTCTGCTGTTTTGGTATAATAGGCACATTGTAACTCTAATGCTAGCTTACGAAGACTCTGCTGCTAGAAGGATTACTCTGCTGTTTATTATTTATGTAAAGTATGTTAAGATAAGTATAGAAAAGATACGTATGAATATTTTTCTTGTATAGGAAGTCTTGTAAACCGACTAGGACTCCTTACGCTATAAAAGGAGGTTCTAGGGTTAGAGTTAGAGATCGATTGATTGGTAATCTTAGCATACGTATTTTTTTACACTTCAAGGTTTCTTGTAACCCTATTGCTATTCAGAGCAATCGTATTAATATATTGAAGTGTTGTTTGATAATTCGTTTGTGTTTATTCTTCTTAAGATCAAATATTAGTTTCCGCATAATATTTGATATACAACTCAAGATCAGTTTCTATACTGATTACCTTAGATTTATCTAAAGTAATTAACAAGATCGTGAAGCTCAACTGGGATCAACAAGTGGTATCAGAGCTTGTGATCTAGAAACTGGTACCAAGAAGAATTTTTGAATACAAGATTTGCAAATCATCACTGTAAGCAATGGACTCCGACTCTACACACATGGTTACTGCATCAAGGGTTCCCATGCTCAAGCCTGGAGAGTATGAGATCTGGAAGATGAGGATCCAACAGTACATAAGAATGGTTGATTACTCACTTTGGGAAGTTATTGTTCATGGAGACACTGTGCAAACCACGACTGCTACTGGATCAGTCTTGACTCTCAAGACGAGTGAGGAGAAAGCACAGAGAAGATTGGAAGTTAAGGCTCACAGTATTCTCATGATGGGAATACCTAATGATTATCAATTGAGCTTTAATCATATTGCATCTGCTAAGGAGTTATGGGAAGCAATCGAGCTTCGATTTGGTGGGAATGAAGCTACAAAGAAATCAAGAAAGAATCTACTGAAGCATCAGTTTGAAACTTTCACTGCTTCAAGTTCTGAGGACATTGAAGGAACTTATGATCGACTTCATAAGCTAACCAGTCAGATGGCTCTGTTGAAGATTGAGCCATCTCAAGAGGATGTCAATCTAAAGTTTCTGAGAAGTCTATCTTCTGAATGGAACACTCATACAGTGGTTTGGAGACATAAGGAAGATTTTGATTCTATGACATTGGATGACCTGTACAACAACTTGAAGGTGTATGAATCTGAAGTTAAAGGATTGTCAAGCTCATCCTCTACTACAAATAATCTTACTTTTGTTTCCTCAAGCAACAAGACTACTGGTAGACATCAAGAACAGCACTCTGCTGCTGGTGCTTTTGCTCCTGCTGTTGGTTCACATGTCTCTGCTGCTGACACCAACACCATCAGTGATGCTGCAATTTGTGCTTATTTGGCTGAACTGACTACAAGTACTTCAGTCATGCCTCAAGATCTGGATGAACTTGATCCTGATGATGTTGAAGAAATGGATATGCATTGGCAGTATGCAATGCTAACTATGAGGGCAAGGAGGTTTCTAAAGAGAACTGGTAGAGAGATGAAGTTCAGAAGAAACAAGAGTGTGGGATTTGATAAGTCAAAGGCTGAATGTTTTAACTGCAGAAAGAAGGGACACTTTGCAAGAGAATGCAAAGCACCAAAAAGAAGCAATGAGAATTTCAAGAAGTCTGCTGATGAAGAGCCAAATTCCACTACTGCTATGGTATCATGTGATGGGTTAGGTGATTTTGATTGGAGTGATCTTGCTGAGGATGGTCCAAATGTAGCATTGGTAGCTGAAGAGGAGCCTGAAGTACAGCATTTTGCTCTCATGGCCTATTCTTCTTCTGGATCAGACTCTGAGGTATCCAATGATTCAACTTGTTCTTTTAAATCATGTTCTGATAAAATTGAGATGCTTGAGTCTAGCTGTGGAAACCTTAAAAAGGAAAATGATATAATTAAGCTAGATAATCTTAGTTATGCATATGGTTTAAAGAACTTAGAAAAGAAATTAGAATTTTATAAAAAGGCTGAAATTGAATACCTTGATCAGATCACTGTCCTGAAAAATGAAATTATCTTAAAAAATGATGAGATTAAGGTTCTTATGGAAAAAGTAGAACAGGCTGAACAGGCTAGAGATACAGCTAAGAGTGAGACTGAAAAACATGTTGTTATGATAGAAAAACAACAATTTGCCACTGATATTCTCAGTAAACCTTTAGGAAGACACTTTACTGGTTTAGGATATAATGCTGTTTCTCATCCTAATAAACTGAGTGCCAATGCTCCTCCTACTAGGACACTATCATTCATCTCTGAGTTTGGAGCTACACCTGTAGGTGAAATTAGTAAAACTGTTGTTGAAACTAATGAAAAAGAAATAGAGTCACCTAAGGTTGAGGAAAAGAAGTATGATGAAGCACCCCTTATTGAAGATTGGGTGTCTGACAGTGATGATGATGAAGTGGAATCTGATTCATCCCCTAAGAA
The DNA here is from genome assembly GCA_021014915.2 of Artemisia tridentata subsp. tridentata. Classification (NCBI taxonomy): domain Eukaryota; kingdom Viridiplantae; phylum Streptophyta; class Magnoliopsida; order Asterales; family Asteraceae; genus Artemisia; species Artemisia tridentata. The sequence goes on along the minus strand of CP139507.1, from coordinate 16,250,467 downwards.
CAAAAAGGAAGAAATTCCTACTTTTGTTGAATCAAAAGAACCTAGGGCTAAAAGAGTAAATTTTGTTAAGCCTAGGTTTGGTAAAGGTATCTCTAGGAAGATGGCTGAGTTTGACAACACACCTAGAGTATATCCAAAAAGAACAAATAACTTGCCTAGGGGAAACCAGAGAAATTGGAACAACCTAGTTTCACACAAATTAGGTACTGACTTTCAATTACTTAAGAAGGCATGTTATTGCTGTGGTAGCTTTGAACATTTGCAAGATGAGTGCTATAAGAAACCAGCATGGAACCAGTACAATAGGGTGAACCATAGAAACTCTGCTAGAAAGACTCACCCTCACTCTAAAAGAAACATGGTTCCTAGGGAAGTTTTGATGAGAGATGGTACTTCTAGAGTTATCTCTCCTATTGCATCAACAGTGCCCATTAAGAAGGAAAAAGTTGATTCTGCTGAAAAGGCAAACTTTGCTGTTAAGGCAGACTCTGCTGTTTTGCCTAAAGTTGTTACTGATACTGTTGTAGGCAATCATTTTTATGCTGTTAAAGCCTCAGCTTGCTGGGTCTGGAAACCAAAAGTTAAAGTTTTAGATCATGTTCTCAGACACAGCAGTGCACCAATGCAGTTGAAGAAATTTGACTACTTTGATGCACAAGGTAGATCCAAGTCAGTAATGGCTTGGGTCCCCAAGAGAAACTAATTCTCTTACTTTTTGTGCAGGGCAATCTACAAAAGGAGCTAAAGGACAAATGTATCTTTGATAGTGGATGCTCTTCACATATGACTGAAGACCAAAGCAATTTGGAGAATTTTGAAGCTTTGGATGGTGGTTATGTGGCCTTTGGGAATGACCCTAAAGGTGGAAAAATCGTTGGTAAAGGCATCATCAGAACTGGAAAGTTGGATTTTGAGAAAGTGTATTTGGTGAATGGTCTCAAGTTTAATCTTTTTAGTGTCTCACAAATGTGTGACAGGAAGAATTTTGTTCTTTTTACCGACACTGAGTGTCTTGTCTTGTCTCTTGATTATAAGATACCTGATGATAAATTGGTTCTTCTTAAAGTCCCTAGACATGACAATATATACAGTGTGGATATAAAGAATATTATTCCCAAAAGAGATTTGACTTGTCTGTTTGCCAAAGCCACTGTTGATGAATCCAAACTATGGCACAGAAGGCTTGGACATTTGAACTACAAGGCTATCAACAAGCTTGTGAAAGGGAACTTGGTCAGAGGATTGCCTTCAAAGATCTTTGAGAATCCTGAAGTCTGTGTTGCTTGCCAAATGGGAAAGCAACATAGAGCATCTTGTAAGTCCAAATTGGTGAATTCTATAACTGAACCTTTGTTTATGTTACACATGGACTTATTTGGACCTACTTATGTGCATAGTTTGTTAAAAAGAAGTTTTACTTGTACCCAAGGTTTCTACAACTTATAATCAACAGACAGCTGAGGAAACCTTTGAGGCATGTACATGTTGAACCCTGTAGTAGAATGGCCATCAAGATGTTTGCCTTTCTAAAGAAGAATGGGAAAGGATTTTCTGGTGTTATCACTCCCTTATCTGAGCACATCTTGAATGTAGTGGCTGAAGTAAATGAGGATGAAGAGGCTGGAACACCCACAGCTTCCCATCACACATCCTCATCAACAAGTTTGAATACATCAGTGTCACATGAAACCCAAAACACCCAATCACCTAGGAATTCACAAGAGGGCATTGTGCAACCTCAGGCCAATGTCAGTATGGTAGCAGATGAGGCTGATACAGGTGTTGGAGGTATCATGATGGAAGAGGATGGCACTACTGTTTCCAACTTAGTAGTTGAACAGGACAGTGTCAACATAATTAAGACCTCAACCATGGCAACATCATTTGTAGAAGGTTCTCAGGAACCTGACACAACTGGTGGTAACCCCAGCCAAATGGATTTTATGGGGGGCTCAGATGTTCATCCTAGGGATGAGACTGAGTTTATGTCCAAAGATTCACCTCTCAGAGAAGGTAACACATCTCGAAGTGATGAGGACAGAGATGAACATATTGAATTGATGGATACTTATGTACATATGGACATTGCAAATGATACACCTCTCGGACCAGGTCACACAGGTCGAAGTGTTGATGCTAGTATTGAACTTGATACTGATGATTTGACGGCTAACACTCCTGTACAAAATGTCAATTCCTATGATCAACCTCTTGGGTCAGGTTACACAGACCGAAGTTGTGAGGATATCCTGAAACAATTGAAAGAATTGACGGAAACTTGTACCAATTTGTCAAAGGAGGTGCTTGATCTGAGAAAGGAATTAAAGACAGTCAGAGCTACTCAAGGTGCTGAAATTAGAAGACTTAAGTTAAGGGTTGCACACCTTGAGGGGAGGCTCAAGAAGAGGTCCAAACCAAGTTTGGAAGAGGATGCTTCCAAACAGGGGAGGAGTGAACAACAAGAGGCTGTGGTGAATGAACAGAATCAAGAGGATGTGACAGGTTCAGGGGAGGTTGAAAAGGATGTTGTTGAAAATGTTGGTAATGAGAGTGTAAAGGATGACTCTACTGATGTAAACAACTCTGCTGATGGGTTGAAGGTTTCTGCTGATGAGACTGAGCAGAGTGCAGGTGTAAAGGACTCTGCTGGAGTAAATGATTCTGCTGATTCAGATGATGATCAGATGACCTTAGCTCAAGTGTTGTTGAATATGCACAAAGAAACTACAACATCCACACCATCACAAAAACAACAACCTGTTGTTGAATCTGCTGATAAGTCTAAAAGAAAGCAAAAGTTGACTGATGAACAAGATCAAATTGCTCAGGATGAAGATTATGCTAGAAGAGTTGCAGCTGAAGAAGCAAGAGATCAGCTTGAACTTATGGAAAGTTCTTCATTTAAAAAGGTTAATCAAGAAGAGTTTGATGCACAATTACAGTATTTTGTTGACTCTGATATGATTGTTAGAGGAGAAGCTTTCTGTATAACACATGATGAGCAGTTGGATAGCAGTGAAAAGACAAAAGAGCTTGCTGAGTTTATTCTCAAGAAGAATGGTTTAGCCAAGTGGGAAGAATTGATTGTGAGAATTAAAGAAGCTCAGAAGCATGGTTACAAAGGAAAGTCAACTTCAAGAAGTGCATTGGTGAATGACATGAAATACTATTTGAAGAATGCTAGAGGCTATCAGATGAAGGATTTCAAAGGGAAATCAGATCATTTCATTGAAAAAGAATTTTATGAAACATATGCTAGGCTTAATCCTAGAAAGGTTTCTGAGGAGAAGAGTAAGCCAGAAGTTGTAAGATCTGACAGTGTGAAAGCATCTGGAAGTGGAAGTATTTTGGAGAATAAAGATGACAAACAAACCATGGATGTTGAGAAGGAGAAGGAAGTTGTGATTGAACCTGAAGAAATGACTGAATCTTCTGCTGGTATCAAGAGGTATAAAAGGAGAGTAAAGCAGGTGAGTAGGAAGAGGAGAAGAACTCAATCTGTAGTGATGAGTGATAGTGAGTCAGAGAAAGAAGAAGTTGATGCTAATAAACCACAATCAGTACCTAAACCACAACCAGAACCTGAGATAATCAATGCAGTCCCCTTATCCATAAAGTATCCAATTATATCTTATACTGCTGATGTGTTTGATGTCTGTGATGCTTCATGGGAGGTAATGAGATCTAATTTGAAATGTGAAAAATATGTTAGATTTGATCAGATGTTGGAGTACATGGATAGAGAGGATATTGTAAAACTCTGGGAACTTTACAAGGAAAGATATGGTGACAAGGAACCAGAGTCAGTACCTGAAAGAGTACATTATCTTTGGCTGAGTAACATATTTGAGCCTGATGCAATGTATACTGAATGGATAAAATTAAGAAGGTCAAAGAAAGTTGTTAAGTGGTACTTATATCAGTCATGTGGAGTACATAACCTGATTGGAGATGATGGACTTGGTGTTTACATGTTGGTGGAAAAAGATTATCCTTTCTACAACAATGTTGATGTTCTCACTGATATGATGCAACCTGGTAAGTTAACACTTCAAAGACCATGTGATGCAGATCATCAAGCAAAAGAATTGATTGAGAAATACAAACAGTTGCTGGTATCACAAGTTTCAAAACAGTAAGGTGTTTGGAAGCATCCTCCTGGTGGTTATCTGGGATTATGGAAACTTGATGATTTTTGGAGAAAAATATCAAGTTTAGGGGAGGATTGTTGGGTCTGAAATGCTGCTGATTCGGAGAATTACAACTCTGCTGGATAGTTATGTAACTCTGCTGATTAGCACAAGAACTCTGTTGTTTTGGTAACTCTGCTGTTTTGGTATAATAGGCACATTGTAACTCTAATGCTAGCTTACGAAGACTCTGCTGCTAGAAGGATTACTCTGCTGTTTATTATTTATGTAAAGTATGTTAAGATAAGTATAGAAAAGATACGTATGAATATTTTTCTTGTATAGGAAGTCTTGTAAACCGACTAGGACTCCTTACGCTATAAAAGGAGGTTCTAGGGTTAGAGTTAGAGATCGATTGATTGGTAATCTTAGCATACGTATTGTTTTACACTTCAAGGTTTCTTGTAACCCTATTGCTATTCAGAGCAATCGTATTAATATATTGAAGTGTTGTTTGATAATTCGTTTGTGTTTATTCTTCTTAAGATCAAATATTAGTTTCCGCATAATATTTGATATACAACTCAAGATCAGTTTCTATACCGATTACCTTAGATTTATCTAAAGTAATTAACAAGATCGTGAAGCTCAACTGGGATCAACAAGTGGTATCAGAGCTTGTGATCTAGAAACTGGTACCAAGAAGAATTTTTGAATACAAGATTTGCTAATCATCACTGTAAGCAATGGACTCCGACTCTACACACATGGTTACTGCATCAAGGGTTCCCATGCTCAAGCCTGGAGAGTATGAGATCTGGAAGATGAGGATCCAACAGTACATAAGAATGGTTGATTACTCACTTTGGGAAGTTATTGTTCATGGAGACACTGTGCAAACCACGACTGCTACTGGATCAGTCTTGACTCTCAAGACGAGTGAGGAGAAAGCACAGAGAAGATTGGAAGTTAAGGCTCACAGTATTCTCATGATGGGAATACCTAATGATTATCAATTGAGCTTTAATCATATTGCATCTGCTAAGGAGTTATGGGAAGCAATCGAGCTTCGATTTGGTGGGAATGAAGCTACAAAGAAATCAAGAAAGAATCTACTGAAGCATCAGTTTGAAACTTTCACTGCTTCAAGTTCTGAGGACATTGAAGGAACTTATGATCGACTTCATAAGCTAACCAGTCAGATGGCTCTGTTGAAGATTGAGCCATCTCAAGAGGATGTCAATCTAAAGTTTCTGAGAAGTCTATCTTCTGAATGGAACACTCATACAGTGGTTTGGAGACATAAGGAAGATTTTGATTCTATGACATTGGATGACCTGTACAACAACTTGAAGGTGTATGAATCTGAAGTTAAAGGATTGTCAAGCTCATCCTCTACTACAAATAATCTTGCTTTTGTTTCCTCAAGCAATAAGACTACTGGTAGACATCAAGAACAGCACTCTGCTGCTGGTGCTTTTGCTCCTGCTGTTGGTTCACATGTCTCTGCTGCTGACACCAACACCATCAGTGATGCTGCAATTTGTGCTTATTTGGCTGAACTGACTACAAGTACTTCAGTCATGCCTCAAGATCTGGATGAACTTGATCCTGATGATGTTGAAGAAATGGATATGCATTGGCAGTATGCAATGCTAACTATGAGGGCAAGGAGGTTTCTAAAGAGAACTGGTAGAGAGATGAAGTTCAGAAGAAACAAGAGTGTGGGATTTGATAAGTCAAAGGCTGAATGTTTTAACTGCAGAAAGAAGGGACACTTTGCAAGAGAATGCAAAGCACCAAAAAGAAGCAATGAGAATTTCAAGAAGTCTGCTGATGAAGAGCCAAATTCCACTACTGCTATGGTATCATGTGATGGGTTAGGTGATTTTGATTGGAGTGATCTTGCTGAGGATGGTCCAAATGTAGCATTGGTAGCTGAAGAGGAGCCTGAAGTACAGCATTTTGCTCTCATGGCCTATTCTTCTTCTGGATCAGACTCTGAGGTATCCAATGATTCAACTTGTTCTTTTAAATCATGTTCTGATAAAATTGAGATGCTTGAGTCTAGCTGTGGAAACCTTAAAAAGGAAAATGATATAATTAAGCTAGATAATCTTAGTTATGCATATGGTTTAAAGAACTTAGAAGAGAAATTAGAATTTTATAAAAAGGCTGAAATTGAATACCTTGATCAGATCACTGTCCTGAAAAATGAAATTATCTTAAAAAATGATGAGATTAAGGTTCTTATGGAAAAAGTAGAACAGGCTGAACAGGCTAGAGATACAGCTAAGAGTGAGACTGAAAAACATGTTGTTATGATAGAAAAACAACAATTTGCCACTGATATTCTCAGTAAACCTTTAGGAAGACACTTTACTGGTTTAGGATATAATGCTGTTTCTCATCCTAATAAACTGAGTGCCAATGCTCCTCCTACTAGGACACTATCATTCATCTCTGAGTTTGGAGCTACACCTGTAGGTGAAATTAGTAAAACTGTTGTTGAAACTAATGAAAAAGAAATAGAGTCACCTAAGGTTGAGGAAAAGAAGTATGATGAAGCACCCCTTATTGAAGATTGGGTGTCTGACAGTGATGATGATGAAGTGGAATCTGATTCATCCCCTAAGAACAAAAAGGAAGAAATTCCTACTGTTGTTGAATCAAAAGAACCTAGGGCTAAAAGAGTAAATTTTGTTAAGCCTAGGTTTGGTAAAGGTATCTCTAGGAAGATGGCTGAGTTTGACAACACACCTAGAGTATATCCAAAAAGAACAAATAACTTGCCTAGGGGAAACCAGAGAAATTGGAACAACCTAGTTTCACACAAATTAGGTACTGACTTTCAATTACTTAAGAAGGCATGTTATTGCTGTGGTAGCTTTGAACATTTGCAAGATGAGTGCTATAAGAAACCAGCATGGAACCAGTACAATAGGGTGAACCATAGAAACTCTGCTAGAAAGACTCACCCTCACTCTAAAAGAAACATGGTTCCTAGGGAAGTTTTGATGAGAGATGGTACTTCTAGAGTTATCTCTCCTATTGCATCAACAGTGCCCATTAAGAAGGAAAAAGTTGATTCTGCTGAAAAGGCAAACTCTGCTGTTAAGGCAGACTCTGCTGTTTTGCCTAAAGTTGTTACTGATACTGTTGTAGGCAATCATTTTTATGCTGTTAAAGCCTCAGCTTGCTGGGTCTGGAAACCAAAAGTTAAAGTTTTAGATCATGTTCTCAGACACAGCAGTGCACCAATGCAGTTGAAGAAATTTGACTACTTTGATGCACAAGGTAGATCCAAGTCAGTAATGGCTTGGGTCCCCAAGAGAAACTAATTCTCTTACTTTTTGTGCAGGGCAATCTACAAAAGGAGCTAAAGGACAAATGTATCTTTGATAGTGGATGCTCTTCACATATGACTGAAGACCAAAGCAATTTGGAGAATTTTGAAGCTTTGGATGGTGGTTATGTGGCCTTTGGGAATGACCCTAAAGGTGGAAAAATCGTTGGGAAAGGCATCATCAGAACTGGAAAGTTGGATTTTGAGAAAGTGTATTTGGTGAATGGTCTCAAGTTTAATCTTTTTAGTGTCTCACAAATGTGTGACAGGAAGAATTTTGTTCTTTTTACCGACACTGAGTGTCTTGTCTTGTCTCCTGACTATAAGATACCTGATGATAAATTGGTTCTTCTTAAAGTCCCTAGACATGACAATATATACAGTGTGGATATAAAGAATATTATTCCCAAAAGAGATTTGACTTGTCTGTTTGCCAAAGCCACTGTTGATGAATCCAAACTATGGCACAGAAGGCTTGGACATTTGAACTACAAGGCTATCAACAAGCTTGTGAAAGGGAACTTGGTCAGAGGATTGCCTTCAAAGATCTTTGAGAATCCTGAAGTCTGTGTTGCTTGCCAAATGGGAAAGCAACATAGAGCATCTTGTAAGTCCAAATTGGTGAATTCTATAACTGAACCTTTGTTTATGTTACACATGGACTTATTTGGACCTACTTATGTGCATAGTTTGTTAAAAAGAAGTTTTACTTGTACCCAAGGTTTCTACAACTTATAATCAACAGACAGCTGAGGAAACCTTTGAGGCATGTACATGTAGAACCCTGTAGTAGAATGGCCATCAAGATGTTTGCCTTTCTAAAGAAGAATGGGAAAGGATTTTCTGGTGTTATCACTCCCTTATCTGAGCACATCTTGAATGTAGTGGCTGAAGTAAATGAGGATGAAGAGGCTGGAACACCCACAGCTTCCCATCACACATCCTCATCAACAAGTTTGAATACATCAGTGTCACATGAAACCCAAAACACCCAATCACCTAGGAATTCACAAGAGGGCATTGTGCAACCTCAGGCCAATGTCAGTATGGTAGCAGATGAGGCTGATACAGGTGTTGGAGGTATCATGATGGAAGAGGCTGGCACTACTGTTTCCAACTTAGTAGTTGAACAGGACAGTGTCAACATAATTAAGACCTCAACCATGGCAACATCATTTGTAGAAGGTTCTCAGGAACCTGACACAACTGGTGGTAACCCCAGCCAAATGGATTTTATGGGGGGCTCAGATGTTCATCCTAGGGATGAGACTGAGTTTATGTCCAAAGATTCACCTCTCAGAGAAGGTAACACATCTCGAAGTGATGAGGACAGAGATGAACATATTGAATTGATGGATACTTATGTACATATGGACATTGCAAATGATACACCTCTCGGACCAGGTCACACAGGTCGAAGTGTTGATGCTAGTATTGAACTTGATACTGATGATTTGACGGCTAACACTCCTGTACAAAATGTCAATTCCAATGATCAACCTCTCGGGTCAGGTTACACAGACCGAAGTTGTGAGGATATCCTGAAACAATTGAAAGAATTGACGGAAACTTGTACCAATTTGTCAAAGGAGGTGCTTGATCTGAGAAAGGAATTAAAGACAGTCAGAGCTACTCAAGGTGCTGAAATTAGAAGACTTAAGTTAAGGGTTGCACACCTTGAGGGGAGGCTCAAGAAGAGGTCCAAACCAAGTTTGGAAGAGGATGCTTCCAAACAGGGGAGGAGTGAACAACAAGAGGCTGTGGTGAATGAACAGAATCAAGAGGATGTGACAGGTTCAGGGGAGGTTGAAAAGGATGTTGTTGAAAATGTTGGTAATGAGAGTGTAAAGGATGACTCTACTGATGTAAACAACTCTGCTGATGGGTTGAAGGTTTCTGCTGATGAGACTGAGCAGAGTGCAGGTGTAAAGGACTCTGCTGGAGTAAATGATTCTGCTGATTCAGATGATGATCAGATGACCTTAGCTCAAGTGTTGTTGAATATGCACAAAGAAACTACAACATCCACACCATCACAAAAACAACAACCTGTTGCTGAATCTGCTGATAAGTCTAAAAGAAAGCAAAAGTTGACTGATGAACAAGATCAAATTGCTCAGGATGAAGATTATGCTAGAAGAGTTGCAGCTGAAGAAGCAAGAGATCAGCTTGAACTTATGGAAAGTTCTTCATTTAAAAAGGTTAATCAAGAAGAGTTTGATGCACAATTACAGTATTTTGTTGACTCTGATATGATTGTTAGAGGAGAAGCTTTCTGTATAACACATGATGAGCAGTTGGATAGCAGTGAAAAGACAAAAGAGCTTGCTGAGTTTATTCTCAAGAAGAATGGTTTAGCCAAGTGGGAAGAATTGATTGTGAGAATTAAAGAAGCTCAGAAGCATGGTTACAAAGGAAAGTCAACTTCAAGAAGTGCATTGGTGAATGACATGAAATACTATTTGAAGAATGCTAGAGGCTATCAGATGAAGGATTTCAAAGGGAAATCAGATCATTTCATTGAAAAAGAATTTTATGAAACATATGCTAGGCTTAATCCTAGAAAGGTTTCTGAGGAGAAGAGTAAGCCAGAAGTTGTAAGATCTGACAGTGTGAAAGCATCTGGAAGTGGAAGTATTTTGGAGAATAAAGATGACAAACAAACCATGGATGTTGAGAAGGAGAAGGAAGTTGTGATTGAACCTGAAGAAATGACTGAATCTTCTGCTGGTATCAAGAGGTATAAAAGGAGAGTAAAGCAGGTGAGTAGGAAGAGGAGAAGAACTCAATCTGTAGTGATGAGTGATAGTGAGTCAGAGAAAGAAGAAGTTGATGCTAATAAACCACAATCAGTACCTAAACCACAACCAGAACCTGAGATAATCAATGCAGTCCCCTTATCCATAAAGTATCCAATTATATCTTATACTGCTGATGTGTTTGATGTCTGTGATGCTTCATGGGAGGTAATGAGATCTAATTTGAAATGTGAAAAATATGTTAGATTTGATCAGATGTTGGAGTACATGGATAGAGAGGATATTGTAAAACTCTGGGAACTTTACAAGGAAAGATATGGTGACAAGGAACCAGAGTCAGTACCTGAAAGAGTACATTATCTTTGGCTGAGTAACATATTTGAGCCTGATGCAATGTATACTGAATGGATAAAATTAAGAAGGTCAAAGAAAGTTGTTAAGTGGTACTTATATCAGTCATGTGGAGTACATAACCTGATTGGAGATGATGGACTTGGTGTTTACATGTTGGTGGAAAAAGATTATCCTTTCTACAACAATGTTGATGTTCTCACTGATATGATGCAACCTGGTAAGTTAACACTTCAAAGACCATGTGATGCAGATCATCAAGCAAAAGAATTGATTGAGAAATACAAACAGTTGCTGGTATCACAAGTTTCAAAACAGTAAGGTGTTTGGAAGCATCCTCCTGGTGGTTATCTGGGATTATGGAAACTTGATGATTTTTGGAGAAAAATATCAAGTTTAGGGGAGGATTGTTGGGTCTGAAATGCTGCTGATTCGGAGAATTACAACTCTGCTGGATAGTTATGTAACTCTGCTGATTAGCACAAGAACTCTGCTGTTTTGGTAACTCTGCTGTTTTGGTATAATAGGCACATTGTAACTCTAATGCTAGCTTACGAAGACTCTGCTGCTAGAAGGATTACTCTGCTGTTTATTATTTATGTAAAGTATGTTAAGATAAGTATAGAAAAGATACGTATGAATATTTTTCTTGTATAGGAAGTCTTGTAAACCGACTAGGACTCCTTACGCTATAAAAGGAGGTTCTAGGGTTAGAGTTAGAGATCGATTGATTGGTAATCTTAGCATACGTATTGTTTTACACTTCAAGGTTTCTTGTAACCCTATTGCTATTCAGAGCAATCGTATTAATATATTGAAGTGTTGTTTGATAATTCGTTTGTGTTTATTCTTCTTAAGATCAAATATTAGTTTCCGCATAATATTTGATATACAACTCAAGATCAGTTTCTATACTGATTACCTTAGATTTATCTAAAGTAATTAACAAGATCGTGAAGCTCAACTGGGATCAACATTTCCTTTCTATTCGTTACTCAATGTGATATTTTTAATATGTTGTATTTTGCTATTATGGCAAACTCATTTAATGGGCATCAATATTGGTTTCTTACTAATGATTCTACATATAGAAAAAGAAAACACTTTACGATGCGCGAACCTTCTTCTTTTCAATAATAATTCAATTGCACACAATAAATTCATTCTAATATTTCTCAAAGAGCATTCGAAAGCAACTACTTACATAAACTAATCACACTAAAAAATATCATTTAACCATTTAAATGTTGCTTTACATACATGCTCGTGTACATTTTCTTGAATCAATTCGCACATGTGAGCTACATCAATAGAAAACGCACATAAATTACTTGTATATGAAAATGCATTAACATAATACATATATCTATATATATGCTTATCTATAACGATCACCTAAATATGTATGAAACAAAGAAAATAGTTGGTATCCCAGTCTTTGGTTCCATTTATCTGAGCATGCATTATCTTGTGTGAGTTGCATGGTACCTGTGTATGATAACTAAATTAAGAAAAAAAGAAGGCCGGGTTAATTACAAATATCTAAAAGATGTGTGAATCATGTCCTAAATGTTGCAAAAGAGAATTTACATACCGCTACCAACAATCAAAGATCTAAAAGATGTGTGAATCTGTACATACTAAATGTGATTTTGGCCGGTTTATATAGGCATGAATTAGGTTATATAATTAATTATTCTTGCAACCTTTCGCAACCCTTGCACTTCATCTAGCCGACTTTAATTCTATACTAAATGCCATGTGATCAATTCGGGCAACCCTTGCACTTCATCTCCTTTCATGATTGTATAGTTATTATGAGGTTGCATTGAATTTCGAGTATTAGCTATCTTGTACTATATGCAATGGGACTCCATCTTGAGTATCTTGATTACTCCACATTAAAATGAATTCGATACAAAAAATGGAGCCTAAGATTACCCCTTCCCACTAATTACGACACATTCTCACTTTCATGTCCCTACAAACATTCCAAAACTCATCTTTTCATTAATAACAACATCAAATTTTATACATATTTGTAAGATCCTACAAAAATCCGTTACGATAATCCTTGTTAATTTATAATAACCTCGACTTCCCATCTAACAAGGCCCATTTTTACGGGAAATTTAAAATTTTCTTTACTCACGACCAGCACAAGATTAAGATAAGCCTACATATTTTATATGAACTATTTTCACATGGTTATTTTTATACTCTTTACATAGTATGAATATTCAAACCTATTAGATTTTATTATCATATACGTTCTCCGTTAAACATATCACACGACTAATATAATTAGTTGGAATATATTAATAAACGTTGATATTTTTATAAACATTTTATTTTTACGTTACCCGATCTTAAGTTTCGTAACTTAAGGACTTAACATTAGTAATTACCGGAATCAAACTATACCTCAAACTAAATTAAATATAGAAGTGTAGCTAATATTTGCTACAAGAATTGCCAAATCATGCAATGTGAACGTGTAAGGACTATTATCATGCAATCTTTCCAATTCAAACATAACATACAATATTGAAACGTGTATACATTTGGAATACAGTAACCTTATGAACGTGTATAAATTTTGTGCCATGCAATCTTCCATTCAAGTATGTCTAAGTACGTGTAACATTCATTGCCATAACATGCTAACTATATACGCGTATAATATTTTGATATCTGATTCTATATAAGCAAACCCACCTCCTCATTATTGTCAATTTCATCGATGCCCTTATAAGCCAGAAACCCAGTCACTTTCGAAGTAACCCAGCAAGCAGAAACCTGTGAAAATGTAATTTGAACTTAATTGTTACTTCACCCTTGTGATTTCAGTCGAACCCCACTACCCCTTCCTTATCTCTCACTCACCCACACGCATGCTAACACAAACATTTCCCAAGCCTCTCTAATTAAGTTTCATCACGCCTCGAAGTCCAGAAGATACTCTTGTCAATCGGGTTCCAGAAAAACAAGTCGACCGACATATTCCTAGTATATATTGTCTAGTTTTGGAACGAGTTGTGCTCCCCTCGATTTCTACTGCCTTCCCCACCACCTTTCAAAGGTGCGATAAGTCTTTTGCCTTCATTTCAGCGCACTCCTCACATGCACTAATCACATGCATATTTCATTTTTATAGCAAACGTATATACATGAACTAAGTAAAACTACATAAAGCCCACAACCCTCACTGTGAACAAGAAAGACGCTACTTACATCTAAAATCTACTAGTGCATGTTAATATATCACGCATGCATCAAGACATGTTCGAACATATACATTTTTTTGTGTAGCTTATACGTAGAAATGAAATTGCAAATGCAAGTTGCATGCCATCACTAAGTAAGGATTAAGAAATATTATTCGAATCACACATTATTTTCATGATCACACACATGCATAATATTTCCTTTGGCTCGAACGTGTTTCATTTTAGTTATTATACGTATAAGTATTTGTTATACTTCGATTTCTATAGCATGTCTCCAATTATGGTAGGCTTAAGGACTCATTTACATCATAATATAACGTGTACAATTTGTTTATAAGTCAAAACGAGACCCAAAATAAATTAAAGTCAAACCGGGTGAAAATCTAATCTAAGTATTTTCCTTGTACAAAACTGTCCCGAACAACCTACAAAATGCCCCATTCATTCCGAAATTATACACACAACATACCAATGTTTTTACACACACCTATTGTTGACCTGGCTAGTTAAAAGATTCGTGTTTTAAACTTTCCCTCATAAGCTCTAATAAGCTCTTAAAAAGCCATGGTTTATAAGCTAATCGACCAGATTTAAGGACTTAGGAAAATATTGAGTTTTTCAGATTAAAACAGTTTCGACTAGGCCACAAAACAGTATTTTATATTCGAATTTTTGAACATAACAACCCAAAGTTTTTGCTCAGTTCGAAAGACCACCTGGCAAGCTACACTTTTCATGTTTTGACTTTGATCCCATAAGCTCAACCCGACCCTTAAAATTTCCTCTTTTAATTGTCACTCGCTAGCATTAGTATTTCAATTCCAGAAAGTTTAAAAACAATTTTTCGATTGGGCTTAGTTTGAGCCCAATAAGTTTTTGTGATCTAACAGCCCAATAGGCCCATGAGATATATTTATAGAATCATAAGAATAGCCCAATTCTAGGCCCAAAACTATTTTTATGCCCTCGCCTCTCGATTTCTTAACGGGCCTATGTATATTTCGTTAATAAGTCCAATAAGCTAAAAATAAGGCATTCTCTGAAATAATCAATAGAAATAAGTTAAAATAAACTTAATAAGATTATAGAAATTTTTAAAATATTTTTCCCGTCATTTTTATGCAAAAAGGACTAAAAGTGTAACGCGATCTAACCGGAAGGACCAAAACTGCCAAACCATGAAACCCATGGACTGAAGCTGTGAAAACAGTTTATAAAGGACTTAAATTGACATACCATTGAACTTCGAGCCTTTTATGGACATATGGACAAGTGTTGGACTATTATTGGACTTTGACATAAACCAAGGACTAACGACGTAACGCAACCACAGTTAGACCAAGAAGGATGAAATCTGAAAAGAACAAGGATCTATTAAATTTCACTTGCCAATCTTAGTTTATTTTCCATTTTGCACCCTTCACTTCATATGCATTGTCATTTTTAAGTTATGCATTATTATAGTTTCGTTATTAGAAATATTAGCGACATCACTTTGCATATCAACTCCGCATGTTTTGATAAAGTAATATTTTGGGTCATTTGAGATAAGAATCAAGATACCATTATAGATATATTATATTTTTAACTTGAGACATTTTAGGCATATCACTACACTCACATCACCGATCAAATCGTGATACGATTTATCCTTTCCACAGTCGTTATTGGTAGAAAATTAGATTCTTAGATTTCGCTTATACTCAGGTCTCGTACTGAAGAAGTTTTCGTGATCGTTTACTTGATCTTATAATTTCGTCTTGCCGGAAACGCTCCAGGTGAGTCGTGGCCCCTACTTTTCACACTTGTTTTTAATAACTCTTTTGGGGGAGATACATGCTTTAACTGCTTTATACTACTTGAAATATCTTATGATTTACTTGAAATTATCAATTATGCTTTACCTATTGAAATCATGCTTGAAAAGAATACATGCTCAATATATGTGCAAATTGTCTGCTTAGCTTAAACACGGAACTTGAAATATAACATCTCTGAACTACTTGATGTAACATGATACTGAAGATTACTGTATGCATTCATGTGACAAATGAATGAACTGTTACTTATTATAATATTTCTATATTCCACTGGAAATAATTTCCAAGATCAGAATACGTGTATTTTATGAACCTTGAGACCTATATTGCCTAAGCACACCTTATTGCCAAAAAGACCCTTTATCATGAGCCATTAATCACTGCGGTGAGCGCGAATATAGCAACAGCTTCGAAACCTGTTGGAGGACTGACAACCTATCCCACTAATACTGTGACGGAATGCTTAATCGCTAGTCGTATTAGTCGCGATGCGCTATATTTGAGAAAAATAGGAAGTGGCAAATCACCTATTACACGAGGGCATAAACTTTCGTCATTAATTTGGTGAACACTCCGTTTTATCGGTACTCTGTTAACGTTTTGCGTGTCATGAGGCTTAAGGCAATATAACTTTATGAATATATGAATGTTTCATATATATCCTAGGATACAGCTGTATTTAGAAGACCACCACTTTATACTGATAGACTTCAGATTCTAGATTATCATTCCCACTATGTGATAAAATTGTGAATTCTGTACTTGAACTTTAATTGTTATCATATGTGACTTAAATGAGAATTTTACACAAGACAACCCAAAATGCTTAGTATATCGTTACATTTAAAAGCTGACTCAACAGTCTATATCGAGTGTATAACAACGTAGCTCATCTGCATCTATAACTTGAAACATATGATTTTGGAGATCATACATGATTTGCTTGTGAATTTTTAAACAACACAACTGGCTATTTATTTCATGAAGAATTACTATTTACTTCGACAATCACTATACACTTTTCGAAGAAAGTTATTTTCTACAAACTCCACGAACTCACCAACCATTGTGTTGACATTTTAAGCATGTTTATCTCAGGTAATTAACGGAGCAGGACAAGACACGGAGCGGACATCTTTTACTCTGATAACTTAAATGGTGTAAAATCAAATATGTCATTCCTTCCAAATCATCAAATTCTCTTATTGGATTTTCAAATTAAATAATTCACTTTTGTATCAAAGCTATTATTTTGAATGACATATAACTTTCAAAACGCCCCCTTCCGGGCCGTTTTCTGAGATTTAAACTTCGATCCTCACCGTAACACCCAAATTACTTTTCCGCTGCCACAAACAAAATTTGGGGGTGTTACAGTTTGGTATCAGAGCCTATGGTTATAGAGAATCAAACGTTTTACAACATCGAACTATAACCACATTTTCAAAATAAATGATTTTACACCTTATCATCTTATGCCTTCCGTGTCTACAGGCTGCCATGCTCAATACATTACCTATTAAGATTATTTTGTACTAATCTTTACATGCTTAATGTTTATTCTTCACACATTACACACTGTATTAGTTCACACTTGACGTTACATCTTAAACGTACAAGTACTCATAATTATTATTTTCGATTGCTACAGTAACATGACTTCTCTACCCGTTGACATCGCTAAGACAACCCCTCCTACTACCCATGTATCGCCTAGCTATCATATTATACCAAATACTGAAGATCCTTATGTACAAATGTCACAACCTCAACCTGACATAAAACTTACTCAAAACTCATCTTCGTCATCACCTACTCACTCCCCTCCACGTCATAAACTTAGGAGAGCAACTGAATCCTATTCAGATCCGATTGGTGGTCAACCAACATTTGAAATTGGACAAAGTTCACGTCAAGAAATGACCTGGGAAAACATCAATCTAAATTCTCCTCTACCAAATACCTCAGATTTCTCCATGCCAGATGTCCCAAACAATGTATCCCCACCCAAATCTCCTGACTACAATGTAGACACCCGAGACTCTATATGGATTCGCCTTCACCAACACACCAGCATACTAAACGCTCACTCTGAACAGTTAAAAGAGTTACATCCATTACGATTTGAATGGTTTGACCGTAACATTGATACCCTGTTCAAGAGGACCGATGCTGAGAGACGAGAAGTGTTTGGTTTAGGAGTGAATATTGGTAACATGAAGGACAACTATGAACAAGAACTTAGAAACCTGGATGCCAGAACCCGCTGTTTAGGTAGAGGCCATACTCAAACCCACATTAGAATTGAAGACATTGAAAGAGCATTATGGTTAGCTAGAGACACAGCAAGAACCCAAAGCCAAAAGATTGCAGCCTTGGAAAACATGTTAGCTAATCAGATGAATGCATGCCAAGAACGTTTCTCGGCTATGGAAGCTGCACAACTGGATCTTGAGGCAGAAGTTAGACGTCTACGTCAGAGACGTAACTGATCTTAAGTATCGTTGCTGTACTAAATAAACCAAATAGTTTTGGTTAGTAGTTCATGTAGTTCCAATAACTTCCAGAGCTTGTAATCGACTTTTAATGTATAATAGCTATCCTTTCGTATACTTTTCTGTTGGAAACAAATTCCTCTCATCAAACCTTATCATGATGCTGTAAGTGCAAAGAGTCATGCAAAACCTCACTAATTGTTACTCTCTTGAATAAACAAATAATTCCACATGAATCAATGAAACATAGAATTCCAAGAACAAATATTCAGAAGAAACTTGATGAATGAAGAGGAAGTTGTTAAACTTCAACTGTTGTGAATAAATTCATGTACTCCTTAACAATCGCATATCAAGAGTTGATTATTATTTTACGATGCTACCTAGACACATCGTACTTCTATGATCCTCAGTTAATTGGAGACCACATTGTTAGCATTAACATACAAAATATCTTACTACTTGAATTATTCTAACGATAAAAATACTAAATCAACGTTTCGTGTAATGTTCATAGGGAATGGACAGCATGAACCACGTGGTGCCCACAACAATCATGACCCCTAAAACCATCGAGGAAATGGTAAACAAAATCGTTGAAGTAGTAATGGAAGTAACCTCAACAGTCCGTCTAAACGACAATGACATGACAAGCAAAGAAAGAAAGAAGTTTATACCTTGTAAGCATAACCATGAACGTTTCATGGGATGTAGGCCAGCATGCCTAAAGAAGTCAAGAACAACAACAAAACCAATCCGCACGTGTACCCAAAGAATTAGGCAGGATATTGCACTTAAGAAAAATAACCAAAAGCAAAGACATGAGGAGAAAAGACCCTTTACCCTCAACGAATGCGAGTTTCACAATGATGTTTGCACCCGCAATCATCTACAAGACCGCATTGACTACCTTCGCCAGCAAAGGCTCGGCTCAGAAATGGAAGGAAACTACGTCACCACCCCTACCAACCGAGACAACTACCGTGGAAATAAACCCCTGTGCCTAAGATGTAAGATGCATCACACCGGATATTGCACTGCAATATGCGGGAGGTGCAAGAGGACAGGCCACAAGACAAGTGACTGCAAAGTTATGGAAAGAAAGGAGCAGCATTCATCCATAAAATGTCACGGATGTGGTGCAATAGGGCATTACAAGAGCCACTGCCCAAACTACAATGCCAACTGGAAGGCCAAGATGGAGGCAAAAGAATGAAGACTCGTTAAGAAATCCCGGTAGTATCAAAGAATGATCTCTAGGTTAAGCAGATGAATGGATTCCTGCTGTAAAATAAATAAACTCTAGTTTAGGACTATCTAAGTTGTATTTCCGTTTGTATTCACCTTAGGTACGATGGATGTAACCTAAGTGTAAAAGTTATCTTTCTACCGTGTGAAAAATCTACCTTGTAATATTTCCGTGATAATAAAAATCTACGTCTATTTCCATTTCCATTACACCTCTCTACTATTAGTCGTTATGTAACAAATACATTAATAGTACCTCAAGAATTTAATTAATTTTATCATGATCAAATACTAAGTTGTTACCATATTGCAATGGAATCCCACTTAAAACCTAAGTATATATCCAAGATGTCCAAATGTTATCTTAGAAACTTTTGACTTATCCTCGAAAAAAATGAACAATATTATTATTTTTATCAGAAACAGCCTGACTTTGTGACAAAATTATTATAACTGAAACAAATAAAACTCTTTGAAGAAACATAAATACTGAACCAAGAGTTACATCATTTGGTCCTAAATTATACATAGCCTAGCTACCTATGTATAATTTAGGAAGAATCATGTTATAAATGGGACAGCTATCCTTTCAAAATTTTAATAACAATTTTCATTCCAACAACAGAATCTTGAGACAAAATAATTTATTTATAAACTTTACTTTTAACCAACTCCAGTCAGATCTACACTCATCACTCATTTCACTATTATATGAAGACAAGAAATTACGAAAATTAGAAAATTTAAGAATTCACAACAATCTACGAAAAACACAAACAACATAAAATTTTATTAGAAACCATGGAGGTTAATACATAACGAGATGATTAACATCGAAAGTGCTAACAGTACATAAAACACAACATAAAACATACAACCTTCAATCGGATGGCCTACTATAGAAACAAAAACCACCACCAACCCAACAATAGCAAGACCCGCCATAGGATGAAGTACCCTGATTATTCTGAAGACACACAAAAGCGAACCATTAAACATAACAACTTAACATAAACCTAAACGAGAATTTATTCCACATTACATCGACCCACAACAAAGCTACATTTTAAGCACCTACGCGCGACCCTCACTTCCAGAAATTATCCGCAAAAATCGCTAGGATTGTGAGGGGTACAATAACCAACAAGTATCCGATCCAACCACGGGTATCTTCGCCGGGAAGAAAAGCCAAACCAGCAACGACGAAAATGATGAACATGGCTGCAAATAATATGGCGATCGGTGGCATTTTGTTTGGGAGAAGAAGTTGAATGAAGGAGATGAAATTTGAATGAGAAGAATAATTGAAAAGGTGAAAAGGGAATAAAGTGGAGGAAAAAGGAGAGAGTTAAATAGGAAAAGTAGGTAAAAATAGTACCCGCTATTTTACTATTCACTATCATTAAATTTCAAACCGCTACCATTAAAACTCCCCTAGTCTCAACCATTAGAACTTTAAACATTAAGTGTTAAGTGTTCCCTACTTTTGACTGTTAATTTCACTATTCGTGGCCTATGAAGTCAATTATTGACCCAACTTTTGAATTTAATTCATTTGGTACGAATAAATCGAGTAAGAATCTCGCTTCTTTAATGTTCAAATAAGAAATATCTCGACAATCTCTTCCGTAAACTCTCACCTCAGGACATCATTTTTTTCATATACCTATCACGAACTGAACTTCGGGACGAAGTTCAAAATTGAGGGGTAGATACTGTAAGATCCTACAAAAATCCGTTACGATAATCTTTGTTAATTTATAATAACCTCAACTTCCCATCTAACAAGGCCCATTTTTACGGGAAATTTAAAATTTTCTTTACTCACGACCAGCACAAGATTTGTATAAGTCTATATATTTTATATGAACTATTTTCACATGGTTATTTTTATACTCTTTACATAGTATGAATATTCAAACCTATTAGATTTTATTATCATATACGTTCTCCGTTAAACATATCACACGACTAATATAATTAGTTGGAATATATTAATAAACGTTGATATTTTTATAAACATTATATTTTTACGTTACCCGATCTTAAGTTTCGTAACTTAAGGACTTAACATTAGTAATTACCGGAATCAAACTATACCTCAAACTAAATTAAATATAGAAGTGTAGCTAATATTTGCTACAAGAATTGCCAAATCATGCAATGTGAACGTGTAAGGACTATTATCATGCAATCTTTCCAATTCAAACATAACATACAATATTGAAACGTGTATACATTTGGAATACAGTAACCTTATGAACGTGTATAAATTTTGTGCCATGCAATCTTCCATTCAAGTATGTCTAAGTACGTGTAACATTCATTGCCATAACATGCTAACTATATACGCGTATAATATTTTGATATCTGATTCTATATAAGCAAACCCACCTCCTCATTATTGTCAATTTCATCGATGCCCTTATAAGCCAGAAACCCAGTCACTTTCGAAGTAACCCAGCAAGCAGAAACCTGTGAAAATGTAATTTGAACTTAATTGTTACTTCACCCTTGTGATTTCAGTCGAACCCCACTACCCCTTCCTTATCTCTCACTCACCCACACGCATGCTAACACAAACATTTCCCAAGCCTCTCTAATTAAGTTTCATCACGCCTCGAAGTCCAGAAGATACTCTTGTCAATCGGGTTCCAGAAAAACAAGTCGACCGACATATTCCTAGTATATATTGTCTAGTTTTGGAACGAGTTGTGCTCCCCTCGATTTCTACTGCCTTCCCCACCACCTTTCAAAGGTGCGATAAGTCTTTTGCCTTCATTTCAGCGCACTCCTCACATGCACTAATCACATGCATATTTCATTTTTATAGCAAACGTATATACATGAACTAAGTAAAACTACATAAAGCCCACAACCCTCACTGTGAACAAGAAAGACGCTACTTACATCTAAAATCTACTAGTGCATGTTAATATATCACGCATGCATCAAGACATGTTCGAACATATACATTTTTTTGTGTAATTTATACGTAGAAATGAAATTGCAAATGCAAGTTGCATGCCATCACTAAGTAAGGATTAAGAAATATTATTCGAATCACACATTATTTTCATGATCACACACATGCATAATATTTCCTTTGGCTCGAACGTGTTTCATTTTAGTTATTATACGTATAAGTATTTGTTATACTTCGATTTCTATAGCATGTCTCCAATTATGGTAGGCTTAAGGACTCATTTACATCATAATATAACGTGTACAATTTGTTTATAAGTCAAAACGAGACCCAAAATAAATTAAAGTCAAACCGGGTGAAAATCTAATCTAAGTATTTTCCTTGTACAAAACTGTCCCGAACAACCTACAAAATGCCCCATTCATTCCGAAATTATACACACAACATACCAATGTTTTTACACACACCTATTGTTGACCTGGCTAGTTAAAAGATTCGTGTTTTAAACTTTCCCTCATAAGCTCTAATAAGCTCTTAAAAAGCCATGGTTTATAAGCTAATCGACCAGATTTAAGGACTTAGGAAAATATTGAGTTTTTCAGATTAAAACAGTTTCGACTAGGCCACAAAACAGTATTTTATATTCGAATTTTTGAACATAGCAACCCAAAGTTTTTGCTCAGTTCGAAAGACCACCTGGCAAGCTACACTTTTCATGTTTTGACTTTGACCCCATAAGCTCAACCCGACACTTAAAATTTCCTCTTTTAATTGTCACTCGCTAGCATTAGTATTTCAATTCCAGAAAGTTTAAAAACAATTTTCGATTGGGCTTAGTTTGAGCCCAATAAGTTTTTGTGATCTAACAGCCCAATAGGCCCATGAGATATATTTATAGAATCATAAGAATAGCCCAATTCTAGGCCCAAAACTATTTTTATGCCCTCGCCTCTCGATTTCTTAACGGGCCTATGTATATTTTGTTAATAAGTCCAATAAGCTAAAAATAAGGCATTCTCTGAAATAATCAATAGAAATAAGTTAAAATAAACTTAATAAGATTATAGAAATTTTTAAAATATTTTTCCCGTCATTTTTATGCAAAAAGGACTAAAAGTGTAACGCGATCTAACCGGAAGGACCAAAACTGCCAAACCATGAAACCCATGGACTGAAGCTGTGAAAACAGTTTATAAAGGACTTAAATTGACATACCATTGAACTTCGAGCCTTTTATGGACATATGGACAAGTGTTGGACTATTATTGGACTTTGACATAAACCAAGGACTAACGACGTAACGCAACCACAGTTAGACCAAGAAGGATGAAATCTGAAAAGAACAAGGATCTATTAAATTTCACTTGCCAATCTTAGTTTATTTTCCATTTTGCACCCTTCACTTCATATGCATTGTCATTTTTAAGTTATGCATTATTATAGTTTCGTTATTAGAAATATTAGCGACATCACTTTGCATATCAACTCCGCATGTTTTGATAAAGTAATATTTCGGGTCATTTGAGATAAGAATCAAGATACCATTATAGATATATTATATTTTTAACTTGAGGCATTTTAGGCATATCACTACACTCACATCACCGATCAAATCGTGATACGATTTATCCTTTCCACAGTCGTTATTGGTAGAAAATTAGATTCTTAGATTTCGCTTATACTCAGGTCTCGTACTGAAGAAGTTTTCGTGATCGTTTACTTGATCTTATAATTTCGTCTTGCCGGAAACGCTCCAGGTGAGTCGTGGCCCCTACTTTTCACACTTGTTTTTAATAACTCTTTTGGGGGAGATACATACTTTAACTGCTTTATACTACTTGAAATATCTTATGATTTACTTGAAATTATCAATTATGCTTTACCTATTGAAATCATGCTTGAAAAGAATACATGCTCAATATATGTGCAAATTGTCTGCTTAGCTTAAACACGGAACTTGAAATATAACATCTCTGAACTACTTGATGTAACATGATACTGAAGATTACTGTATGCATTCATGTGACAAATGAATGAACTGTTACTTATTATAATATTTCTATATTCCACTGGAAATAATTGCCAAGATCAGAATACGTGTATTTTATGAACCTTGAGACCTATATTGCCTAAGCACACCTTATTGCCAAAAAGACCCTTTATCATGAGCCATTAATCACTGCGGTGAGCGCGAATATAGCAACAGCTTCGAAACCTGTTGGAGGACTGACAACCTATCCCACTAATACTGTGACGGAATGCTTAATCGCTAGTCGTATTAGTCGCGATGCGCTATATTTGAGAAAAATAGGAAGTGGCAAATCACCTATTACACGAGGGCATAAACTTTCGTCATTAATTTGGTGAACACTCCGTTTTATCGGTACTCTGTTAACGTTTTGCGTGTCATGAGGCTTAAGGCAATATAACTTTATGAATATATGAATGTTTCATATATATCCTAGGATACAGCTGTATTTAGAAGACCACCACTTTATACTGATAGACTTCAGATTCTAGATTATCATTCCCACTATGTGATAAAATTGTGAATTCTGTACTTGAACTTTAATTGTTATCATATGTGACTTAAATGAGAATTTTACACAAGACAACCCAAAATGCTTAGTATATCGTTACATTTAAAAGCTGACTCAACAGTCTATATCGAGCGTATAACAACGTAGCTCATCTGCATCTATAACTTGAAACATATGATTTTGGAGATCATACATGATTTGCTTGTGAATTTTTAAACAACACAACTGGCTATTTATTTCATGAAGAATTACTATTTACTTCGACAATCACTATACACTTTTCGAAGAAAGTTATTTTCTACAAACTCCACGAACTCACCAACCATTGTGTTGACATTTTAAGCATGTTTATCTCAGGTAATTAACGGAGCAGGACAAGACACGGAGCGGGCATCTTTTACTCTGATAACTTAAATGGTGTAAAATCAAATATGTCATTCCTTCCAAATCATCAAATTCTCTTATTGGATTTTCAAATTAAATAATTCACTTTTGTATCAAAGCTATTATTTTGAATGACATATAACTTTCAAAACGCCCTCTTCCGGGCCGTTTTCTGAGATTTAAACTTCGATCCTCACCGTAACACCCAAATTACTTTTCCGCTGCCACAAACAAAATTTGGGGGTGTTACAATTAATAACAACATCAAATTTTATACATATTTGTAAGATCAAAATTAAAAAAAATAATTTGTGAACTTCAATTAATACCATATAGTAACCATTGGTAAAGAGACCCTCAAATCCCTATAAAATAACGTAGATTAAAATAAATTCTCAAAATATTAATTTTGTCTAGTTATACTTTCCATCAATTCAACTTTGATTTTGTATTATTTCTAATGTCATGGGGTGGATACATTGCAACCTCTTAAACTGCTTAAGTAGAAGGAAAAATAAAATAAAAGCAAGATTCAAGCCACCATTAATATTCATCAAAGCTTTGTCACACTAATTATAAACCTTGTTTACATATGATTTTCATTATCTTGCATGCCTAATTTTTTGACAGTTCTTTCATAAATGTGGAGATATTATCCACTCCGTCTCCATCTTCCACTTTGTTTTGTTATTAACATCTTGATATACCCCGTTAGCGTCACTAACCACTTATCAATACCTGCAAGAATAACATTAATAAACTACTAACCAACCCAAAATTTTAAAATAGGTTAGCAGATCTAACCCTCGGTTCCTTCTCAGGCAACAACACATCCATTTGTCTTCCATAAACTTCAAAGCTGGACTATCAACCGACTTCACATGCAAGCAAGTTAACCATTTGCTTACCTTTGCACGTATACCCCCTTGCGTTAATCAAGTCAATATTTCTACATGAACCATTGCACGTAACATTAATATGGATAGTACACTTTCATTGGACGGAGAAATTTTACATTAACCAACTAAATTCAATTCCATAGGTGAGAAGCTACACCAAAAAAAACTTTATCACACTATAAGAAAAAATATGGAAAAACTATTGACTGAAAAATATGATCATGTCAATATCTATTTCAAAACTATTTATCTAATTAGCAAGCTTGTTAATTCACAGATCTTGAGCCATAAAAACAGATGGGGTACATACCAAGGTTACGGTTATTGATGCCAATGAGTTCAATGCCATCAATTGCTAGCATGCGATCCATTTCATTGTCATCATGTGCCTAGAAACAAAAAGTAGAGATCAAAAGGAAATTGGTTAGTTGGTGTTGCACTGAATTTACACACAAACAATAATAAACTAACAACAAACATGTGATTCATAAAAAATCATCAAACTACACACAAATTAAAGTTTCACACACACACACACATCAGTAACAAAGACCAAATGGTGTTATTTATAGTATTCAATGATGGTGGTTCAAGGGTTTGTACATTTATTTGAAGGCAAATGAAAGGAGCAAATGATTAAATGAAAATAAAGGCTAGCAACACTTCGTATGGTTTCAATCATTTACATTTGAAACACTAAATATAGCTCATATGTACTTACCACTTAAGCATGAACATTAAATCAAGGTACTTACGCATGAAGCCTCCGCATAATGAAACTCTATTTTCTGTATTTAATTCCGAGCATTAGGTAACTTGTACTCTATGCAATCTTGACGCCTCCACAATAAATTAGAGGGCCTAATCTTATAGTATTATAGATAGATAGATAGATAAGTGAACATGTCAATAAAATGAACCATGATTGCATTAAAAAACCGTTTCAAACAAGTTCTTAAAAAAAATAGCTTTTGTAGTCAACATGCTACAAGGAGTGTTTGCATGTACTAGACTACTAGTAAACTGATTATTGCGATTTAAGTTAAGCTTTTCGGTAATGTTACGATTACTATAGGTCCCTAGCTATAATCAACATATTATTTGGTTCATCAAGACATCAAGTAGCAATATTCAAAGTTTCAAACTTAAATCCAACCACCTTAAATGTTTTAGAATTCATTTCAAGGTTACAATATTACGGCCAAATTGATACTGGAAATATGCCTAATAGCACACTTTATACTGCAAACATTCATCTAAACAAACATTCATACTGGAAATCTGCCTAATAGCGCACTTTATACAGCAGCAGTTCAATGAAAACCAATCATTAATCAACTTCCAGTCTTCAATTTCCTGCATATTCAGCTTCACGTTCCTTCTTCTAGCTAGTTGGATTTGCAAGTTACAATAAGTATGAGACCTGAGTAAATCGGATTAACTAATGTTGTAGGCATTGAGGGTAGCGATAAGGACGTACAAGGATCACAAGACAACTTGGGAAGGATTGATGAGGAGAGGAATGGAGAGAGAATGTTCATGGGATAATGCTGCAGTACAGTATGAGCAAGTTTTCTAGTGGGCGTTCATAGATCCACCTTATGTCAGCTGACTAACGAAGTCAAACTCCACCAAGGCAACCATAATTAAGAGAAACTCACCCTTTCAGATTGGCTACATGATCATCCGACAGCGTATCATCTGATCTTATGAGGTTTTCTAATTTTAGAGTTTTGGGTGAACCTAGTGGTGTAAGATTGAGTTATATTTATCGACATCCGAATATTTTGGAATTATTATGTTAAGGAGACCTAGTGAGATACATTGTGGTCTACAATCTTTGTTTCATGAATATATAGTTCTAGCATAAGAAACTGGCTAAATTTTACATGCCGCCTTCACTATAAGTCCTCGTACAAGACATGAAAGATTTATAAGTCCTCGTATGATATGGGATGCATAATCATGTTTGTAGTACAAAAGTTTAAACTTAGTATATAATTGAACCGAAACAGGAATCTCTGCATTGCCAAAGAGACCATGCTCCTCGTTGTTATATTGGAATTAGCAAGGATTTTGCAAAGCCAAAGACAGTGCTTTTCTTGAAACTATTGCAATAACACAGCTGTGTGATGCACACTCTTTAAATATTGTTATTAGTTTGCCATTCTAAATAGAAATAACCTCACTGGTACATATATTTATCCTCAAATGGTGTCCAATGACATGATTAGTACAGAATCACGAGACGACATACCAGATTAGTAAGTATTTGGAACCACTTCTGTTTTGGCAAGGGCGGATCAGCCAATAGAGGAATACCTAGCCACAAGGCGTGAGCTTCGAATTTCCAGCACCTCGAGGGTTTTCATCTTTCCAGTCATCGAAGGCCCTTGCCTTATCATGGGCAGCCTCATCATCATCACCGCCACCTGCTCTTGGCTTCCACTTGTCAGTGTGCCATGAGGAACTGGCTTCTTCTACCATCTTAGCAGTTTGCTCTTGCCATGTATTCATCATCTCCATCTCCTTCAGTCCAGCTTCTTCTATGCTCATTGTTGGCATTCTGATATTATCCAAAACATGTTGTAATGAAAACAACATATAAAATTGCAACAAGCAAGTGTTATTGGAAAAAGCATTTACTTAATCAGGACTTGGAACGATGAAGTTTGAAAGTTGAAGCATACAACATAATGATACCTGTGACTAGGTTGGAAAACTTGTGCAGC
Organism: Artemisia tridentata subsp. tridentata; assembly: GCA_021014915.2. Lineage (NCBI taxonomy): Eukaryota > Viridiplantae > Streptophyta > Magnoliopsida > Asterales > Asteraceae > Artemisia > Artemisia tridentata. The sequence continues at coordinate 16,221,607 of CP139507.1, read as the reverse complement.
GATCCTTTCTCTTTCACTTGTTATGCTTCCACCCACAAGACTAGCTGGTCCAAACATGAGTGGTTGGTGTTTGTGATCATGCGCCTGTGAAACCTTAGCTCTCCCCTCCAAAACGTCTTGAGCAAAAGTAGCACATGTGATAGGCACTGCTGGTTTTGTGTATCGAGCTTGATCAGCAGCTTTGCGGTGCCAGTCTTCCACAGTCTTGGCACGTTCTTCAAGAATAGCATGTGAAATGTCATCATTTCCTTCTTGCAGACAATATAAGCTCACAATGAGGAGACAACAAGTATTTTTTTTTTTACCCTATATGAGATACTTTTCGGCATTTCTAAAGATACATTCAATTTTTGGTACTATTAATCATAAGACAGACTTGTATACACAAAGTACACACGCATTTGAAATGTGTTATACGTTATTAATTATACCTGCTTTTGCTTTATCGCAGAAAGCATTTCTTCCTCTTTCTTCAGCATTTCCATCAGATCAAGAGCCGACAGTATGATTATTATAACAAATGATTAACTAAAGATGCAAAACCAAAAGAGCGAGTTGAAAAAAGTGTAGGTATAACTAGATATAATGCCCGCGCGTGCGCGGGGTTTTTCTAATCATTTAAATAAATTATTATTTTTAATTTCGGGTTTTAATTATTATAACAGGACCTTCAAAACCATTGTACTTTGATTGAGGTATTGAATTAGGGTTATTTACGAATGTAGTGGGTTTTAATATTAATTAGATTTGGAGGAGATGTTCTTGCGTCAATGATTGTGCGTAAATGAATGATAAGAGATCGAGTTTGATTGATGGAGGAGGAATTTGGGAATGTTAGGACTTCAAATATTTAGTGGGAATGATACTGAATTTTAAGTTTCAGCCCAAATCTTTGAAAAACTTGCTCTACCGTTTTCAAGTTTTAATTTTTTATATTTTGACACATATATTTTTGTAAGTTTTTATTGAATGATTACAAATCACATTCTTTTTTTTGTAGAATATGGATAAATTTAGAAGTATTTAGGCTTTTCTTATTTAATATTTAAGAAAATAATAATAATAATAATTTGATTATTACTTAATAAGGTATGATTTGATTTTTTTGAAATGTAAAAGTCCCCACTAAGGGTTTTGTTTTATTATATAAAAGATACGTGTATTGCTATAAGAGACAAACAAATAATAACATAAAAAACATAAAAGTTAAATGGATCGAATTAAACACAACCCAAAACCTGTTTTTACTCAACCTAACTCGTTAATTATCGTGTTCTTCTAGAATTACCACTTATAACATCGCAAATTTATGTAACATTAAAAAATTCTAACTTAAAGGGCCGTTTGTTTAAGCTTATATAACGAGCTTATGTAGTTTCCGGCTTATGTTTCATAAATTTTTTTTTCCGGCTTATTTAAGCTTATTATGACGTGATAAGCTTATATAAGCTGAAAGTTTCAAACCAAGTCAGAAAAAGTGAGCTTACAAAACATAAGCTTAAACTAAATATATTTTTGACGAAATGAACGGCGTTTTAGTTAAAGCTAAAAGGTGAAGTTAAAACTAGAGTTATCTTTGTGACAAATAAAGTCTTTTTATAAGATATCTTATAAAGATAATTGCATGATGAGAATGTATCTAACTTATAATTTTAACTTTTAAATTATTTTATTTAGCTCATAAAAAATGATCATTTTACCCTTTTATAACATATCGGAATGTTTTATGTTTTATTAGGAAAAAAAATAAGTCAATTAACAAAGGGTGAGCAAAACCGACCGACGACCGAAAACCGATACAAACCGACCGAAACCGACCCGACTGACACAAACCGAGCTATACTCGGGTTGAGACTCGGGCTGGCATGAATTCATGACTCGGGTCGGGTCGGGAGTCGGGACAAACCGACAACACACAAAGAAAACAACACGCGCGAATGAAACCGGTTAGAGAATTTCAAGTTATCAGTTACAGATTGAGTCCGACTCAAGTCATGACGGTTTGGCTTACAATTAGGGGTGTAAACGAGCCGAGACAACTCGCGAGTAACTCGAGATCGACTCGAAAAATACTCGATTCGACTCGATTTTAAACGAGCCGAGACAACTCGCGAGCTACTCGACTCGACTCGATTACACATTTACACCCCTATATATATATATATATATATAATATATATATATATATATATATATATATATATATATATATATATATATATACACACACACACATATATATATATATATATACATATGTAAATAGGGGTGTAATCGAGCCGAGAAAACTCGCGAACAACTCGAGATCGACTCGAAAAATACTCGACTCGACTCGATTTTAAACGAGCGGAGCTCGAGCATGTCAATACTCGACTCGACTCGGCTCGATTACACCCCTACTTACAATTAACCCTATCTTAACCCAAAAGGGCCCACTATGCAAAACACATAAACACATGACCCATCATTCATTCATTCATCATCATCATCCCCACATCATCACAAATTAGGGCTCACAAAATCCCCAAATCATTCCCAATTCCAATCGATTCAATTAAATGGATCCACAATACCAACAACAACAACAATGGATGAATCAACAACCACCACCGGTACAGTATACTTATAACAACAACAACAACACCCAACAACCACCACCACCTCAGCAGTACACGTCAGCACCACCAGCATCTGCAGATGAGATCCGTACACTGTGGATAGGAGATCTGCAGTATTGGATGGATGAGCAATATCTTCTTACATGCTTTGCTCAAACTGGAGAGGTCTATATTTTTTTATTTTTTTTTTATTTTTTTTTTAAATATAATTTGTTGAATACCCTTTTGTTTATTTGTTGTTATATTGCAAAAAGTTTCAATCTTTTGATAACTTGGTGTGTAATCTAAGTCGTAATTAGCGCGTAAAAAAGCTGAAAAATGGGTTTTTATATATTGTTTTAATACCCTTTTGTTAAAATTTTGTTGTATTGCTTAAAGTTTTGATCTTTTTATTAAAGGGTGTTTGTTTTTAGCTTTTGTATGTTTATAAGTTGTAATTAGCGCGTAAATAAGCCAGAAAAAGTAAGCTTATAGTCACGATAATAAACCCATTGCCTTAGGTAGGGGTGGCAATTTCTGACCCGACACGAAACCCGACCTGAAACCGACACGAAAATTAACAGGTTCGGGTTGAGTCTAAATAGATTTCGGGTCGGGTTTGGGTCAACCCATCTAACCCGTTTATTAAACAGGTCAGGTTCGGGTTGAGAATAAATTAACGGGGTCGACCTGCCAACCCGTTTAAGATGTTTTTCTTAAATTAAATTTATTTATATTTTATTATACGGGTTAAATGGGTTAAACTGGTCAACCCGCAAACCCGTTTAACCTGTTTAACTCGTGTAATGTGTCAACTTTTGTATTCAAAACGGTTAAATGGGTCAACCCGAAACCCATTTAACCTATTCAACCCGTGTAACCTATTTAACCCGCTAACCCAAGTATATATACGGGTTAAATGGGTCAGGTTCGGGTTATGTGTAAACAGGTTAGGGTTGACATATCTGACCCGATGATTTAAATGGGTCAGGTTCGGGTTGGGGTTTTCTGACCCGCCAACCCGAATTGCCACCCCTAGCCTTAGATATGTTGTTGTAATTTAAGTTATTAAGCTAGGAGGTGTATTTGTTAGCTTATTTAGTGGTCTTATTAGCTTATGTAAATTTGGAACCTTAAATAAGCTATAGGTCATATTGATGCTCCTTTTTTTTTGTTTATTTTATTTTTTGCTTATTTTCTAGGTTTTAGTCATAATAAGCAGGAAATTAGCTGAAAAAACTGGAGAGGTCTATTTTGTATTAAATTTGTTGGTTTTTTATATTATTTGTTGAATACACTTTTGTTTATATGTTGCAAGTTTGCTTAAAGTTTTAATCTTTTTAGTAAAGGGTGATTGTTTTAGCTGCTTTTGTACGTTTTTAAGTCGTAATTACCGCATAAATAAGCCAAAAGTAGTAAGCTCAGTCTAAAAAATAAACACAATAAGCTATTGGGCTAGGGGGTGTTTGTGTTAGCTTATTTACCCGTCTTACTAGCTTAAGTAAATTTGGAAAAGACTAGTATAGGTTCACCTGCTTTGCTCGAACTCAAGAAGTACTTTTTTTGTTTTCTTATAATTATCGTTGTTTTTTGTTGTAAGATTGCTTAAAGTTTTAATCTTTTTGTAATAGGGTGTTTGTAAGATGAGCGATAGCTCCTCACCTGTTTTGCTGAAACTGGAGAGGTCTAATTTTTATAAAATTTGTATAATTTTTTGATTGATTGATTATCTTGTTAATTGTTTGTTATTAGATTGCAAAAAAATAATAAACAATAATAATTTTTGTTATAGGAACTTACTTTGTTCGTTTTAAGTCATGAATAAATATCCTCTTATTTACCGGTTTGTCTTTGTTTTTATATAATTTATTCTATGACTTGTTATTGTTGTAAGATTGCTAAAAGGTTAATCTTCTTCTTACTATATTATAAAGCATTAAGGCCTACTAATAATGGAAACTTTTAAAATTAAGTAATCCAAGTTATAAAGCTAAAAGTACAAGTAATTAAAAACACATTTTCTAACATTTACAAGTTCTTAAGCTCAAAGTACAACTAATTAAAATAGAAATACTAACATTAAATACAATAAATAAATCATTATGTACATTAAATACAATTAATTAACGGGTCAATAAATACAATTAATGCAGTTATTAAAACACCCCTTACATAAGAAATACAAATTATCAAGCATATTGTACAACCAACTTAAACACAATTCCTGCATTAAATGTCACTAATACAAATAATAAAACACATTATACAAATATTCAAGCCCGAACGGGCAACGGGCCAAATGGGCTTGAGCCCAAACGGGCACGGGCCAAACGGGCTCGAGCCCGAACGGACACGAGCCAACGGGCTCGAGCCCGAACGGGCACGAGCTAAACGAAATTCTTGATATCCGTAAATTTATTGTCAAAAAGAACATAATAAACTAAAATACATGATTCACCGAAAAATTCTATTTCAGGGTACCCGCCGCCGCAACGCGCGGGTACCCTGCTAGTCTTCTTATAAAGGGTGTCTGTTTTACTATCTTATTCTCTCGATTTTTATTAGTCACGATAAGTGCATAAATAAGCAGAAAAATTGAGCTTTTGATCAATAAGCAGAAGTAAAGAAGCTCATAAACCCGAGAATAAGATGAACAAACAAAATAAGCTCGTAAATTTCAACTCTTTTTTATATAATTTTTTACGTGTTTACAATGAGTATATAATTTGTTTTGTACGGATCTTAAATTGCAAAGAATATAATCTTTTTTTATAGGGTGTTCTTTTAGCTTATTTTAAGTAATAAATCCATAATAAGCTTTCAAGTTAGGAGGTCTTTGTGTTAGCTTGTTTACAGGTCTTATTAGCTTATGTATATTTGGAAAAGCACTTATGTAAATTTGGAAAAATCCCATAAGCCTACTTTTTTTGGCTTATGATTTTTCAAGGCGAGCTTATGACCTTATAAGGTCATATTGATAAGCTCATAAGGCCAAAAAATAAGTGGGCTTATGAGGTTTCCTAAATATACATAAGCTAATAAGACCTATAAATAAGCTAAACACAAACACCATTTGAAAAAAAAGAAGCCGAACAATATAAGCTCAGAAGCCGAAAATAAGATAAAACAAACATCTCTATAGGTGTATCTTTATATTTCCAAGGATGTGAAAGAATTGGGTTTTGAATTGTTGGTATGTGTAATGGATACTATTTATGTCATGTTAACCAAAATTGCAGTTATGACATGGAGGTGTTAAGAATTTTTTATATTAAGGCCTACTACTTTTGGGATATATAATTTTGGGATGAGTTATGTTAAGAATTTGACACAGTGACACTAGCTGCGTTTTTTGGGTTATGACTAGAATTGTTTTACGACTAGAATTGTTGCTATGTATGCACTATGCATGATAAAGATTGGATGTCGTGTTACTTTCTAGAAAGTAGAAAGCTTCCTTAGTTTTATAGTTTGGTTTATGCATGTGTAGTAGGTTAAATGTGTTTATATGTTTTGAATGCTAATACGTTGGCTGTTTTTGCTATATGTATGTGATGGGGGAGTGTTTTGTTTTGTTGCTCATGTGTAGCTTATCTAAGGATGATTTGTGCTTGCAGGTGGTTTCTGCGAAAGTTATACGTAACAAGCAAACTGGTCAATCTGAGGGCTATGGCTTCATTGAGTTTGTTAACCGTGCTGCTGCAGAAAGGCATTTACAGGCATATAATAGTACTTTGATGCCTAATGTTGAGCAGGTCTTCAGGCTGAACTGGGCTTCGTTTGGGGGCGGTGAAAAGAAACAAGACGATACACCTGACTACACTGTATTTGTTGGGATTTGGCAGCTGATGTTACGGATTATACCTTGCAAGAGACATTTAGCGCTCATTATACCTCTGTTAAGGGTGCTAAGGTTGTAACTGATAGGCTTACAGGACGCACAAAAGGTTATGGTTTTGTAAAATTTGGAGATGAGAGTGAGCAAATACGTGCCATGACTGAAATGAATGGAAGATTATGCTCAACCAGACCAATGAGGATTGGACCAGCCGCTAACAAAAAGAGTGTGGGAACTCAACAGTTTGCGAAAGGTACATATTTCTGTCTTTATCGGCCTCTCACATGGCACTGCATTCAGTTAATCTCCGTATGGCTCATCTCTTTAGAATCAGTCGATTCTTATATTTGTTTGTTTAATTGGTGTCTTGGACTTGTTTGTATTAGATATATCTGTTTGGTAGTCTTCTGAAGCTTCTTACGGTTTATCCATTTGAGATATTGGTCGATTGTTGTAGATTAAATCAAGCTTAATAACGCCCTTTCCTTCCGGTGCTTTGCAAGTCATGGGCTTTAATATTCACATATATTGAACGTTCAAAAACTTATAAAACTCCTATTCTCTCAAAGCAGGGCATCAAGAGGCTCTATCGTTTAAGGGTCTGGCAATGATTTCAGCAGAAATTGTTACCCTATAGAGGGTAGCCTCCCTAGGTCAGTGTTAAATTTAATGTCATTAAATTACCCTATTTTAAGTTCCTCGAGGCAGAGTTATGTTTCGTTTGTTTCTTTTTACCAAGTCCTTTCAATTCGAGCTTTTTTTTCAGTCAATTTACATTGTTCCCTGCCTTTCAATTTTTTTCTGTCGTTATATCGTTTACCCGTATTACTTTTAAAGTTATTAAAACACCTTTCTTTTAAATTCTTAGAGTGATCTGTAGTTCTGTTCTTCTCTTCATAAACATTTATGGTTGCTGTCGTTTCTTTGAATGAAGTTTAGCTTCCATTTTTCTTTAGTTATCTCTTTCAGTTACATACAAGCTTATCATGATCATTGGTTTGCCAGTTTTTCCTTCTTCATGATGTATGCCGTATGTGTGTTTTTTAGTTGAGTGTTTGTATCCATGCTAGACAGAGTGACAGACAGTGCTAACATGTACTTCAGATGATCTTAAGTTCTTAACAGTAAAAATTCCCACATGCGGTTCAAATTAGACTCACGGTTAGCTTTTATGCGAATTGAAGTTTCAGAGAGCCATTAAACAACAAAAACTATATTAGTAACAAGAACATATAGAAGTTCCACAGAAATTGACTGACCCAAAAGAAGGGTGCTAGGATGAAGCGACTAGTATGGATCCTTTATTGGCAGTAACTTTTCATGTCTGGATGAGGTTTCGGTTTAAAATTTCACACTATGAAATACCTTAAGCATATATGTATGTACTTTTGGCCATAAAGAGTAAAGACTACAAGAACTAAGTTGGTACGAGTAACCTTTTGTTTCTAGAGTTTTGCATGTTATAGTAATAACCCTTTTCGATTGACTTCTCTGGAATCTTTCATGGTTTCCGTTTTCTGAATATATGTGCATTGCTCTTAGTCTTAGCCATCTTGAAACAACGAGAAAATATGAATTATATGCCTTTACATATTCCTTGTATTGGCTGAATAAACATAAAAGGTTTTGTTCTGTCGATACATTATTCATGCAATTGCAATAATTAGCCTTCTTGCTATTCTATCTCCATCGCTGCAATTACTGATCTCTGCAATTATGGGATGTCAGACGGAGGCAACAACACGTGCTTGCCTTTAAATATTTTTCATTTATATTTTCTTTATTTGCTGCTTCATACCAGAATACTCAAGGAACACCAAATGACGACGATCCAAATAATACAATTGTCAGTAATTTGTTTCATTACCAGACCACATGTTACATTATGAAACCGAATGCTGAATGTTTGAAATTTTTCATTGCAGGTATTTGTTGGTGGGCTGGATCCTAATGTTACCGACGAACATCTTAAGCAGTTGTTTAGCCAATACGGACAGTTAGTCCACGTAAAGATCCCCGTCGGCAAGCGGTGTGGGTTTGTTCAGTTTGCTGAGAGGTATGTGACTCATGCAAAATTTGATTCGCGAAGGATAATTTATTACTTTGTGCTAATTAATATTTTATGCGTGTATATGCAGAAGCTGTGCTGAGGAAGCATTAAGAATGCTACAAGGAACTCAATTTGGTGGACAAACTGTCAGACTTTCATGGGGTCGTAGTCCTGCGAGTAAACAGGTTCGTGTAATTATTAAAACGTAATTATATAGTGACGCCAGCCGTATTTAATTAGACCGCATCCCTTTGTATATTACAAATGCAAAGGTTCCTATGTACAATTATGGAGTAAGATCTGTTTTTTTGCTATGTATTAATGTCAAAACACTTGTAGCAAGCATATCTCGTACTTGTATGCTTTGATATATCCGCCCATAAAGTAGCTAGAGAACCTGATTCACGTTTTGAATTTGTTCAGCCTCAGGTAGAGCAAAGCCAATACAATGGTGGATACTATGGGTATGGACAGGGATATGAAACCTACGGATATGCGCCAGTTGCTCAAGATCCTGCTATGTACTATGGAGGCTATGCAGCAGGATATGGTGGGTACCCACAGGTCCAACAGCAGCCCCAACCACAGCAACCACAGCAATAGGGGTAAGATAAACACAAAATCCAAAAATGGTTACAGCATTGTCCTTTCCTGATCTGCCAAAAACAGATTCAATGTTTATTGAACATGCGAAACCATTGTAACATATTACTAGTAATAACAATGATTTTGGTCTATAAGATTCCTCTATCCTGTTTTTAGCGAGTGGCGTTTTAGATATTCAACTAATGGTCCAATAGACTTATTTAGTTTTGTGCCAAGTCAAACATTTCATTTGGAGTGGGACAATTTCTACATGTCACGTGTGAAAATTTTCTGTTTGGGTTCTATTCCTATGATAATGTTATAGACGTAAAATATATACTTTTGGCATCCAGAAAAAGGACAAAAACAAATATTGCTTGGTCGGTCAACGACACAAGATTGACATTTTAAGATTGAAGAGTATATGCATTTTGCAGTAGCATGCCAGCCTTTTTTTTGGTTGAACGAGCAATGTTTTATAGGGTGTTTAGTCTAGACATATATTCTATTGTGTTGCATGAGTGCTCATCGTAAAGAATGTTTTGATCTTCCTTATTGCCAGTATTATGTTTACTTGATTCACGACTAAAAGTGACCTTTGTATGTGCAGTGATATGCTTGGGCATTATATGCTTCATATTTGAAGGCTGAGCTGCTCCGGATCCTGCAATTGAAGACTTATGTGTCCCTATTTCCTGCTACACTGTAGTAAATTATCTACTACTCATGCTATGATATTTTTCGTTTGTTTCGAATTCATTTTCTTTTGAGCTGTGTTCGTTTGTCCATCCTGAGGCTCTTCTTAGCTACTTCGAGTTCTGTAGCCATTTGACTCTACATTAATTTGCTTAGAAGAGATTGATTTGAGGTCTCTTCTGTTGCAACGTGAGCATGGCATATTTATGATCAACAATGTTGACTTTCTTTTGCTTTATAGCGTACGAGTTCTGTTTGACATCATAATGAGATCTGCATTCAGATAGATCCGTGTTGAACTATTTAACAAAAATGTGTTAATTGCATCTTAAAATGCCGCAGACCATATTAACAAAGGAATATGCAGTTTTGACTTATATTTCATAGTATGGAACTTTTATAATCAAACTAATCATGTTAGTCAGGATGAAGGTAACAGCTAAGGGTAAATGGCTCTAAGTAGATCAAACTCATCAAAAGATTACCTGGTGGGGTAATCCAGTACAAAGAAATTTTTTTGGCAGAAAAGACCTAAATTACTACTTAGCATTGTATGATGGAGTTTATATAGTGACACTGTACATATTAGGTTATTGGTAAAAATGGATAATATATACGAGTACAAATCACCAATACATCTTTAAGATGAGAGACTATGATTTTAAAAGTCGCGATATGATTGATCTTCTATAAGCATCAAACTGATTTTATTTACTGCACATTAATGTAAAATACTACTCTTTTACTTTGAGGTTGAGAATTATCAGATGAAAACTTATGTGAAATCCAGGTATTCTATTGCAAAATATAAAACTTGAACGAACTTTAATCTGGTAAGTTTGATGGTAGGAAAACGACTTGATGTGTATGGGGTTTTGAACATTTAAGATTTTGATAAAGAAGCGCGACAAAACAAAAATTGGATAGAAAGAATCGTCCATTTTGATAATAGACCCAAGTACACACCGGCCACGATAGCATTGAGACATGACAAATTTAAAGGCAAAGATATGGCGAGAAAAAAGTGACCTTCTGCAATGCTTGAGACATTCAGACCAAATTCGTAACTTGGACTTACTTACCTCTGTGTTTACTTTACATCTTTGAGTTTAAAAGAAACCTTAACCAAGGGCGGGAAGATTTACTAGAACATAAAATGTTATCAATAGTTTTAATCAAGTTGAGTTAATACAAATGACGAAGTCATCCGAACGGTTTATCATATAAAACATCATCCTTTATTCTAATCAAGTTGACTTTAATACAATAATCAAGTTGTGGAAGCTAGAAAGATAGTCTCATTCCACCATTCATTCATTAGTCAATCACTCTTCCTCATTTGTATTTCACAGAAACAAATAGTTAGTTCATTCGGGTACGCCCTTGTTTTGATGTTAGTATTTTGATCATTCTATCTGTCTTTGCAAGTTGTTAGCTACATTCTGAATTATTTAGTGTACTTGGGCAATCCGGATTACCAAAGTTTTTTGGGTTACCTGGGTTTCCGACTCGACATTGCGAGCCGACTAATCCCAGGGTGACTACCCTTTTGGATAGCCCGGAGTCGGCGCAGGTGAACCTCCGTGGCCACAAGGGGATTATTTTTCTCCCCGTTGGATTCGAACCCTTGACCTCCTCTTTGGAAGGCTGTTATTCTTACCGCTGGGTCACCCTTGTGGTTACCAAAGTTAAATTTTGAGTGTGCATAACTCGGGTATCACCGTGACCTTTTCCAAACCCTTTCCTTGGCCACCCCCGAGATGTTTACCTAGTGAGGTTTGAACCTTAAACCTCTTGTGAGGACATTAGGAAGCCTAACCAGTAGACCATCTTTGTGGTGTATCGAGTGTTCATAACTCATAAGTACATAATTTTGTTGGTTCGCTGATAATCTTTTTTTGCTGTTTGATTATTTTGTTTTATTATATGTAGTTTTTGTATTTGAGGAAAGTATACTTGTGTTATTGTGAGGATTTAGAAAATGAGTGTGGTTGGGTTTGATATTGGGAATGAGAGTTGTGTTATTGCGGCTGCAAGGCGTGGGTAGGGTTGATATATTGTTGAATGATGAGTTGAAGCATGAGACACCTTCTGTGGTCTCATTTAGTGAAAAACAAAGGTTTTTCGGTTCTGCTGGTGCTGCATACGCCCTTGCCAATTCGAAGTCAGCTATTTCTCAAATCAAGAGGTTGATCGGAAGGCAGTATAAGGAACCAAGTGTGCCGGAAGAGCTCAAGTTGCTACCTTTTGTGACTAGTGAGGGTCCTCGTGGTGGTATTTTGATCGAGTTAGAGTATATGAAAGAGAATTTGGCGTTTGCACCTGTGGAGATTTTGGGGACTGCGTTATTGGGATTCCGTCGTATTTTACTGACTTGCAAAGGCGTGAGTATCTTGATGCTGCAACTGTTGCTGGTTTAAAACCTTTGAGGTTGATGCATGATGGCACTGCATAAGACTGATTTATCTGATGAAGGACCAACTATTGTTGTGTTTGTGGACATTGGTCATTGTGACAAGAAAAGAGCAAATGGACACACCCACTTACAATCTTTAATACAAAATATTATTGTAGTAGTCTATGAACTACTCACTTTGTATTCTGAGTAAAAACATGTAAAGGCTTCTCATTTATTTCTTTTGAAACTAAGTGACAAAATATGATCTCTGCACTATGAAAACTTCATCCAACACTTTTGACTCTCGTTCATTTAACTACCCATATATAGTTAATTAGTTATACATTTATGAATTTGACTACGAGTAAATTTTGACAAAATGAACATGAGAACATCAGATGGTTAGTAATTATGGTGGAAACTGGAAACCGGAACACCCAAAAATGACCAAAGAGCAAATGTGTCCGATGAAAATCATATACTTTGCAAAACATTTACGATCCGGTCACAGTACAAAACAAGAGGCTAGAAAAGAAGGGTAATGATGGGTATTTAATGATGTAAATTTGAGTTCTTGTTACATCAATAGTAAAATTGATATATATGTCAAATTTGATGTTTGAATTGGGTATATATGACATTACAATTTTCTGTTATAACCTTTTTAAGTTTTAATTGGATATATATAGAATTAACCCATTGTTTTTAAATTGAACAAGTGAAGCGTGCATATACGAATTGTGAAGCACGCAACTCACCCACGTGCAACGCGCCCACAAGAACGTACATATACTAGAAGCGCGCCAAGTCATACGCACGTATGGTTTGCGCTCACATCGGACACATGGTGGCTGTGTCGCCTGGAAGTGCGATTGGTGAAGGACGCTCGCGCGCCGGAAGTCTATTCATGACATCATGCTTCATGAATAGTGTTTGGATACATAGAAATTTAAACATTGTAATTGGTGATAAACGCAGCTACTGCATATCTTTGTTCTCCAAGACTATCTACCAGTTTGAGAAGATATATACACGTTTATTTTCTTAATACTTACAAACCAAATTGTGACGCATTACTTATTATTCCCTCAAAAAAATAATTGAACTTATTAAAGTTCTTTGTTGTTCGTTAATTTATTCACACTATCTCCCAGGTGATGCGGCGTATCTAGTATATTAGATACGGCGTATCAGAAGTTTAAGGTGATGCGGCGTATCACTTTAGGTGGATACGGCGCATGGTCTCTCAGTTGTGATACGGCGTATCCCTCAAAAGGATACGGCGTATCGGTGGTCACAGAAGGGTTGTTCGGTTGTGTTATAAATTGTGTGAATGTTTTGAAAGGCTTTCGAGTATATGTTCTTGTAAGTAATTTTAAAAGGTTAAATGTTATAGATTATTGTCTTTGAACGAAGAGTGAACGTATGTATGCTTTTGTCAAACATTTCCGCGTCAAAAGTTTTAAATTTTAGTCAAAACAGGTACGGGGCGTTACAACTAATGAATAATTTCTTTAAAAATTCCCGTAAAATCAGGGGTCTATAAGCTAGTATACCAATAAACTGCAACTTTCGACTTCTACAAGGTTTTCACACATACCATGAGCATAAGACATGTGTCAGATGCAAAGAAAAGCGATTGAAAAAAACGCTGGTAAAACATAGCATGGTGCATAAAAAAGTACTCGAACAACAAAGACTGGCCAACGTTAGCAGCCCAGCATCAATGGACTAAGTTGACAGCAAATAACTTTATAGATGTTTAATCATGTTAATCTTCTGGTTGAAGGCATTGGAGTTGCAAAACACTTTCATAATAACCTCCCAAGATGTAGCTTTATTAAACTATAAAAAGTGTCTGGCAAACATCATATGATAACTCAACAAGAAAGATATATATCCATCCAAACACACAAATAAATAAACCCAGATATGTTTCATGAACATAGAAATTTAAACATTGTAATTGGTGATAAACGCAGATACTAAACTCAAGGATGATCAATCACTTTTGTCTTTACTGTTGAACCTCGGGAAGGCAATAAGGTCTTCTCTGTTGAACCTCATGAAGACAATAACCGAAGGCACTATAATAGAAAAGCTTACAAAAACTCTGGCCAACCACCTGAGGCTTGAGGAGAAGAATGACAGCAGTGAGATCGAGAGAGGTACAAGAATAATAAGAAGGTAGGCCCAGTGGACGGGATAACTGTTATAGCGCTCGCCTTGGTGATATGCGCAGGCAACCTTCCAGATAAAGGAATACAAATATAGGAGCCCGCCAAAGATTACAAATAAGACTGTATATGCAATCCAATTGAGATCCCCCGAGGGAACAAATACAGCTGCCCCTAAAGAGAAAGGTACAAGGATTGCTGAAAAGCTGCCAATAGTTTTCAGAATGGTGTAATGGATTTTCTTCATCCAATTTTTCAGCAAGAAGCTTGAAAGGACCAAGACGAACGATGATAGCACAGCCATACATCCTGAGACAATGATCATGATTGTAAAAACCCCACCATGATCTTTAAAAAAGGATGGGTTTTGTCGAAGCAAGGGTCGAACAGCCCCTAATAGAAATGTGATAATACCCACCACGGCAAACAAAAACGAAAAGTAAGCAAAAGACCTGAAAGACACAAAAACGCATATTACTAATCAAAGGGATAATTGAAAAGCCAACCAAAATCTAATAATCCAAACTAATAACCGAAGGGTAATCGACAAAGTATAATTGAAACCAAAAATTAAATGTAAAAAAGGGATAATTATAAACATGCTACATATTACTAATCAGATCTAGTTGATTCAAGCGGTTAATTACTTCAAAAACATAATCAAACCTTTAACCAAAAAGAAAAAGACGGAACTTACTGTGGATTGACAGGTTTTGCCTCTTCTTTTCTGCTTCTAATTAATTGTGTGCTACGTTCACATCTTTCACATCTTTCATGGTATTCAGGTTCAGATTCCAACAGTCTGGTATCAAACGTGTCTAATATCTGATAAAAGGTATCCTCAATGAGCTTCAAGGGTTCAAATCCGATTTTATAGTCTACACTGCCATCATCAGTATATATGATTCCAGCATAGATTATGAGTCCATTATCTGGAACCTCATGGTATTCCCGAAGTTTCTGTTTAGCATAATCTATGGCTTCTTTAGCATTTTTACTTTCTTTGTTTTCAATATCAGTTTCAAGCCTCATGACGACTTCAAAGATTTCCTCACGTGGTGATATGAAAAGTGAGAGCAAGCTCCTTTTGTTGCTTTTTACATATTTTAATTCCGTGATAAGATCCTCAATCTCCCCCCATATACCAAGGGGCTTACCTACCGCGGCCATCTTAACAAACTAGCTATATGTCGAAGCTGAAAAAAAGAAGTATTTGGAGTCTCATTATTATCAATCCAAAATCAACACAAATATGCATAGCAATTAGTAACACACAACAACAAATTTCATAAATGATGCAGCATTTCGTATCAAACACAAACACGAATCAGTAAAAACATGTTTGACTAAAATGAACCACAAACAAAATCCGATCAAGTTCAAAAACAAAAATGTCAAAAATGACAGAAGTTAAACCTCAAACAGCATTTTAAGAAATCTGCAATTGATAGTAACAGATTTGATACTTGCATAAAAAAATCAGCATAAATGTGTTCACGTTTTATCAAAATATTTCTACAATCTATAAATATATATATATATATATATATATATATATATATATATATATATATATATATATATATATATATATATATATATATATATATATATATATATATATATATATTATATATATATAATTATATCTGAAAACCCCAAGGTCAACAAATTACGAACTTGCCACACCTGTCAGAAATGAAACAGTATAAGCCATATTCTTCAGAAATGATCATCATACTTTAAATATATCACAAAACAAAAAATCCTTTCAAGAATCAACAAACAGCAACAAATAAGTACTTTGTACCAACAAAACAAATCCTTTAGGCCATCCGCAGTGGTCGGTCGACCGGCCGGGTCGCCCCTGCGCCGACAGAAATAGGCAACCCCTTCGACCCATCGACCGATTGTGTGAAATACGCCAAAAAAAAAAAAAATAAAAAAAAAAAAAAAAAAAAAAAAAAAAAAAAAAAACTTTTTTTGTTAGGTTTAACAACTTTAACCTGCACATCAAGAGAAGTTCATCATAGATCTTTGAGAACAAAACACAAACTTGTTTCATCCTTCTTTCTTTCGGTCAAAACAACACACAAGAATAACAAAAACAACACCTTATAATAAAAAATAAATTAAAATAAACCAAACAAACCTGTGTGGGCTTGATTTGTGGAAGATTGGTAGCTGCGTTTTTGTGTTGAAGGAGCTAGTTTGTGTGTTGTGTGAGATAAAGAAGTGTGGTGGCTAACGTGAGGGTTAGGTTTAGGGTTAAGTGTATTGGGCCTAACTAATACCTATCGAAATTTGGACTGTTATTGGATCTTTGAAGTTGAGCTCGAATTTTCTTGGACTGCATTATTATAAGCAACATAAACCACTTAGCTACTTCAAACATCAATTGAATAGAGCAAAAATCTTTTATATAATAAAACAAAACCGCTAGTGGGGACTTTTTCATTTCAAAAAAATCAAATCATACCTTATTAAGTAATAATCAAATTATTATTATTATTATTTTCTTAAATATTAAATAAGAAAACCCTAAATACTTCTAAATTTATCCATATTTTATAAAAAAAACGAATATGATTTGTAATCATTGAAAAAAAATTTACAAAATTATATGTGTCAAAAACTAAAAAAAAATAAAACTTAAAAACGGTGGAGCAAGTTTTTCAAAGATTTGAGCTGAAAATTAAAATTTAATAATTAAAACCCGAAATTACAAAATAATAATTTATTTAAAAGATTAGAAAAAACCCCGCGCGTGCGCGGGCATTATATCTAGTATACATAAAACAGCAAATCGGTACTTGAATCAAAATTTATAGAGTAAATTACAAAGATGGTCCCTGTGGTTTGCGTTGACTCACACTCTTGGTCCTTTGACTTTTTCTTTGCACAGATAGTCCCTAACTCCGAAACCCTTAACACTCACCGTTAAACACCCTCATGTGCACATGAGGGTAAAAATGTCATTTTAGTCACTCTCTTTCTCCTTATCTCTTTCTTCTTTATGTGACCCACCACTACCCTTTTTCATCTCCTCACCATAAACACCCAAGTCCCACCACCATTATTTCCGGCCATCAATTTTTTCCGGCCACCTGAAATTATGACCACCTCAATCAAACACTAATATTCCTCTTACATGTGGCTCGTATAAGGAGGACCACATCAGCTTCTAGCACCAAACCTAACTTATCAGCAAGTTCTCGAAGAGCATCAAGGCAAGAACTTCATTAAGGAAGGTATCAAATTCAATATGTCCTTGTGGGTCAACAAGGGACTTAGAGTTATTTAAAAATGTCAAATCTATCCTGCCTAGTTCAATACTTAGCATTGAACATGTATATTTACAACTGGCTATAAAGGCAGGATATGATATTGAAATAACATAACTGCAACTTGTATGTAGCGATAACTTTGGTGATTAATTAGCTCTATAACACCAGAGCAAATAAAACTGATCAACAGTCTAGAAAATCTAACTACATTAATTGTAAACTTTTGACATTGTATTGACAAATAATTTCCGCTGTATTTTAGCTCTTATATATATGCTATCTCATCGTTGCAAATATAAAATCAAAACACAGGAAAATAAAGGATAACAATAAAAACAGAACATAATCCTACTACATACATTTCCTGATCCAAGAAAAAAACTAAAAAATGTTGATCTCCAACTTCTTTAAGATCAAACTCCAACTAAATCCGATGAGTTCCATATACAAACCTCCAAATTCAGCTCCCCACATGAATTGAGATACCCAAACGGAACCAAAAGAAAATCCGAAGGAGGAATACCATCAACCTTAGCTCTCAAAGATTGTGTATACGACTCGTTCGTGACACTCACCGAGTCAACTCACTCACTACTAAACTCAACTTTGCTCTCATGGGTTACAATAAGTCCATAAACTAAAGTATATACCCTGATAATATGAGCCATAAATATTGAGCTCATTGGTTTTTTTTTTTTTTTTAAATAAGCCAATAAGCCCATCGAATAAGCTAATCCAAACACCCCCTTCGTGTACACCAAATACACAAGACGAAAAAAAAAAAAAAAAAAAAAAAAAAAAAAACAACAACAACAACAACTAAAATTATATCAATACCAACGACACTTCCCTCGCGTACACCATCATTCCGCCACCAAACCCTCACCCCCACGACATCAGACCGACAGATCTGGTGGTTTTCTTGGTGGGGAGCAAACAAAATTATACCATTTATTATTTAGATTTATTGAGGGTGAGTGGGGTTGGTAAGTGAGGTAAGGGATGGTCAGATTCGTCGTTTGGGTGGCCGGATTCCATCGTTGATCTGTGGCAGAGGAGAGAGAGTGTGTGAGATATGTGAGAGAAATGGAAAAGGAAAAAAAAATTTGTGTGTATTTATGTATGACAAAGGAAAAATAAATAAAAATGGAAAAGACTATATTACCCTCGTGTGCTTTGCACATGAGGGGTGTTTAACAGTCAAACCTAACGTCGTTTGGTCAAAGGACTCTTAATGTTAAGGGTTTCATAGTTAGTGACTGTTTGTGCAAAAACAAGTCAAAGGACCAAGAGTGTGAGTCAACGCAAACCACAGGGACCATCTTTGTAATTTCTAAAACACGTTTATGCAACTATAGAGATGTATACTATTTTGAATTTGTTCTATCAAATGCTACATCAATATAGAATTACGCGGTTAGGAAACTATTTTGCTACGTAATATCAAATTTTAAAATGATATTTGTTATCATTTGGTGTTTTTAGATACTTTTCTCTTTTACGTTTAACTATATTATTGATCATGTACAAATACGAATTAAGCTTGTTAAAAATCAATTAACGAAACGTAAGCTTAAAAGACGGTCTCAAACTTGCTGACTTTAAACGTATAGGTTCGATTTTATGGTTATGAAAGACGAAAACATGAAAAATGGTTTATGTTAATCATCTTTAAAAGTACAAGTGTTATGTATTTGTTTTCAAACTACTAGTTCAAACAAAAAACTCTCTAAAACATATATATATTTTTTAATCTCTACAGGAACCACCACTCTTTTATTAGTACGTTTCGCATTAAGGGGAACATGATTGAAAAAAGCGCTAGCGCTAATCGGTCGATCGACAAGTGCCTAAATTTTAAAATTATATATGTATTGATAAATTTTAGTATAAATAACTAAGTAGGTTTAAAAAAAATGTTAGATGTTGGAATTGGCCCGTTTAGTTTGTAAATGAGTTTAAGATTAAAATTTGGATTTAATATTGAACTTGGATTATGATTTACATTTCAATTTGATGTAAGATAAAGAAAAATAATAAAAAGAAAAAATTTATATTTTAAGAGTTATCAAAGGACCCGACTTAGATTAGTATTTTTTAGAGGTGGCAAAATGGTTGGGTCGGGTCGGGTTGAGTCTTGGGTCTTAGATGGGTATGGGTTTAGAAGGGTCACTTGGAAGGATGGGTCTAGATGGGTATGGGTCGGATCGGTCGGGTTTTTTATATGTTTCCCAACTTTTTTGTTTCATCATGGAACACAATAATTCATTACTGTAAACAAAGAAAAATAGTATTAAATATCAGTTTTAATACGTTTTTGTCTGTTTTTATACATTCTCATACGTTTTTAAATGTTTTTATAAGTTTTCATCCAATGTATACGTTTTCGTCCGTTTTTTACGTTTTCATCAATTTTTATTCGTTTTCGTCAGTTTTTATACGTTTTCGTTCGTGTTCATCAGTTTTCGTCCGTTTTTTTACGTTTCATCCGTATTTTTACGTTTTATACGTTTTCATCTGTTTTCGTCCGTTTTTATACGTTTTCGTACGTTTTTATACGATTTCGTCTGTTTTTTCGTTTTCATCAATTTTTATACGTTTTTGTAAGTTTTTATACGTTTTCGTCCATTTTCATACGTTTTCATCTTCTTTCGTCCGTTTTTTTTACGTTTTCATCAGTTTTTATACGTTTTCATCAGTTTTATACGATTTCGTCCGTTTTTATATGTTTACATCCGTTTTCGTCATTTTTACGTTTTTATACGTTTCATCCGTTTTTTACGTTTTTGTCCGTTTTGATACGTTTTATCTGTTTTTATACATTTTCGTCCATTTTTATCTGTTTTCGTCCGTTTTTATACGTTTTCATCCTTTTTCGCCTAGTTTTATATGTTTTTCTACGTTTTCGTCTTTTTTTTTTAACGTTTTCGTCTATTTTTTTATGTTTTTGTCTGTTTTTTTTTTTACGTTTTATATGTTTTCAAGTCTATCGTGAATCCTGCGACTACCAAGACTAGTGTGAACATTGGCGCGCCGTCCATCGTCTTCATGCTCCTCCAGATACTGTAAGTCGGCTGCTTCATCATCCACAACTTTCCTTCCGATCCTAGTAAACATGGGTGTCGGCGGCTATCCTTTTCGCTCCTCTCCTTTCGGTAACGCGGTGGGGATGCTTCATGCTCAGGGTTGAAGTTGAGCCGGGCTTGCAGACTCTGACTTGACCTCTTTTTCGCTTCCTCTCGCATCAGCGCAGCCAAGGTTTCATAGTTTTGAGACACGAAATCACTTGGCGCTAGTTCAGGCGTGACTCCTTCTAGCGCGAGGATGTCTGTTTCCAAATAAGGACCCTTGTTTCGATTAGGCGCATCTGGCGGCTTAGTGGGGTCTATTTCTGGCATGGTGAAAGGAGTGCGCGGTAGGTCTTCCGCGCTAGTGGTTGTAGTAGCGCGAGTAGTCCCTGTGAGCAATCCTACTGTAGTAAAGACCAGATCTGAGCCTGATCCTTGGTTTCTAGGCGCACTGGTTGTTCCAGAGGCCTGCTTAGGGGCTGAATCACTTTGCTGCTTCTTCCCCTGTAGGTCGCCTTGCGTGTTCTTCGCCAGAGGAGTCCGCTGGTTTAGGTTTTCGTGCTTTTTCATTCTAGTTGTTCGTAGAGTTCTTAGTGTATGGTCCCACGGATGGCGCCACTTGTTGATACAAAAGTTGGGCGTTCCTTGTTTGGATTCCTGTTCCCGTATCAATTGGATCTTAATGCTTGAGACCTGCGCACTAAGAGAACAAAAAAACACCGTTAGGCTTATCGTGGGATTGTCTCCCACGATTATCCTCCAGCATGAGAGTAAGTAATCGGTTTTAGGGTTTTAGTGAAGAGTTAGGGTTATGATATGATACCTTTGAGGAGAGCCGAGATGCCCTTTATATACACACGAAATCCTTGTTGGTTTCGTGTTCCTTACTCTTCGGCGTATCCCGCCTTATTTGGTCTATTGATCCTTATCCCATAAATAAGAGATCCTATATCAAGGCCAATAATAGATTTCGGATTTGGGCCATTGTAAGCCCAAATCTTTATCGTGATAGCCCATGCGTGATGGGCTTGAGTATTGGTCGGGTTCGTGACCCGAGTGCGAACTATACGTCATCAATAATAATACCATTAGAGCTTTGGAAACAAAATCTTCATCAACTAATTGTTGTTGATCAGATTTGTCATGAATAGGACTGGAAGACTGGAATTAAAAATACAATCTAAATTTTATGAAAAAAAAAGCATATACATAAATATAACCAAAAGCAACTTACATTTGCAACTTTGGAAGCAAAATGTTCACGAAGAGATTGCGTTGGCCTTACTTTAGAAGTTTTATTAATAGCATTTGAAGTCTGAAATTAAATATGTAATCATTAGTTGCTGAAAAACAACGACGGTTACCAATTGATTAATAGCATTCGAATTCTGAAATTGAATCTGACCTCCGGATGTTGTATGTTCAAAGCTTCCTCAACAATCGAAAGTCATTTTTTAACATCATTAAGCACATTGACATTTGCGCCTGGTTTATCAATCAACCAAACAATTGCCTTCAAGGCCTCAACCTCAGCATATATGTTCGGTTGACCGGTGGCGTTTGCTGAGGTTGAGGTTACAAGAAGCTCGGGAGCTGGTGCATTTACAAGTTCTTGCTCTTGTACATGTACCTACGAAAAAAGGTATTTAAATTACTTTCAATGTTGTGGTGAAAAGAGGTACAATGTAAGTGTTTGATGAAATTTACATATTACCTCAGCTGCTCAGCATCAACGTCATGCTCATCAACAATGGCATCTTGCGCAACAACATGTGTTTTATTTTGATCCAACTCTCTAAAATAAGAATTATTGGCTATAAACCATGGTTGCAATTTCTCTGCATTAATTGGAAGAAGCTCCAACACTGGATGTGAACCCTTGTAACAGATTATTATATTGTCAATAACAAATATAAAGCAATGGTAACTTATTTGGAAAATGAAAGAATGAACATGCTTACCGGTGTAGGATCTTACGAAAAACCCTTGTAATAAATCTCGACGATTAATAACAATCTTGTATTACTGTCTAATATAACCCCATTTTTACGGGGAAATTTAAAACTTTTCCCTTACTGTTACTATTATCACGTTACGCTCTAACGATATATATATATATATATATATATATATATATATATATATATATATATTAAATAACGACACGAACTCGAGACACAATTCGATCATAACACCACTGTTACCAAATGACATCAAATGTCAATACTTGCATTTCCCTAAACTCACTTTAAACAAAATACATTAGGTACACTAATTACACCTAATATAATTAATTCCATAATCTTAAACCATAAATCAACCGGACCCTTGTTTGTAGTCCACCACACGAGCCCAACAAATGAGCCCAACAATCTTTCCATGTTTACCCCTTTTCTTTTCCTTCTTTTCTTTAAACCGATCACTAGCACCCCTAAAACACCCTCGCATCTCAAAAATGTTGAACCCAACCTATACATCTTTTTACACCATCGAATGCACCACCCAACTAACTATCATTGTGCATAAACACAGCTGGAAATGTCGAGTGTTAGTACAGTAACGACAGTCATTTTGTTTGTCCCATTTTCGAACCAAACGTATAAACATAAATTGCAAAACGTGACCATTTCAAACCCCGCTTTTTCCTACGATCTTTTAATAACATTCTCAACATGTTGTGACGTATAAAAGAGGGAATGAACTGCCGCAGAAAAACCGTAGCTCGTTAGGCTCATTTTGGGCACCCATATTAATATAAAACGAATGGATATTTTACAAGAGACAAAAATACAAACCACATGACTCCAAGGATATCTATCCTAATCTTCTAATGTCAGTAGAAAACTCAATTGTCTTTTCATTTCACTGGTCATCCACAGTGGAGACCAATTATAGTCTTTGAAGGTCAAAAAGTCTACATACGTTAGATATTTCCTCTATAAAAGCCCCTTTCTTTCCCACTCAACCCTACCCACATTCTACTTTATATCACACTCAAACATTCCTTAAAAAGGCCAGCAGCCTCCTGTCGTGAGTTTGGGAGCAGACGAGTGAAGCAAGAAATACGTATAAGGTGTGTTCAAAGCTTGGTGGGACTGCTACATTTTTCTGCCTCATTCCTTGTGTCTCGTTCAGACTCTACAGCCCCCTTCACCACCTTCTAGAGGTGTGGTATGTGCTAACATCCTTCATTCTTGCACATTAGATCATTACTCATGCACGACATACATATATACATACATTCGAACGTATCATGTTTCCTCTTGCCACATACCACGTTCAAATGAAAGAGAGAACCCATGTAACACCAACTCGTGTAACTAGAACACATAAAATCATGCACATACACGTTAAAATATCTCATACCATGCATCATTCACACTAGTTCCACTCGAACGTGTAAACTATGTAGTCTTCACATGCACATTAAATATCGAAATATATATAAAAGTTAAAGCTTCATATGAGACCCTAATGACCTTTACCCATCTCTATCTCGACTCAACATATCACCAGACGTATAAAAATAGACCACGAGCACACAAGGGTTACACGCTCAATAAATGTGGAATATATATACATGAAAACTCACCAAGTCTCTTAACCATGAAACGAATACATTCATATCAAATACGTTGGAAAACATCAAAATGTGACTAAGTGTTCTATTTGTTAAAAACTACTTCGAACTACCTACTTCACATCATCATTACTTCGTAATTTTACATATAACATGTGTATATTTTTACACCTCTCGACACTCTACATGACCTAGAGCATCATTCGTCTTTTGAAACCTTACCCATAAGCTCCCCTCGACATCTAAAAAGGATCATTCTAAACCTTACTTGACCGAACATTTTGGAAAAAACAAGTGAAAATAAACTAAGTGTTTAAAACTGGGAAAATCGTCCCGACATAGTCTAACTCATGAACCATTTACTTCGAAATCGTGAATTTAACGCATATATATTTTTACTCCTCTCGATAGTACACCTGGAAAACTACATGTTTTGTGTTTTAACTTCGACCTTATAAGCTCCCTAACACGTTCGAATTAAACCATTTCATGTGGTACTCGCTAGTCACTAAACTTCAAATCCAGAAATTTAATAATAACCTTTTCGGTTAGGCTTATTTGAAGCCCAATAAGACTTTACGATTGGCAAGCCCAACAGGCCCACGTAATACATTTTCAGAATTATAAAAATAACCTAAACCCAAGCCCAAAACGGTTTACACACCCTCGCCTCTAGAATTCTTAACGGGCCACTTGTAGAACACGTTAAAAGCCTAATGCGAGTAAAAATAAGCAAACAGCCTAACGAGCAGTTGAGATAAGTTAAAAATCCTTTAAATAAGCACTAGTAATAATCGCTACATTTTTCCTTACTTTTTGTCATTTTTGGACTAAAAATGTAACGCGACTTAACCAAAAGGACTAAAACTGCCAAACTATGAAACATGCGGACTGAAGCTGTGAAAATAGTTTGTGCAAGACTTGAATTGACCAATGAGTTAACTCCAAGCATTATATGTACATATGGGACAGTTTTGGACTATATTTGAACTTTGGACTTGACGAAGGACTAACGACGTAACGCAAGCACCATTAGGGTAAAAGGTGTAAACTCTGGAAAGAACAAGGACCAACTGTTATAACTTGACATCCTTATTTTATTTTTCCCTTTTTGCACCACACCTTTCTTTCATGTGCATTTTTACACATTCTGTTTGCATATTATTTAATTTTCGATACTTAGTGACATTAGAAACCTTTCGAGTTAACATTTCATAGCACTCATACATTCACCACTAGTATTTTGTTAGATTCTCAGACAATTATATTTATCAGGTCTTGTATTGAAGTTGTTAGCATAAATTAACTCAAAGTTATTTCTACCATCACCAGGAACACTTAAGGTGAGTCATGG
Organism: Artemisia tridentata subsp. tridentata; assembly: GCA_021014915.2. NCBI lineage: Eukaryota > Viridiplantae > Streptophyta > Magnoliopsida > Asterales > Asteraceae > Artemisia > Artemisia tridentata. Next base: position 16,195,977 of record CP139507.1, on the reverse strand, counting down.
CCTCACTTTTAAAGCTTCTATATTTTTTTTAAAACCTCGTGAGGAGGATACATGCTATAAACAGATCACAAGTATTTTTCTGTATGCTACCTGACTTGATATATGCCTAAGTTACCATGTTGCCATAAGACCATTTATCATGAGCCATTAATCACTAGTATGTGAACGCGAATATAATGAATAGATCTATTAGAGGCTGACGACCTATCCCACTAATATTTTGACGGAATGCTAATTGCTAGTCGTATTAGTCGCGATGCATTATATTTGAGAAAAATAGGAATTGGCAAATCACCTATTACTCGAGGGCAAAAACTTTCGTCATTAACTTGATGAACACCTCCGTTTATACGGTACTTTGTTAACGTTTGCGTGTCATGAGACTTAGGGCAATATATATACTGCAATATCAACTTTTAAACTGATTGCATTCCCGATGCAATCCTACTTGTGAATCGAACTGATTATTTAACTCTAAACTCCATGATTTCACTCAACATTTTGTTGACTTTTAAGCATGTATCTCAGGAAACTAGCGGAGCGATCGAGGCAAGGAGCAGGCATCCTACTATCTTTAAACTATGGTGTAAAATAAAGTGTTAAATTCAGCTAAAACATTACATCCTTTAAGGATTTTCTAGCACTCTGATATGTACGATTGTAACTAAATTTGGATTTGGACCTACGATGTTTTAAAATGTTTCTTGTAATATTTTATTCTGTAATTATGACTTCGATCCTCTCGGTAATACCCCAATTTGTCTTCCGTTGCTATACTTAAAAATTTGGGGGTGTTACAACCGGCCCAAACATTCTATCATAATCACGTTTTGCGAAAGTTGTACCCTTTATCCAAGCAAGAGCACGTGGGATCTTACTCGGGTATTTATTCCACCAGAGTTGACTGTTAGGGTAACTCTCGAGAATCCATATCTAACATGGAAGAAAAACATGAAATGCGTAAAAATATAACCTATAGTCATTTAAATTTGGAGTAAAGTGCAAATGCTCTTTAAAATTTTGATCAAGTTTAACATATGGTTATCCTATTAGTGATGTACCAGGTTTTGCACATGCTAATCAATTTGGAAGGAAAACAAAAGTGTGCACCATAGTCGTAACTTAGCTATGTTGCACTTTTAAAAATCTAACCTTAAAAGCCCACATAAAACCAGAAAGATTGTATGTTGCACTTCTACTTGGGGCTACTTCCTTCTTCTTGTAAAAGGATTCATAATGCCTAGGCACCACGCTCCCTAAATTCTTGTAGAAACGTCTCCATAAGAACTCTCCCCAGGGATAAGCATTTCGTGCCCCAAAATCCTCCACCAATTGCAAAAAATGGTTGGGAACATTATACCAAATCCCACGACCAATAAATATCACCTCAGCCACCAACAAAAGGCTAACTCTTACCACATCCTCATGTGTTAATGCAGCAAACCGTGTATCATTTTCAAACAAATTTAAAAGCTCACTCCCTTTTACCGTAACCTTTTTATCGAGCTTTTTTTCAGGAAAGACACGCAAACCAAATGGCCTTTGATCATTTTCAATAGCAGAAGGCAATTCACCAAAAAGAAAACCCGTCATTAACAAAAACTCAGCACGGCCAAATTGCAAAACATTACTACCAATTCTGTAATTAATTGGGGGGTAATCATCAAGCAATTTTGAGATTTCTACTTGATGTTGTAAAACGAAATTTAGCAAATGATTATCATTCGCATGACCTGGAATATCTAACCATGGACCAAAAAAACAGTATCTCTAAACAATCTAATTCGATTTGAATTCCGTGACAACTTACCTTTAATTTTTTCAAGCAAAAAAACCTTGGATCGTACGGTTATCTTAGCATTAAAGAATCCTTCCATTTAGGGTTTGAATGGGTTTGATTATGGTTACGGTTTGTGTGGGTTTGATTATGGTTAGGGTTTGAGTGGTTTTGATTTGCAGTTTGGTGGGTTAGAACTTGTGTGTTTTTTTTGGTGTTCTGAATTAGTGAGTATGTTTTGAAATGTGTTTTGTAAAAAAGTTAAAAAGTAATGAGAATAAAAAAGTTCGAATTAAACAGACATAGTAAAAAGGTAATCGTGAACATGGGAAACATAAAAAGTTGCTTAAAGTACATAGCCGTAATTCACTTAAGTCGCTTGAATGATGTGGGGGCAAAAATATTTAAAAAATATTAAATGAAGTTTTACTTTTGTACTCGAAACTGACAAAAAAAAATCGCTCAATGTACAAACAAGTCGCTTAAAGTAGGTCGCACGAAAAATATATACCTTTATAGCTTACAAATGCAGAAAAAAGGGCATGGCACGAACTTTTTTGTGCCACTTGGCGACTTCTTATTAAAAGTAAAAAAGTCACAAGTCGCTTGGTCTATTTGGGGAATAGCACTTTTTTTGGTCTAGAAAAGGTATAAAAGTTGAGCGTCTGGTCTAATGTGGGAATTTTCTCTTAAAAAATTTCACTTTTTGAATTTTACATTAATAAATGATTAATGATGCATTGTTGTATAAAAATTATTGCATTTAACGCAATTTTTACACTAAAAATATAAGGTAGACATTTCATCGAACACCTTGTATGCAAAAAATATGAGTAAAACGTCATCTTTAACGTGTGATATTTCACACATATGACATCGGATTCGAATGATTCAAAAACCTATGTAAAGAGTGAACCAAATCTGTAACTTTCATGTTTAAAGTTTTTCATTATCCGGCATTTATGAGGGTAAAAAATAGGGTCGAAAATGCCCACAAAAAAAAATTAACACCCATACATTATGTAAAAAAAAGTTTTGAAATTTTTAACAAAATTTATACCAAATTAAAGAGGATTAAATTTTAAAAATTATGGTGAAATCTATTTTTTTAAAAGTTTGTCGTTTGTGAGTTATATACGTTTGAAGTTCGAGGGTGGATGTGTTTCAATTATGACGGTGTGATTGGTTTGGGGTGAATCTATTTTTTTAAGTTTTTTAATTTAATCTCACTTTCTAATGGATCACAACTCATATAACTAATGCATGCTTACGGTCATGGATTAATGTAGTTTGTAATAAGTTAGTAACTTACTTAAATGCTTAACTTTACTATCTTACTTCTTAAAGGGTGTTTGGGACTTAAATAAATCCTTAACTTTAATAAAAACCGATGAATTTTTATGTTGATTTTTTTACTTTCTTCCTTCTTAATGGGTGTTTGGGACTTTTTTCCATTGATGAAAATAGAGATGCTTTTAAAACTACGTTTATTGCTGAAATAAAGGGTGTTTGCGACTATTCCGTTAAGACTCATTTAGTTATTAAAGGTTGATTGGGGTCCGACTATATTTCCAATCCCGACTATACAAAACAGAGTCTGTAGGACTCATAGGACTCATAACACCTTGAGATGTTCTAAGACAATTTTCGTCTTTGACACTGTTGATGAAATCCTTAGCAAGGAGATAATTATGTCCCTCTCCCCAAAACTAAATATTGCATTGATGTATTTATGTTAGATTGATTTTTCAATGAGATTTGTGGTTTTGTTTGTATTTGTTTTGTGCAACCCAATAGAAGATAGGGAGACAAATGTCTGAAACACTCCGAGATTTATTTGACTGGGATCCGAAATCAAAAAAGGCACGCCAACAACGAGACGAACACAAAGCACCAGTGCATAAGGGCAAAACGAAACAACTTCACGATACAAAAGACAAGCTAATCGAGAAATTTATATTTAACTTTCTTACTGGTGATTATGATGCCTTCATCGATGCAGTGCATAACATTTTGGAAGCATATGAACCCTCGGTTTCAATCCCACTTTTGAGAATCATATTTAGTTCCACCGACGAAGATGACAACAACAACATACCTAATCCCGCTGGGACGGGTATGGTTCCACTGACGAAGACAATCCACATAATCGTTGTTTAGAAGGTATTGTTTTAAAGTCCAACATTTACCTTGGGTAGACAATGGTTACTTGTTTGAGTTTGGGGACCCCAATAAAGCAAGTCGGCATTTCCACAATTCATATTTCCTAGCGTTTCGTGATAGTTATCTAGTTATGGGTGGTTTATTGGATTTAGAGGTCGGATATACCCAACTCAAAGGCGCCATACAAAAGATAACACCATATTCCCAGATTGGAGCAAATCGACGAACGTGTTAAAGGGTGGACGAAGAGTTTATGAATCATCATAGTTATGGTATGTGAGGTTCAAACCCTTATCACTAAGTTTTTCTAGACTAATGAGGCTAGAAGACGGAGAAATGAGGCTAGAAAGAGATGAAATAAGATGGAATCCAAAAAATCGAAGAAAATAACTAAATGGAAGGCTTTCATGATCCGTAAGTTTGCTCATATGACCGTTGTGGCCCATGAACAATACTACTAGTAGCTAGCATAATAGTTAGAGTTTTGGAATATTTTATTTTATTTTTTATTTTATTATACAAGCTAGTAGTAGTATTGGTCACGGGCCACATCGGTCATATGAGCAAACTTACGGATCATGAAAGCCTTTAATTTACTTGTTTTCTTCAAGTTTTGGGATTCCGTCTTATTCCATCTCTTTCTAGCCTCATTTCTCCGCTTTCTAGCCTCATTAGTCTAGAAAAACTTAGTGATAAGGGTTTGAACCTCACACCCTCACGTACCATAACTATGATGGATCGTAAACTCTTTTTCCACCTTTTAACACGTTCGTCGATTTGCTCCAAAATGGGAATATGGTGTTCGCTGATAATCTTTTTTATGGCGCCTTTGAGTTGGGTATATCCAACCTCTAAATCCAATAAACCACCCATAGTGGGATAACTGTCACGAAACCCTATGAATTGTGGAAAAGCCGACTTGCTTTATTGGGGTCCCCAAACTCAAACAAGTAACCATTGTCTACCCAAGGTAACTGTTGGACTTTAAAACAATACCTTCTAAACAACAATTATGTGGATTGTCTTCGTCAATGGAACCATACCCGTCCCGGCGGGATTGGGTATGTTGTTGTTGTCGTCTTCGTCGGTGGAACTGAATATGATTCTCAAAAGTGGGTTCATATGCTTCCAAAATATTACGCACTGCATCGATGAAAGCATCATAATTACGTACCAGCAAGAAAGTTAAATATAAATTTCTCGATTAGCTTTTCTTTTGCATCGTGAAGTTGTTTTGTTTTGCCCTTATGCACTGGCTCTTTGTGTTCATCTGGTTGTTGGCGTGCCTTTCCTGGTTTCGGATCCCAGTCAAATAAATCTCGGAGTGTTTCGGACATTTGTCTCCCTATCTTCTATTGGGTCGTTGCACCAAACAAATACAAAAAAAAAAGCACAAACCTGAGAGAAAAATAAATCTAACATAAATACATCAATGCAGGTATTGTTTTGAATCATATCTTTAAGCTCAAGTCCGACATAAATCACCTTCTGTTGGTCTGGTAGAATACCTTCCTTGTCTTGAATCATATCTTTCACTTCCTTGACTGTGAGGCGACAACGGACATCTAAGAGGGAACGTCTGTCCAGTGATGGTCTGGACAAATACAGCCAACGTTCCTTTATGATCAAGCACAAGATCCAGGGTGGACTCGCGGCGGATATTCTAGTCAAAAAGGGTATATGGTGGTGTTCAAGCTTCATTCCAGCATAGAATAATTGAACTTATTAAAGTTCTTTGTTGTTTGTTAATTTATTCACACTATCTCCCTAATGAATAATTTCTTTAAAAATTCCCGTAAAATCACGGGTCTATAAGCTAGTATACCAATAAACTGCAACTTTCAACTTCTATAAGGTTTTCACACATACCATGAGAATAAGACATGTGTCAGATGCAAAGAAAAGCAATTGAAAAAAACGCTGGTAAAACATAGCATGGTGCATAAAAAAGTACTCGAACAACAAAGACTGGCCAACGTTAGCAGCCAGCATCAATGGACTAAGTTGACAGCAAATAACTTTATAGATGTTTAATCATGTTAATCTTCTGGTTGAAGGCATTGGAGTTGCAAAACACTTCATAATAACCCCCCAAGATGTAGCTTTATTAAAATATAAAAAGTGTCTGGCAAACATCATATGATAACTCAACAAGAAAGATATATATCCATCCAAACACACAAATAAATAAACCCAGATATGTTTCATGAACATAGAAATTTAAACATTGTAATTGGTGATAAACGCAGATACTAAACTCAAGGATGATCAATCACTTTTGTCTTTACTGTTGAACCTCGGGAAGGCAATAATGTCTTCTCTGTTGAACCTAATGAAGACAATAACCAAAGGCACTATAATAGAAAAGCTTACAAAAACTCTGGCCAACCACCTGAGGCTTGAGGAGAAGAATGACAGCAGTGAGATCGAGAGAGGTACAAGAATAATAAGAAGGTAGGCCCAGTGGACGGGATAACTGTTATAGCACTCGCCTTGGTGATATGCGCAGGCAACCTTCCAGATAAAGGAATACAAATATAGGAGCCCGCCAAAGATTACAAATAAGACTGTATATGCAATCCAATTGAGATCCCCCGAGGGAACAAATACAGCTGCCTGATGAAGCGAAAAGTGTACCGCTTTTAAGGGGTCATTTAAGCCCTAAATCGTATTTATTTGATCAAATATTGCCCTAAATCGTTCCTTTTGTCATTTTAGGTACTTTTGAGAAGAAATCTGGAAAAGGAGGCATTTTGGACGTTTTTGGAGCATAAAAGTGAAGAAAACGACAAAGTCTCAAAATTGTGCTGGAAGTTACCTTTGACGGCGTCAGGATTTACCCTGGACGGCGTCATGGCTTGGCAAAAGTGGTGGATGTGAAATTTACTCATGATAAGCCAGTGAAATTGCATGTGAATTCTGACGGCGTCACGCTTTAATCTGATCAAGGTCGTCACGGCTTAATTTAAAGAGGGACGGCGTCACGTTCATAGTCTGACGGCGTCAAGCCTTGATAAGCCAGAACGGATTTTGGAGAGCTAAAAAGGGACGGCGTCAAGAAGGTCTATATATAGTTTTGCAATTTTTTGTCATTAGTGTGGAACTTAGTGTGGAAATTTTGGGAGAAAACCCTAAGACGAATTTGGCAGCTTTTTCAAGGCTTTTTGCCTTGAGATCTTCCATGTTACATTGAAGATAAGTTATCAATTAATCATTCAATATGTCTATGTGTTGTTTGATTCTATCTTGTTCTTGTCTTTTGTTTAACATGTTAGGCTAGATTTATCTTGTGTTTGCTTAGATCTAATGAAACCTAGCTATTGATTATTGGTTATTAGTGTGTTATTAGTTGTATTGGATGATTGTTTATCTATGTTAGGCTTAAGAAAACTGGCTAACTTCCTATTCGGTAACTTGCTTGAACGTCTTAAGAAACATGAACCAAATGCGTACTAAAGGTTTTTATGGTTGCATTTAATGCATGAGCGAATTCTAGTGATCCCATGTTAGGAGCTTCCTAGCCGGCTCGACATAGGAGTGAAGTAGGAGTTCATAGAGTTGGGGAAGTACGTACGCCACCCCACGATTGGTATTAAGGAATACACCCATCATCCACGCAACTAATACACACTAATCAACCGGTAAAAGATAGTTAGGGAGTAAGGAAATCTAAGTGAACACATTTCTCTACACATAAGTTTCCACCAACATTTTCATTTTCTGTTATTTTATTTTATTTGCATTCGTAGTAATTTGGGTTAGTTGACTAGCAACTAATTCCGCCCACTCCTTCAAACCCGAGATTTTACTTGCTTTCATAAAATTATAAAAACATAAAAAGAATCTTCCTCAACCCTTAGACCTAATTAGAGTAGTCTTTCATACCTAACGAACACTATTCCCTGTGGAGAACGATCAATCCCCCGTACTTACCACTACACTATACTACATCGGTCAGGTACACTGCCTGGTGGGGTTGTAAGCCTCTTGAGATCCCTCGAGAGGTAAAACCTGTTGTAAGGTTGCAAAACCACGCATCAAGTTTTTGGCGCCGCTGCCGGGGAATAGTTATTGTTTAGGTTGAATTTTTATTTTATTAGGTCTACTCACTTGATTCCTATCGAGTGAGATATTTATTTTCTTTTTATTAGATTTCTTTAGTCTATCTTTTTCTTTGTGCCCTTTGTTTGTAAAACCATTTTCATTTGTCACCATGGCGGATGAAATCCCATTTAGATCATTGACAATAGATGTACAATTATACTTCACCAAGAGATTTGTTTCCTATCATTCCTATGAATTGTTTCGTGATCTTTGTGATATCCAAATGAAGTTGGGGGTAAGGTTAGATGGGTTTAATGAATTCTATGCATGTGATACTTCTCTTAGACAATCATTATCTGGATCAATTCCTTTTAGTAAGACCCTTTGGATGAATTTTGAGGAAAGCTTCCTAACCATGACCCATAAGTGGAACGAATTGATGGATTCGTATGAGCAAAAAGACCTAGTTTGTAAGGACATAGACTTAGAGTCAAACCAAGATTCTGAGATGGTTAAAGTTGAGCCACCTAACTGCATGTCATGGTTAGGCACCACCATAGTACAAGATGAACACTTAGGTGATCTTGATAAGATGGACGATACAGTAGAAAATCTAAGACCACCAAGTACCCCACAAGTCCTACCATCATTTGAGGCACCCACACCGCCCGTGACTTACCCGGAAGAAGTAGAAGAGACTATAGGAACCCCAATAGAGGTAGAACCTTTGAACCTAACACAACTAGAGGATATAGGTTTGAATGCTTTTAGTGATCACAACCTTACTCTTAGTTCTATGGAAGTTCCTAGTTTTGATGAACCAGAGCCTCAACCAAAACCGTTACCTAATCTTCCATCTTTAGATGTGAATTTAGGAAATGAAAAAGGTCCCGATCCACCCATCAAACCATATAGTCCGGGTAGTTTTACGTTGGAGGTAGTAGACTCTAAGCCTTGTAGAGAGGAAGCCAATATAGGAGTGAAACATGACCTTACATACTTACATTACCCATTCATGATTGATCACAAGAAACATTATGGGTTTAAACCGGGTTTATTAGGTCAAGATGGATTCCCAACTAGGAGTCTCTCGAAGTTGATAGAAGATGATCCCTTTTTAGGAGGAAACTCAAAATCACCCATTGACCAAAGTGAACTAGGCAAGGTTATGATGAAAGGAGCACACCCCTTTGAGCATATAATTCATCCACCACTCTTTCCTCACGTGGCATACTCCTACCGAGCTGGTGTGTATCGCTACTATCACCCGCACTTAATCCTAAGTGTAGGGAAAACCTCTCCTTTATCCATTAAATAAGGGTAGAGTCAGGCTCATGACTCGAACAAAAACAAGCGCTTCTTGGGAGGCAACCCAAGCGTTATTTGTTTTATTTGCTTTGTGTGTTTATTTATTTGTTTGTTTGATTTTATTTGCTTCCGTATGTATGTTTAATTTTTATTATTATTGATTCATGTTCAAAACTAAAATTGTGAAAATGCTTTATTTTGTTTTTAACTTCGTCTTAACTACATATAAAGGTATTTTGCAAAAGATAAGTGTAAGGGAAAGTCAAATCGGTTTATTAGAACAAATGAACATGAATCATAATAATATTAAATTAACATACATATTAGTATTTGTTTGAGTCAAATGCTTGTATCGAGTCATAATGATATTTTGCAGGATTTCCAGGAAATGAGGTATAGGTTTTTCCAGAAATTTTCCGGAAACTTAACATGAGAATTCTGTCAGATCATTTCTGACGGCGTCAGGTTTTAATTTTCTGAAATTTTTGAAAGTTTTGTTTTCATAAAAAGTTTTTATTAAATCTCCAACTTATAATCTCCAGGAATCTGCAAAATTATCATTCCACAAGCATTATATCCTTATATATAGATTTAATCCCGCCGATGTTATGCAGGTTTTCGTGTTTGTTTTCTCAGGTTTAACAGGTTATTTTGGACAAGGAGATGTTTTTGAATCAAGCTTATGGCGATGCATTAGTCATGGAGCTTCAACATTACCTTGGAAGAAGATCTAACCGTGTTACTTCATTATCCACCGAGCGAATCAGGGGAGTATTTGATTTCATTCTTTTACTTTATGCTTTTACATTTGTTATTTGAACATTGGGGACAATGTTCATCTTAAGTGTAAGGGGGGGGGGGGGGGGTAAAAGTACGATTAGAGAATGCTATTACGCTTGATTTTTGTTTGTTTAATAGTAGATGTGTAATAAAACTGAGATAAATACCTGTTAGGGCAATTTTAGTGCCAAATTTAAAATTTTGTACAACATATAGGAGTGAAACTTTGATCTTAATGAGCGTCTCACGGATAGGAGTTATATGACTAGCACAAAAACCGTACCACTAAAAAATTTTCCACCCCCAAATATGTGAGGTTCGCCCCTAGAATTGGTAGGAAAAGCATTTATGCTATGATGTGTGTACCGGTAGCACTTAGATTCTAGAACTTGCGTTAGGACCATTCCAAGGCCACAAGTGAGACTACATTCGTGTAGTTAGATTTACTACATGATAAGAGGCATTAGGATTAACCCATTGTTTTACACCTGTGTTTTTGTTATAATTACTTTGGCTACATTGGTCAAGTAATTCTCCCACACCCTTTGCGTTGTACTCATTTTTAGTACACGATACCCCTAGTACACCCCTCAGAGCCTATCTTTTCGTTTCGACCTTTAAGCATTTTACTTAAAGGAAGAATTTGTTTACACCCCACTAAAATGTACACCCAAATCGCCTTAGCCTACCTTGTATGCACTCATCTTTAGTGCATTATTGTTACAACATTTGTTTAAACCCAAGTTAATTATCTAATTGATTACATGGTTGCTAAGTCGAGTCATATCCTTGTACATATTGTTTTGGGACGATTGGGACTCATGGGTAAAGTACTAGTGTAATGGAGTAATGGGGAAGAACATCATTTATTACCCCCATATGTGCTAAATATTTTAAAAGTACTCCAAGTTTTCGATTATCTTAATTCGAGTCATTAGAATAGTTTTTTGTAAAGTTATGTAAAAGTTCAAGTGTAAGGGGATGCAACGCCCCTATGATGTATTATTTTGGATGGTAGGGCAAAAGTGTATGCAAAAAAAAAAAAAAAAAAAAAAAAAAAAAAAAAAAAATCAAGAAAAATACAAAAAAATGAGAAAAAGAAAAATAGAAAAAACATACGGACTACCATCCCGTTTTATTTTATGTTTATTTTATGTTTTTGTTATTTTGTTTTTAGCTTAAGTTGAGTCGAGTCTTGGCTTAGCAACATTGTATAGTACATGTAATTGATCAAGATCTTTAACTCGCCATCAGTAAAATATCCCTTATCCAACAAAACCGTGTTTTCCTTTTCCCTACACCTAACGTTATAACCCATTTAAAAGCCCTCTTTGATAGTTTATCTTTGGTGCTTACGCCTAGTGGAGGAGGTTTTTGATCCTTTCCCAAGCCTATGGTAATCTATTTGCTATGACAGGTAGTGAGAGATATTATCCGTTTTCATTTATGAGATTTATTTTGATGACACTTGAGAGATGTGAGTATCTAAACACTACTTGTGAGGTGCTAGTTTATAATCTCCATGCCTATTATGATTAAAGTGGAACGAATATTTGTTGTAATTACTTTTATGTTAGCATTAAATGACCCCTAACTTGTATTTTGATTAGAATAAAAGCGCATTTGCTTGAGGACAAGCAAATCTCAAGTGTAAGGGTATTTGATGAAGCGAAAAGTGTACCGCTTTTAAGGGGTCATTTAAGCCCTAAATCGTATTTATTTGATCAAATATTACCCTAAATCGTTCCTTTTGTCATTTTAGGTACTTTTGAGGAGAAATCTGGAAAAGGAGGCATTTTGGACGTTTTTGGAGCATAAAAGTGAAGAAAACGACAAAGTCTCAAAATTGTGCTGGAAATTACCTTTGACGGCGTCAGGATTAACCCTGGACGGCGTCATGGCTTGGCAAAAGTGGTGGATGTGAAATTTACTCATGATAAGCCAGAGAAATTGCATGGAAATTCTGACGGCGTCACGCTTTAACCTGATCAAGGTCGTCACGGCTTAATTTAGAGAGGGACGGCGTCACGTTCATAGTTTGACGGCGTCAAGCCTTGATAAGCCAGAACGGATTTTGGAGAGCTAAAGAGGGACGGCGTCAAGAAGGTCATCCGGGAACCCTAGAAGCGGCGAGGTGACGGCGTCACACTCCATAACGTGACGCCGTCAGATCTAAAAATCTATATATAGTTTTGCAATTCTTTGTCATTAGTGTGGAACTTATTGAGGAATTTTGTGTGTGAAAACCCTAGGACGAATTTGGCAGCTCTTTCAAGGCTTTTTGCCTTGAGATCTTCCATGTTACATTGAAGATAAGTTATCAATTAATCATTCAATATGTCTATGTGTTGTTTGATTTTATCTTGTTCTTGTCTTTTGTTTAACATGTTAGGCTAGATTTATCTTGTGTTTGCTTAGATCTAATGAAACCTAGCTATTGATTATTGGTTATTAGTGTGTTATTAGTTGTATTGGATGATTGTTCATCTATGTTAGGCTTAAGAAAACTGGCTAACTTCCTATTCGGTAACTTGCTTGAACGTCTTAAGAAACATGAACCAATGCGTACTAAAGGTTTTTATGGTTGTATTTAATGCACAAGCGAATTCTAGTGATCCCATGTTAGGAGCTTCCTAGCCGGCTCGACATAGGAGTGAAGTAGGAGCTTGTAGAGTTGGGGAAGTACGTACGCCACCCCACGAATGGTATTAAGGAATACACCCGTCATCCACGCGACTAATACACACTAATCAACCGGTAAAAGATAGTTAGGGAGTAAGGAAATCTAAGTAAACACATTTCTCTCTACATAAGTTTTCACCAACATTTTCATTTTTGTTATTTTATTTTATTTGCATTCGTAGTAATTTGGGTTAGTTGACTAGCAACTAATTCCGCCCACTCTTTCAAACCCGAGATTTTATTTGCTTTCATAAAAATATAAAAACATAAAAAGAATCTTCTCTCACCTTTAGACCTATTAGAGTAGTTTTTCATACCTAATGAACACTATTCCCTGTGGAGAACGATCAATCCCCCGTACTTACCACTACACTATACTACATCGGTCAAGTACACTGCCTGGTGGGGTTGTAAGCCTCTTGAGATCCCTCGAGAGGTAAAACCTGTTGTAAGGTTGCAAACCACGCATCACTGCCCCTAAAGAGAAAGGTACAAGGATTGCTGAAAAGCTGCCAATAGTTTTCAGAATGGTGTAATGGATTTTCTTCATCCAATTTTTCAGCAAGAAGCTTGAAAGGACCAAGACGAACGATGATAGCACAGCCATACATCCTGAGACAATGATCATGATTGTAAAAACCCCACCATGATCTTTAAAAAAGGATGGGTTTTGTCGAAGCAAGGGTCGAACAGCCCCTAATAGAAATGTGATAATACCCACCACGGCAAACAAAAACGAAAAGTAAGCAAAAGACCTGAAAGACACAAAAACGCATATTACTAATCAAAGGGATAATTGAAAAGCCAACCAAAATCTAATAATCCAAACTAATAACCGAAGGGTAATCGAATAAGTATAATTGAAACCAAAAATTAAATGTAAAAAAGGGATAATTATAAACATGCTACATATTACTAATCAGATCTAGTTGATTCAAGCGGTTAATTACTTCAAAAACATAATCAAACCTTTAACCAAAAAGAAAAAGACGGAACTTACTGTGGATTGACAGGTTTTGCCTCTTCTTTTCTGCTTCTAATTAATTGTGTGCTACGTTCACATCTTTCACATCTTTCATGGTATTCAGGTTCAGATTCCAACAGTCTGGTATCAAACGTGTCTAATATCTGATAAAAGGTATCCTCAATGAGCTTCAAGGGTTCAAATCCGATTTTATAGTCTACACTGCCATCATCAGTATATATGATTCCAGCATAGATTATGAGTCCATTATCTGGAATCTCATGGTATTCCCGAAGTTTCTGTTTAGCATAATCTATGGCTTCTTTAGCATTTTTACTTTCTTTGTTTTCAATATCAGTTTCAAGCCTCATGACGACTTCAAAGATTTCCTCACGTGGTGATATGAAAAGTGAGAGCAAGCTCCTTTTGTTGCTTTTTACATATTTTAATTCCGTGATAAGATCCTCAATCTCCCCCCATATACCAAGGGGCTTACCTACCGCGGCCATCTTAACAAACTAGCTATATGTCGAAGCTGAAAAAAAGAAGTATTTGGAGTCTCATTATTATCAATCCAAAATCAACACAAATATGCATAGCAATTAGTAACACACAACAACAAATTTCATAAATGATGCAACATTTCGTATCAAACACAAACACGAATCAGTAAAAACATGTTTGACTAAAATGAACCACAAACAAAATCCGATCAAGTTCAAAAACAAAAATGTCAAAAATGACAGAAGTTAAACCTCAAACAGCATTTTAAGAAATCTGCAATTGATAGTAACAGATTTTGTTAGTGCAAATATTACGATATTTAAACTTAACGGTTTCTTCGGTTTTAATAATGACAAACATGTAACTTGTAATGCATAACGTAAAATGCGCAAGTTACTTGTAAACACAAATCATCAATGCATACTTACATCAACATCTCTCGACGCCTCAAGTATGCTTCAACAAAGTCGTAGATTTCCATCCCGACGTAAATCACTCAAGGTATGGACAAACAAATCTACTACTTGACAAATGATCAAAGGATTATATTTTTATAAACTTCACATTTTTATAAATGTGACAAAACATTTTTCAAAAATACATTTTACAAATTATTTTTGAATTAGAAAGAAATGTTTTATTTGGGAAAATCATTTCAAATTATTTTGAATTAGTAACAGCCATTTTCCTTCCCAAAATAGCTCCAAACTTCCCCAAATAAACCTTCCCCACTAAAGACAAAAAAGGGAGCGTCCACGGCACCTTTAAGTATGGACGGCTCCACTAAATTTAGTGGAGCCGTCGGGTATTTAGTGGAGCCGTAGGTCTGTAACGGTTAGATTTTCCCTTGCCTATAAATAGTGGACCATTCCACACTTCCAACTTGATTTTTCCAGTCCTTTTTCTTTGGTTTAATCCCTCTTCACTTAGTTAACTTTCTTTGATCATTTGGAGAGTTTTAGGTTGTTTAAGAGTGATCCAATCATCCACTCAAGTGATCCTCTTCATTCCTCTTGATTAGCAAGAGAAGAACACAAAGTATCCAAGTAGATACAAAGTGTTGTCATCCCTCTTGATTAGCAAGAGAAGAACACAAAGTATCCAAGTAGATACAAAGTGTTATCATTCCTCTTCATTTGCAAGAGAAGAACTCAAGGTATCCAAGAAGATACAAGAGTTGTAGTTGTTAGGTCTTGTAACATTTGTTACACTCTTGATTGTATCATAGCATACATCAAGATCATTTTTCTTTTGAGAGTTTGTGAGGGAAGATCTTTGTGATCTTGTCGAGATCTTGGTGATCTCTTGAAGCCATTGGGCTTGTGTGTTTGGTCATGTGGACCTTGGTGATTGGTGCTAGCTAAGATTAGCACTCGACATCTAGCTTAGTGTCGGAAATAGGATAAGCGACGTGTACGGTGTAGATCGGGTAGATCGTGGTAGATTGGTGCTAGCTAAGATTAGCACTCGACATCTAGCTTAGTGTCGGAAATAGGATAAGCGACGTGTAGATTGGTGCTAGCTAAGATTAGCACTCGACATCTAGCTTAGTGTCGGAAAACAAGTTAAGCGACGTGTACGGTTTTCTCCGCCTGAAGGGAGTTTGTTGATTAGTGAAGTAACTCTCGAGTTGGGTACTCGGGGAGTGGAGTAGGGCGAAGAGGAGCTTCGTGACCGAACCACTATAAATCACCGTGTCCGGTTTGCGCCTTCTTACTTATCTCTTTACTTTCATTTCATTCTTTATTGCATTATATTTATATTTTCATTGCATTTATATTTGTGTGGCTAGTTGCTTATGTTATGTTGATTAAGTATGTGTCATGGTTTGATTGTGCTTGTGTTGTAGCTTACTATATTCATCTCTAGATGTTATATGACCATAGTTGACACTTTTCATATTGCGTCACACTTGATCGAGTAATTGATACAAAAGTTTTAAGTTTTTAAATGGAAACGTATTCACCCCCTCTACGGTTTCCACAATTGGTATCAGAGCCAGGTTGCTCAAATTTTTAAAAACAAATGGTTTTCAAAATTGAGTACGATCCATGTATCAAATTACCCATGAAGGTGATAAAAATATGAAAAGTATATAGTTACTTAATACTTACAAGTTTTGTTGTTAAGTATATGTTGTCATACTAGCTTGAAGGTTTTCTTAAATTGATAAAAGTTGGTTCTGTTCAAAAACTGAAGTCAGACGTACGGCACCGTTAAATATAACGTACGGCTCCATTAAATATGGACGGTACCGCTAAATTTAACGGTACCTTCGTCTGTTTTTCAGAATTCGGTAATTTTCAAAAATTCATATAAAATCAACCGTAAGCCCGTAGGAGTCGTGCCACCTATCGTTTTAAACGTAATTGAGTCTACTTTCACTTAAAAATATTTTTAGAAAGTGATTGTAAAGTAAAATTTACGAATGTCTTTAATTCGTAACAGAGAGTCTTTTCCGGTCATGCCGATTGCACAAATTTTTTGTCAAATCACAAAGTGAACATCACACGTTGATGCATTCATGATTTCAAGGTGTTGAACTTGATCAAATTTTTAAATGGGGTGGAAAATAATTCATTTTCAAATAAAGTCAAGCTAAGTGTACATTGTTATACTTAATACACAAAATGACGATAAGTATTTTTGTGTGTTTTGCTAAATGACTATTTGCTTTTCTTTGTGTCTTAGTATTGTTAGTCAATACTTTTGTATGCTTATTGCTATCTTTAGTTGAGCTAATTTTTATGTATAATCATAAGTGTCTTTCATGCCTTGTTGCTATGTGTCGAATATTAGTTTTTTCGGCTTATGCGTCAATAGGACTTAGGCTAGACTTCCTGCACTAAGTTGCGTAATTGAGTTTGCATTGCATATAGGCGTAGACCATTTTTCTTGCATTTGTTGCAAGCGTTTAAAATGGTTTATTAACCTTCTTAGGAATAGAAACTAAGTCGGTAGATAATGTGTGTCGAAAGATATTGTCTTACACAATTATTTTTCAAAGGTTTAAGTGTAAAAAGTATATCACCCCAAAATACTTAACACTCTCATAAAATTCGTAACATGATCTTTAAAATATTACATCATTTTGTCTTGTTTGACCATGGGTTGTCCAAACAAGATAAAAGGTCATTTTAATACATTAGTATTTAAGTAAAAGAAAATGTATTAAACTTGCATTGATCTAACACACATACAAAATGCTTTAAACATTTAGTATTTTACGTATGTTGTATAAAAATAGTTAAGATTATTATTTTTATACTAATGAGGTGTCGAAAAACTAAGAATATTATACTAAATAATATAAATAGTTTTCACAAATAAAATAAATGACAATATCAAAGTAGTTACTTAATATGTCATTAACCTCACACATACAACTAGTATCAAAATAAGTGGAACACACTCCTTAAATTTGTATTTTCTTATTAAAAAGGAGTGATCGTGAGGGTCAAGAAAGATTTCGAGTTCATATCAATTCATTATTCAAATTATGATTGATATCATCATCGAATCTAATTGACAAGTTTGCAAATGTGGACATGAAATTGGAGTCATTATTTGTCTAGCTTCAAGATAACATCAAAACATGATGAAACATATTATCTTGAATCTACATACTCAATCACACTTGCGTGTTATGAAAATAATGACGTCATCTCAAGACGAAAACAATATGCATCGGATCATAACTCACACTTGTGTTGAGGATGCCATATTAAGTCTTCTTGTCCAATGGTTGTGTTCCTAACTTTAAACTAACATGTTTAAAAGATGCATAAAATACACAACCAAGTAGGATTGACAACTTGGAAGTTTCATCCGAAATATACAAGTAATTTACATTGCAATGCAATTAGTAAATGTGTCATTTCCGAAAAACTAAACACGAGCAAATAAACAACTTATGTAAACTTTGCTCATGAACGACTCAACACTCAAAGTCACATGTCTAGTAAAAGTGTCACACATAATATGTTATTAACTATTATGTAAGTTATCAATCTTGAGAATATCACATGTATTTCTCTTATCAAAAGATTGACAATGGATAACTTATGTCCTATGCATCTCATTTTCTTTGTAACATGAATGGTTATGTTACAAGAGAATACATTGCATCATGTTAACAAATATAGGATATTAGAGTTGAATAATAACCTAATACGACATGTGTCATTGCATAAACAAGTAAAATTGGTCATACACTAAAATACTTGTTTCACAAAGCATTCGTAAGAGTGATAAGTTTCCTCTTAGAAAAGCATACTTGTTGAAATAAACAGTATGTCTCATTTTAAATAAAATGCTCACAAGATCTATTGAGGTAAGTAACCTTTACTAGATTCTCACTCAAGATATGCAAAGGAGCATTCTTGAAACACACACGATGTAGTAGGTTCTACATTGTATCACATTAGAGTGTCTCTTGGTTCTAGGAAACCAAATCATGTTAAAATAACATGTAACAACTCAACAAACAAAGATGGTGTCCAAGAGATCATAAAATACACCATCTCCATCAAACAACCTTTAAATCTCAAACACGAAATAAAAACATTTCGCTTGTCTTTGTTAGGAGTTGTGTAAGACATGTCATTTTCTTAACCGACTTTCAAAGTATGGTTAATTGAGTCATATTAGGGCATGTATAAGCAAAGCAAGATAACATCATCTTTGCTATACTTCGATAGGCAAATATAGGAATTTAAATTCTTCTAACATGAGAATGACTACTGGAGAACCTATCGCACTAGAAATTTAATTTGACCTAACGGTTGGATTGCTTCCAGGAGAGAAGTTGGGTTCGTGTATAACCCGTAAAAATGGTCGTGTTTAGCCTTAATTGAGCACCATTAGTGATAGTCTCATACTCATTCTCTAACTTGAAAATTTTTCATTCCTACATTTGACTAGAGATAGTTTACATCGATGAACTTTATCTCCCGTTAGGATCTCATTTTGAACAAGTAGTAACTAGGATCTTCCTTAGCAAACCTAGATTACTTGCATCCTACATATGTGTTTCAAAATGATAACATGTTCTCATGAGATATGATTAAATGTCTTCGTGATCTTAAATGCTAAATGATTATCATGTTTTGCATGATGCTTGCATTTATTCCTTATGTGCATATTACATGATTTACTTGTAAAGTTTGCACCCACACTATGTCTTTTTGACACATTAGGAATTAGGTATGCCCATCACTATGAACCCTTAGAAGTCATAGAGTCATACACTAGTGTCAAAACTCATAAGTCAAAGTGGTCACAAAGTTACCCTAATTCCCAGTCATCACTTCGCCTTCTTCCAAGTAATACACCCTTTTTGTCATGGGAAGGTTAGGAACAAACCTAGTAGAACTCGGAGTAGGGTTGACAACTTAAATATTTCATCCAAAATATTAAAGTAAGTTTAACTTGCGATCGCAATTGTTAAATGTCATATCCGAAACATCATACTCAAGCCTTTTAACAACATATGTTAAAACGCTCATCCCAAAAGCTAAAAGCTAACATCAACCTTCGGATGACAAAGGACTCACGAGTTACTACTTAAGTGATTAGTAGTTCCTTTCATCCTCGTGTGAATATACACGTCTTAAGATCCCAAACCCTACTGTAAATCAACACCATAGGCCTAGCTTCACGTCTTTCAAAACCCCATGAAACACTCGTGTGCGAAGCACATCGAAATCCGTAAATCAACCAAACCTCTCAACCGAGAATCCCTTAACCGTATCCGTCTAGGTCTAGGAATGATGGAACATATTCCATAAATCTTATGACTATTTAAATATTTCACTGGAAATATTAAGTCATCCTTCACATCGTCCTAACGACTACCTATGTATTTCCTTGGAAATATAAAAGTCATTTCTTCTCGTCTAGTACCGTTCGAAGAATTTATTAGGTATAAATTCTCGCCTCGTGTCGAAAAGTCTCACTAAATCAGCGAGATTTATTCGAAAAATCATCTTAAACTCCGATGACTACTTAAATATTTCATCTGAAATATTTAAAGTGTATTTAATTTGCGAAATGCAATTAAAAGTCATCTCTCGTTTTCGATCAACGTTCATCGAATCCCGTTGGATTCATTCATAAAAGAATTTATTTGGTATAAATTCTTTTAATCTAAAGTCCAAAAAAAAAATCACAACATATGTGAAATTTCTTTGTCAAAAATCTTGCTTTCAATTCTCACCAACACCATCAAAACCCACTCGGTGTAGTTTTGAACCCAAAACCGTCTCCTATCAGAATAGATTGTATCTATCATCTGATTCCTTAGCCGTTTCCCTCACATTTCCACATGGTACTAAACACTACCAATGCTTCCGCATTCCACTCACCTTCCACACACACCTCAAGCGAAGAACCGCTAGGATAAGTTGAGATAACCCCACTAGAACCTTATCACCAACCTCACAACTCTGAAGATTTTATCTTCTTAACCCTTTGGATATCTCCTAGTAATCACATGCCTCATCATAATATTCTATGAATATTCACAATGATTGAGAAGAGCTACGTAACTTCAAAGGTGAAGTTTATTGTATGCTATCCACCACTAGTCATGACGTTACTAAGCTCATCGCTTTTGTCAACGTCTGTTCTCCTCTTTAGTTTTTTTTTTTTTTTCACATCTTGTCCGGATGGTCATAGATTAAGGGGGAGCTAAAACACACTCATATAGTCTTTCACCAAACACTCTCAAGAATACACAAATGTGGTTCTTATTCCCTAGGAAACTTCTCTTTAGCTGCCCAGAACTAGGCCACACAGGAAAATTCGTGACTTCCAGGTCACGGTACCGTTAAATAGGCCACGGTACCGTTAAATTTAACGGTACCGTGTGGTATTTAGTGGTACCGTGCCTATGTTTGACGAATTTTCACTGTTCCCTCCTAATCCCTGCATCCCTAACCTCAAACCTGCAAAATTTTGCAAACTCACATACACCCTAGGATTCCCTCACTACACCATAGGACTCTAACACCAACTTTAGTTCTAATCCCACAACTCTTGCCTATAGAAGGCCTCACTATTGCAAGCTTATCTTGTATTTCATCTTCAAACCTTACAACCTTCAACTCATCGATCATCACACTCAAACCTTACAACCTTCAACCCTTATATCAATCCCACTCAAACCTTTTAGATACACTTCACTCTTGACAATGATAGTTAGTCTAAGAACTTTCAACCCATAGATCATCACACTCAAACCTTAGAACCTTCAACTCATCACACTCAAACCTTACAACTACTCCTCACTTTGGATAAGTGGTAGTTAGTTCAATGACCTTCAATCCTCACAAACACATGAAACCCTTCATGCACCAAATTATCTCTAACACACAACTAGGATCATCCAACCTAGAAACCTAGAACTTCGTTACCTTAACCCCGTTAGAGATATCCACCAACAATCCTGTTAGGATCACATACACCTTTTCTTTTTCCCTTTTGAAATATATCATGCATCTCATTGTCAGTGCAAACGATATACTAACCTAAACCATCCTTTCCCACCTTTCCTCAAAGGGCAAAACCAACATCTCCAACCACATCATCATCATCCTTTACCTTTTGGATTCCTACACCCTTACCTCCACCAAGTCCACCACAACCTTTAGCTATCACACTAACCCTATCACGATCAAATCTCTTTGGACTTGGCACTAACACAAAATCCTTATCACCATCACCACTACCTTTAGCTCTCACACTTACCTTGTCACCTACATCACCTTTTGAACTTGGCACTAACACATCATCCTTATCACTATGGGTCATCCCATTATTTATCCCCTACAACCACATAACCCAAGTTGTCCTTTTTGTCACCACAACCAACACTCTCCCACCTTATGGAATCATTTAGGTATAACCTCTATCGAGTCTACTTTATGGCACGACTTGTCATAATAGTAATCATTTTGAGTATGTCTTATCAACAAACTATTCTTAACATCAATCATCTTAGGTAGATGATTATGTTGCTCAAAAGGTTTGTTAGAACTTTCTTTCCCAATGACAACTTGGAAGAAGTCATTTAGTGCGTCAGTCAATGAACGAATCTCGTTCTTGATTAGTGTGATTGAGTGAACAATTACACCTTAGGTTTTCGGTCGGGTTGTGACACTTACGTGTTAACATAGTTTAACCCATGCATGTCTTGCTATGCGTATTCTATCCCTATAATGTTGCTCCTATACTGTTATATATTATGTTGCACGAAGCTAACCCTTGATGTAGGAAAAGCCTTTGTAAGTATTTGATCCATGGATCCGCTAGATACTAAGGTTAATAAATGATGAAGCGAAAAGTGTACCGCTTTTAGGGGGTCATTTAAGCCCTAAATCGTATTTATTTGATCAAATATTGCCCTAAATCGTTCCTTTTGTCATTTTAGGTACTTTGGAGAAGAAATCTGGAAAAGGAAGCATTTTGGACGTTTTTGGAGCATAAAAGTGAAGAAAACGACAAAGTCTCAAAATCGGCTAAAAAGTACCTTAGACGGCGTCAGGAATTTCCCCAGACGGCGTCATGGCTTGGCAAGAAAAAGGTGGATATGAAAATTACTCATGATAAGCCAGAGAATTTTGCATGAAAAATCTGACGGCGTCACCCTTTAATCTGATCAAGGTCGTCACGGCTTAATTTAAAGAGGGACGGCGTCAAGCTTATTTCTGACGGCGTCGAGCTTTGATAAGCCAGAACGGATTTTGGAGGTCTAAAGAGGGACGGCGTCAGGAAGGCCATCCGGGAACCCTAAAAGCGGCGAGGTGACGGCGTCAGAATCTACAACGTGACGCCGTCAGCCCTTAATCTCTATATATAGTTTTGCAATTTTTTGTCATTAGTGTGGAACTTTGTGTGTGAAAAACCCTAAGACGATTTTAGCAGCTTTTTCAAGGCTTTTTGCCTTGAGATCTTCCATGTTACATTGAAGATAAGTTATCAATTAATCATTCAATATGTCTATGTGTTGTTTGATTCTATCTTGTTCTTGTCTTTTGTTTAACATGCTAGGCTAGGTTTTCTTTGTGTTTGCTTAGATCTAATGAAACCTAGCTATTGATTTGATATGTGTCTAAATACACATATATTTACCTTGTTTAAACCCACATAAACAGCCAAAAACACTTTGAAAAGCCAAATAATACTAAAAATATCATAAAATGTGTTTTTATATGACTCAGGAACAAAAAGATTGAAAACAGATGAAAAACGAACAAAGTTTACACAATTGTCACTTTCAGTCCCTGGAGTTTCACAAATTGGCAGATCTAGTCCCTGAATGTTTAAAATGAGCAAAAAGTCAACTTAAGTCCTTGGGAAACCAAAAATGTTCACAAATGATCCCTGGATAAAAGTTTACACAAAATGGCAACTTTTACCCCTCAAGTTACAAAATTGGCAAAATTAGTCCCTGGGTATTTAAAAATGGAAATTTGACAAAATATACCCTTGTACTATTCATGAATGACAATTTGGAACCTTTTTGATAACTTTTGGGAAATTACAATTTCACCCCTCAAACTTTGGAAAATTACATAAATGGTCCTCGGGTGTTTTAAATTGTAATAAATGAAAAATAGGACCTATGGTTTAACTAACTTGACAATAATGGTCCTTGTGATAACTTATGAAATGTTACAGGTCAGGTCCCTCATGTTTCAGAATATTACAAATATGGTCCTTGTGATTTAACTAAAACCAAAATCCAAAAGTCCAAATCCTAAATAACCCAGCTGCTAAACTAAAAACCCCAACCCAAAAATTATAAAACCCAATACCCATATACCCCAGCCCACACAACAACCCAAACCCAATCCTTTATATAAAAAACCCGGCCCACTCACTTTTTTGCTAAATATCAGGGTCAAACGTTTGTTTGACCCGTCTCCTTCCTTCCCACCCCGCCAAAACCACTCAGCCCACCATTTTCACCACAATACCACCATCAATCCAAAACCCTGACAATCCACCAACCCCCCTCCTCCTATGATAACACTCCACCTTCTTACCCCCCCCCCACATGCTCAGAAGAAGTTAAAATCCACTTGACCTGTTTTCCCGCCAAAAATGCCATGGATGGCTGAGATCACTTCAAAGCAATTAAATGGGTGGGATTAGTTCGGAATTCATCAAGGAATCATTTTGGAGTACTATTTAAAGAAGAGAAGCAACAAGAAATAAAGTGTCAGTAGATTAGGACCAAAATTAGTATAGAAATTAGATAAATGTCATTTCAGTTTCATGTAAGGTTTTCAGTTGTAATTTCAAGTTTGTTTCAAGTCTTATGTATTAAGTTTCTGCTGTATTGTATAAATTTTCCAAGTTAATGAAAATTATATTTTCAAGTTATTTGTTTAAGTTCGAATTAAGTTGTGTGTTAATCTAGAAGCTTATTATCTGTTTATGTAAGCTCATTTAAGCTCTATATAGCTTATTGTGAGTTCATTTTTAATTTACTTCAGCTCTGTATCAAGAAAAACCAAAAAGTCAACAAAAAGTCAAAATAGCTCAAAATAAGCAATTGGAAGGATTAAGCAGTTGTGATTAAGGTGATTGGGGTCTAAACTTGGTAAGTGACATTCCAAGTTCAGTTCTGATCCAAGTTCTATCCTATTCTTAACCATTCAATTGTAAGTTTTTTGTATATTTTGCATCATTTTCTTGTTCACTGTACCATAGCTTATTCTCAGCTTATCTGTATTGTTATTTACTACTTGTTTCTAGTCATTAAGTATATTTCTTCAGTTTAAATAGTATTAAATAGTTGTAGTTTCATTTTGCTTAAAAATCTCAATAAAAGACCAAAAATAGCCATATTAGCATAAGCTTATTAGGCTGCTTAATTTTCTGATAAAAGTTGCTCATTAGGGTTTATATAAGCTAGGTAATCAGTAATAATCATACTTATAGTTTATAAAATTGGATTTCCTTTGAAAATCACAAAACAGTCACTACATTAAGGACTGTTTGTTTTTGTGCAGTCAACTGGCCAAAAGCTTGTGAACTGTACATTGGCCATTTTCCTAACTTTGGTTAAGCTTAATTAAGTCAATATAAGCTGTTTCCTAGGTTTATTAAGTTAAATTAATAGACTTAGTGGTTTTGTGTTGACTGTGATCAATTCAGTCAACATAAAGTCCAATTAAGCCATTTTTAGCCATAAGCTAATTTGCCCCTTATTTTTGGTTTCTTTGTAGTCCTTAAAGTCTATTTAGTGTATTCTAACAAGTTGATTTAGGTCCCATTTGGTTTGTGCACATTTGTGCAAATCTGTGCATCACAGACAAAACAGAACCATAGTGCTATCTGAATCACTTTTTCTCAGCTGTCCATCTGCTTATTCACTTAAGCTGTGACTCTGAATTTTAGTTTGCAAGTAGTTTACCTAGTAGGTTTTCATTTTCTGTGCCCTGATTCCATTGCACAGCTTATTTCATAGCTTAATTTAGTCTGCAAAGTTTTCCCATTTTCACTGCAAAATCTTGAATCAGCTTTTGCTGATTTCACCAGCTGAACTTGTGCTTAATTGAGGTTCAATTGGATTGTTTGTGATAGGGCTTTTGTGTTTTTTAGATACCCAGTAGTGCTAGCTTGCTTTTGCCCCCATTAGGTTGCCTCTTAACAGCTTATTTGAGTGCTTAATCTAGTCTGAAAGTAGGGGTGTTTGCCTGATTTTTCTGTGTATAGTTTTACAACAGCCAAGTGCTTATCTTGCTTAATCCTTAGTGCTTATTTGCATTATTCAGTTGTTTTAAGCTTATAATTGTGTATTAACCTTGTCCTGATCATTTGGTCAATTTTCTGCTTTTTAGCTTATTTTTGGGCTTATTCCAAACTGCTTATTAGCCCAAAAGTGCTTATCAGGCTTATCCAACTTCCACTTTTATTTTTCTTATCTTTCTAATATTAATTTAAACTTATCCTGATTTTTTCAGATTTTTCCTAAGTCATTTAATATTTTTAATCATTTTAATTAGTTTAATATAGTAATTAAATCATAATAAATAGAAAAATAATCAGAAAAATATAAATCTAATTTTCATAATTTTCTTTTGTCATTTTTAATCTAGGAAAAATATAATTAAATTTTTAGACCTTAAGAAAATCAAAAAATAGAAATAAAGTGATAGCTTCTATTTAATAGAATTTATTTTTTTTTTAAATTTTAATTAAGTAATTTTCATTTTTATAATTTTCTTAGTTTCTATTTACTTAGTAATATTTTTAGAAAAAGTTTTAGATTTTTCTTTGTCCATTTAGTATTTTTTAAATTTAAATAGTTTAATAAGTTATTAAATAATAAATAATTACTAATAATTAAATAAAAAGTATAAAAAAATATAATTTAAGTTTTTAAATAAGTTTTTAGTAATTTTACATTTTTAGGTTTTTAATTTCATAAATTTTATAACATTTTAGTTTTTGTCCCATTTTAGCTTTTCCGTTACGCGTTTTAGTTTATTTATTCGCGTTTTATTTTCTTGTGCATATCTGTTTTAATTTGTTATTCAGAATTGTTAAATAAAGCAAAATCCAAAAATATCTGAATCATCAATCACTTTAATCCTAGCTTTTCACAGTTTTCCATTCACACCTCGTTGGGAAACGATCCGGGTGATCACTTGCCTGGTTTCACACTACACACGAGTATTCGTTCTGAGACTGTTTATATTTTATCATTTATTACGGTTGACCATTCACAAGTGGTTGACTTGTGTGATAGAGAAATAAAAGATAACTAGTTTGGGAACGGATCAAATTTTGGCGCCGCTGCCGGGGAGGTGTGCTGCGACTATTGTGAAGAATTTTAGCGATTAGTGATTCGAGATCCTTCTATCAGAAGTTCCTATTTCCCAAAAACAATATAAAATACAAAAATATTTTTCTTTTCTTTTCTATATATATTATTATTATTATTATCATTTAAAAAAAATTAAAAACCCAAAAACATTTTCTGTTTTCTTTAATAAATAACAATAATAAAATATTACCATCGAAAACCAAGACAGAGTACTACCTAACTGGGGGTACGACCATAATAAGTTCCCAAACCAAAGATTAAAACTTGCCTTTGTGTCGCTTGCGAATTCGGCTCACCTTTGATTGATAAACAAACTCTAACGGAGGTTCTAGGATAGTCTGACATTAAATTGTCGGACTGAAAGAAGCGGGTTTTTAAGGAGCATTAATTGCCCACCTTTGCTTCTCCGCCACTCTGTGCGTTTTTCAGTCAGAGAGCTACCGTACGCTGGTTGATTTAAGGTTTAAGTTCCTTGTGTTGTGCTTTGATCTTGTTGAAAAAAAAAAAAAAAAAAAAAAAAAAAAAACCCAAAAACCCAAAAATATTCATCTTTACCCTCTTACCCTTTTTGATTCTTTATCCCTTTACCCTCTATCCGTTTGATTCTATCTTCTTAAACCCTCCTTAACATTTAATTCTCATGTCGTCGCGAGACTATCACTGTTGTAATTGTAAAGGTCCGCTGGATGATAATAATCGTTGTTCCAAGTGTAAGTGTGAGAAGTGTGGAGAGTATGCACCAGAAGGATTTTGTCATTGGTGTGAAGTAGCCCGTAACAGAGAGCTTCATTGCATCATTAATTCCATCAAAAGTTTTCCCGAACACCCTCCACAACCTCAGCCATCTTCACCCACTCAGCTTAATTGTTGTATGTGTGAAAATCCGTTGGGGGATGATTCACAGTGTAAGCAATGTTTTTGCACTTATCAGCCATTCACACTTGATTATCCAGATTTTCACAACGATTTCAGTACCCCTTCTCAGGATTCATTTTGGCAAGAGCCGTGTTATCAAAACTTCGATGATACATCATTTCAAAATATGCCAAATGATCCTTGTGAACATTGTGGAGGTCCTCACCCAAGTTTTGATTGTCAAGCAGGAAATACATCTGTCTATGAACAAGATCCATGTAATCAAAACTTCGGGTATGACCAAATTCCATATGATTCACCGAATCAGTCACAGCAAATGTATTGTTGTGAATTCTGTGGTGGTCCACATTATGAATCTGATTGTCAAACGAGGACCCCGCTTGTCTATGAGCATAGCCCTTATGACAATTATGACTATTCTTGTCATAACCAACCTCCACAAAATCAAATGATTCAACCTCAGCCATCTCCGCGTGAAAAATCTATTGATAATGTTATCCAAAAACTTCAAATTATGATGGATACACTTAATGATTTGGCTGTTAAAAATACCCAAGAAGATCATCATCAGAAAACCATTGGAGAGATTCTAGCTGAAGAAGAACAAACAGCTAGAATGAGTTCCAATTATCGTCGAACTTTCATTTACGATGACGATGATGATGATTCTATGTGCGAAGGTTGCGAAAATTCATCAGCTGCAATTACACCTGTACTGAAAAGGCAGGAAGACAAGACTATTGCAGAATTGCTAGCCGACGAGCAAATGAAAGCCATTTATGCTAGCAATATTGATGAGGAGGAAGACGAGGAGAGTATTGTTCCTTTGGGTGGCATCATTTCTCAACTCCCTCAGTCTATTACAATCCCATCGTTCTTTCCAGCTTTGGAACCCAAGGACTCTCTTATTATGGGGGATGAGCATTTTAGCACTATTCCTGAAAAGGAATCGGACGAATTCATAAAGTCTAGTGCTGAAATCCTTGTCCCAATCCCAAGTAAGTCCGAAGGTATCTCTGATAATATGTGTGATTTGCCTCTTCTTGACATTTCACATGATCGTGTTGAGATGTTTTCCAATTCTGACGATGATTATACTTCAAGTAATGATGATTCTTTATTTTGTGAGGACATTGATTATGTTGAAGAATTTCCTTCTGAGCCAGTCAGCTTAGAAGAAGAGAATGATGAAGAAATTGACACTGAAATCAAAGATGAAGCTCTTCGAGCAACATTATTGACTGTCAATCTTCTCATTTCTAAAATTGAGGCTTTCAAAGAAAAATCCATTTCATCTCCTATCCCCATAAAGGATAGTGACATATTTTCCGATGATTCTATTCCGGAAATGGAAGCCTTCTGTTTTGATCAAATGGGAGAGAAAATTAGTGGCAATACCACTTCTCATTCTCATAATTCTCTCCCCGATATTGATTCATTCACCTTTGAGGAGTTCTCCAGTGAACTCACTCATATCATATCTCCGCCGGAGTATGATAACTTTTACCTTGATCTTGACAAAGAAAATCTTTATGTCTCCGAGGGAAATATTCTCAGCACTGAGAATTTGATTGATATCACAATCCCAACCCTCCCACCCTTGAATTGTCTTGATCAGCTAAGCTTAAATGAAAAGATTCATGATCCAGAAATCATGAATTCTCCTTCTAATGATGATGAGTTAGTCATGATTTTTATCATGACTTTCTTTCTTTTCTTCACCTACAAGGTGACTTCTCCTGTTCTTCACTCCTTAGGGAATGAAGACACTATCTTTGATCCCGGCATTTTCATTTATCATTTGTGAGCCGGATCTGTGTATATCTCATCGGAGTGGAACTTTCAAGTACTTCAGTGTTTTTCCAAACATCTTGAACGAAAGTCCGATGGAGATGGTTTCTTCCACTTACTTCCCCATGAACCAATGAATTCGGGGTCGAGTCAAGCTAGCGACTCGGTTAATAAAAACAGTAGCAAAATATGGGTTTTCACCCATGTTTCACCTAAGTGTGGGGGAGATGCCCCACATGTTGTATATATCTATAAAAAAAAAAAAAAAAAAAAAAAAGAAAAAAAAAAAAAAAAAAAAAAGTGTGTATATAAAAAAAATGGCTATTAGTATTTCCCTTTCACGTTCTAAGTGTTGGTTTAACAACCGGTTCTTTGAATATTGAGGGCAATATTCAGTTCTAAGTGTGGGGGGGAATTCTTGCGAATTTGATCAAATGTACCATCTAGTACCCCCATTTTAGCCAAAATTTTAATTTTTTTTTTCTCACTTAGAACGCAATAAATGGTTATCAGTCCGCCATGTCTAACCCACATAAGGATTGGCTAATCCGAGAGCAAACGGCTCTTGGTAAAGATATATCAAATCCGTTTATGGCTTGCAATTTGCCCAAAATTGTATGGTATTCGACTCACCATATCTTCATAAGTGAAGAGTTGGCTAGCCCGCAAGGTTATGGCTTGTGGTTAAGGCAGTGAAAATCCATGATTGGTAATCAGCTCACCAAAGATAATATTGATAATTTATCTAAGAGTTGGCTAGTCCAGAAGCAAACGGCTTTTGGTAAAGACAAATCAAAACCGTTGACAGCTGATGGTTTGCTCAAAATCATTTGGTTATCATTGTACCAAAGTATCACATACTAAAACATTGGCTACTCCAGAAGTAATGGCTTTTGGTAAAGAGAAAAATCCATTAAAAACTTCATAAAAGATTGCTAGGGACTAGCAATAGTTTAGTGTGGGGGATTTGATATGTGTCTAAATACACATATATTTACCTTGTTTAAACCCACATAAACAGCCAAAAACACTTTGAAAAACCAAATAATACTGAAAATATCATAAAATGTGTTTTTATATGACTCAGGAACAAAAAGATTGAAAACAGATGAAAAACGAACAAAGTTTACACAATTGTCACTTTCAGTCCCTGGAGTTTCACAAATTGGCAGATCTAGTCCCTGAATGTTTAAAATGAGCAAAAAGTCAACTTAAGTCCTTGGGAAACCAAAAATGTTCACAAATGATCCCTGGATAAAAGTTTACACAAAATGGCAACTTTTACCCCTCAAGTTACAAAATTGGCAAAATTAGTCCCTGGGTATTTAAAAATGGAAATTTGACAAAATATACCCTTGTACTATTCATGAATGACAATTTGGAACCTTTTTGATAACTTTTGGGAAATTACAATTTCACCCCTCAAACTTTGGAAAATTACATAAATGGTCCTCGGGTGTTTTAAATTGTAATAAATGAAAAATAGGACCTATGGTTTAACTAACTTGACAATAATGGTCCTTGTGATAACTTATGAAATGTTACAGGTCAGGTCCCTCATGTTTCAGAATATTACAAATATGGTCCTTGT